>JAKSZU010000002.1:6322500-7522500 GCA_026018925.1 Tupaia tana
TCTTTCTGTACCTCTGGCAAGCACATGTACCCTCTGACAATAAAATGAATAATAATAATAATAATAATAATAATAATAATAATAATATAAAAGTACAGACTTTTATTGAAAGTGCAAGTTCCAGAACCTGACTCTCAGGTAATGGCAGAGATGTTACAATAATCAGAGTGGGAAATTTTTTAAAAAGAATTATTTTATATGTATGTATGTGTGTGTACATATGTGTGTGTGTGTGTGTATGTGTGTGTGTATGTGTATGTATATATATATATATATATATATATATATATATATATATACATATATACCAAAAAAGAACAGAGGGAGATAAAGAGGGAGAGAGAGGGAAAGTGAGAAAGCAAACTGCCAGGTCTAGGAACTGAACTTCAGTCAGCCATGTGGGAGTCCAACACCCTTACCCACCACACCACCTGCCAGCCCCAGACTGGTAAATTTAAAACAACTATGTTTTATATGATACTATGGTTTGAATATTTTTAACCCTCTCCACAAAACTCATATACTGGAAACTTAATCTTTAATGCAACAGTGTGAGGAGGTGGAGCCTAATGAGAGCTGTCTAGGCCTATAGGTTAATGATGAGTGGATTAATGCTGTTATAAAAAGAGCTTGCAGGGGCCAGCCCATAGTCTAATGGTTAAGAAAACTGGATCCCACATGGCCAACTGCAGTTTAAATTTTGGCCTTGGTGTCTTGCAAAACATGCCAGGTACAGGTGTATAGTGTCCTAAGTCCTGACTAGATAGAGAAATGGAGGAGTTGGGATTGCAGTATAATCACAACCTATTGGGTATATTCTCCTTGTCTCCCAGGCTTTCTGTCTCTCTCTGGTGAGTGCAGACATCTTCCAGCAATATAAATACATAGGGCTTGCAGGACTGGGTTCACTCTCTTCTGCTCTTCTGTCATGTGAGGACAGTTTGTCCCTTTTTGCCCTTTGCCTTCTGCCACATGAGAACACACTAAGAAGGTCCTATTTGGCATCAGATGCTAACACCTTGCTCTTGGACTTCTCAGCTTCTGGAACTGGGAAATCATAATTTTTTTAAATAAATTATTTAGTTGTCATGGTTTAAATAATTATTTGTCCCCCAAAAGTTCAGGTTTCAGAATTTGGTGTGGTGGTGGTGATTGAATCGTGGAGTCTGGCCTCATGAATGGATTAATGCTGTCTCATGAGAGAATGAGTGAGTTATAGCACTCATGAGAAATGATTACTTCTCTCTCTCTGCATGCACCCTATCCGCTCTGCTTCTGTCACATATGATGTGACACAGGTCAGCCTGATGACAAGTACCTACCTTTAGACTTTCCAGCCACCAGAACTGTGAGTCAAATAAACCTTTGTTCTTTATAAATCACCCATTCTAGTTGCAATACAATAATGTACTAAGACACGGGTTCTGTTATAACAACACAAAATGGACTAACGCAAATCCTAAGGCCTGTAATGGATAAAGTAGACAACATGCAAGAACAGATGGGCAATGTAAGAGAGATGATAATTCTAAGAATCAAAAAGAAATATTTCAGATCAAACATACTGTGACAGGAATATATAATACTTTGATGGGCTCGTTAGCAGACTGGAACAGCTAAAAATAGAACTCCTGACCTTATGGATATGTCTATAGAAACTTCAAAAACAGAAAATCAAAGAGAAAAAAAACTGAAAAAATTGAATAGAATATCTAAGAAGTGTGAGACAACTACAAAAGGTGTAAATATGTGTAATGGGAATACCAGAAGAAATAGAAAAAGATGCAGAACAGATCAAATATTTCAAATTATGTTGGCTGATCTTCTCAAATTAATGTCAGATAGCAAATCACAAATCCAGGAAGCTTAAAAAATAGTAAAAGTAATAAATGCCAAAATAAAAACTATGCATAGCCATATCATATCCAAGCTGCCATAAAAAAAAAGTCAAAGATAACAAAAAATCATGAAAGAATCCAGAAAAGGAAAACTTACCTACAGAGGAGCAAATACAAAAATTGCATCTAATTTCCCCGAGAAACCATGCAAGCAGTAAGAAAATGGAGTGAAATATTTAATATGTTGAGAGAAACAACCCACTATTCTAAAATTCTGTACCCTGAGAAATTCTCTTTCAAACACAAAAGAGAAATAAAGACTTTTTCAGGAAAAGAAAATTGAAGGAATTTGTTGCCAGTAGAGCTACATTCCAAAGAAACATTGGAAGAAGCTCTTCAGAAAAAAACAAAAGAGTATAGGCCAAAAATTCAAATCTGCAGAAAGAATGGAGAAGTATCAGGGAAGAAATAAGTGAGGGTAAAATAAAAAACTTTTATTTTACTTATTCTTAATTCTTACTTATTCTAACTGTTCTAATAGATAAGAGTTTATTCAAAGTAGTAATAGAAGTAATGTATTCAGGTACATACACACAATAAGATGAATTAAAGCAATGAAATAAGGGACAGGAGGAAGAAATTAGTATTATTTTGTTAGTATAAGGTACAATTAAGTGGTCTATTATGATTTGAAAGTGAACTTGAATACATTACAGATGTATATAGCAAATTCTAGAGTAGCCGCTAAAAAAATGTTAAAAGGAAATATAACTGATATGCTATGAAAGGAGAGAATAGAATGATATTAAACTACACAATGAAAAACATAAAAAAGCAGAAAAGGAGTGCAAGACAAAATAGAAACAAAGACAAGGGCAACAAATATAGTGTATATTAATCCAATATAGCAATAATCATTTTAAATATCAATGGTCTAAAAACACCAATTAAAAGGCAGAGATTGTTAGTGGATTGAAAATAAGTCCAAACTATTTGCTGCCTACATGAAGTCCACTTTAAATATAAAGGCACATGTAAATTAGAGGAAAGGGATGGAGAAAAGACACACCCTGCTACACTAATCAAAAGAAGACAGGAGTAACAATGTTAGACAAAACAGACTCAAAGCAAGTAAAGTTATCAGAGACAAAGAGGAGCACTGAATAATTATAAAGATGTCAGTAATCCAAGAAGATATGCCAATATTTAATGTGTACACAGATTATCAAAATAAGTGAAACAAAAATTGATAGGACTATAAGGAGAAATAAATGAATCCACTAATACATTGGAGAACTTCAACACCTCTCTATCACAAATGGACAGATCCAGCAAGCAGAACATCAGTAAGTACATAACCAGTATCCATCAACTAATTGAACATATATTGTCTACTTTATTCAACAACAGTAGAATGTGCATTTTCTCAAGCTCACCTAGAACATTTCCCAAAATAGATCATAATGTAAGCCATAAAACACCCTAGCAAATTTGTTTTAAAAAAAAGAAATTATACAATGTCTATTCTCAGACCACAATACAAGTAAACTAGAAAGCAGTAACAGAAAATATAAAATATTGGAGATTCAAAATCTTAAAATATCTGGCAATTAAAAACACACTTATAAATAACATATAGTTAAAGAAATAAATCTCAAAAAGTGAATCTCAAGAGAAATTTTTTAAATGTTTTGAACTAAAAGAAAGTGCAACTTATCAAAATGTATAGGACGCAGTTAATGCAGTGCTTCAAGGGAAATCTATAACACTGAATGCATGTATTAGAAAAGAAGAAAGATTTAAATCAAAATTTAAGCTTGCAATTTAGTAAACTCTAAAAAGAAAAGCAAGTTCAATCCAAAATAAGCAGATAAAAAGAAAATAGAAAGCATTTGCTGTTATCAAAAGTGCACAACATTGGGACCAGCAGTTAGTGTAATGGCTATGTCGCTGGACTCCCACGTAGTCCACCGCGGTTCGTGTCCTGGACCCGATGGCTTAAAACTCATGCCGGGCACATGTGCGTGCATGCCCAAGATCCCGAGAGGAGAATGGAGGAGAAGGGATTGTGGCGTGACCATCCTCCCTGGGGGGGGTGATTTCTCGCTTTCTGTCTCTCTGTCTCTCCCTGTCTGTCTGGCGAGCGTATGCACCCTATGGCAAAAACCTCTCAAAAAAAAAAAAAAAAAAAGTGCAGAACATAATGTTCACTGTTGAATAAGATGAATATGTTTATATCCTTGATTTGATTATTACATACTGTATCCCACAAAGACACACAATTATAAATAAGCCAGAAATCACAGATTAAAATAATACAAATAATTTTAATTAAAGCAGAAACCAATGAAATTAAAAATAAGAAATCAATAGAGAAAAATCAAATGAGCCAAAAACTGATTCTTTTCAAAGATAAATGAAAATTATAAGTCTCCAAACAGAATAAGAAAATAGAGAAGACAGAAATTACTATCATAAATAAATGAGGGGACATCATTACAAATTCCATTATCTTTAAAAGGTTAATAAAAGCATATTGTGAACAACTTTATGCCTGCAATTCTGATTGGCATATGGCTATCTCTCCTGTGATGTGCTCTCTTTCTCTTACACTATTTCTCGTTCTCTGTCTCCCTACAGTGAGCACATATGCCCTATAGCAAAATAAATAAATAAATAAATAGCTTTCTTACCCAAAGAAACAAGTAGAATTTTAAATTAAAAAACATAATACTGGGGCCAGCAGATGGCATAGTGGTTACATCACTGGATTCCCACATGGCCAACTGTGGGTCAAGTCCTGGACCGGGTAGTTTGAAACTCATGCCATGTGCGTATGTGTGAGTGCCCAAGATCCCGAGAGGAGAATAGAGGAGAAGAACTGTGGCATGGCTATCCCCAGGGAGTGATTTCTCAGTTTCCCTCTCACTGTCTCTGTCTCTCTCCAGTGAGCACACTCATGCTAAGGCAAAAACCTCTTTAAAACAATCACACACACACACACACACACACACACACACAATACTATTTACATTAGCACACACACAAAAATAAAATACTTAGATATAAGTTTAATAAAATATGTTCAGGATCTAGTAAGGAAAACTAGAAAACTCTGATGAAAGGCAATAACTAAATAATCAGAGATAGATTTCATGTTCATGGAAAAGAAGACAATATTATCAAGATGTCAGTTACCAACTTAGTCTATGAATTCAAAGCAATATCAAACAGAACCTCAGCAAGTTATTTAATAGATGTTGACAAACTGATTCTAAAGATTATAGGAATAGCTAAACGACCCCAACTGGCCAACTCAATGTTGAAGACCAAAGCCAGGAGACCGCCACTATCCAGCTTAAACCTGTACTGTAAAGCTACAATAGTCAAGGCGGTGCAGTATCGGTAAAAGAAAGGACAAACAGATCAATGAATCAGAACAGAGAGCCCAGAAATAGACTCACATAAGAAGTTAACTGATCTTTAACAGAGAAGAAAAACCAATGCAATGGAGCAAAGACAGTCTTACCAACAAACGGGGCTGCAACAACTGAACATCCACATGCAGCAAACTCTAGACATTGTTGTTACACCCTTCACTAAAAGTAGCTGAGCATGCATCATAGATTTAAATGTGAATGCAAAACCTATAAAACTCCTTAAAAAAATAAACGGGAAAAAAATTTAGATGAATATGTTGATAACATTTTAAATACAACCCCAAAAGCTTGACCTATGAAAGAAATCATTCATAATTTGGATTTCATTATCATTAAAAACTCCTTCTCTGTAAAAGACAATGTCAAAAGAGAAAACAGCTTGGGAGAAAAGATTTTCAAAAAATATACCTGACAAAGGACTCTTATCCAAATATACTCTTAAAACGCAACAGTGAAGGGACCAGCCGTTAGCGTAATGGCTATGTCGCTGGACTCCCACGTAGTTGACCGCGGTTCGAGTCCCGGACCCGGCGGCTTAAACTCACGCCGGGCGCGTGTGCGTGCGTGCCCAAGATCCCGAGAGGAGAATGGAGGAGAAGGGATTGCGGTGTGGCCATCCCCCCTGGGGGGTGATTTCTCGCTTTCTATCTCTCTGTCTCTCTCTGTCTGTCTGGCGAGTGCACGCGCCCTATAGCAAAAACCTCTCCAAAAAAAGAAAAAAAAAACTCAACAGTGAAAACAAGAACAACCCAACTGAAAAATGGAGTAACTACCTGGACAGACACCTCGGCAAAGATGATACCCAGATGGCAAGTAATCACATAAAAAGGTGTTCCACATCATATGCCATTAGGGAATTGCAAATTAAAGTGGGGAGATACCACTACACTCCCATTATGACAGCCAAAATATGAAACACTGACGATATCAAACGCTCACAAGAGGATGTAGAACTAATGAGAACACAAATTCGTATAGCCACTTTGGCAGACAGTTTGGTAGTTTCCTACGAAAGTAACATACTCTCACCATATGACCCAACAATTGCGCTCCTTCATATTTACCCAAATTAGCTGAAAACTTATGGCTACACAAAAATCTGTACGTGGGTGGTTATAGGAGCTTTATTCATATTGTTGAAACTTGGAAGCAAGCAGGATGACTTCTCAGTAGATGAATGAATAAGCAAACTATGGTACAATCAGACAATGGAATAGTATTCAGTACTAAAATTAAACAAATAAACTGTGAAAAGACATTGAGGAACTTTAACATAATACGAGAAGCCAATCTGAAAAAACTACATGTTGTATTATTTCAGCTACGAGAGATAGGGCAAACTACGGCGACAGTAAAAAGACATGTGGAGCCAGACCCATGGCCCAGTGGTTAAGAGAGCCAGATCCCATATGGCCAACTGCAATTAGAGTCCCAGCCCTGGCAGGGTGAAAAACATGATGGGTACAGGGAATGCGTGTCCCAGATCCAAACAGGATGACGAACTGGAGGAGAAGAGATTGTGGCTTGACTACTTTGGGATACTTTCTCTCTCCCCTTCCTCTCTTTTTTTTTCTTTTTTTTTCCTTTTTTTTTTTTCTTTTTATGGAGAGGTTTTTGCCATAGGGTGCATGCGCTCTCCAGAAAGACAGAGACAGAGAGACAGAAAGTGAGAAATCACCCCCGAGGGGGGATGACCATGCCGCAATCCCTTTTCCTCCATTCTTCTCTCAGGATCTTGGGCACGCATGCACATGTGCCTGGCATGAGTTTAAGCCACCAGGTCTGGGACTCGAACCACGGTCAACTACACAGGAGTCCAGCGACACAGCCATTACGCTAACTGCTGGTCCCTCTCCCTTTCCTCTCTCTCTCTCTCTCTCTCTCTCTCTCTCTCTCTCTCTCTCTCATCTTCTGAACACACATGCCCTCTGGCAAAGTAAAAGAGGGGAAAAATAGACCAGGAGTGGCCAGTGGCTAGACAGGGGAATAGGGTAAGTAGGTGGAGTACAGGGGTTGTAGGGCGATGGAAATGGTATCAGCAGTTTTCGGTCATTGTACATTTGCCCAAATCCAGAATGTATATCAAACACAGAGTGAACCCTAACACTAACTAGGGACTGGGTGGTAACGATGTCACTATACATCACGAATGTACCATTTTAGTGAGGGATGTTGATAGTGGGTCAGACTGTGCATGCAGGGCCGGGCTCTGTACTTTCCACTGACTTTTCTATAAATCAAAAAGTACTATAAAAATTAAAGTCTAGTTTTTAAATTTTGTTTTTAATAATTTAAGCACTTACTAAGCATATAATATTAGTTTCCTAGAAGTGCCTAACAAAACACCACAAACTGGAAAGCTTAAACAACGGAACGATATCACCTCACAGTTCTGGAGGCCAAGAGTTCAAAATCAAAGTGTCATCAGGGCTGCTTTCTTCTGAGAGATGTGGGAGGGGACCTACTCCTCACCTCTCACTGGCTTCTGGTAGCTTAATGCCTGGCTTTGATGTCCCTGATATCTGCTTTCATACTCACATGGCTTTCTCCCTATGTGTGTGTCTGTCTCCAAATTTCCACTTTTTATAAGGATAATGTTCATATAAGATTAGGGGCCCACCCTACCTAATTACTCTCACTTAACTAATTACTTCTGCAACAAACTGATTTCCGAATTCCAAGGCACTCCTAAGGCACTCAGTGTTAGTATTCCACACATGAAGTTGGGGGATGCAATCCAACCCACAGTACAGGTCTGCATCCACAACACTGCACCGGGCACTGTTGGGACCAAAAGTATATTAAGGCCACCTGCTCTTGAGAGCACACCAAAAACAGTGCACAGCCATAGTGACAGCACAACTGCTAACACAGTGGAGAACTGTGCCTAAGGGTAAAATGAGAAGCAAAGAAACCGAGTGGTGTGAGTTATAGGAAGACATCAGAGACCTCTTGCAGGTTGGGAGAGACCACTTGTGAGTAGGGACAGATGTCATATTAGTTGGAAGCTTGTGCAAAGCTTTATAGAAGCTGTAGGGTTTGAGTAAGGTCGCAATGATATTAGTCAGTGGACCAAGGTATGAAAATTTCCACTACTGCACTTGGTATGCACTTCCTTCCCAGGGTCTGGGAGTAGCCAGGGCCACAAAAGGGAGATTATCTAGGGGAGGAGTGAGCTGGAAAAGTCAGAGATGTGGTCAAACTACAGTGAACCCCAAATAATAAATATGGTTATGGGTGAAGTGAAGACTCCAGAGCTTTTAGAAGCAAGAAGTTAAATGACAATAGCAACATTTGAGAAAGGTTATTCTGAAAGGGGTATGTAGATATCATTTGAAAGCCAATTCATTCATTCAACAAGCATTTATTGAGCCCCAAACTCTTTGCATGAGTGGAGCTAATTTACGCATATTCTTTCTGAAGCAGAAGACCATATGTATCCAAAGTGCCCATGCTGGGACCCACCTAAGGGACAAATAACTTCAAGAAACTGCTAGACAGTCCTGATTTTATCTGTGTGCTTTTTGTTTTATGGTTTTTGTTTTTGGCCTGCCCTTGCTGAAGGTTTATTCATGAATCCTTGAAATTTGATTCCGCCTTCACTCTTGAGCAAACTGCATGTTCTTGCACTCGGTAAACCTCAAAGACGATGCTCATAGATCCTAAATTGTACCCCAAAGGACTAGGCTAGAAGACATGACAGCTCTGTAAGAATCATAACCATCCCCCTGTCATCAGAGATGTGAGCTAGTGAGGGGAAAAACAAACATAATTAAGTAAAATTGTATTGCTCAAATTTCCAATTGCCATAAATCAATGATATTTTCCTCTGTACTGTAGTATATACTATATATCACATGGATTTATGGGTTTTAGGATTGATTGAGCCAACTACCATCCGTGTTACATCAGCAGGTTCTGTATCTCATGGTGTCAGCAAAAAAAAAAAAAAAAAAAAAAAAAAGATAGTTACTTTTACATTCAAGATGAAATCACATTGTATTTTCAAAGCACATGTCATCTCAAAAAATTATGCTTAGGTAGGATTTTTTATATATATAGATAATTCTCTACTGGGCAATGTATCAGAAGCTGGATTTTTCCCCTTCTCCTTTTTTTAAGTTGCCTTAGCGTGTTTGTGCACATGTTTGTGTTTTAACAAAAACATAAACCTTAAAACTTTATCTCTAATAGTAGGCTTTTTTTCTAGAAAATAATATGTCTAAGTGATTATAGTTTATCTTGGTTCAATAGGTAGATATATCTTAGCACTTATTCATTAACATACGTGACCTATGGCATATAATGTTTGTAGGTAGCTGCAAATAAGCTCTTAGCTTATTTTCCCTTTTATTTCCTCTTGACATTTTTACATATTTTATTTTCATGCAACTAGAGAATTTTAAATTCTGATTATTAGAGATCTTCTTGACCAACTACCATTGGTCCAGAGCTTAACTAATTTAAGAAAGAAAACTCACTGCCTTTCTTTTGTTTCCACGTAGTTATCAAGGCAATCTAAGAATGTTACAGGAAAGTTATGAAATAGAGAATCTGCTATTGATTTTTGCCTTCCCATGCAGTTAATGTGATGTTTAGGAAGTATTTGTCTAGTATTTTCCATTTGTAAACATTTTATTGCAACTACGGTAATTATAAAATGTGGCATCTCCCTTTATTAAATTTTGGGAAGTTTCTACTAGCTATAAGCATTCTTCATAACGTGAGCCTAGAGTTACTCAAAGTCAGGCCTGCAGAAATGAAGCCTTGGTCTTTAAGGAGGAACAAGCAGGGGCTCTGGTAAGTGTCAGCATCTCCTGGGGAAGAACTCTCTCTGCCCCCACCAACAGAAGTATCTAAGGAGTCCCCAGAAATAACTGGAGAAGCAGCATGGGACCAGATTTGGGGAAGAAAGGGAAGTTCGAAAGCCAGAAGGGGAGTCTAGATTTGTATAAGCAAAGCACATGATGCCGTTATTTCTAGCCAGGGCCATGAGTTTTGGAAAGCTGTGGCTTACAGCTGAGTAAGGGATAATGAGGGGTCAAGAGAAGACTCCAGAATCCTGTCAGGCAGGAAGTGATGACATTTCAGTTTAAGGTATTAGATGTGAATAATGAAGAAAGCATGACTCAGACATCTGAAGTTAGGGAACGTCAAGGCTGACTGGAGAACTTTAGATGCTTAAGAAAAAGCATGACCCCCAAGTCCCATTTTCTAACACTTCCCATCCCAGGAAGTCCCCTCCTACCCTGACTTTCCTCAAAATCCCCAAGAGAGGAGAAGACTGGTCATCAGACTGTGAGCCACGGGAAACTCTGAGAAGACCACGGATGCTACTGAAGATTGCACCAGGCTCCATCCATTTGCACACTTCTCCTTTTTGCCTGTCTCACAAGTGTGGCAAAATTCCTCATCCCAGTGCCTTGCAGGTTTTATTGAGACACAGCCATAGCTGAGTGAAAAAGTGGACACACTGGAGGCACATGGGGGGACCTAATCCTAAGGACTAGGTGTGGAGAGATGGGGGCTGGGGAGACAGGTAGATGGGGAAGGAGACCCCACTTCACTGCTGGCCACCAGACACACTGGAATCATAAGCTGGTGTCACCGTCACTATTAGACCCCACTTCACTTTCAGGTACTATGCTGAGTCTATCTCAGCATAATTCTCACCTTGGGAATCTCAAAGGGCAGAGAAGGAGAACGAGGCAGGATTAGATAGCCTGGGTCTCCACAGTAAGACCATCACAGCACCCAATACATCTGTGAGCACCCTGGTGATCTACCAGCTTCTAGAGGCGAAGTCTGAGGCCCAGACAGATGCTAGCATGTCTAATTCTGCCCACAGACTTTCTTGCCTATCCGTCTTTAAAAATAGAGTCAACATTTAAAATGAAGAGATTCCACCAAAAACCATTTTGGATATCCATGTCCTTTTAACACATTATGCCATCTAGCAGCTCTGGGACCTAACTCAGAGGTGGCAACATTTTTGGTTATGGCATAGCAAGACTGTACCTTTGGGTGGTTTTCCTCTAAAGGGTCCCAACCTCTGGCCTCTTGCTACCAAGACCAAGGATAATTGCCTTTTATTAGGTTGTCATAAAAGTCATGACGTATTTTTCTCTGTTTTTCTATGCACGAATGCATCATGGCTTTTCCAGCAAGCCAATATCTTCAGGCTCTGGCCAATGTTTTTCTTATGGTAGCTAAGAGGCAAGTATACGTATTATACCCTTGTCTCTGGAAAAAGTAGAAGCCTAAAAAGGTAAAAATAGCCCGTATTTCAAGAAAATGGCACTATTCCTACATATTTAAAATTTAAAAATAGGTCCCCTTCCGTCCTTTAGTTTTCTTCCTTGTTGATTAAGACATTTAGGTAAGGTGATACCAGTTTTTAAATGGTAATATGGACAGATGATTTTTATAGTAATTAAAATGGCATATGTTGTTAGTGTCTGCACAATAAGAAGTTTACAAATGTTTGGTCATATTTTTATTGTTCACTAACTTGCCATGAGTGATTTTCATAACTAAATATTACCTAAATTTCTGAGGTAGGTCTTATTTTCCAACTTTACAAAGAAATAGACCTAGAGAGGTTAACTGACATGCCACCACTTGTGAAATTAGTAAGAGACAAGCTAGGATTTGAACACAGATCTTCTTGGCCCCAAGCCCAGTTTCTTTCCAACATTGTACTGTAGGCCTTTAATATGCAAATTAGGCAGAAAAGTGTCATGACCATTATTTTTATTTTATTTGAACTGACAAGTTTTGTTGTACAAAAACCAGGATATAGGTGAAATTTACATATTACAGAACATAACTAGACAGATCAGGTTAGCTACCAAGCTAGTTTTTTACTCCTACTATCTAGCAAATAGTAAACAGGAAGATCACCAATGTCTATTTTCAGGAGAATGTTAGGAGCCCAGATTCTGGCTAGCCCAGAGATCTTCAAACTGTGTTCCTTGGAACCCTAAGATTTCAACAAAGGAGCCTCGGCATCATCCCAACTCCTTCAGCCAGAAGAGCACGCATCTGCTCACATTTCCTAGCAAGTATGAGTGAGAAAAGTTTTGATAGCTGCAATAAGTTAAAAAAAGCTATTGAGTTAGCCCAATCTGCTCATTTTGTAAAAGCAAAAGAACATGAAATGTTAGAGATCGGAATGGACTTCCCTCAGAGCGTACATAGCCATTCGAGACAGAGTTAGCCCTGAATCTCCCCACAAATGTTGCTACGTTTACTGCAGGTCCTCCTGAGCCTGCGGTCATTCAGTAAGGACCAGTAGAAGCAGAAAGTGCCAGCGATGTTGTGATTCTGCATCACCGGTTTCTCGCTGGCACTATGCCAGATTATGTGCGAAAAGGTTCAAGGAGGTTCAAAGATACTGCTCACTTTTTTCCTAGGAATTTCACAGTTTCTTTGATGCTCACTGTTGTTTTTACCTTGACTCGCGTCTGAATTCAAAACAGTGCTCATTCCTTCCCAAATACGGCACTAGCTCGATTGTCCATAAAAACTGATGCAGCTGGCCTAGTGGCACCGACGATAGTACACTGAACTGCAGGCTTGGAAACGGATTCAGACCTCTGCGTGACCTGAAAGCATGCAGGCCATGTGTGCCCCTGCCCAAGAACCTGACGAGCTGGAGGGCTAGAAACGGGATCACGGCCTAAGACCCTTCCAGGATATTTCTCTCTCTATCTCTCCCCTTCCAGCTTCCTCTCGCTCTCTATCATAGACAAACTAAATCATTATTTTTAAGAATGGATGAAGCTTATATGGGAAAATGATAATCTATTAAAAATATTATTCTGTTAAAAATTAGGTAGCAAAATAGTGATCTGGAATTTAAGCAGAGACTAACCTATAGATACCTATGAGATAGAAATTTAAAGAGCATGATTAAATTCAAGAAAGGGGCAAACTAAAAAAGCACGTAAAAATATCAAATGGATTATCTTAAGATATTTCACTATGTGCAGGTGTGATCGTTATATATCATAGTGATGGGTACTATGCAAAATGGGATAGTAATTTCTGACCAAAGTCAAACATGTAATGTAGTAACTTTAAACATGTATATAGGTATCTTTGTGAGTTAGCATAAAAGCAATTTTTTTCACAATTTTAAATTCGGCTCAGAATCACAATATCATCAGGATGACAACTTCCACTCTGGTGATTCAGACCCAAAATGTTCACGATACTATCCGAGACTTGCTTCAATGTTTACATGTACCATATTTAATGAAATTAGGTTTTTTATATTACTACAGAAGAAAGCACAGGGCAGGGCCAGCAGGTTATGGTGCTAGACTCCCACACAGCTGACTATGGTTTGAGTCCTGGATCTGGTGGCTTGCTTTCTCACTTTCTCTCTCTCTCTCTCTTTTGTCAAATTAAAAAATAATAATAATAATAACAAATAAAATTAAATAACTCTTTTCAAAAAATGTAAAAAGCACAGGGCTCAGGTTCTGCCCACACCAAGCTTCTCATCCTCAACCATGATGCTTAGAAACATCCAGATCACTGTCTCAGCCAATTCAAACACCTACCTCCCTGTCCTGATGAAGCAGTTCTTGTCTAAACTAACCAAATGCACTGTTAGATGTGGCTTCAAGTGATGCTAGCTTTAGTGCCTAAAAAGTAACTCAAAAGCTGAAATTGGTGATGAGTTAATAAAATCACTAGAATAGATTTTGAGTGTGAACTACATACAGTAACGATCAATGTGCCAATGATGGTCAATCTGCTTATTATCCTGATTTGACCATTGCTTATATGAAGATCCTCACTATACATACACAAAGATGTACAACTATTACATGTAAATTAGAAAGTACAATAAAAGTTATTATAAAAAATTCTGTCCTTAATAAACCCAGGTGCGGAGGCCAGCAGATGGCATAGCAGTTACATAGTTGGACTCGCACATGGCTGACCATGGTTCAAGTCCCAGACCCAGTAACTTGAAAAATCACGCTGGGCTCATGTGCATGTGTGCCCAAGATCCCAAGAGGAGAATGGAGGAGAAGGGACTGTGGAGTAGCCATCCCCCCTTGGGGGGGGGGGGGTGACTTCTCACTTTCTATCTCACTGTCTCTGTATCTCTCTCTATCCGATGAAAGCATGCACTTGAAGGCAAAAATCTCTTTTAAAAGAATAATTATAATAAAAAATAAATCTAGGTGTGAGGCTCCTATTGCCTGTTACCTCAGTGCCCACATCTACAAAAAGACTTCTCATTACACCCGGATCCTAGCAATGAATGATGGTACAAATGATGGACTTTACTCTCTGTTGACCCACTGAAATATCTGTCATCTGGCCATGCCAAGAAACATTACTATTCTTTGCCCACCTTATGATCTCCCCTTTGCTTGTGGTAAGCCAAATGACCCCGTGACCTCCCCTATCCACCTGCTAGAAGCGCTGACTCAGGCCAGAGCATGGTTGGGGAACACAAGGGCAAACACAGAGCAGAAGAAGCTAAAGGTGACCCTGATGAATATTAGCCCCTGTCCTGGACCCTGGGCCTCTGGCAATTGACTCTGAGGACCTTGAAGGGTGGAGGAAATGGAAAAAGACAAAAATCAGGTCATGGTCCTTTTCAGAACCATTTCAATCAACTCTCTAAGCCCCTCTAGTCTTTCTGGCATCTTCTCAAGCTTTCTGCTCAGCCCCAGAATGAGTATCCTAAGGGGTCTTGGATATCATATGGTCCCCCAGACTTCTTCTCCCTCCCATCCCCTCCCACTGTCTCTTGGTCTCATCAAAACTCCTCTGACAGTGGAAACTAACTTAAAAGCATCATTTACCACTTTGCATTATGTCATATGCATCCTTTGCCCCTTAAGGAGAGAAACCCTCACTCCCATAATGCTTTACATGTTTAAATATTTGTCGAATAAAGGAAAGAATGGATTATCTCATCTCCTGTCCACAGGCAAGAAGGAAAATAACACCTGTTAAGTAGCTGCCAAGTATCAGACACTCCATACACCTCATCGTCTAATGCCCTTTAGTGACCCAACAACACGAATGGATTAGTATGATTTTACAGAGGAAGAAATCGAGACTCTCACAGGCCTGTGGGCTATGCCCTCTCTGCTCTCTCTGTCTGGAGTGCTTTACTGACACATTATCTCCAGGCTGGATTTTTCTCATCATTCAATCTCAACACCAAAGTTACCTTCTCAGAGAGATTGTTCTTGACCATTAAACCTAAAAGAGTACTGTAGTATTTATTCCAAGTCCAACTTATTTCTCACTTTTTATCCCATAAGTGACATTTATCTTACCTGCAATTACTTTGCTCATCTATTTCTCCCCCTTCAGCTAAGCCCTATGGAGCAAGCACTTATCATCTTGCTCATTGCTGTATTCCCAGTGCCAAGAGCTATGTCTGAACATACCAGGTGCTCAATAAAGGTTTATTAGGTAAGTGAATTAGTGAGTGCACGAATGAATAAATGAGGCGGGGGGGGGGGGGGAGATTAAGGTGACCCAACGAGCAAGTCCCAGGCAGAACTAGAAACCAATGCTGCTTGACTCCAACCCTATGCTCCCCACCTCTACAATTGCTCCCCTAATCATAAGAAGCACTTGGGGTATTTGCTTAAACACAAATTCCCAGGCGCTTCCCCCCAGAGAGCTGGTTCAATAGAATCAAAGCTCTGTGTTTATTAATAGGAGTGATTCTGTGTTGAACAAGTTGAGAGAACACTGTGTTATACTATATTGGTTTGTTCTATCAGGATGGCAAGAAGATATGAAGTCAAGAGGCCATTCCTCAAATTATGCTCTGTGTGCAGACATTTGTGAGTAGGACCAACCCTGGAAGGTTCAGTCCTCTTTCCCATTGGTGACTTTTCGAGTATTTATTGAACTACTGTGAGCCAGGCATTGGTCTAGGAAGTTGAAACATATGAGCGCATTGAGGAAACAAGGTCTCTGCCAATAAATAGGAGATAAGTGCTAGGAGAGACTAGGAGACGTGTGTGATGGGAAAAGCAGAAGCAGTACTTAGGATACAGTGGTCAAGGAATGTTTTATGAAGATGCCAAAATCTTACCTAAAGACTGAAAGATACAAACAAGCCACCAGGCAAAGAGACAAAGCGGATGTAATGCAAACAAAGAACAGCAAGTACAAAATCCCTGAGCAAGAAAGAAGTGCTCAGGCAGAAAGCTGGCGGTGTGGCTGAAGCACAGTGTGTAAGGCAGAATGAAATGAGGTGAACTCACTCAAACATCATCAGGGACCAGTTCAGGATGTGCCCGGTTAGCCACGGCAAGCTAAGGAGCTTGGATTCACTCCAAGTGCAATGAGGAGGCATTGAAGGTTGTTGTCTAATGGTGTTAACATAACCAATTTATGTTTTAGAAGATCTTTCTGATGACAGTATGAAGGGAAAGCCAGAGGTGGGAAGAGAGAGATCAGAAGATGAGAAATATTGAGGAGGCCAATGTCATAAGCCAGACAGGGAATGATCATGGTGTATCAGTTAGCTCTTGCTGCTTAACAAACTTCCCTCAAAACATGGAGGCTTAAAGCACATCCATTTACTTAGCACATAACTCTGAGCCAGCAATCTGGGCTGAGTTCAGCTGGGTTGTTGTTCTGGCTGGGCTCACTCAGGTATATTGGTCAGCTTCCAGTCACCAAGCTGAGCATATGATGAGGGACACTGACCTCTTTGTCCAGGTCTGTGCATAGTGTGGTGGTTGCAAAGCTCCAAAAGCAGTCAGAGAAAGCAGTCCTGAACTCAAGTGATTGTCATGTCTCTCCTCAGGTCATGATTGCATGGTTCCATTCGTCAACCAACTCACATAGCCAAGCCCAGAGTCTTTGTAAGTGGAGAGTACTCCAGAGTTTGGAAACAAGAAAGCATGAAAAAGTTGGGAGTTATTCCTGTTTCCTTTCTCAAGTGACCTGGGCCGGAATGGTTAGAGTGCAAATGAGAGTGCTGAGATGAGACGTGGATGACGGTTTTTTGTTTTTTTTCTTCTTGTTCACTATAAAGTGTGTGTGTGCTGACCTGAGAGAGATGGGACTGGGGAGTAGAAGGGAATAAAGTACCCCCCGGGGGGGATGACCAGGCTGCATTTCTTTCTCCTTTTGGGACTTTAGGCATGCATGCCACATGCGTCCAGTGTTTCAAATCATCAGGTCCAGGAATGAAAATGCACAGTCTGCCATGTGGGATTAGCTGCCATAACTGCCACTCCATCAGCTGGCCTGTGGACGTACTTTGTTACATTCAAGGAGTGCAGCCAACAACTCCAGGTAATTCAGAGTGAAAAGTGAAAGGACGGGAAGAACAAAGGATAATTTCTAGGTGTTGGGTTTGAGAAACTAGATAGAAGTTGGTGACATTTGCTCACAAGTGGAAGAGAGGAGAAGGAAGGAATAATACCCATCCTTTCCCAACTCTACCTTCACATCTGAGTGCGACAATAGATCTCACAATTTTTGGCTTCAGGACTTCTTCAAATTCTTAATAATTACTGAGGATCCCAAAAGGCTTCTTATCATATAGATAATATCTACTGATAGTTAATATCCTTGATATTTAAACTAAGGGTTTTAAATAGCTTTACTTCATTTTTTTAAACCATCAATAAATCCATCACATTATAATCATATGAAAAATTGCTATTTTCTGTCCCAGAAAATAGTAACAAAAATGGTATTATTCTATACTCTTGCAAATCTCTTTAATATCCGGCTTCATAGAACACGAAAGAATTTTCATTTCTGCCTCTACATTTAATCTGTTGAGATAGTTATTTTGATTAATACATATAAAAAATACAGTCTGACACTGATATGTAGTTGAAAAAGAGATTATTTTATTGCCTTTGTAGATAACTGTGGCTATTTTCTTTTGCCCAACTCAACAAGTGGTAATTCCTTAAAAGTTAGTTGTGACACGGGGGGACCAGCAGTTAGCGTAATGGCTGTCGCTGGACTCCCATGTAGTCGACCGCGGTTCGCGTCCCGGACCCGGTGGCTTAAAACTCACGCCGGGCGCGTGTACGTGCATGCCCAAGATCCCGAGAGGAGAATGGAGGAGAAGGGATTGCGGCGTGACCATCCCCCCAGGGGGGTGATTTCTCGCTTTCTGTCTCTCTGTCTCTCCTTGTCTGTCTGGCGAGCACACACGCCCTATAGCGAAAACCTCTCCAAAAAAAAAAAAAAAAAGTTACTTGTGACATGAAATCTGAAATCACATGGATGAGCTTCCCCACTTGGTATATTAAAATCCCTCGATCAAGTCTCACTTTGAATGGATGTTTTTATAGGTCCATCAGTTTCTGATAATCTTCCAATTGCTGAAACACATTATATAATAACAATACAAAACAAAAACCTCCATGTACATTAATATCCCCACCAATCTCACTGAAAACATCATTAAGTATTGGGAAGCTATCAGACTTATAGTGGCAAATACAAGTTTTCTAGATTCGAATTTTCATGTGAAAGCTCAGATTTTATCATTGGCAATAAACACTGTCAGTTGTTTACCTCGAAGTAACAGGCTTCCTTCATTCATTTTTAAAAGAAACGTCTGCCAAATACCCCAATCTGAATAACCAGTTTGTCTGTCAGACATTTTCAAGTAAAAAATAGTTTCATGAAAAAAGCATCCTGTTCAGCTCACGACTCAATCCCAACAACTCCTTCTCCTCCAGACAAGCACAGCTCTGCACCATGTGGCAGAAGCCTTTCACGTGCGCCTCCCACTTTTCCACATGTAATATTAAAAGATATATACTCGAGGTCTATGGTTTCATAAAATTAAAAGAATTTTACTGCTGTATGAAGGACATTCGTAAATGAAACCAGCTTTGATTTTCATGTTTCATCTTTTTACTGTGAATGTTTGGTGGTGAGGAAGCCCATGAATACCAGCACCATTTGGAGCCACTTCTTGATTCACAAGGAAGCTGCAGTGGTTTTGTCCCATTGTTGCTTTTGTGTCATCAGGTACAAATGTCAGCAAGAAGTGAAAAAGGCAAATGATGTTACAATTTTATTACAAAGACAGTCTGGACCCCACAGATATCACATAAGTGGTCTTGGGGATCTCTCTCAGTCTGTGGGTCCCATACATCTATACATCCTAGTGCACATTTATTCAGATGTGATTTATGTATTTAAGTATAGAAAGCTATGGAGACAGATTTCCATTTCTCCCAACCCTCCCACTAGGTATATGTAAGAGAGAATGTCAGAACATGCCATCAAGATTAGTCATATATTTGACAAGTTTGGACATATATTGATCTGAGCAATTTTGTGTGTATAAAACAGTCAAAAGTATACATAGTACATGAGAAAAGACAATGCATGCCAGATGGAAAATCCAGGGGTTGTTGTGGAACAACGTGGGCCTGGAAGAAGACCAAACCCCGATGCCTGCTAGTGAGCAAAGGCACACAGAACACGAGGATGACCACTATGGTGGTTTTAGACAAGGATCCCTCTTCAAATCAAGCTGTAAGCAGAACACGGGACGAGAACTTCCATGTAAGAATGACTGTGTACCTAAGACAGGACCTGCCATAGAAGGAAGCAGAACGGCTCGTGGATAAGAACACCTACTCCAGACACTCACCTAAGCTTGAATTCTGATGCTGCCACTTCCTGGTGTGTGTAATGAATGAGATCAGGTGAGTAATATTAGCTTTCTCTGCCTCTGTTTTCATAAAATGAGCACTATATGTACCTATTCCATAGGCTGATGGTGAGGACTAAGGTGATAGCAGATGTAAAACATGCTGCAGAGTGCCCAACCACACGGCAGGCTTTTGATCCATGTCTGCTGGTAACAGTGGTGGTAACAGAGTAGAAGAGGAGGAAGAAGGTCAAAGGAGATTTGACAAACTATTGAGGAAGGACAGCAAAGTGAAACAGCTGAGTTGGAGTGAAAATAATGAAGAGAGTACTAAGAGATGACGGTAGAAAGGGAGAAGTAGAGGAGCAATTCAAGGACATATACTGATCTTAATTGTCTATATTAAGCGGAAAGGAGTCACTGAGATCCTGGCTGGAAGAGCAAAGACATTTTTCAAAACACAGTATTTGAGGAACTCATAAATGGGGCAAAGGCTTTTGATAGAGGTGTGTTGAAGGTGAAAGCTTTTAAAACTTCCAAAAAACAGGAACCAGCAGTTAGCGTAATGGCTATGTCGCTGGACTCCCATGTAGTCGACAGCGGTTTGTGTCCTAGACCCGGTGGCTTAAAACACGCCGGGCATGTGTGCGTGCGTGCCCAAGATCCCGAGAGGAGAATGGAGGAGAAGGGACTGCAGTGTGGCCCTCCCCCCTGGGGGGTGATTTCTTGCTTTCTGTCTCTCTGTCTGTCTCTGTCTGGCGAGCACATGCGCCCTGTGGCAAAACCTCTCCCTGCCCGCCCCCAAAAAACTTCTAAAAACAAACAGTTTTTAAAAGTTTTTTAAACAAAAACTTAAAAAAAAAAAAATAAGCAATTTCACAAGTGAGGAAAATGAGGCTAAGAGAAGGGGCTTGTGTGATATGGGACAGGCTATGTCTGATCCAACTCTGCGTCTAGCTGCCAACTCCCATAACCGTAACACTCCCAGTGGATCAAAAAAATCCAATCTCCGACCCAAGTGAAATCATTCCCTTACTTGGGGTTGAAGGCTAAAGTGTACATGCATATGAAAAATATTGGTTTTTGAAGATAACTTAAAACTCTTCTAAGTTTTCTTATCACTTTTAGGATAAACTTGGTTCTCTTAGCAAGGCACACCACACTTTTCAACTGTGTAGTTTAAAGCTCTCCCCATGTACGTCCTTTTTTCAGGAGTCTAAGAACCAACTCCAACCATTTCAAGAAAATAAGTGTGTGTGTTGCGGGGGTGGCGCGGTACAGTAACTGGGGAGGGAAGTGAATTGAATGTGTACCTGATAGCCCAAGGACTTGCATGCCTGCCCTCTCAAGCTAATTGCAGTTTTCCAATATGGGCCACTCTTACCTCTGGGACTGAGGCTAGAAGATTTGGACACCTTTTCCTGAGGGAATCCAGGTTCCTCCTGATCATTCTTTACTTTTCCATTCTGTCTCCTGGGAACAGGAAGTCATTTCTTGTTTCCAGCCCAATCCAGTCCCTCTCCACATGCTGAAGTGCCCCCTGCTTTCCCCTCTCCAATAGAATTCTATGGCTCTCTGCTTGGACTTTGTCCTCAAAGAATGTCCCCAGCATGGCTGCAAGCACGTTAGGAATACAAAGCCTTGGGCCCTACTGCAGACCTAACTCAGAATCTGAGTTTAATGAGATCTCAAGGCAATTCCTATGCACATTACAATTTGAGAGGCATGACAATAGAGAGTTTGGACAATTTATGTATGACAATTGTTTATTTACATGTCAGTCTCTTTGAAGACAACATTTTTTTGTTTCCAGCTAAGTTCCTCACAGAGGGCCCACTATGTAATAGGTGTTCAATAAATGCTTGCTGGGTATATGAAGGTATAATGAATGAGCCTGTTGAAAGTGATTGTTCTTACATATTTGAGAATGATTTCAAATAGTTCTCTAGGAGAAGATTCATTTAACTTTGACAGAGCAAAACATTAAACATATAAATTCATTTAAAGGTGTTTATTTTTAAATGCCTACTTATTTATATCAGTTACAGCTGTCCCTTTATTGAGAACTCCTCTTTGTTTTTATAGAGAAATTAAAATACTCTAATAGTCAGAAAAATGCATATGCTCTAGGAGTAAAGGGATTAAAATATATGTATTTTTTTAAATCAGACCTTAAATGTTGACCAATGAATCTTTATGACAAATATTGACTTTGTAAGTCTCCCCCTAGATTAATGTGAGTAGAATCTGTGCATCTAAATATTTTTCAATCAATGTTTCATTTGGGTTTTTCCTCCCTTTCTTATCATTTCAAAAAACAGAGGAGGTAGTAAAAGCAGTTTGTCATTTTTAAGGCATGAGGATTAGGCTCTGACTAATTGGAAGATTTGCCCATTATTTAAATGAAACTTGTTTGCAGTTTTATCATCCATGTGGATCTGGAAAGGCGGCCGACTGGCCCATCAATTTGGCTAGAAAAGAATAAATGAACAAGGAGACTGACAGTGTTCTCCTGGGGAGGCTCTCTGTCACTGCATTGTTTCTCGAGTATTAATTATCCACGTAAGAAAACCTCTCTGCTTTTGATGGTCCTCCTGTTCAGAGCTCCCAACGGCCACCTCCTGGCTTCCTCTTCGTATATTTACATCTCTGTGTCACACCAGGACATCCTAGCTCTGGGCAGCCAAGAGTTATTTCAGTCTTAGGCTCCTTCTGAAGTGTGCCTAGCTCTCAGCCAGACTCTAGGAAAGACTCCCTGATAATCCCAGCACCCTGCTCTGCTGGGGTTGGAGTAGATGGCTGCCGGCACTTTGGCCTTGAGTTTGAGAGATGTGCAGGGAGATGCCAGCAGTAGGTGACTTGCGACTTCAGGTGACCAAGCCGCAAAGCTGATGGGAAGGGAGAAACAAAGGAAGGAGGAGGAGGGAGAACTAGAGACTCCACAGGGCAGCTCCCATCTCATTCTATTGAGTCTAAACTGTTGGCATTAGAAACCCACCTCTCCTGCCCTGTTCCATTTGAACGGTGAATGAAGAGCAGATTCTGATGACAGTGAAGGGCAGGCTGGTTTTGGGCTCAGAGCAGAGATCCAGAAACACACAGGAAAGGGCAGGGCAGAAGGGACTTTAAAATGTTCATGGAAAAGTAAAATTATCATACAGGTTGATTTTGGTGCAAGAAACTTCTGAAATCCATGCAGTTTTTTTCTTAATATGCATTTTCTGTGAACTTACTGAAGACCCCTTACACATGTACCTTATGGGCTTCTGCAGCACCAGGGCCCTCTCCTGCCAGGCAGTCCTACCTAACCTGCCATACTCCTCCTTAGGACTGCACCCTGAGACAAAGCATGGTGACGGTTTGGCAGCCTCAAAACTATTCCATGAAATCATCATGGTGGCTTCCAAAACCCAGCTACAGTAAGACGTGAAGGAAAAGAGATGAGGG
Source organism: Tupaia tana (assembly GCA_026018925.1). NCBI lineage: Eukaryota > Metazoa > Chordata > Mammalia > Scandentia > Tupaiidae > Tupaia > Tupaia tana. Next base: position 6,345,867 of record JAKSZU010000002.1, read on the forward strand.
TGCCAGAACCATGCTTCTCTCCGGCTCTTGGTCTGCCTCTGCAGGAGCACCCCTACTCCTCTGTCCCCTTACCCTGACCAGACTGGAATGTCCCTGTCATTCTTCTGCTTTCCCTAGTGACAAACCCACACATTGCTTTGGAGTGAGAGAGGCCCCAGTCATGGCGGGAAAGTTTCCAGAGATACAGAGAATGCTTTAAAAAGTCTTTCCCATAGACCACCAGACCATGGCCAAATGTCTGTGCTTCTGCTGTTACACGAGTTTCAACTTGTTTTCACCCATTCCCTTTACTCTCCAGATGAGTGTTCCCTCCCCCCATCTCTGATTTTCAAAATATTCATTCAAAAATGAAGAAACATCATCTGCTACAGTCAGAGATTACTGGTTTCCTTTCCAGGTGTTTTCTGCCTGACCAAGATACCTTTTAGAGTCTCTTCCCATGTGACCCACCCCATGACCCTAGAAATCCTGTGGTCTTGAATATAGTTAACACTTGTACTGCACTTATCTTTCTGCTATCTCCATAGTTTTGCCTTTCCTAAAGTGTTGTATAGTCAGAATAATACAGTAGTAGTCTTTCCATATAGGTGCCTTTCACTTGGTAATATGCATTTAAGGTTTTTCTATGTCTTTTCATGGTCTGATATAGCTCATTCCTTTTAACACTGGATCATCCTCCATTGTCCAGCTGTGCTGCAGTTTATTTATTCACTCACTTATTGAAGTTCATCTTGGTTGCTTCCAAGTTTCATCAACAAAGAGAGAGCTTCTACAGACATTGTTATGCTGGGTTTTGTAAGTTTTCCACTCCTTTGGACATGTGAAGGTTAGCAGTGTCAAAATGGAGTTATTTATGTCGAACTCCAAACAAAATTAAATCAATAAATAAGGCCCAGCCTTGATGGCACAGCGGTAGCACACACTGGAAGCCATCTAGAAGATCAGGGTTCATTTCTGGATCTACCTGAAAATGCTGGGTGTACATAATTGCCCATGATGCTGGCTGGCTGGGAAGGCTAGGATCTCCTGACATGAGATCCTATTGCGGGTGCTCGTCTTTCTCTCTCATGAAAGAAATAAGGAAACTTAAACAAACAAATAAATAGACCCAGCTATGGAAGGCCAGGAAGGGGAGAATCTCTTGTATATGTGCCTCATAACAAAAACTACCACAAAAAACTGCAAAAACTACAACCTTGCACAAAGGCCACCGCAACCTTACCCAACAAAAAAGTACTTCTGCAAGGATACTTGCCCCTTAACTGCCTGTTCACTACTGGACTGATGCCACATTTGTTATTGATCTTTGTAGCCAAGGATAATTGCCCCAAAAGGACATGTAATCCTTTTCATTTTTCTTTTCAAAACACTTGTCTCCCCTTATCTTTCTGAAAATGTTCAGAGTTTACCATGGCACAAATAGCCCAAGTCTCAATGTTCACTCACGAATAAATATCATTTTTCTTTCACAGAGTTTCTATACTATTTAGATTTTGACAAGTAAATACCAAGAAGCATGACTATTGGCTGAATGTTGAGTATGTTTTGTTTAGTAAGAAACCATCAAACTTTTCCAAAGCAACTGTACCATTTCTCGTTTCCACCAGTAATGGATGAGAGTTCTGGTGTTCCGTATCTTATACAGTGTTTGGTGTCATTGGTGTTCTGGGTTTTTGCCATTTTAATCAGCGTGTAATTGTCTCTTACTGCTGTTTTAATTTGTATTTCCTGGATAACAGACGATGTGGAGCATCTTTTCATGTGGTAGCTTGCCATTTGTGTACTTCCCTGGTAAAGTACAGTTCAAGTCTTTTGACCATTTTTAGTGTTTTTTTTTTGTTTGTTTTCTTATCTTTTTGTTTTAAGAGTTCTATGTTTATTTGGGAGTAATAGTCTTTTATCAGATATGTCTTTTATAAGTATTTTCTCCTAGTTTGTAGCTTGTCTTTCATTCCCTTGACAATATCTTTTGTGGAGCAGAACTATATGATTTTATCAAAGTCCAGCTAATTAATTTTTCTTTTATGGATCATGCTTTGTTGTTATATCAAAAAGTCATCAACAAAAATCAAAGTTTTCTAAACTTTCTCCTATATTATCTTCTAGGAGTTTTATAATTTTGCATTTATGCCTAGGCCTATGATCTGTTTTCAGTTAATTTAAGAGTATAACATCTGCCAAGATTTATTATTATTATTAATATTATTTTGTACATGGATGTCCAATTGTTCCAGAAATAACTGTTGAAAAGAATATCTTGGGAACCAGCAGTTAGCGTAATGGCTATGTCGCTGGACTCCCACGTAGTCGACCGCAGTTCACGTCCCGGACCCGGTGGCTTCAAACTCACACCAGGCACGTGTGTGTGCGTGCCCAAGATCCCGAGAGGAGAATGGAGGAGAAGGGATTGTAGCATGGCCATCCCCCCTGGGGGGTGATTTCCCACTTTCTGTCCCTCTGTCTCTCTCTGTCTGTCTGGCAAGCGCATGCGCCCTATAGCGAAAACCTCTCCAAAAAAAAAAAAAAAAAAGAACATCTTTGCTTGAGTATGTTGCCTATGCTCCTTTGTCAAAGATCAGCTGACTATATTTACATGGGTCTCTATTTTATTCTGTTGATCTATTTGTCTATTCTTTCACCAATACAACAATGTCTTCAATACTGTAGCTTTATTGTAAGTATTGATACCATTTAGTGTCAGTCTTCCAACTCTTCTTTTACTATATTTCGGTATTGAGTTAGCTACTCTGGGCTCTTTTTTTCTTCATATAACCTTTAGAATTGCTTTGTCAATATTCATAAAATAACTTTCTGGGATTTTAATCAGAATTTCCTCAAATATATCAATCAATATGAGAAGCTCTTTTATCTTGACAATATGGAATCTTCTTATCCATGAACATCATTGAATGGAATATCTCTTCATTTATTTAGTTTTCTGATTTATTTCATCAGTTTTTTAATTTTTTCTTACACAGATCTTGTACATATTTTTCTGGATTTATACCTAAGTGTTTGTTGTGTTTTTTTTTTTTTTTTTTTTTTTGTCTTATCTGTTTAGTTATTTTGGTGTCATCTCGTGTTTTTTATCTCAAATTCCATCTGTGTTTTGCTAGTATGTAGGAAAACAATTGGCTTTTATATATTAACTTTGTACCTTACTAACTTCTATAATAGCTTATGAGTTCCAGAAAGTATTTTACAAATTCTTTTAAGATTTTACATAGACTATCATGTCATCTATGAACAAATTTGATGTCTTCCTTCCGAGTTTGCATACCTTTTATTTCCTTTTACTTTCTTTTTCATTAGTTAGGACTTTACGTTAAAAGTGAGTGGTAAAGGGAGTTACACTTGCCATGTTCCTGATGTTAGTGGGAAAGTTTTTATTTCTCATCAAAAAAGAAAAAGAAAAGAAAGAAAGAAAATAGACTAGGTCTTGAAAAAAAAAAAAAAAAAAGAAAAGAAAAGAAAGAGGAAGAGCCCTGAAGCCAGAAATCTCATGGTTACCTTTCTGGTAGCATAGGGTCATTTTCAATGGACTATTTTACCACATGATTGTCTCTGTATATTGTTATTCTACCACATGATTGTCTCTGTATATTGTGAATCAAATTATGTACCCCCTCAAAAAAAAAAAAAAAAAAAAAAGATGTAAGTTCTAACCCCTGGGACATCAGAATGTGGTATTATTTGGAAATAGGGTCACTGCCTGTGTAATTAGTTAAGAAGAAGCCACACTAGGCTGGGCCCTTAATCCAATATGACTGATGTCCTTACAAGAAAAGCAGAGACATAGGAAAGGAGACTGTATGAAGGTAGAAGCAGCGATTAGAGTGATGCAGATACAAGTCTAGGAATGCTAAAGATTGCCGGTGGTCACCAGAAGATAGGAAGAAGTAAGAAAGGATTCTACCCTGGAGCCTTCGGGGAGACTGTGGTCCTCTTGACACCTTGATTTCAGCCTTCTAGCTTTAAGACCTGTGAGAGAATACTTTTCTGTTGTCTTAAGTTATCCAGTTTGTGGTATTCTGTCAAGGCAGCCCTAAGAAACTAATATGCCAGGACTCCAGGTAGAATGGTGGTAAAGGCACTGGAGTTCCACATGGCTGACCATAGTTTGAGTCCTGAGCTTGGTAGCTTGCTTTCTCATTCTCTCTCTCTGTTCAAATTTTAAAAATAATAACGATGAATAAGATTAAAATAATTCTTTTAAAATAAAAAAACTAGTATACCTTGTGCATAAACTCCCAGAGGCTTTGGGAATTTGCTTTTACATTGCACAAAACTTATTATCTGCAACATCCCTTCCCTCATAACCACAGATGTAGTAGTTTTGCAGGACTGATGCTTCCTGTTCTCCCAAAAGTTGCCTAGGCTTCAATACCATCACCTTTTTTCTCTTTTTTAATCAATGCAAGCCTAGATCCTTTGGCTTTTCTATATCCCTAAGTTCCATGAGTCCCTGAATCATTTTCATTGCTTTTGCTTAACTTTCTCCATTGCTACAGTATCCTTTTTACACCAAAGTGATAAGAATTGAAAATGATATTCTAAATGAGACTCTGCAAGTCCTTTTATATAATGGTAAAATAATTCTCTTTGACTCAAATTCAATACATTCTATTCACACCTCTCAAAGCTGTTGGTACATTTTTGTATTGCTTTATCATTGTGACTTCAAGGACTAGCTATTGTCACACAGAATCCACAGGCTGCTGGAGCCTTAGAGGTTACAACCCATCTGCTTTTTCCCTCTCACTTCATCTTGTCCCTATTGTCTGAAATTGCACACTAATAGCATGTATTTAATATGCACTTCATCCAATATCATAAATTGTCCTTAGCTACCAGGTCAGATACATAAAGGAGAAGCCTCTTCCACTCCATGGTTAGGGCAGAAACAAAAATTGATATTTATTGAACACCAACTATGCCAGACACTTTACACACATGATCTCCATAACCCTAGCCGATTGATAGTATTGTTGTTCTACAACTTTTTTTATTCTTCCCATTCTATAGATAGTAGACTCAGAACAGAAAAATAACATGATCCAAAGCCACCATGACTAGATATTAGACCAAGGTCTGGAATTCAAGTCAATCTGACACCAAGGGCTGCACCCTCTGGACCGTGCTCCTATTAGGCAGAGGCCAGGTGATTCTTCCATTTGGTCAAGGGGAAACAAAAACCCCAAAGAACATAAATATTAAATCAAAGAGGTGGTGCATGTGTCAGAAAGATTTGCTCTTGAGCAAATCACTGAACCTTTCTGGGCTTTATACTTCTCATGTATAAAAGAGGCACTTAGAGAGGTGATCTCTTAGCTCTCCTTCAGTTTTCATCTTGGTGAACTCTAAACCTAGAGTCTCAGGGGTGTATCCAGCCTTTATTTATTTCCTAGTACTTTATGTGCTCCGTGTTCACTGTCCCTAGCACAAAAGACCTTCAATTGCATATTCATCTCATTTCATTTCATTATTTCATTTCATTTCATTTCATATTTCACTTTTCTAGGTTTGCTGGTTTCTCTCCAGAGTGAAGGACATCTAACAACACCAGAACAAGAAAGCTCATTCCTGACTCCCAGTCAAATTCCCCTGTGGGTGAGGCCAAACTGCACTTGTACTGCCGCATCAGTGACAGGAGGACCCTGGGGAGGGGCCAGTGGTCCATTTCCTGCAGTTCAGCTAGTCACCCCTGACCAAGCACAGCAGTTACCATGGCAACAATTGCACTGTGCTCCACGGAGGCCACAGGTCACAACTGCAGATGCCACCAGCAGCAGCAGGCACATGCTTTTCTCCCCCAACTGCGAGCTCTGACTCGGCAGCTCTATCTACACACCCAGCAACAGGCTACCCAGGGTAGCGAAGGAACCAGAAGTAGGTCTGGCTGGGCAGTTCCCATCCCCTTCTCCATCACAGTCTTAGTAAGCAGCGCACACACAGCGGAGACCTCTTTCAGATGATGGACGAGAACCCGCTGCACATCCTCTGGCAACGTCTGCCCTGAGAGAAAATGAAAAACACGTCAACATGGGAACCAGCAGTTAGCGTAATGGCTATGTCGCTGGACTCCCACGTAGTCGACCGCGATTTGCGTCTCGGACCCGGTGGCTTACAACTCACGCCGGGCGCGTGTGCGTGCGTGCCCAGGATCCCGAGAGGAGAATGGAGGAGAAGGGATTGCGGCGTGACCATCCCCCCTGGGGGGTGATTTCTCGCTTTCTGTCTCTATGTCTCTCTCTGTCTGTCTGGCGAGCGCACGCGCCCTATAGCGAAAAACCTCTCCAAAAAAAAAAAAAAAAAAAAAAAAAAAACACGTCAACATTTCCTCATGGAGCTGTGAATTAAGAACTATCCTCTTTGCAGTTTGAAGGTGTGGGTCTATGCTTCACAGATCCTGCCAGTGCTCTTAGTGTGTATATAAATTATCTGGAACTCTTGCTAAAATGCAGATTCTGGTTCAAAGATCTGGAATGGGGCCTGAGAGTCTGGATTTCTTACAAGCTCCAGGTGATGAGGATGCCGTTGACCCCAGAACTCCAGCTTTGAATGGCAAGCCCTAGATCATACCAGCTCCTGCTGCAGTGAGGCTGACCCTGCCCAATCTCTGCCATTTATCATTTCAATAAGAAATCAGGGTAAATATTAGCTGGTTCAAAGTACACATTTCTACAGGGCAGAGACTACATCTTCTTGGAACAAAGATAATAGCTATAATTTATTGAGGGCTTGCTCTTTTGCCAGCACATACACACTTCAACACAACAGCCTTACCATATAATTGTTACTTGGTCAAAATTTAAAGATGAAGGAACCAAAGCACAGACTAGTTCTGTGACTAACTCACAGTTGCACCATCAGGAAGTGGTCAAGGCAGGATTCAAGCCCATCTGTCTTCCTCCAGCTCGTGGGCTTCTCTCCCTACACCTCTTCTCTCCACCCTGACATAGCAAACAGCAGCATATGGAGTGGTCTTAGTGCACCTGCTTCCCTACAGGAATGATCCTGTCATGAGTTTCTGTGTCCTTTGATTGCCACTGCTTCAGGAACAATGCTAAGAAGACCCTGACAAGAAAATATTAGGTCGTCAGAAAAGTCATGATGCATTTTATGTAGAAAATTATTTTAAAAAAATGTCATGACTTTTCCAACAGCCCATTATATCCATCTTGCTCAGCCCCATGGCTGACTCGGCACTAGGGTTTCCATTCATTAAACAATTCCATTCTCAGGGACTGGGGTTTCCATTCATTGAACAAGCCCACCTGTATTAAGTGCTTTCCGTGCACAAATTACGTGAAGATTACAAGAAGCAAAAGACAGAGTCTCTGCATTCTTCATGTGAGCTCCGTGTCTGATTTCTAATCTGTTTGCCTGAGTCTCCAGAAAGATCACAGTTTCTGCTCTGTCTAGGCCTGATTCTGCCCGAGCGGATTTCTGCCACTTCTTGCCACAGACTGAGAAGGCAGAACTCCAAAGGTATCAACAAAGGAATGAACCATGCTGGGTCTGGATCATGGATGATCAGGGTCTGTGGCAGGCTGATTCTCACTGGAATAGAAAGCCCTGTCTCTGTGGAGCTAACAGGCAGTGATAAAACACAACACTGCCAGGCTGACCCACATGGGAAGGTTAGAGGCTTATATCTGGAGAACTCTGAGTATGCTGGACCTGGACATGCACATGCCCATGATCCAGGACTGGCTGGGGCTGGGGCAGATCATGGCGTCAAGCTCTTGTTGAAGTGTGCTCCCGTGCTTACTCTTGCTCTCTCTTTTTTCTCATTCATGGAATAAAGTAAATAAATAAATGATACAAGTGAACAATAGAGAGGCAGGACGTTAGTGAGAAACAGATATGGCTTATTAACTGTTGATGTTGACATGTATAGTATTCTCAACTGGATTTGTCTGAGAAGTATTTCATGATGGGCAAAGTATTTGTACAAGCAAAATGAGAAATAGCGATTGACTGTTTTAAAAAATAATTAGAATAATAATAATAATGATTGGGGAAAACATAGAAAAGATATTGAATGTTGAAGCGGGGAGATTAATGTCTCTGTACTGACTGACATGCATGGCATTCCCTTTTGAAAAAGCAATGTAATACACTGTAAAGTTATATGTAATTCAATGTAATATAAAAAAGAATATGATGATAATAAAAAATTTAAAAAAAGAAAGCCCAGTCTCTGGAGTCAGATATTTGGCTTAAATCTTAACTGAGGTACTTACTAGTAGTATGTTCATAGAAAAATTATTTAACTTCTCTCAGCATCGAGTTTATTTTTCCTGTTTTTCATCTTTATGTTGGAAATACTGATACCTATTTCAAAGACTTTATTGTACAAATATGCCAGTCTTTTTTATTTTTTATTTTTTATTTCTTGTTCTTTTATACATTCAATCATGTTATTTAGCTTACAAAGTGAATATTCCAGCATGTGTACATTTCTCCCCAGTCCAGTTGATAATACTATAAAACTATCTTCAACAGATAATACCACACCTCTTGTACCATTAATGCTTTGCCTCTCTATTTTTCTCCTAAATGTCCTTTCTTAGACTCTTCTCTTTCACAAACACTGTATCTGATATTCACAATCATTTACTGTGTTTCTATATCCTTTAGTCAATCGGTTTCAGTCATAGAGTACACTCGGTATATATTAAGTGGGGACATACAATGACTCTCCTTCATAGCCTGGTTTTCTTCACTCAGCAGTATATCTTCCATATTCTTCCACTTTCTGTCAAAAGCCAGGGTCTTGTTGTATGCCAGTCTTCTAATCCCAGGCACACAGTGGACACTCATTGAAGATTGGTGTCCTTTCTTCTATCATTAGATTGCTCTTGGTTTGAAAGTGGGAAATTCAGGGAGAACCAAGGAATAGAAGAAAAGGAAATAATAGCAGGACATTGCTGGAACAGAAAGTATGCCTGGTGCTTCTTTTAAGAGTGAGCAGTCCAGATTGGGAAAGTTCAGAGGCAGGGGAAACAAGTAGACAAGAATCACATGACCAAAACCATGCTTGACAACCAAGGAAGAAAGAGAAGCAAAGCCTGAGCCAGTGAGGTTCAACACCTGGGATTCTTCCCAGCAATTATCGCACTGATCAGGTTGTTGAAGTAGTCTCTCTCTTGCTCTTTCTTTTCCTTCCTTCCTCCTTTTGTTCCTTCTTCTCTTCATTTCTCATACCACCTATATACATGATCTCCTTTAAAAGTTCCAACTGATATGGTGCCCTTTGATTTTAAAAGGGCATATCCAGAGGCGTATGGGATTCTTGCTGGGTTCCTAGCTCTTCCTAGTGGTCTTCAGATAAATTCCATATTCAATCTTTACCTATTAGTTAATGATATTTTAAAAATTATATTCCCCACATTCACTTATAAAGAATACATACAAGGACCAGCAGTTAGCGTAATGGCTATGTCGCTGGACTCCCATGTAGCCGACCGCAGTCCACATCCTGGACCTGGTGGCTTAAAACTTATGCTGGGCGCGTGTGCGTTCATGCCCAAGATCCCGAGAGGAGAATGGAGGAGAAGATATTGCGGCGTGGCCATCCCCCCTGGGGGGTAATTTCTCGCTTTCTGTCTCTCTATCTGACGATCGCATGCGCCCTATAGCAAAAACCTCTCCAAAAAAAAAAAAAAAAAAAAGAACACATACATAAAAATACAGCTTCTCACAGGTAAATGGATTTCCTCTAAATAAACACAGAAAGAGGAGGGAATTTTTTTTTCATCATTTTTCAAATAAGTGGACCAGTAGTGATTCCTCTAGTTATTCAGACAAGGTCAGGTTCTTTTAGATGGCCACCTAACCTCTCTCCTCTGAGCTGTATTTCAGACTCTGTCTTATAATTACATAGGGCCAATTCCAGATGATGGGCTGTGGATAGAAATGATGGAGGCAAATTTAGAACTGGCTCATAAAAGCATCCCAAACACTCCTCTATTCAGTTTTGAATGTGGCCAAGGTAATCTGAAGCCACAGGATGACACAGTCACAGAAAGGAAGCATCTGGTTCCTGGTTTGATGTTTGGGATAGCCACCTGACCTACATTAAACTGTGCTATGTGCAAGAAATAATCAGTTATGGACTGACAATAAATAGCATATTTGTCATAGCAAATAGTATGACTGACACTTACTAAAACAGCAATGTATGCTCTTGCCTAATATTCACCTTAGACTATTGTCAGTCTCTGCCTTTCATGGTCCTACTCAACTGCAGGTGTTGCAGGTCTTCAGTCTATGGAAGTTCAGCCCAGCAGTCCCATGTCAGATATTTCTAACTAATAAAGAGCCTTTCTGCCCAGGTATGCTGTTCAGGCACTGAGAAGTGAGTGACAGCAGTAGTGACTCCTGTCTCCCTGGCTCAACCAGTTCCCAAATCTTCCACTTCCTCACTGGGCTGCACTTGTATCCCAGCAGAGGGTTCCACATCACAATAGCCAACCTGGACATTCTAGCAAATATCTGACTATTATTAATTAGGACTGTGGACAAAGGAAAGTAGCAGTGACACTGTAAGGCATAATCTATCCTTGTTATTACTGAATTTCACAATACATTTTCCTTTGAGTTTTTAGACAATTTGGTACCTAAGGCAAATCTACCATTCTCTCACTCTACCCCAGACTTCTGATGCTACATGTCAATGTTTTTCAGGATTACCCCAGAGCAGGATTCTCAGACTTTAATGTGTACATAATTTCAGGGGAATCTTTTTTTTTTTTTTTTTTTTTTTTTTTTTTTTGGAGAGGTTTTTGCTATAGGGCGCGTGCGCTCGCCAGACAGACAGACAGAGACAGAGAGATAGAAAGCAGGAAATCACCCCCCAGGGGGGATGGCCACGCCGCAATCCCTTCTCTTCCATTCTCCTCTCGGGATCTTGGGCACGCATGCACACGCGCCCAGCGTGAGTTTAAGCCGCCGGGTCCAGGACTCGAACCGCGGTCGACTATGTGGGAGTCCAGCGACATAGCCATTATGCTAACTGCTGGTCCCTTCAGGGGAATCTTTTTAATATGAAGATTTTAATTCAGTAGATCTAATAAAGATTCAAGATTCTGCTTTTTTAACAAGCTCCTAGGCAATGTTCACAAGGTTGATCTTAGGACTGCAACACAAGTAGCAAGACTCTAAAATGAAGTGAAGTGTGCTCTCAGAAAACCAGCTTTTTGTTTCATTGACGTTTTTGTACAGTTCTTTTATTCTCCATTTCTTTATTTCATCTCTAACCTTTACTATTTCTTTTCTTCTGTCACTTTGGAGTTTTTGTTGTTGCTATTCCAGTTCCTTGAGATGTGATGTTAAGTTATTTATTTATTTGCCACCTTCCTATTATTGCCTTGTGAGAACCAATGGCTGTGGACTTCCCTTTTATGACTATTTCACTGTGATTCAAAGGTTATGGAGAGTGGTTTGTTCATAATAGTTGTTTTCAATAAATCTTTTTATTTCAGTTCTAATTTCTTCAGTAAGTGGAAAGTCATTCAGGCATAGGTTGTTTAGTTTCTATATTTTTGTGTATTTTTGAGGACTCTTTCTGGTAGGATTCAAGTTTAGTTCTATGGTGATTAGAGAAGATGCTGGCCTTTTTTGTGTGTTGCTTTTCCAGTTCCTTGAGATAGGACGTGAAGTTATTTATTTGTCACCTTTCTATTATTTCTTGTGAGCATCAAGGGCTACGAACTTCCTTCTTACAACTGCTCTTACCGTGTTGCAAAGGTTAGGGAGTGTGATATATTCATTGCCATTACCTTTTTTTTTTTTTTGGAGAGGTTTTTCGCTATAGGGCGCGTGCGCTCGCCAGACAGACAGAGAGAGACATAGAGACAGAAAGCGAGAAATCAGCCCCCAGGGGGGATGGTACACCGCAATCCCTTCTCCTCCATTCTCCTCTCGGGATCTTGGGCACGCACGCACACGCGCCCGGCGTGAGTTTTAAGCCACCGGGTCCGGGACGCGAACCGTGGTCGACTACGTGGGAGTCCAGTGACATAGCCATTACGCTAACTGCTGGTTCCCCATTGCCATTACTTTTGATTTCAGTCAAATTCTTCAGTAGTTTGAACATCATTCAGGAATAGGCTGTTAAATTTCTGTGTTTTTTTTTTATATTTTTGAGGACTCTTTCTATTATAGATTTCAAGTTTAATTCCACTGTGGTCAGAGAAGATACTGGGTATAGTTTCTATACTTGAAAATTTATAGAAACTTCTTCTGTGGTCTACTGTGTGGTCAGTCTTTGAAAACGTTCCATGTAGAGATGAATGGAAAAAGTGTACTTTTTAGTTTCTGGGTGGAATGATCTATACGTCTGTCAGGTCCATGTAGTTTGCGGTATCAATTAGCTCCTATGTCTCCTCGTCTTCTTTTTTTTTTTTTTTTTTGTCTAGATGATCTGGCCAGAGGTGATAGGGGTAGTTGAAATACCCAACCATTAATGAATTAATGTGCTGCACTCTATACCTACCTTAAGATCTAGCGATCTTTCTTTTACATATTTGGGTGCCCTATAGTATTGCGTACATAAATATTGTTACATCTTCTTTGTTGTACTAATAAAGTTGTTGGATCCATCCTCTCTCTCTCTCTCTCTCTCTCTCTCTCAAATCCTTTAAAACTATGTAGTTTCCTTCTTTGTCTCTTTTTACTTTTTTATCCTAAAGTCTATTTTGTCTGATATCAGTATCATGACTCCTGCTTTTTTTTTTTTTTTTCATTTCTGTTTACATAAAACAACCTTTTCAAGTCCTTCACTTTCGGTCTATATATTGGGTCATCAGAGAAGTCATGATGTATTTTTTTCTATGATTTGCTATGCTACCACCCAATATATCTTTCTCAATGAGATGTGTTTCTTGTAAGCAACATCTAGAGGATTCCTGTTTTGTTTTGTTTTGTTTTGTTTTCTGTTTGCTTGCTGTTATATCCATTTAGCCAGTTTGTGTCTTTGACTTGGGAATCTAATTCACTAACATTCAAGGTGATTATCAATATGTGTGGGCTTATCCCTGTCATTTAATTACTCTTTTGTCCCCTAGATGTTTCTATTCTCTTATTTTTGTTTATCTTCTTTTAGTTTTCAGGTCTATTATTCACTTAAGTATTTCCTGAAAAGCTCACCCAATTTTGGTAAATTTTTTCAGCTTTTGTTTCTCTGGGAATTATTTTATTTCTCCTTCCATCTGAAAGATAATCTTGCTAAGTATAGTACTCTTGACTGAAATAATTTTTCTTTCAGAGCTTTAAGTATGTCTTCCCATTCTTTCTTTGCTCTCATTGTTTTTTGAGCCCAAAACAAAACTGATGTAGCTAAACTATTCAAGAAAAAGGGACCACATAGATGAAATCAGTAATCAAGCTGGTATATTACAACTAATGTATTAGGAATTTTTTAAAAATTACGAGAGAATACTACAAGCAACAATATGCTAACAAATTAGAAAACCTAGATGATGTGGACAAATTTCTGGACACATATAAGTTACCTAGGCTGAATCAGGATGAAATAGAAAGCCTGAACAGAGCAATAAGAAGTGATAGGGTGAATAAGTAATAAATAATCTCCCAACAAACCAAAAAAAATCGCAGGCCCAGATAATTTCACTTCTGAGTTCTACAAAACTTTTTAAAGGAGAGCTGATCCTAATTTTCCTCAAACTATTTCTAAGAATTCAAAAGTAAGGAACCTCCCAAACTCATTTTATGGCACCTCCATATGTCCAAAAAGAACATTAAAAGTAAAAATAGTAAAAAAATAAAAAATAAAGATCAATATTCTTGGTGAATAGTGATGTAAAAATTCTCAGTAATTATAGTACATTCAGGTAGGCTTTATCCAAAGGATGGTTTGACATATGCAAAACAATAAATGTAATACATCACATTAACCAAAATATAAAAATCATATGATCATATCTATAGATTGAGAAAAAGTATTTGAATAAATATAACATCTCTCCATGATTGAGACTCTCAGCACAATAGGAATAGAAGGGACATTCCTCAACACAATAAAAGTCATATGTGATAGACCCATTGCTAACATCATACTGAATGAAGAAAAGCTGAAAACTTTCCCGGTAAAAACTGGAACAAGACAAGGCTATCTACTTTCTCTACTCCTTTTCAACATAGTACTGGAAGTCCTAGCCAATGCAATCAGACAAGAGAGCAAAATAAAAGGCATTCAGATAGGAAAATAGGAAGCCAAGCTATTTCAATATGCAGATGATATGATTATATACATAGAAAATCCAAAGGAATCCAAGAAAAAACTCCTAGCAGTGATAAATGAATTCAGTAAAGTAGCAGGATACAAAATCAATAGTATTTTTATACACCAACAATGAACAGACTGAGACAAAATTGAAGAAAGCGATCCCATTTACAATAGCTACAAAATAAATAAAATACCTAGGAATAAACCTAATCAAAGAAGTGAAAGAGTTCTACAAGAAAATTTAAGTAAAACTGGAAAAAGAAATTGAGTAAGATAGAAAAAAATACAAAAGACATCTTTGTTGTTCTTGGATTGGAAGCATCAATAGGAAAAAAATGTGAGTTCAATTTAAATATTCAGTGCGATTCCAATCAAACTGCCAGGGACTTTCATCACAGAAATAGAAGAAAACAATCATAAAATTGGTCTGGAATCATAAGAGACCCCCTATCACCAAGGCAATACTATGTGAAAAAGAATAAATTTGGAGGCATGTCACTAACCAACCTCAAAACATATTACAAAGTGCTGATAAAACAGCATGGTACCAGCACAAAAATAGACACCTAGACTAATGGAACAGAATAGAGAATTCAGAAATAAACAGCAAATCATGCAGGCAACAGATCTTTGATAAGGGGTACAAGACAATGTAGAGGGGAGAAAAATCTTTTCAGCAAATGGGACTGGAAGAATTGGATATACACCTGCAGAAAAATGAAACTGGACTCCTATTTCTCATCAGTAACAAGAATCAACTCACAATACATCAAAGATTTAAATGTAAAACCCCAAATTATAAAACTTCCAGTAAGAAACTCTTGAAGTCACTGGAGTAGGCAAAGATTTCTTAAATAAGACTCCTAAGCACAAGCAATAATCCTAAAAATAGACAAGTGGGATTGTATCAAGCTAAAAGTCTTCCCTACAGCAAAGCAACAATCACAATGAAAAGACCACCCTCAGAATGGAAGAAAATATTTGTAATTTATTCCTTAGACAAGGGATTTGTAGCCAGAATGTATAAGTGAGTCAAGCAGCTGACCCATAAAAAAATGAATAGCTCAATTAAAAGTTGGGTAAATGAGCTAAGTAGACAGACAACTCTCCAAGGAAGACTTACAAGTGGCCAAAAGATATATGAAAAATATGTTCAATGTCTATTATCATAAGAGGAATGCAAATTAAAATCACAAGGGACACCATTTAACCCCAGTTAGCAAGGTTAGAATCAAAAAATAAAATAAAATAAAATAAAATAAAATAAAATAAAATAAAATAAAGAACAACAAATGCTGGTGAGGCTGTGGTATAAAAGGAACACTCTTACACTATTGGTGGGAATGTAACTTAATACGGTCTCTGTGGAAAACAATACGGAGGTTCCTCAAAAATCTACAAATAGGGGACCAGCAGTTAGCATAATGGCTATGTTGCTGGACTACCACGTAGTTGACCGTGGTTCGTGTCCAAGACCCAGTGGCTTAAAACTCACGCCAGGCACGTGTGCGTGCGTGCCCAAGATCCCGAGAGGAGAACAGAGGAGAAGGGATTGCAGCGTGGCCATCCCCCCGGGGGGTGATTTCTCACTTTCTGTCTCTCTGTCTCTCTCTGTCTGGTGAGCGCATGTGCCCTATGGGAAAAACCTCTCCAAAAAAAGAAAAAAAATATCTACAAATAGAATTACCATATGACCCAGTAATCCCACTCCTTGGTTTTTGCCCAAAGGATAGGAAGACACTCAGAAAGACATTTAACATACCCATGGTTATTGCAACATTATTTACAAGTGCTAAGACATGAAATCAACCTAAGTGTCCAAAAACTGATCACTAGGTTTAAAAACTGTGGCACATATATACTATGGAATATTACTCAGCCATAAAAAACAATGATATCCTATCATTTAATTCATAGTAAATAAATATAGACTACATAATGTTAAGCAAAGTATGCCAGACTTTGAAAGATACACATTGTATATCCCCACTCAATAAATGACTGGACTGTATGGCAGAAATTGAAAAATCTGAAGATAAGATAGTAGAGAGGATGAATTTAGATACCAGAGACTGTAAAAGAGGAGAGTGAATGACAGAAAATGAGTGGTAGAGGGTGGATGAGAGGGAAGAATGAAGAAACTTTTAACAGACAAAAGAGCATAAAGCTCTCTGTTGAAAAGAAATAGCTCTGAAATTTTTGCTTTATAAAAATAAAAGACTAAAATTTAGAAAATTAAAATTAAACAAAATGAAAGTTACTGGGGCCAGCAGGTAGTGTGGTGTTCAAGACTCCCACAAGGTTTGAGTTCTGGATCTGGCAACTTGAAAATCACACTGGCTGTGTGTGTGTGCATGCCCAAAATCCCAAAAAGAGAATGGAGGAGTAGAGATTGTGGTGTGGCCATTCTCTCGGGAGATGGGGTAATTTCTCACTTTCTCTCTGACTTTCTCTCTCTCTCTCCAGTGAACACAAGTTCCCTATGGCAAAAAAAAAAAAAAAAAAAAAAAAAAAAAAAATTTAAAGAAGCATGGAAAACATGAGACAGATTATACTTCTGAATCTCCACTCTTTCATCTTTGCCTATGTTCCCAAATAAAGGGAATCCTACTATTGTCTTTTTGTGTATCCATTCCTTCCAACAGAAGGGCTTCTCCCGTCATCCTTTACTGGTATATCAGAATGTGATAGTTAATGCTGCCACATCCAAGCAGAAGCCCCTGAGAAGTCTTCTCTGTCTATAATGCTGATCATGACGAAGAGGAAGAGGGTCACCTTCCAGAATCGTGGCAGGCAGCATCTGCATTCCTCTATCAGGAGCCTTGGAGCCAATTCTGAGTCTAGAATCCTGAAACAATGATGGTGAAAGGGAGCTTTTACATTATGGTAGAAATCATATAGCCCTGTAATTTTTTTAATGTTATTTGAATTGTAGAATCCTTTTTACCAATGCAAACATACATTAAACTTATATTAAATAAAAAATAAATTTTAGGTTGAAGAAAGATGAGTCTTTCATACTCTGAGCCCTTCTAATAGAAAGCAATGGTCTTGCCCATGTCTTGCATCTCACTAGTGGAGTAGCAGAAGAAACTGCAAATGCCTTTGCTTCTTTTTTTTTTTTTGGAGAGGTTTTTGCTATAGGGCGCGTGTGCTCACCAGACAGACAGACAGAGACAGAGAGACAGAAAGCGAGAAATCACCCCTCAGGGGGGATGGCCATGACACAATCCCTTCTCCTCCATTCTTCTCTCGGGATCTTGGGCACACATGCACATGTGCCCGGCGTGAGTTTTAAGCCACCGGGTCCGGGACACAAACCGCGGTCGACTACATAGGAGTCCAGCGACATAGCCATTATGCTAACTGCTGGTCCCTACATTTGCTTCTTTTGCCTTGGTTTCCACTAGTCCCATTCAGTTAGGGGAGTTTCTGGAGAAGTGGGGTAGGACAATGGGAGACATCACAGGCTCTGTGGTCAGGCTAATCTGGATTTAAACCATGTCGTTATCACTTACTGTCTATGCAACCCTAGACAAGTTCTTATCTTCTTTGTACTTCCGTTCTCTCATGAGAAAATGAGAGACAATTCCTGAACTGCTGAGTTGTTAAGAAGATGAGACATGAACTTAAAATTCCTGTTACACAACCAGGCAAAGCACAGGCCCCCTAAAAGTGGTGGTTCTGATCTATTGTCCACATGTGAATATACTCAAGTGTAAAAATCATCTCCATTTTTGACAGGTTTCAATCACTTCAGTCCCCATTTATGCTAAGGAAAACCTCAGATACAGTATGAGGTGTGGACACCATCTTACAACTTTCTGACTTTACTCATTCACCTAAGCCCATCGACAAAGATAGTGAAGAAAGACGGATTCTGTCCCCATGAGTCATGTTTGCCATTTACAGGGGGCTGGGCTGGGCTAAGAGCATGTGCTGAAGAGGAACCCAGGCCACACTCTCACTCTAAACACCACTGAATGGAGATGAAGAGCTTGTAATGTGACCATTCCCTCAGGAGACAGAGGGTGATTTACAAAGGGGCTTCAAACAGTTCAAAGAAAAATGAAATGAGAGCACAAGTTTGTTTTGGTCCAAAACATTTCTGATATCTATGTATAGTTTGTTTTTTGTTTTTGTTTTTGTTTTGTTTTGTTTTGTTTTGGAGCGGTTTCTGCTATAGGGCGCGTGCGCTCGCCAGAAAGACAGAGAGAGACAGAGAGACAGAAAGCGAGAAATCACCCCCCAGGGGAGAGGCCACACCGCAATCTCTTCTCCTCCATTCTCTCAGGATCTTGGGCACGCACGCACATGCTCCCGGTGTGAGTTTAAGCCACCGGGTCTGGGACTCGAACTGTGGTCAGCTACATGGGAGTCCAGAGACATAGCCATTATGCTAACTGCTGGTCCCACCATGCATAGTTTTTTTCATAATACACATTTTCCCATATGCTTTTTGAAGATTCCTTGTACCTATAAAGAAAGTGATATTACTAACTTAAACCAAGACCAGAACCAATTGTAAGGGGTGTCTGTCTGAGAGAGGGAAGGAATTTTTCTGCAAGGAATATGCCAACTGTGGCTAACAGTCCCATACTAGAGAGCAAATTAACTATTTCTCTGCTCTTTATACTTTATAAGAATTTTATTGGGACTCTGTGCAGTTTTCCCAAGCATGCTTTGGAGGAACAATTCCAATAAAAGTAACTGGGGATTCTAAGTACCAATTGCACACTCATGTTACACACAGCTTCCAACTACAACAACTGCAAATACCATGGAGATACATAATAGATGTGGGCTCCTGATTTCTGCAGAAACTATTAGATATTAAAGATAAAAAATGAATGTGATATATGGGGAGAACAATACATCTTCACTTGGGCTATACGTTGTTTCTCTCTGAAGGTCAGCAACCTGCAGATGACAGCACATTTTCCACATACGTAAGGTCTGAGATCTAAGGCCATAGGAACTTCTGGGAGTGACTATTGGAAGACGCAGCCTTTGACACACCATTGCAAATCTACTGAGTTAGAATTTGATGGACAACCAGGAACCTGCAAGTGGAAAACCTTGCAAGGAATACCTACAACATACAAACATTTGAAATCTACTGTGTTAAAGAGTGATAATTATATACCCTTTAATAAAGGTCAATAGTGCCATGGTTCAGAGTAAGACTCAGGTGGCACCAACTCAAGAAAAAAAGGTAAGTTTACTGAGCAAGAGCACTCAAGAGTCTGAAGTTACAGACTCCCAGCCCACCTGTCGGGAAAGAGGGTTTTGTTTTGTTTTGTTTTGTTTTTGTTTTTGTTTTTTTTCAAGGCAACTGATTAATTAAGCTGTTTGAGAAGAACTACGTCACATTTTCACATACCAAGTGGTTTGTGGTGTTTTGTCTTCGTTTGGGCTGTCAGACCTTGGACTTGTTTGTGTCCTTGTGTACTACGCTCGGGATCAGTGTGACCTTACAGTAGCAACGCAGGGACTCTGGGGCCCTGCCAAGGACAGATCTGCAGAAGCCCAGCCTTGGTTCCTTGTCAGGCCTGGAGTGACACCAGTGGTGCTGAGAAGAGAAGAGCTTTGCTAAATGTGACCTTACAGTTAGGTGACCATTGATTGTCATTGTCTTAATTTAGGTACCTGGATATTTCTAGCACTGGCTTGGTTCGGCCATGCGATTTCCCTGGATGTTTGAATAGCCAGAGATCTTCTAGAAGGAAGGGACAAGTGCCCCATGGAAGTAGGACGAAAATCACCATTGGAAACCTCCAGAATCAGCATCCCCAGTATCACTCCCTCTGTGGGATATAGACATTTCAGGGAAATCATGCCTGCTTGATTCCCTCCCAGGATGTCCCCCCAACCCCCATTCTCCCTGTGGATGTCAGGCGTCCTCTTTGTCTAAGTTCCTACTCCTTCACCAGCAGACCAAGGAAGTCAATTCAATACTTCATTTCTCATGAGATGCCAAGGATTTCTCGTCCTCTATGACAGTGCCAGTCCTCCTGGGGTTCTCTCCGAGAGCACCTCTCTTCTTCTCTAGGTGTTTCTCACACCCGAGCTGTTTGTTCACTTGCAGGACCCCCACATCATCTTACATTCATGATTCTTAACTTTGGTTATACATCTGAATCATCTACAGAGTGCTTAACAATCCCTGTATCCCAGCTCAAGAGGTTCTGAATTAATCAGTCAAGGGTGTGCTCTGGACTTTGGTATTGTTCACAGCTCTGCAGGGAATCGCATAGGCAGCTGAGGTTGGGGGTCATTTCTCTAGATTCAAAAACTGCTACACTGCAAAAAAAAAAAGTTAAGGGGCCACTGCTTCTCAACACTGACTAAATATAAGAATCACTGGGGAAGCTTTTAAAATTATCAAGCCCAGCAGGTGGCATGGTGGTTAAGGCACTGGAATCCCACATGACTGATCATGGTTCAAGTCCTGAACCCCATGGCTTGAAAATCACACCAGGCAGGGCCAGTGGGTGGCATGGTGGTTAAGTTGCTGAACTCTCACATGGCTGATTATGGTTCAAGTCCTGAACCAGGCTGCTTGCTTTTTCACTCTCCCTCCCACTCTCTCTCTCTGTCCCTCTCTGGTCTCTGGCAAAATTAAAAAAAAAAAATGATAATAATTATGATAAATAAAATTAAATAAATATTTCTTTTTTAAAAAAAAGGAAAGAAAATCATATCAGGTACATGTGCGTGCTCACATGCCCAAAATCCCAAGAGGAGAAGAGATTGAGGCATGACTATCCATTCTCTCTCTCTCTCTCTCTCTCTTTACCTCTCTCTCTGTGTCTCCAGTAAACACATGCACTCTGACAAAACCCTAAAAAAAATTATCAAGCCCCGGGTTCCACCCTAAACCAAATAAATCTGAATTGCTGGAGGTGTCAACCAGGTTTCCCTATTTTCAAAATCCCCTGAGTGACTCTAATGTGCAGGCAGGATTGAAAACCACTGGTATAGACCAAAGGCGTGGCCAGAAGCAATTGTTGGAGAAAATGGCTGGATGTTGCCCTGTGGGTGGAAGCCAAAGAATAAGGAAAATATTCTCCACTTACAGGCCCACGGCAGCCAGGGTCTTTTTTTTTTTTTTTTTTTTTTTCAGACTCTGCTTCGACTTCATCTATTTGCCTACCTTTTCCAACTGTTAGTTGGTTACCTGCCTGCCAATATTTGTGCATAGGCTCTAGGAGTTTACAGTCAATAAAGTATCCCACCTGCAGACTTAAACAGGGCTATTATCTGCACAAAGCTGGTGTGATTGCTTCTGGATTGCAAAAGGATTTTATCTGCTGGTCTTTCACTCGGTCTGTCTGAGGGGGAAAAGGAAGCCCAGAAACTCAGAAGAAGTTAACAAGCCTCGCAGAGGAAATTTAGTTGAGGTTTCTGAACCTCCAGTGCCTATTCTTAGTCTTTCCCTGACATTTGGGATCATTACAAACAATATTTTGCAATGTATGTATTTTTTAGTGGATATTTAGAACTCTATTTTTTTAACATGTCTTGAAATATGTTTTTAGCTCTTTATCCTCTGAATTAAGGGGTAAAATTTACTAATGTCTACTAAGTTTAATGGGGACACTAAAACCAAGGTACATGAGTTAATAAATAAAGATCAGGGAACCAATGATTACTCAGAACTACACAGTAAGACTAAAGAAATACCAGAGTAATTCAAATGGTCTACAATTTTTCGTTTAGTTTTTTTTGGTTTGTTTGTTTGTTTAGTTTTTCTAGAGGGCATATGCATTCACCAGGGGCAGAAGGAAAGTCAGAAATCACCCCCATGGGACAGTTGTCACACTGGAATTTCTTCTCCATTTCTCCTTCCTTTAGGGATTTGTGGGACATAAGCACATGTGCCCAGAATGTTCCTCATGCTGGGTGTATGTGTGCCAGTGACCCAGGCTGGCTGAAAAGGATCCAGGCATGGGATTGTGTTGGGGATTACTTCTCTTCTCTCCCTCTCTCTCTCTGTCTCTCTCTCTGTCTCTCTCTGTCTCTCTCTCCCCACCCCTCCTTCCCTCCCTCCCTCTCTCACCTCTTTCTCTCTAGGGAAAAAAAAATAGCAAACTTAAAAAAAAAAATATCTTGCACAAGAAGAGTGGAGTAGGTGGCATCTCACTCCCTGACCCCAAAATGTACTATAAAACTGTGATAACTAAAACCGCATGGTATTGGCACAAAAAGAGACATGTGGACCAATGGAACTGAATAGAGACCCCTGAAACAAACCCAAAAACATTCAGCCAATATAGCCAACTGATTTTTGACAAAGGATACAAGTCAATCCAGTGAGAAAAGGAAAACTTCTTTAGCAAATGGTGCCAGAAGAACTGGATATCCACCTGCAGAAAGATGAATCTGAACCCCTACCTCTCACTATTGACAATAATCAACTCAAGGTGGATAAAAAATCTAAACCTAAGACCTCAAGCTATAAAACTACAGGTGGAAAACACTGGGAAAACTCTGAGAGATATTGGAGTAGACAAAGACTTCTTAAGCAAGACCCCCAAAGCACAGTCAATAACCCCAAAAACAGACAAGTGGGATTACATCAGATTAAGAAGTTTCTGCGTGGCAAAAGATGCAGTCATTAGTGTGAGTCGACAGCCCTCAGAATGAGAGAATATTTTTAGAAACCATGCTTCAGATAAGGGACTGATAACCAGAATACACAGGGAATTCAAGTGGCTTACCCACCCCCCCAAAAAATCAACCCAATTAAAAAATGGGAAAATGAGCTGAATAAACAACTCTTCAAGGAAGACATATGAGTAGCCAAAAGGCATATGAGGAAATGCTCAACATCCCTCACCATAAGGGAGATACAGATCAAAACCACAGTGAGATACCACCCAACCTCAGTCAGAATGAAGATGAAAAAAAATAATAATAATAAGAGTTGGCAGGGATGTGGTGATAGGGGAACTCACCTACAATGCTGATGTGAATGTAATTGGTCCAACCATTGCAGAGAACAATATGGAGATAACTCAAAGATCTACAAATGCAACTACCATATGATCCAGCAATCCTACTCCTTGGTATCTATCTACCCAAAGGACAGAAGAATGCTTAGTCAGAAAAGTGCTTATACAACTACATTTATTGCAGCATCCTTTACAATTGCTAAGACATGGAACCAACTGAAATGTCCATAAACTGAAGAGTGTATTTAAAAGTGTGGTACATATACTCTATGGAATATTATCCAGCCATAAAAAAGACACTGGCTTTAGACAGAAAGTGGATGAATATGGAAGATTTACTGCTCAGTGAAGCACGCCAGGCTATGAAGGAGAGACATTGTATGCCTCAACTTAATATATACCAACTGTCCACACTCTATGGCTGAAACTGAAAAACTAGAAGATATAGAAACATAGAAAATGGTTATAGATACTGAATACAGTGTGGGAAGAGGGTGGGAGAAGGAGGAGAGTCTAAGGAAAGACATTAAGGAGAAAAATAGAGAGGCAAGACATTTATGGGACAAAGAAATGGGTTATTTTCTGTTGATGATAAAGTATATAGTATCCCCAAATGGACTGGTGAGAAGTGTATTCATGTTGAAACATTCACTTTACAAGCTAAGAGGTATATGTGATTGAATGTATAAATGAAATTAAAATAAAATAAAATAAAATAAAATGCATATAAAAAATAGAAACTAGGATTGGGGCCAGCAGATGGCAAGTTGCTGGACTCCCATGTGGCCGACTGCAGTTCAAGTCCTAGACTCGGCAGCTTAAAACTCACACCAGGAGCAAGTGCATGCATGCCCAAAATTCCAAGAGGAGAATAGAGGAAAAGAGATAGTGGCATGGCCATCCCCCTGGGGGGTGATTTCTCAATTTCTGTCTCACTGGTGAGCACATGCGCCTTATAGCAAAAATCTCTAAAAAAATAAATAAAAAATTAGGATTTAGTTTTTAGATTTTGCCATCTCTTGATTTCCTTATATCTACACGCTTCTACTTGCCTTATGTTTGCTGAGCTTTTCAGTGATCTCTTTCTCCATAGGCTAAGTGGCAAGTGAAAAGGAGCTTTGGTAACTATTAATCTCCTTCTATGTAGTAACAATTCAATGAAATCTTGATATTGGAGAAGTAGAAAATACTAAGTTACTTTGGAGAATTATCCTTACAATTTAAATATAATTTGTTCTGAGTTATGTTAGACATGTAATTAAATGACTTTGAGGGCTGCCCTCGCATCAACCCCTCCTTCCTCAGTATCATGTCCATTTTCCATCAGTCGATCTCCTTCCTAGCTTTGTCCAGGCAGGCGCAGAATAGCTGAATCTGAACAAATAGGCAAACAAACCATTTCGCAGGAAGCAGACAGACAACGAATATGGTCAGGAAGAAAGACAAATTGCAAACGGTCCTACAGTTGCCAAATTCTGCTATCTGAAAAGTAACAAGCGGAAGAATTTTCTGTCACACACTACCCCAGAGAATAAGAATTCCTCTCCTACAAAAAATTCTTGCAAATAGCTTTGAGTAATAATAAAAATGAAATAATACTGAAGCTATACAAAAATATTACAAGAGCAAAGAAAGAGAAAAGAATCAAGAAAAAACAGCAACAACAGAAAATATTCAGGGCAAAAAAGGTACACAAGAACAAATTTCTGTTAATTTTTAATTTAAAAAAATTTTAAGTTTTGATTCAATTTCTAAGCATAAAATCTCATAAATATTTTGAATGTTTCTAAATTCATTGACAGTGAATGCAACTGAGAACATCTATGTTTAGAAATTCTCCCACCCCTAGAACACTTTGATCTGTTCCACAAGTGCTCTAAACTCTACTTGGTGCAAACTTAGAGAAGAAGAAAAGGCATCAAATTTAAATTTCACATCACCACCAGTGAAGGTAACAGTTCAAAAATATTTCTCTTTGTTGTAGAGAATTGGAAACTTATATTTTACACAATGGAGGAAAAAAATGATGGAAATGTTCACACTTACTGTGGTTTCTTTTTGTTCTGAAAGAAATAGGGGAGTTTCCAAAGAATTAAAAACCAGTAAAGAATGGCAGCTGTCAATAAGCCATGGATGACGCATTTCAACACATAATTCCTTAAACTGCTCATATCTAGGAGATCTTCAAGGCTATATTTACGACCAGATCTCAAATGCAGCTAACCCCAAGGTAAGAGTGAGGTCAATACAAGACTCATGCATGCTACAAATTTCTGATAACTCCACTCCTAGATCAAGCCCTGACTAACAACCTTTACAAATGAAGGAGGAAGAAAATGAATTGATCCTTAAACCTTGTTTTCATTAAAATCTGTCTTTGATGTGTCATTATTAAATGCAATCCTTGGAAATACTGCTGTCTACATAGAATTTTATTTTAGAAAATAAGGTCTTGAAAATTTATGGGTATGAAAGTGATGAGCTTCAATAGATATCTAAGACATGAATCTTAGCAACCCTAATTATAGGTTCTATTATTTAACCAGTGAATAAACTAATTTGAATCATCTCAACAAACATTTATTGAGATTATGCAAAATGAAGAGATCTAGGATTTTACAAAACTAAACATACAAATGATGGTTAACATTACTTTCTGTTAAGGTAGTTAAAAACTAGAAGAGACCTGAACCTAGGAAACATATTTTGTAAAGGAGACAGAGGGTGAAAGGGAGAAATATTTCAGTTTTTTCTGAACAATTGTAACAAATACAGTCAGTTTTACTATCATGCAGCTATGTGTTTCTAAATTTCACTGCAATATCTATTTTAAAATTACACAATGAAAACCACAAGGCTTATAGAAAAGACAGGTTTAGAGACACATTGAAAACTTTGTCAGTGACATGTTAAAAATATTTGAGAAAGTCCTAAGAAAAACAGTAGTGCATATATTAAATAATATGCAATTATGTTAAATATATATATATACATTTATATTTAAAATATAAATATACATGCATTTCTTAATCCCATAGTTAAGAAATCATGTATGTTACAGTATATATGGCATTGTACTTGGAAAAAGTATCTGAAACTTGCTTGTGGATGTGAGCATCACAAGGTTGCTGTTTATGATGTTATTTGAAACTGGGAGAAAGAAGGGTATCAGAATAGGAGGGAGGTTGTGATACCATTCAGCATGTACATGGGTGTCATGGGTGTGGCTTGTCACATGGGGCTAACTAAGGAGCTGGTAGAGGGTCAAGGTGTGTGCATTTTGTGTTCCCCTGGTGGCTTGGTTCAATTGGGTGCCATTTTCTAGATTCATCTAGTATTTCTCACTGACAGAATTGCGTGACCAACACAAGATTCACACTGTGTTCAGATTGTTCCTGGCATATGAATGGCACTGGATCACACTTGCAGTTTCTAAAGGAGCATGAGAGCGGAACTGACAGGCTGTACATACTACATGTACACACATGGATATTCATACTCCAGTCTTTTGCAAAACAACATTCTTCCTCATGTACCAAAAAATTCAACTGAATATTATTTTTGACTAAGTAATTAAGAATAATATTTTTTTAATTTGTGATTTTTAAGGACAGGAATAACACTTACTGCTAATCTGATAGCAATCCCAGGCCAGCAGGAGCATCAGGATTCTACCCACACGATCAAGCACCAAAGCAATGTGACCTAAAGCTGACCCATGGACCTAGAAGCCAGGGCCCTTGGTCCCCACCTGAGAGAGGTGTCTGTCTGTCTCTGGCCATGAGTGCTGCTTGTCCCTGACTACTCACGGAGCACTTCTACTTGGCACAACACTGCATGTGCATGACTGAACACGAATAACGTCCTACGACTACCTTCCACTCACCCCTCCTGCCACTTTCCTTGTACAGTCAGTCTTAGGACAAAAATCATCCTTTGCCTTGATGTAGCAGTTTAGCATTGGCCGTCTCACATCTAATACATGGTGGGCATTTTGGCACATGAAGTAATTAAAGCAGATTCTTTAATATTTTGGTCAGAACCTAACTTTCCCCATCCTACGTTCATGACTTACCCTGAGTGAATGCATGTTAACTCACAGGCTGATAGTTGGCAAGATTTCTTTATATCCCAATGAAGCATTATGATGGTCTGGTAGTGGGGAATTCTTAGACCACTGTGATTAGTCTGTTCTCTGTGGGATCCAAGTTTTTCTGAACTGTATTAGAAAGAAAAGGAGGGAGTTTCGAAAGCACCACGGCTACAGAACGTTCTGCACACACTCACTCCCGAGGAACACAGGTCATCCAAAGAAGGGCACTGAACACAAACAGCACTTTGACCCTGAAGCCAATAGCATTTGCCTTGAGACAACTCTACCAACTCCTCTTTATATGTTTTGGCTTCATTATGCTTGACTACACCTAAATTATTCTATGGGGTTTAATTCCTACAAAAGAGAATATAATCCAACCTTCTGCTATAAATGCAGCTATGGTTTCCTTCCTGTGCCAAGCAGCAGGGGGAGAAATCAAACAGTTGGCCCCCAGTGAATTCATCTATATGCCCCAGTTTCCTAACATGAGGCAGCTCAGACAATAGACTGGTTTTTAACTCTTTGTTGTCAGGTCTTTATCATAGCAGTCAGATTGCTTTCTCTTCTCTCTTCTCAGCTCATTACTCACAAAGATCTTTTCCCATGAAACCTGGCTAACATCTTCCCCAGCCAGTGCTGGAGTTAGCGTAACAAGTCAGGTCTCACCTTCAGAAGCACATTAGCATACAAATATTTCTATAGGAAGGGAAAAAAATCCGTCCATGGCAAGAGCCGCACACTCCATTATGCTCACGTTGCTGTTCTCGGTCAGAACATTCACGTCTACTTTGACATAATGCGTGTTCAGATCACGGTAACCTTTTATAGTGATCGTGGGCCTAGTGCAGGAAGGAAACGCTGAAACTACATTCCAATTAGACGCTGCGGAAATGGGAGGAGAGGTCTTTCAGACAGAACTCGAGATAAATAGGGGGAAACTGTTAATTACTGTACGCTTTGCGAGAACTATTACTTGCAGTAAACCTCGCTTAGCACAGGATGAAGCTCATCGCTGTCCCACACTGTGATGTTATGAAGAAAAAGGGGCAAAGGAATCTGGATTAAAGGGAAATGGGCGTCATTTCACAATATCCTGAATTTATCGCATCCACCCAGCGGTCAGTTAGGCAGGCAAATGAACAGTTAAAAGGCTCGCTGAAGCATAATCCCCAATCGTTATACTTAAATGGCTCCTCTCAATATAAAGGAGGCTCTTCAATAACCATAGATCTAATTTCTGTTAATTTTATGTAATGCTAACAGAGTCATTAACATTCGCGGGGCCCACTCTCTGCATGCAGCCCCTCCCTCTGTTCTCCCCTCATTTCTCCTACGAACGCATCTCTTGAAAATTTAATTATTACCAGTGGAATTCCTGCACTAACTAAAGGCTTTTGCAATCAAATCAATAGTTGATGAAAGAGTGGTCTGAAAAAGCCATGTTAAATGCATTATCCTCTTTCCATTTCCACATCATCTGTGTGGCTCCTTTCAAGATGTTACAATTGGAGACCCTCAAAATAACATCCCTTTCAGGGATTAAAACATGTCTAAGTGTTATCCAGAGGTGGCTATTATATATTTATAAGGACTCCCCTACATGCCTCTTTTAGATTGATTAAGTGCTCTGTGGATCTGTTTGGCTTATACCAACTCCCACAGACTGATCCGAGAAATCAAGGAGGAGATGTGCGAGCGTCACCGGGCAGGTAGGGAGTCATTTGTGGGTAGTGTGAGCTACAAGGAGAGAAGCCAGTTTTACCTGTTTCTTAGAAACTGAATGAAATCATCTCCCCCTTTTTGCCCTACTCTTGTCCCCCCCAGTGCTCTGCTCTGATGGGAGAGCCCAAATACTGTGCTGTGTCTCTTTGTGCTTTTCCACCTATGAAGAGTCTCCAGCATGAAATAACATGCCTTTGGGGAGAACGAGACCCTTCGGCGTTGGTGTGTCCTTCGCTGCTCTCAGGGAGTGGGCTTTGGCGCCTTAACCAGACAACTATTGTTGCACCTGAGATGGCCCTGTAAAGAATGCATTTGGTGTAGGCCGTGGGCAGTATAGCTCAGGGCATTTGGCAACGCTCCCCAGATGTGAGCACTTTAAGCCTATGACACACGTATGTTTGTAAATGGTCATCTGGGTCTCCAGCAGGGTGGTCAAGGGGAACTGCAGGCAGCACAATGCACAACCGGATTGTGCACGTCGCTAGACTGCTAGAGGCCGGGCTGGAGAGCTGACTTTAGATGGATTCTCTGCATAAGCAGCAAGAATCCTCTCCTGAAGGGCTGCCATTCTGAACAGATGGGCGGGATCCTAATATATAGTTCTAGGTGTGCCAAGACAGTTCAGATCCTTTAAGGGATGTAGGATGGGGGTGGGGAGAAGTCACACATTGTGTGGAAAATTCAGCCTGCCACTATTTCCCTGCTAAATTGTCCAGATAATTACTTCACTATTCCATCTTACTTTGCTTTGAAACTGAGTCATGAAATAATAACAGGTCACACAGGCCAGAAGCTCATTTGCGTATCCATAATGCTTGCTTATTCTCAAGCAACTCCCTTGCACTGTTCTCAGGAAGTTTGATTCTAAAGAAAGTCAAAGTCAAGACTCTAGAAAGATCAGTAGGCATGAATAATGGTCCATTAAAAGCAAGATTCAGTGAGAGAGATGATGATGCTCTGAGAGCTGCGGAGCCTGAGCTCTGTGAAGACTTCATGGAGGAGGAGGCTCATATAGACTCTCACATCACATACAGAGAACGATGTATGTACATGCATCACAGGGCAGAGGGATGAGGCGGCTCACAAGCTACATATTGCCATTAGTGTTGTTAAGAGATATTTAAAGCTAAAAGTTAGCAGCTTAGGAGGTAGAAATTAAGGGGGAAAATGATTTTTAGATATAGGGATATGCCCAAAGACAGGAGAATGCCCATTTGGAAAGCTGCTTGCTCATCGATGTTTACTGTGGTATTAGTCACAGTTGCTAAGACATGGAATCAGCCTAAATGTTCATGAACAGATGAATGGATTGAAAAAGTGTGCACATGGACCAGCAGATGGTGTAGTGGTTATGCCGCTGGACTCCCATGTAGTCAACTGCAGTTCAAGTCCCAGACCCAGTGGCTTTAAACTCATGCCAGGTGTGCCTAAAATCCTGAGAGGAGAATGGATGAGAAAGGATTGCAGCATGGCTATCTCCCCTGGGAGGCAAATCTCTCTCTCTGTCTCTCCAGTGAGCACACATGCCCTATAGCAAAAAAATCTCTCTAAAAAAATTGTGGCACATATACTCCATGGAATACTATTCAGCCATATAAGAAAAAAAAAAAAAAAAAAAAAAAAAAAGATGACCCTGGCATTTGATAGAAAGTGGACGAATGTGGAAGATTTATTACTAAGTGAAGCGAGTCAGGCTATGAAAGAGAAACATTATATGTCTCCACTTAACATATACCAACTGTCACATTCTATGGTAGAGACTGAAAGCTTGGAGGACATAAAAGCATTGAAAATAGTTGTGGACACTGGAGACAGTGTGGAAGGAGGGTGGGAGAGGGGAAGAGTGTATGGGAAGTAATTAGGGAGAAAAAAATAGAGAGGTAATACATTGTGGGACACAGAAATGGTTTATTACCTGTTGATGATGATGTGTATAGTATATTCTCAATGGACTGGTCTGAGGTGTATTTTATGCTAGGTAAACTCTCTATACAAGCTAAGTGATGCATAGTGATTGAATGTATAAAAAATGAAGAAGAGGAAGAGGAAGACGAGGAGGAAGAGGAGGAGGAGGAGGAGGAGGAGGAGGAAGAAGAAGAAGAAGACAACAAATTAAATTAAAAAAAAAAAAAAAAAAAAAGAAATGAAATAGGGATGTGCAGGCCCGGCCACAGTGGCACCGGCAGTCAGGCACCACTCTGCAATGTCGCAGCCATGTAGAGGTGACCCTGAAATGTGCTGGGTGTGTGCGCGCGTCATCCTGGCTGGCTGGAAGCCTGAAGGGAGGGGATCATAGCGTAATGAAGCCCTATCAAGGGTGCCTAGTTTTCCATAAAGGAAGAGAGGAAGAAAGAAAGGAAGCAGGGAAGGAATAATTAGTTTGTGGATAATCACTAACATTTAACTGAGAAAAGGAAAGAAAATAGGCATAAGCAAACATTTTGTGTATTTTCTGGTGCAGAAAAATAAAAGAAAAAAGAAACAATTATTGCAGAGGCAGACACTCTGATCAAATCAGAGGAACAAGCCATGTTTCTGACAGCTGTCTAGGGCCAATTAGGACTCCTGTTCCAGATGACACATTTAAATGCTTATCTATGAAGTGGCTTCATTTTCTATTCTCCCATCATTTTTGTGTGTCTGCTTTTGCAGGCGCACGGACAAGCAGATAAAAAGTTTAATGCAATTGCCGAAGGGGCTACTCATCACTGTCGTCCGACTACATTGCCTTCAGTAAAGGATCTTCCAAGTGCCATCGTATTAACGTGGAAAGAAGAATAACAGATCATAAATATTTGAAGACTATCAAGCAAATGTATGAGGAATTATCTATTATCCCTTGTGCAGCCAAACCTAAGTAAAAGTTAGTGGTGGAATTTGAGATAAAGTTGAATTTCCCTGAACATAATTTGTAGCCTCGTCAATCATGACATGTAAGTATACTGACTCTCTCAAAGAAGAAAATAATGATACATTTATTTTCAGGACCTAGCGGGACACCATGTACTAAGTGATCAGTTTAGATTTGAATAGATAGCACCTCCCTATTTACAGTCTATCTTCATCAAACATTTCTCAAGAAGAAGAAAGGCTTGCAATTGCAAGATGTCATTAATTGTACACTTTGTTTTATTACTTAAAAATAGACATTTCAATGCCTTCAGTGAAAGGTCCACATAAGACACATTTATAAAGCACTTCATTTACAAGTTCTATTTTGTCTATTTATCACTCTGGACTTCTTTTTCACTTGGGGAAAAACTGCAAGAACCTTTTTTTTTTTTTTTTTTTTTTTTTGGAGAGGTTTTTAGCTATAGGGCGCGTGCGCTTGCCAGACAGACAGAGAGAGACAGAGAGACAGAAAGCGAGAAATCACCCCCCAGGGGGGATGGTCACGCCGCAATCCCTTCTCCTCCATCCTCCTCTCGGGATCTTGGGCACGCTTGCACACGCGCCCGGCGTGAGTTGTAAGCCACCGGGTCCGAGACGCGAACCGTGGTCGACTACGTGGGAGTCCAGCGACATAGCCATTACGCTAACTGCTGGTCCCAAGAACCTTTTTTACTCCGTTTTACAGATGAAGAAATTGAACATAAAGGAATCAACTGTTTGACTGTAAACCAATGGATTTTAAAAGCACAGCATCAAGTCTCTAACCCAGGTCTTCCAATTGTTATCCACTCCTTACCGCCATTTGCCTTCTCATATGCCCTTCTGTTACAGAGGCATGGCTGCAGGGGCAGTAAAGTCAGAGATAAGAATGCTCGAGGACACCTGTCCACCACTTTCCCTAGCAGCTGGGGGGCCCTTGTTCAAACCAAGACAAAGCAGGAGCTCTCCTGGGCACAGTGACAGCCTGGTAGGTGGACTGGCTCCATCTCATCGTATTGAAGGAGAGCGCGGAATAGGGCCTCTGAGAGCTCTGGGATTTAGCTCAGAGGCAACTGAGAACCATCAGCAGGTTCTTAACCATTATATACAACTATATGTGTGCTCCAAAAAGAGAAGCTTGCCAGTTTTGGAGCTGGATTTCAGGAGCAGGAGTGCTGCAAAGGTTCTGGGACAGAAAGAGAAATGGGAACGGTTCCCTGAGGATGTCATTTGTTGTAGCTCTGGGTCAGTTTTGACTTACGTCTTCCTAGAATGTGGACAACTAATTCCTCTACTGGATTGTGAATTCTTTTTCAGAAACTCATGAGGTTTTTATTTTGTTTTAGTTTTGCTATAGGATGTGTGTGCTCTCCAGTGAAAGACAGAAACAGAGAGAAGAAAGAAAGTGAGAAAGCACCTCTGGGATGGGGGGTTGGGGTGGGGGAAGGACCACACCACAATCCCTTCTCCATCCTCTTGGGACTTTGAGCACACATGCATATGCACCTGGTATGTTTCTCAAACCACCAGGTCTGGGATTTGAACCACCCAGTTGGTCATGTGGAATCCAGCTGTCCTAACCACCATGCCATCAGCAGACCCATAGACTCATATTTTATTCATCTTCACATTTCTATGAATTAAACATTGCACTTTCCAACACCCCCCCCCCAACCCAGCAACACCTCAACCTCAGTAGGAACAAAACTGAACGGATTACTCTGCATCCGAATACCATTCTCTTCCTGCTTCTCCTCTCCCAGTAAATGGCACTGACCTCCCAAATCCAGCACACATCCTGAGAACTGCCTCTCTCTCATCGCCATCCCCCATTCAATTCAGTTCCCCCTTTAACATTTCCCATGTCCATCTCCTTGCCTTATTGTGGTTTGATCAGAGGCTCCTAAGTGAATGGTTGTCTACAAGCCTATGCCTTTTGAAGCTGTCCTCAACTCTACTACTAGAGAGATCATTATAAAACAAGAACACGGTCACGTCACTGACCTGCTTCAAACCCCGAGCTGGCCCACTCTGCCTAGAGTACTGCCTGGAGCCCAAGATCTTCATCATCACAGGTTTGCAAAGTCCCCAGGAGCTAGCCCCTCATCTCCAGTCAGTCATCTCCAAGTACTCAAGCTCCACTCAACGGAACTGCCTATGCGTGCTGGGGAGAGCCTACAAGGCGACCCA
The DNA here is from genome assembly GCA_026018925.1 of Tupaia tana. NCBI lineage: Eukaryota > Metazoa > Chordata > Mammalia > Scandentia > Tupaiidae > Tupaia > Tupaia tana. The sequence continues at coordinate 6,379,960 of JAKSZU010000002.1, forward strand.
GACACTCTGCATCTGGGTCCTACCCACACCCATTATCTGCCTGGAGAGCTCTGATTCATCCAGTGTCTAGCATCTCTTCTTCTAAGAAAGCTTCACTGGCACAGATACCGTCATTTGCCAGGCTTGCAAAGCAGAAGTCATCTCTCCCTCTCCTGTGAATGAAGCCACTCTATCCACTGTTTGTCTCCACGAGGGTTCTTACGGCTCCAATTAAAGGCAATTGTTTTCATACTGGATACTGCCTGTTTCGATTCTCTCTTCAGCATCCAGTAGTCAGTACATTATACACACTCTTTAAATATTTACACAAATTAGTGTCTACTTATTTTTAAAGACCTAATGATTGAATTAAAAAATAGGTGAATGTGGGTAGAGTTTATTTATTTTAAATAACTGCATGGGATTATTTTAAATAACTGCCTGAATTCAGTATGCCTACCTATAGAATCTGACAACAGACATTTGAGAGATATATAAATATATATACTCCAACATATAGGAGTGTGTGTGTGTGTGTGTGTGTGTGTGTGTGTGTTCTGGTACTTCGCAATAATTTCATTACAATACACTTTGCACATGAAAGGCAGTTTGTCATAGGGAAGGGAAGTGTTTCAGATGGTGGTACAGTAGTAAAACACAACACTCTGCAAGGCTGGCCCACATAGTAAGCTTCCAGATTTGCATCCAGAGACCCCTCTGAGTACACCAGACACTCATACCCATGATCCAGGGCTGACTGGGTCTACAAGGATTGCATCGCCCAGACCCTGCTGGGCATGTTATCTCTCTCTCTCTCTCTCAGAAGAAATAAGCTTAAAAAAAAAAAAAAAAAAGTTTTTTTAAAGCTTGGCACTTTATAATGTATGTGGTGGTTAGTTGCGGGGGAGGGGGCTTCAAAAAGTTCATGGAAAAGGGCATATTATTGCCCAAATAAAGCATGGACTCTTTTTTTCAAAGTTTGCACCAACAAACTTGTACTTTAATGTCATTTTCCCATAAGCTTTTTCAAGTCCCCTAATAAATGTAATAAGACTTACAGGGCCCATGATTGAAATATAAAATTCACCTTCCTTCAAATGAGTTAGAAGAAACCTTCCTTATGATGCTTTTATTTCTATTTTCTATCTCTTCTATTTCAAAACTTCAGCCTTTCTATCTTTTGTTTTGTGTTTTTGCTTTTGTTTTAGTTCTTGCCTTAAGGTGCATGTGCTTGCCCAAGTGAGACGGGGCGGCGGGGGGGGGGGGGGAGGGGGGCGGGGGGGGGACAGGAAAATGAGAAATCACTCCTGGGAGAATGGCCATGTCACAGTCCCTTCTCCTCCATTCTCTTCTCAGAGTCGTAGGCATGCACATACACAGTATGTTTTTCTTTTCTTTTCTTTTCTTTTCTTTTTTTTTTTTTTTTTTTTTTTTTTTTTTTTTTTTGAGAGGTTTTTGCTATAGGGCATGTGTGCTTGCCAGAAAAACAGAGAGAGACAGAAAGTGAGAAATCACCCCCCCTGGGGGAATGGCCACGCTGCAATCCCTTCTCCTCCATTCTCTTCTCAGGATCTTGGGCACACACCCATGCACCCAGCATGAGTTTAAGCCATTAGATCTGGGACTCGAACCGCTGTCAACTATATGGGAGTCCAGCAACATAGCCATTACACCAACTGCTGGTCTCTGCACAGTATGTTTTTCAAGCCACAGGGTGTAGGACTTGAACAACGCAATCAGTCATGTGGGATCTAGTCACCTTAAACACCATGCCACCTGGCTGGTCCTAGCCTTTGTAGCTTGCAAGCAGAAAATTAGAGATGTCTTTGGTAAATGACTTGTGAATGGGTTAAAGTACTATACAGCGTTTGGCTTACGGACCAGGATGTCCAGTTTACCAAGGTAGATTCTCTTCACTGAGACTACTGGACCACTAAAGCGTATTAAGCCTATCACAGTGATTTTCAAAGTCTATTTTATCCCTTAAAGCTTCCAATTGAAAAATGGGTGAGTTACCCTGAAATATTTTAAATAAAGTACAATTATATAGTCTTGCTTGACACAATGCCTAACACAGAGAAGACATTTGATAAATATTTGTTATTGTTGAATAACTCCTTTTTGCTTAATTATACAATCCCTGAGAGCATGAAATGTGTGTTATTAACAGTGCAACTCCATAGAGTTCACCACTTTGCTCATTGTTTTTCAGATAAGGGGATGCTCATGGGCACTGGAAATTGGGCAAGACAAACATATTCACCAAACACTATCTGTGTTGGTTCTATTACCTTAAAAATTGAGTGAACTGGTCTCCATAGGTTCCATCATTATTAAATTGAGCACTTTGTTTGACTATTACAGGTACGAATCAAGTATGCATACACAAATGTGAGCTTCCTTCTGGCACTGTAGACCTAAATGTGAATTCGAGATATTGTCTAAGAAGTCAGTCTCAGGACCAGCAGTTAGCGTAATGGCTATGTTGCTGGACTCCCATGTACTCAACCGCGGTTCGTGTCCTGGACCCGGTGGCTTAAAACTCATGCCGGGCACATGTGCATGCGTGCCCAAGATCCTGGGAGGAGAATGGAGGAGAAGGGATTGCGGCGTGGCCATCCCCCCTGGGGGGTGATTTCTCACTTTCTGTCTCTCTGTCTCTGTCTGTCTGGCGAGCGCACGCCCTGTAGCAAAAACCTCTCAAAAAAAAAAAAAAAAAAAAAAAAAAAAAAGTCAGTCTCAATATCAGAAAACAGAAACAATGATCCAGGCAGGCCCTTATCACAGTGGATCCCACGTGGCCCACTCTGCTTCATATCCTGACCTCAGCAGCTTGAAAAAATACACTGGGCACGTGAGCATGCATGCCTAAAATCCTGAAGGGATGGAGAAATAGAGGAAAGAAGACTTCACCCATTGGAGTGCTTTTTCTCTCTCGCAAGTGCATGTGCCCTCTGGCAATGAAATAGAAAGAAAGAAAGAGAAACAGTGATCCATAAATATTGTTTCTCCATCTGCAACAGTGTTAAGTCACAAGTAAGTAAAGTGAAGCGTATTATCACTGTTAACTGTTTGGGATCACCATCTGCAAAGAGAACACAACAGAATGGAAATTGCTTTTATAAAGTATTCGATACGATTTAAACATCTCGTGATATGCAATGGGGCTCTCCAAGATGTGCCAGATGCTATTAAATACAGCACGCTCTGTGGGAAAATCATGCAAAATACATTCACCGATTGAATTGTATTGCAGGGCATAAACGGCCAAATACACAAGCAAATCCCCATTACTTTGGTCTGTGGGCATTTTCATTTGTAACTTTCAGATATAGATCATGAAAAATAAGAACCAGAATAATGCCTTTATTTTTCAGTCAACAATATGCTTTCAAAACATTTACATTTACAGTACAAAATTTGCCATACAGTGCACCCATTTCTCATTTAACAAGAATAAGATTTACTCTTCACATTTATATTGTTTTTGCTGAATATAGCAGCTTTGAGAATTGCCTACTGAAGGAGCCACAGTGAGAAAGATGCACAGTAGCCAAGAATAACTATAGGCACACATTCATGTATTAAAAGTATTTGAAGAATCTATAAATAATGATCAAATTCAGAAAAGTTCTCTTAATCTGAGTGCAGCAATTAGCAATTTAAAAACTTTGTCCATTTTGCAGAGAATTTTCACTTTCTCATATTATCCTCGAAAAGAAGATATAAAGTAAGTAAGGCAAGTGTTGTTTCGTAGACAAATTATACACCTGAAGAAAGGACGGTTTCCAGGGCTCAAGTGCTTTACCAAGGACACCAAGAAGCAAGACCCTGCAATGAAGAATTTTATATCAAATTTCCCCTCCAAACCCTGCATTCATCCATGCCTCTCAGGGCCTTTTCAGAAGCCTCCTGGGAGAGAATGCGTGGCTGGACAGGACCCTCCCAACTCCCCAAGTCCTAAGGCTATCATTTTTATGCATCATTCACTTAAAAAAAAAACTTATTTTAAAGAAAAGACTATCTTTAAAGCACAAAATGCATGACTAAAGCAGTTGTAGGGTTAAGAATACAGGAAAGGAAACCCACATACTGAAATGATAAGGCTAAGGAGGTAAAATCCAGGATAGAGGATCCAGAGCCAAGACCAGGTAGAAGAGCAGGAGCAAGAACTAACTCCAAAATCAGGTTCAAGGCCATTGTCTGTCAAGAGGACTTACTCTCAGGACCATCTTCCGTGGCTCCCTCTCAGCAAGGTCTAGTCTTCCAGCTCAACATATAACCGACCACCATCCCATCTCACATGAGAATGTTTTGCTCAACACCATCTATCAAACAGAATTGGTTTGCTCTATATGGAGTTGGAAACGACCTCATAAAGCTGCTGCATCTTTTGTAAAGGTGGATGGGGGGTTGTTTTTCAAAGCTGTACATGGCTAAGACTCTTGCTCACAGACACACTGAATTGGGTAAAAAGAGCCATAGAAATGGAGTAACTCTTGTGTGACATACTAAGCACAGAGAAAATGCTGGAAAGCCCACCCTATGAGAAATATCTGTTTTATTCATATATATACATATTCAATGTATGGAAAGATAAGCCATCTTGTTTATGTGTGGGAAACTGCATAGAAACTCATTAGAATAACTACTGAGTATGAGATAGCATGGGAGCAGAAAAAGAGGCCATGTTGAGGAGATAAAACTTACCGGGTGCTTGGATGAAGAGGTATCAATGACAAAGCTAAGTCTAGAACCAGGGCAGGAGGCATTAGCAAAAATGGAAATGTCAGGTTGGTGTGAAGGAGGTGGAGGAATACAATCTTAATGCAACCTGTTATGGAGATGTTTATAGGCATCAGAGTTGTGTTGCTGAGATGGTGGTGTGAGATTCCAGGAAAGAAATGGTACAGGTGCCAGTCACAGAGTGAGTTTCAAAGCCTGGCAATAGGGAAAAACCTCAAGATGAGTAGAAAAGTGATCAAGATGGTTATACACTTGGAATCCAGAGTATAGGTTTGAATCCCAGCTCCATTTACCAGCTCTATAAACTTTGTCATCATTTCATTTCTCTGTTTAACAATAGCCTCATCTATAAAATGGAAATAATAGTAGTCTTGACTTATATAGGGTTGTGGTTAACTATGTCAATGTATGAAAAGCACTTAGAACAGTGTCTGCTGGATGTTTAGTGCTGGAAAGAGATAGTAGTGAGAATAATGGCAATAAAAATAATAATGTAAATGTATGTTCGCATTTGGAGAAGAGGAGGAAAGAAAAGGAGTAAAAGAAGACATAAAAGTAAACCTATAGAAAATGAAGAAGGGAAGAACCTATAGAATAAGTTGTCATGGGAGCAAAGATGCAAGAGGGTTTTTAGCTATGAATTTAATGTTCACAATATTAAATACTAGAACAACGTCAAGGGAAATTATACCTAAGAAAAGATTCCTAGATTTGGGAAGTTGAGGTCATATAGATAACCTTCTATAAAGCCATTACTGTAGAAACTAAAGTTTAAGGGACAGAGTGGGGATAAGAAACAGGATGTATAGGCTATTCATTCAAGTATTTTAAAGGTAAATGGAAAGGAGCCTCAATTATCACATTTTTGTGACCCTCTCAGGCAACCATTTGGTGGCATAGGAAGCATGAGTACAGAGAAGTAGTCAAAGTTTGATGCAATTGGGATAGCCATGCCCCCGTATGGATGAATGGATTGAACAACTCAGAGCACAGGACACTGCTGATAGGCCACAACTGGGAGGCACTATAACTGGAACTGATGGGCTAAAAAATGTTTGGTGGCATGGAAGCATGAGTACAGTCAGGGAGGTAAAGTTTGGCAAGGGAGCCATGCCTGAACAACCAGAGCACAGGCACATAGGCCACAATCCCCCCTGGGGGGGAGGCACACTCACCTCTCCAAAAAAAAGTGTAAATTATAAAACTTGTGTAGTGTGTGTGTGTAAAATCATTAGGAATGTCCTTCCGGAGAAGAGAAGAAATGAAATCGGGGCTTTTCCAACCCAGAGGAGGGGAGAAAGACAAAGAGAAGCTGAGGGCAAGCAGGCAACATTTGGTAAGATGAATGTTTCATAGTCTCCCATCTCCATGATGGGCTTGGAATCTAGGAAAGGAGAGAGCCAAAAGATACGGGTTTCGTGTGTGCCCTAGTTTCTATCTTATTCATGTCAGATTTCTGGACTTGATGGCCTGTCAACAACACGGGGTGCCCACATGGAGTAAACATGGCAGCATGCTGCTACGACGAAGGAGGAAGAGCTTGAGCTGTCACTTCCAGGCATCTTTTGGCCGCCACATGGTAGACTCAGCCCATCTGTCCTGTGGAGACACAGACAGAGCTGAAGACGCCCACCAGTTTGCTGAGTAGACGGGGAAGTGGTAACATGAGAGAAGATGAGCATGTCACCACATAGCCAAGGGCTTCAGGGCAGCCATGGCCGCCAAGCCTCTGGGGTACCAAAATACCATGGAGCACTGGGGAGGAGCCAAGTGAGCGAGGGGGACCAAGGTACCAGTGGCCACGTCATCAGCCCATCTCCATCCTTCGTGAGCAGGGCAGAGAGTATTGCACGCAGTGTCCAGGAGACTTCAAGGACAGCAAAGGGACCCGAGAACATGCCTGAGACTTTTTCCCACTTCCCTCACCACCAAGGGTCTTCAAAAAGTTTGTGAAAACACATATTATGAAAAAAAAAAAAAAAACACCTAGGCATGAATTTGAAAACTTTGCCTGAAAATAACTTTAATTTCACTTTTCTGTGAATTTTTGAAGACTCTTACATACTCGAACCATTGTAATAGGTCACGATGAGGGCAAAGAAAACTAAAACGCATTCATCCAACCAGAATGAAAGTACCTATAAGAGATGACTTATGACAGAAAAGATTGAGATAGATTATCCAGCCAGTAGTATTTACATTTATTTTATTTTATTTTATTTATTTATTTATTTATTTATTTATTTATTTATTTATTAGAGAGAGTTTTGCTATAAGGCATGTGCACACACTGGAGAGAGAGAAAAAGACAGAGAGACAGAAAGCAAGAAACCACCCCTCCTGGGACAATGGCCATGCTAGAATCCCTTCTCCTCCATTATCCTCTTGGGATTTTGGGCACACATGCACACACTCCTGGCATAAGTTTAAAGCCTCTGGGTCCAGGATTCAAACTTCAGTCGATCATGTGGGAGTCCAGCAACGTAACCATTACACCATCTACTGGTCTCAGTAGTATTTACATTTAATACAGTATTCAATTTGGTAACTAAATTTACTAACTAGATTGAGATAACTAGCTGGTTATAGCCCAAAGCACACACTGATGCAGATCAAGTAGGTTGGGGACTTGCAGGAAAGATCATCACAGGACATAGAAAGGCTAAATGTCCCCTCTCTGAATATATGCTCATTTAAAAAAAATGCAGCTGGGGCCACAGCTGATGTGGTGGTTAAGGCACTGGACTCTCACACAGTCGACTGAGTTTGAATCCCGGACCTGGCAGATTCCTTTCTCACTTTATTTCTCCTTCTCTCTCTCTCTCTGTCTTTCTCTGGTGAGTGCATGTGCCCTATAGCAAATAAAATTAAAATAAATGAAATAAATAAATAAACAAATAAAATAAAATAAAATAATAGCAATAACAATAAATAAAATAAATAATTCTTTAAAAAGAAGAAAAATAACAAATATGGTCAATGCAAGAGAGTCTACCTGTGATTCAGTAAGTTATTTCACCATATACTCATCTGGTCTGGCTCCATAACAGGAAACAGTAAGAAACACGGTATAGTGGCCTTTAAAAGTGTTCCTTGCAACTGCTGATCAGTGTACCATGATGAACTTTGATCAAATTCTGCTAAAAGAAATCTTGTAAAATGGTACACAGATTTCCACAGCAAAAGAGAAGGGAGGAAGGGAGGAAGGGAGGGGAGGGGAGGAAGGGAGGAAGGGAGGGGAGGGGAGGAAGGCCGGCCCCACCGGTCAGACTGCTCAGCACCCCTTTCTCCTTCTAGAGTCCCCTGTGTCATGGAGCTGGGGGTCGAAAATTCCATTTCCCAAAATTCTACGTGGGGAGAGAACTTATGAATGATTTAGAAGGTGGAAGAAAGGCAATCGTCCCGGGAGGGTTTCTCTGACAGTGTGGGGGTGGGCAGATGAGGGCTTTGGCAATGTGGGATTTTTAGGTGATGGGGGCAGGTGTACCTGATAATTTCCTGGAGACCTGACAGTCTCCTCTCTCTCTAAAGGCTAAGCATTCCCCCATATTAAACCCCTTCCTTCCAGAAATGCCTGGAGTGGTTTCTATTTCTTGGAACTCCTCTGACGATATGGAACATCTTATCCTGCTGTGCGACAGAGAGCACATCTTTAAGACATGCCACTGGGTGAATTTCTCTCCCCTTCTCTCTCCCATCTACCCCATCATCAGACTCCTTGGCCTTGCCTCAGACGTTAGCTTGCACAGTCACCTCCTGATCCTGGGGGTGACTCTGGGATGGGCATTCACAGCACTATGCTCCCATGGGATTGTACGGTCCCCATCCCGCCTCCACCACCTAGCACAAAACCACGGCCGTCTCAGCACGCCTCCTCTCCTTATCTCTGCTTCTTTCTTCGGTTGGTGATCTTCCTTAGCTACTTCCAGTCCCCTAAGAGCCCACTTCCTCGTAGCCTGGCTGTCCCCTACTGACTACACGGTACTTCGCCAAGGCAGCCATGCCTGTACTCAGACTGTTCAGCCACCCTGTCACCCACACGTCATGAGCACTCATACCTTGGTTTCTCAGCTCATGCTTTCCCCAAGGTCCCCACCTATGTACACGAATCCATCGCATCTTTACAGACAGCCGGCTCTTCACTCCTCCATGAAGCCTTCTTTAACTACGGAAAATTTCAACAATAACTTGCTCCTCTGACTGAAATACTTAAGCATAGCAGAAACTGCCTGCAGAGTCCAGCCCAAACTGTTGACCCTGAGAGCTAAATGCTGTTGTTTAAAATACTACATTTTGGAAAACTAGTCAATACATGCTGTTCCACCTCCTCCAGCATCTTTTCTACACAGCAACAGTGACCTCTTTAAACTAGAAGGCAAAATGCATCCCAGTTTTGCCTGGCTACCCTCCACCACTGTCTCAGAACAATGGCTGTCCCTCAACCCTCGTTCACTCCGTGAAAGTCACACTGATCTTCTGCCACTCGAGTATGCTGCACTCATTCTCACCTCCAGGCCTCTGGATTTACTGCACCTTCCATCTGGAAAGCTCTCTTAGAATTCCTGTCATTCCCTCCTCGCTGCATGTAAGTCTCTACTGAGACATCACCGCCTCAGAGAAGCCTTCTCAGATAACTCTCTGTAAAGTCCATCTCCCTACGCCTCCATCTCTTACCCTGCTTTGTCTGTCATTATCTGTGTACCACATCTGCCGCCTACGCATTTGTTCACTGGCTTTCTTTCCTCAACTCTCACAGAGAGCCTTCCGAGAGCAAAGACTCAGTGCACAGGCCACTGTCCCCACAGTGTCAGACACCGTGTCCAACACATACTCAGGGGAGATCTGAAGACTGAGGACGTGCATGATTCTATTTCTACCCCTCAGGCAATGTTTGGGATATTCTGCAACTAATGTTTTAGAACGCAAGCTAGGTCCATATGACTAGAAAAGCCCTCTATATCTAAAAGCGTGTTGCCAATAATGAATAAATGAAATCAAAGTTACAAGTTGTTTTTCTTTTTATATGGCATTTTAGTCATTTTGATGTGACACTGACATAGTTCTTGTTATGTTATTTCCTTTTTATAACACAATTTGCATAATTTAAGGACAACTCCATAAGATTTGCACAGTTGAAGGAAATGCTATTTCAAGAGTCTTGTGATTTGCAACCCCTAGCAGCTCTATGTAATTTTGTTGTGTCTCGTGGTAAAGGCATAAGGTAGAATGTGGAGCCTGCCCTAGGAAGAGGGATCCAAGCAAACATTTAAAAATGTTTAAACACTCAGACATGTGGACAAGCTGTCCCTCTATTGACATCACCAAGGGTTGGCTGCCCCAATGTTCGGGGATACTCAGGCTACTCACAGAATTAGAGGTAGCCCAGCCTTTTCTGGCTATTCAAACTAGTCATTTAAAGATCTAAAATTCTTTATTATGGCTCTTTTAGAACCAAAATACATAAACTTTTATTTTTCTGAACTAAAAGAGCCCACACAAAATGAGGTTGAAATGTGTCTAGCTCAAGCAAAATAGCCAGATATAATCACAAATAACAAACAAATGACGAGACATTTGGGAACCGTGTGCTTAGAAATTTGTAGCAATTCTCTGTAAGTATGAACCAGGACACTTCCTAACAGCATGTTCCATAGACAAATCATGTCACGTATGACCTTTTTCAACATTCTATGAATAAGTGAAAAAACAAGAATAGAAAAATGTTATTAAATGGAAATACAGTGAACAATAATGAAATGGTCCCCATTTATGATGGGACTAGAACTCACTAATATAACGAAAGATCAGTAATGTTTCTGACCATTAATAAAACACTGGAGATCTGCTGAATTAGAAAGGCATTGCTTCATCATTCTATGAGCGCAATAGCAACTCATTCTATTCATGTATAACACAGCGCCCTGTTTGTCTGAGATGATCAGCAAACATAAGAGACCGCAGCTGCAGGGGCACTCAGATGGAGTGAGGCTGTGAGCAGATGATGCACTTAGAGGACTTCTCCCCTCACATACTATCCCCATTAATTTCTCTGTGAGTTAAGAGCCTATTAAAATAATACCCACTTTATTGTTGGGTGTTAAAATGGCTTGATTGTGACAGAAAGAATTGGTTAATGCTACAAAGAGCAGCCAGATCTTAAAATAAAGAAGTCAAGGGGGCTAACCATGCTGATGAGGCAGTAACCCCACATTAAGGCATTCAAGAAAGTTCTGAGTTCATATCTGGAAGGTCTCCCTGTGCACACAGACACATGCATGCACCTGATACTGACCCGCTGAGGCTAAGGGAAGGATTGTGGCATAAAGACACTATTTGGAATGTTCCCCTTCTCTCATTTACCCTCTCATGGAAGAAATAAATACATACACTTTTATTAGAAAACCACGGGGCATAGAAGGAACTAGCTGGGGGGGGGGGGGGACGGTGAAAACCCTATCATCTGAATTTTCTTCTTCTTCAAAAGAGAATACAAAATTATAGAATTGTTCTTAAAGTAATTTTATATGAATTTGAGAAAAGAAGTATCAATGAGTTACACAATTTGAGCTGACAAATTTGATATAGCATAAAACCTGATAAAACCTTAATATTCTTATTAACTAACCAACTAGCATACCTCTGGAATACTTTTCTTCATTCTTTTGCTGAGTATTCTTTGTTCACCTCTTCATAAGGCAAAAATGTTTTAATATAATCTATGCAGAATGGAAAGATGGTTTAGTCTTTCCCCTAGCATAGTTGATAGAAAGATGCTACATTATCAGACATATTCCTAATAAGAGAGAAATTTTATTTTGACCAGGTGTGGGTAAGAACCAAATATTCTCCTTACAATGCCATGCATTGGATAAAATTTTCACAAATTGGCCTCAGGCTCTGTACACTTCAAACCTTGTTTCTCTTCCACCTGCAGCAAACACTTCAGGGGCAGGTGTAGGAGAACACACTCATAGTCCAGGATGGCATCCGCCCGACACCTCCTCATGTCAGCACTCCTGAAGTTGTTTATGCACTTGAATGACTAGTGATGCTTGATTCGCCATGGAAGTGGCTGCAAATCACAGAGGTGTGTGCCACTAAATCCAAGGTGAAAATACTCCCACCTCACGCTCTGCTTTGGTGCTCTATAAATTGCCCATGTTCACTCCAATATTACCCAAGATGAAGGAGACGTGACAGAAGAGAAGCGGAGTAAAAACAGATAGTTATTCCAGTTAAATGAAGCTAAACATCTTTGTGAAAGTTTTATATAAACATATATCCATGTGAGGACATGTCTACAAGTTATGCCTGATAGTTAAGAATGGATAGTTTCACAGGTAAATCTCTATCGTTCAGAGGTTGGAAGCTAAAGAAATCCCAGGGCTGAGACATACAACTGGACAGAAGAGGTAAAGTGAATCAGCCTCACAACCCTCATTCTGCCTATATCACTACACCTCACATAGACTGTCCAGAGAAAAAGGAGTTAAATCAGGAACAAAGAAAACCCAGATAGAGACTATTGGAAAGGGCAAAGAAAGTATGGTAAATCATATTTCATTAGCATTTTTGTGATAAAATGATCAGATATCAGTAATTGTATTTGGGTTAATGTCATAATAATTACTCATATTTTTTAAGAGATTTTTTTTTTTTTTTTTTGCCTTAGAGCGTGTGTGCTCACCAGAGAGAGAAGGACAGACACAGTGAGAGGGAAATTAAGAAATCTATACCCAGGGGTGATGGCCATGCCACAATCCCTTCTCTTCCATTGTCCTCCCAGGATCTTGGGCATGCACACACATGTGCCTGGCATGATTTTGAAGCCACCAAGGCCAGAATTCAAACCACAATCAGCCATGCAGGAATCCAGCAACATAACCTCTGTGCTATCAGCTGGTCCTTAATTACCCATAGTTAACAAGTGCTTACTCATACCGTGCTATTAGCACCTCCCAGGCATCGTTGTGGGGTGAATTGAATCCCCCCATAAAAATATACAATTGACTCTCTTTCCTCCAATGTCTCGGAATGTGACCTTAGACAGTATTTTATTTTATTTTATTTTATTTTATTTTAAAGAAAGGTTTTTATTATAGGGCACATGTGTTCACCAGAAAGACAGAGACAGAAAGTGAGAAATCACCTCCTGGGGTGATTTTTTCACCGCAATCTCTTCTCCTCCACCCTCCTCTTGGGATCTTGGGCATGCATGCACACACGCCCTGTGTGAATTTATGCCACTGGGTCCAGGACTCGAACCACAGTTGGCTACATGGGAATCCAGCAACATAGCCATTATGCTAACTGCTGGTGCCAGGAGACAGAGTTTTTATAGAAGTAATCAAGTTAAAATCTGTTCACTAGTGTGGGCTCTAACAGTATATCTGGCATCTTAATAAAAATTTGGACACAAAGGTAGACTTACATTGTGAGACAACATGAAGAGACTGAGAGCATGCCATCTACAAGCCAGTGCTACACAGAAGCTAGGAACGCAGAACATAGCAGATTCTTCCTTCCCAGCTCTGAGAAGAAACCAACCTTCTTCTGACATCTTGATCTTAGACTTCTAGTCACTGGGGTGGTTATGACAGCCCTAGAGAACTAATCTAGGCATTGACTCCTTAAATCTTTGCTCTGTGCCCACAATGTGAGTGCTGTTACTAGACTTTCTATCTCTGATAGAAAATTGATCCTTGGGCCAGTGCCATAGCACAGTGATTAAGGAAGCCACCTCCCACATGGCCAGTCCAAGTTTGAGTCCCAGCCCTAACAGCTTGAGAAGCATGCCATTTGTGCATATGTGAACATGTCCAAAATCCTGACAGGAAGGAGGAATGGAGAAAAAGGGATTGCAGTGTGACCAGCACCGTTGGGGGTGTTCTTTTTCTCTCTCAAGATATGCACTCTCTGGCAATAATTAAAAAAAAAAGAAAAAAGAAATTAAGCAGAAACTGAGTCTCTGAGACACTAAGAACAGTGTCTAAGGACACAGAAAGAACAGCGTCTAAGGACACAGAAGTAGTAGAAGGTGAAACTAGGCTTTGAACCCCACAAGTTTGCCCCACCTCCTACTTACGATAGTCACACAGCACTGGCTCAGTAGAGTTACCTTTGCACTTAGTATCTGTGTTTATTAGCAACACCCATGGTCAACACCCATTGTTCCTCAACAATACTTGTTCTGAAATACTTTTTTTTAACTAACTCACTACAATTCTATAATCCTGTTTGCAGGACAGGTTTGCCTCACCTGAGGTTAACTGACACCAAAGGGGGGGGGGGGGGTTTATAATAAATATAGAGATCAAAATTAGTGATAAATAATAATGAGATGGCTTCTAAGACTTCATTTTTGGAGAAAACTAAGAATTAATGGATTAATGTGTTCTTAGGATCAACAAAAATAAACTTTTAAGGAGCAGGCAAGTTGTAGCAAATTTCTGATAAAATTATCTGATACCCTTTATTCTTTATTTCATGTTCTTTATTTTCATAACTTTATTATGAAAAGTCATTTTGAATATATATATATATATGTATATATATATATATACACATATATACACACTTTTTTTAAGGAAATCATCAATTTTTTCCAAGTGACATCACTTATTCTTAGAACCTTTATGTTGGGAGAATCCATCTAGTCTTAATCTTTATTAAGTTCTTTTTCTTTAGTTCTCAAGTAGCTTAACTTTAGAATCTCATGTCTAAATGTCTCTAGGTAATGCATTGAATTCTTCTACAACATCACTTTCATGGACTTCATGAAATCCTGCCTCTTTTGCAAGAAATTAAGTTTCACTTTGTATTGGGTTGTCAGAAAAGTCATGACCCATTTTTGCATAGAAAAACAGAAAATACGTCATGACCTTTCTAACAACCCAGTAGTTTAAATGCATTGCGCTGTCAGGTGTTTACAACTTGATACAATAACCAGAAAAATGCTGAGCCCTTAAAGCAGGCAGATGAGATGGATGCAGCAGGGTGGTGAGACTTGGACAGACATTTTGTATTATAACAAAAAATACGGTCTCTGGGAGGCCATCCAGCCTGAGCTGATCACCAAAGTCCCCCATGCAGCATGGAGTGTGGGAGTAGGGGCTGCCCCAGCTTTCAATGACCTCCACCCCGTTCCATCAGTCCAAGAATTAGAAGCTGGGAGTTGCTGTCTGATCTGTGCTGATGCTGTCCTCTTCCTCAACTATGCAGGAGCAACCAAAAAGCAAAGGTCGTTCAGGCCTGAACTGATGACCAGAGCACCCACCTAGCCTGGAGTGTGGGAGGAGGGGGCTGCCCCAGCCTGTGGCATGCAGTGTGCAGCACACAACTTGAATGGCTAAAAGGCGCATGACAAATTGTCAACTCTTCTTATCATAAGAGAAATGCAAATTAAAACCACAGTAAGATGCCATTTAACAGTAGTTAAAATGGCTAGAATCAAAAAAATAAAGAGTGACAAGTGCTGGCAAGGCTGTGCCAAAACAGGAATGTTCTCATACTGTTGGTGGGGTTATAAATTAGTACAGCTATCTGAAAAACAATATGTAGTTTCCCCAAAACATACAACTAAAACTACTATATGACCCAGTGATCCCATTCCTTGGTATTTACCTAAAGGATAGGAAAACATAGCCAGAAAGACACTTGAACATCCACATTTATTGGGAAATTATTCATAATTGCTAAGACATGGAATCAACCGAAGTGTTCAAGAACTGATGACTCGGTTAAAAACTGTGGCACTTATATACTATGGAATACTATTCAGCCATAAAAAAAAAACAATGAGACCCTGTGTGTATCATATGATACACAGTGGATGCATATGGAGGTCTTAATTCTATGGAAGTCTTAATTCTAAGTGAAATGAGCCAGACTTTAAAATATACACACTCGGGACCAGCAGTTAGCGTAATGGCTATGTCGCTGGATTCCCATGTAGTCGACCGTGGTTCGCATCCGGGACCCGGTGGCTTAAAACACGCTGGGCACGTGTGCGTGTGTGCCCAAGATCCCGAGAGGAGAAAGGAGGAGAAGGGATTGCAGCATGGCCATGCTCCCTGAGGGGTGATTTCTCGCTTTCTCTCTCTCTCTCTCTCTCTCTCTCTCTGTCTGGCAAGCACATGTACCCTATAGCAAAAACCTCTCCAAAAAAAAAAAAAAAAAAAAAAGATACACACTGTATATCTCCACTCACTATGAACAAAGACTGGAAGATATAGTTAAGAATATTTGGAAAACACTGAATTAAACATAATTAAATAAATTTGAATATTGCAAGAATTTGCTGACACTATAGTTTACTAATAATGCACATTTTGAGTCTCTGAGTGCTAGAGCAATATATAGTATTTCCCAAACATTATTTCTTTAGTAATTAAATCATTTTTAGCCCTTGATAGGATCAGTATTCAGGAGAGCACACCTAAGGAAATGCATCTTAGAAAACCCTTTCTGTGTATCTAGCACAAGACTATACTGTAGTAAACTTAAGACAAATTATCATAAATTCTAACTCTAGGAATTCCAAATTAGTATAACTTCATTCTATTAAATATCAATTCCCAGAGCAAAGCCTCATATTATTTTGAAATGAAAACCATATATCATAGATGGGCCAACCTATGGCCTAATGTTTAAGGCAGCTGAATCTCACATGGCTGACTGTGCAGTTCAAGTCCCAGATACAGTGGCTTGAGAGACATGCTGGGGATATACACACATGCCCAAAATCCTGGAAGGAGAAAAAGATGGAGAAGATGGGATTACAGTTTAACCATGCCGCGTGGAGAATTGCTTTCTTGCTTTCCCTCTCTCTGTCTTTCTCCACAAGTGCACGTACCCTCTGACAAATTAAAAAGGAAAGAAAGGAAAGGAAGAAGAAGAAGAAAGAAAGAAGAAAGAAAGAAAGAAAGAAAGAAAGAAAGAAAGAAAGAAAGAAAGAAAGAAAGAAGAAAGAGAGAAAGAGAGAAAGAGAGAAAGAGAGAAAGAAAGAAAGAAAGAAAGAAAGAAAGAAAGAAAGAAAGAAAGAAAGAAAGAGAAAGAAAAGGGAGAAAGGAAAGGAAGAAAGAGAAAGAAAAAGAAAGAAATCTCATAGGGAAAGTAGTAGACTAAAAGGAGAACTGGCTTGGTCCTCATGCCTCAGGGGCCTCGGGTTCCTTATTCAGTGGAATAGGGAGGCTGATCATAAGGTTCTTTTCAGTAGGTAGACCAGAACTAATGGAAAGAGATGACTCAGAGCAGCAGAAGATGCAAAGGGACAGGTAGGGGAAAGACCCAGATAACATTGGCACCTTTAAAACCAATTGCTTCAGAAGTCATAGAACTGAAAACACAAGTTTTGTTCATCCATCTGAAATGCTTGGTCTACTCTGTAATAGCACAGAAACAATCAATAGGCTAACTTCTTTGCAACAGAATTAACCTATTTTAAGAAATTTTATTTTCCTTTTATTTTTTACAATTTTTTTCATTTCATTTTCTTCCATACATTCAATGACATTATTATTTGTCTTACAAAATGGATACTTCAACAGGTGAACATTTCTCCCTAGTACTGTTGATAAAACTACGAAATATCTTCAACAGATAATACCACACCTCTTTGGGCCATTAATGCTTTGCCTCCCTGTCCTTCCCCCAAATGTTAGCCAGGTACACTTTTTTTTTTTCTTCTCTCCAATTAAGGGATTGTTTTTAAGTGATGTTCAAGCCTTAGGTAAGAATAAGAAGAGTTGGAGAAGGTAGAAGAACGGACAGTGAGACAAGAAATGAAGTAATTCTCTGGAAACTGTTCTTATCAATGGGAACCACCAGTGAACTAAACAAAATATCCAAATGATTCAGTCATTTACTCATAATCGCAGTTTGCAAAGATTCTGTGTTAGTGTCATGTTACTAAAAAGTTATTGACTCTAAAACTTCATACCTCCTCTCTAACCTGTTATTTATTTATCATTTCTATGCTGTTCACATCCTCAAGGAGGTGAGTTGTCTTGTGTTATTAAATCATACAGAAAAATTCAAGGTAAAGACAGATCAAAACCAATTAAGGCCAAGCATCTGGGTTTAATTAGTCACTGCCACCGAGCCTCCAGCAGGCATTCTAACAGCTACCCATGGCTTCCTGGTAGAAGAAAGTATCTAAGTTCATTGAAAAGAGATTAATTTATTTTCCTGGTACAGGGTTCCAAGAAGACTATATTACTGGCATGATTATATAAAAAGCCATTGATGAGGAAAATCTTCACCTCCAGCATTGGTTACACCCCCACCTCTGACCTCTCCTTCAGCCCAACATCTGCATCAAGGCCTCCCAGAGGGTATTGCGGCCTGATGTCCATTTAACCCAATCTTCAGAATTTCCAGAAGAGTTTCAGGTTAAAGAAGCTACCAGCACCCTCTGCCATCTCTCCAGAAGGTGAAACCTTCATCATTATAACACTTACATGACACTCTACGGTTCTCATTCATAATTCAGCCCACCTCAGGAGCCTATCATTGCATCATCCCAATTTGGAAATCATAATAAGCTGCATATGTGTTGAACTGTGCTGTGGTTCTGTTTTTATTTATTTGGGGGGTTTTTTGTTGTTGTTCTGTACCCTTTAAATCAAAATTCAGTTGACTTTTTGGAAAATTCTTTAGTAGTTTTCAGAATTGCTATCACTGACAAGGGTTTCAGTATCTATAAGCAATGAGGTTAATTAAAGAATAAGATCAGGCTTTGGAGCTAGATGGACAATGGAAATCCTTCTGAGAAGACAGAGAAGCTTGGTTCTTACCTTTATGAAATGCCAGCCCGGACCACACTTGGTGTGGACCCAGGATGGCCTGGAGTGGGGATTCTCAACTTCAGCATAACTGACATTTGCAACCATAATAACTCTTTGGCTGGTAGGGTAGGGGTGGGCATGGTGAGAGATGAGTCTCTTGTGCCTAGTAGGATATAGGGTGCTTAACATCCTACTACGTATCAGTAGTATCTCTTCTAAGTTGTGCAAAGCAAAATTACCAAACATCCACTGGAAGTAGGGACACTACCACTCCCATTTGGAAATTACTGGTGTAGAGATAATGCCAAAGCCTTTCATAAAAACTGGATTTTACATATGCTCAGATAGATTTGGATTGCAACCAGAGACTTCTGGGCCAAAGGAGGAAAAGAAATTTTTTTTTTTGAAAATGTGTAAGATTAAGTCTTTAAAATCTCAATATAGCCCCAGGAGAGTTTTGGATTTTCAATAGTTCTAAATTCTGATGCACTCACTGGGATATTAATTATAATAGGTATCCCCCAAGAACCACAAAAATACTTTTTAACATGACTACAACTTCATATTTCACTCAGGACTTCCACATTCATTACCTTATTTAAATCTGAATGGGTTATTCATTTAGAACTGCCCAGTTATGGCAGTCCAGCTCCACTCTGAGAAATCCTGGCCAACCACAATAATTGGTTTTCATGTCATTGATACTGATGCTTTCCAGTGATAACCAGGAAACAGGCTCATCAGTATTTCATGATGACTTCAGTAGGTGACATTAAGGTTATATCATCAACACGGAAGTGGTTGTGGGTCTTCCTATGGTAGACAGAGAAGGATCTGAATTATCTAATTATTACATCATAATTTGCATACACATTTAACAGAAGAAAGGCATTATTTTGCACCACTTCTTAGATTTTTTTATCTGACAACACTTTTTTTTTTTTTACTTGGATGTTCGACAATTGTATTGTGAGTTGGACTTCAAGAAATAGTAACAGCCTGGGATAATGAGATGTGATGGATTGGCCCGAAAGAAAACCCCTGTCCACGTATTAAAGACCAAAAACGCAAGAATGAGCCTTGAGAAAAGTTGTGTGCTCTTAATCATTTCACCAGTGGCCTGAAAAAGTACAGCAGTGATCAGAACTAAACTAGTTTTGCATAAAATCCAAACCGTTTTAGGATTAGGTGAAGCACAAGGCTACAATTTACATAAATGCCCCACAGAGGGCTGACTGTGTAATTTGTGAGCAATGAGATTCTCCCATTTTGCCTATATCCTGATGAAATGATACCTGAAGAGTTAATTTAGCAAAGATTGAAGCCAGTTCCTCAGGGGAGGCTCTAAACTCTGTGGGACAGAAAGAAATAACCTCCTGGGACATTTTAAGGTGAATGGAGGGCTTTTAACATGCAGTTGGTTTACTACATTCCAGATAATAAGAGGCCAGGGATAGCTAACACACAGCAGGACCCTTACAGAGAAGTCCAGTAATTAGTCCTCTGATCATCAAGAAAGATGTATGTTCCTGCAGTTACCGAACGGGTTGCTTGGGGGACAGTGTATCCAAATCCACATTTGGTATTGTTCCTGTCAAGCAAACCCGAAGACTCCCTCCCAAATCCATTATAACCTGATTTTTGGCATGGATAAATTGCTTATGAAAACATTTGAATTTAATCAGTTTACATATGACTCATCAGTTCCGTTTGCAGTATTATCTTGATAACACAGCCAGACTGCATGGCTTACTGGAAGGTTTTACCCAACAAGGAGACAGCCAGGCCAATATACTGCCCAGAAATGGAAACGTAGAGGCCAGTGGTTCTGCAGGCGGGTCTGAGGACACACTGTCAGAATCATCTGATAGATTCAGATGAATATAAAACTGCATATTCTTAGTCCCCGCCAAGATCTGTGGAATCCAAATCTTGGGAAGCAAAGTCCCTGGGGAATGGATTTTTGACAAGCATCCAAAGGTGATTATTGAGCATACTAGAGTTTGACTTTCAGGAGAGTAATATATGGAATTTAGGAGAACTGGTCCCATCTTAATTTTCTTGTGTCCATAGCCTCAGCTGTTGAGTTTCATGATTGGCCAGACAGGGTGACTGTATAGTGTACCAGACTAATTTTTTTTTTTCCCTTGGAGAGGTTTTTGCTATCAGGGGCATGCACTGGCCAGAAAGACAGAGAGAGACAGAGAGACAGAAAGCAAGAAATCACCCCCCCCAGGAATATAGCCACACCACAATCTCTTCTCCTCTATTCTCCTCTCATGATCTTGGGCACGTATGCACATGCACCCAGTGTTAGTTTAAGCCACGGGGGACTTGAACTGCAGTCGCCTATATGGGAGTCCAGCGACGTAACTGTAATGTCATCTGCTGGTCCCATGTGTCAGATTCATTTTAAAGGGAGGTGCCAACTCTAAAACCAAGAGACCCACGACTCCTTCCTAGTTCCCACTCTCTGACATAAACACCCTTATTTGAAGGGCTATTTTACATCAAAACCATACACAAATCTCTCTTTCCCTCTCTCTCTTCTTCTCCCTCTCCCTCTCTCTCTATCTCTCTCTCTCTCTCTCTCTCTCTCTCTATATATATATATATATATATATATATATATATATATACACACACACACACACACACACAAAAGAAAAAAATAACACTTTATCTGCTTCTTTTCTTGGGATGGACGTGTGCTGTGACTTTATTCTAGAGACATTAATTTGACCCTCTAAATAAGTGTTGCATTTACCCAAGAAAAATGGGAAACCTACCTATTCTCTCTCCTTCCAATTGTAATAAGTATTTCCTCTTTAAAAGAGGCTCTCCAACCCCCATGAAAGGCTTGCAGAGAGAACTAGCGTATGCGCTTGACATTCACATAGCTCTCGTGGATCAACATGCACATCCTGACAATAACCCTTTCTCTTTCTCTTTCTCATTGGCCAGCCTAGAAACTACTGTTGTTGTTACCAAATAGTGATATGTATAACAAAAAATAAGAGAAACTTTTTGAAAATAAAAGGTGTCCAAGGAACAAAAAGAGTTTAACACCTTCCTACTACTAAACCTTTAAATCATATTGACACATTGATTAAAAGACAACATATTCTCCAAAGAAAAGAAAAAGACTCTAGAAATACCTACTTAAAGTAATGATTTTAAACCAGAGCTTTGTTGAGAGAGAAATATAATGCATGCATATCTAAATCTTCCTCCTCATTTCAGCCAGTTAACAAGTTATTTTGTGTTCACTTTCCATTACATAAAAACACTATCTTGGACTTCCAGGGACTCCCAAATGAAGGTTGCATTGTTGTAGAATATCAGAATTTTCCTTAAGCTTCACAGGTTAAAAACTAGAACCTCATATCCCACAGCTCATTAGGACATAAATAAAGCTATGAGACAGAGCAGAGCTAGCGCTCTACGAATCTACAGGCGTGTTTAACGGCAGAACACACAGTGCAGGGTCAGTCTGACACTGAGAGGTCTCCGCCACACCCAGAACAGCTGAATACTGCTACAGAGTAATATTGGCCCCTCATCTTTTGAAATTCTTTTTGTAACAGAGGGATTATGTGGTCAAAATCATTTGGTAAACACAATCAACTACAGATTTACGGAGCATATTGTCCTATCAAGGATCTGAAAACATACATCGTGGGACCAGCAGTTAGCTGTGTCACTGAACTCCCATGTAGCCGACCGCAGTTCAAGTCCCAGACCAGAACTCACACTGGGCGTGTGTGCATGTGTTCCCAAGATCCTGAGAGGAGAATGGAGGAGTAGGGATTAGGGCGTGGCCATCCCCCCTGGGGGGCTATTTCTCACTTTCTGTCTCTCTGTCTCTCTCTGTCTTTCTGGCGAGCCCACAAGCCATATAGCAAAAACCTCTCAAAAAAAAAAAAAAAAAAAAAAGAAAAGAAAAAGAAAACACACATCGTATAAATCAAGCTAAACTCCTCTGAGGTTGCATTCCTCGAATTTATATAACACCAGAACTTTTTCTCATATGGCATATTTCCAAATCCCATGAGGCCCGAGTTCTGCAGTGTATACTACTAGTCAATCCCTAAGCACCTGGATGTGTCCAAGGGCCCATGGAGACTGTACAGAATCCTCCAAGGAGTCTGGGCTCTCTCAGTCAACACAATTTTTTTTTTTTTTTTTTTGAGAGGTTTTTGCTGTAGGGCATGTGCACTCACCAGAAGACAGAGAGAGACAGAGAGATAGACAGTGAGAAATCACCCCCAGGGGGGATGACCATGCTGCAATCCCTTCTCCTCCATTCTCCTCTCGGGATCTTGGGCACACACGCACACGCGCCAAGCATGAGTTTAAGCCACCGGGTCCAGGACTCGAACCGTGGTTGGCTACATGGGAGTTCAGCAACATAGCCATTATGTTAACTGCTGGTCCCTCAGTCGACACAATTTTTGACTGAGTCTCCAGACCACAGAAAGCTACACACAGTGGTTGGGGCTAGTACTGAGCTGAACCAAAGAGTAGAGCCTAGTCTGACATGGACGTACAAGTGCACTCTAAGATTTATTACCTGGATGGTTCATAGGGAAGAAGGAAGAGGAAAGAGCGGATTTGAAGAGGGAGACTTCAAAGCCAGAAAGTGAGAGAATCGTGACTGTCTCAACAGAATTAGTAAAGTCAGAAGAATCCAGTACTGTCTTGAATGTGTTTTGACAAATTTGAGAAAAGGCACTGCATTTGTAGTGAGTATCTGTTGTTTTTGCCCATCGGCATCCATTCACACATCTTTTCATAAAGCAATGCCCAGATTTGAAAGCTATGCAGTGTGGTGGAATTGATTTACTTGTAAAATACTGAAAGAGGTTTTCTCTTCTCCCTGAGTAGAACAGTAAGAAAAGAATAAAAGTGTGAGTACTTTATAGATTCTAGCAAAGCTTCTGGTTGTCAGTTCAATCCCAAGAAAGGCAGAACAAACAAATGAGAAAAATCCAGGGCCTTGGTGGGAGCTCCTGAGTCAAACAATACCTGAAGCCATTTTGGGTTCCTCTGCTAATAAACCACGTTATCATCGAAAACAATTTAATCTGTTTTTTATTATTATTGAAAACACACACATAGATCTTAGCTCACAAAATATTCAAATGTTATGTACTGATAGGCTGGACAGATGATACAAATTTGGAAAGCCAGCTCAAAATATAATGAAGCCACAGAAACAAAATGGTATAGGGACGGAGGGGGGACGAAAATAAAAAGAAACAACCAAGGATTGACTCATATAAATCATCAAATGTAAGGAAAACTTGAGAAATAGGTGATTTGAAAAGGAAAGAGAGTTAGGGAGATCATCTAGCCCTCTTTTCAGTCAATAATAACTGAATACCTGAGTCTGTGTAATCTTAAAAGAACAGAGACTTGGGTCAACAGGTATAGTGGTGATTAAGGTACTGGACTCCCATGTGGCTGACCGTGGTTCAAGTCCTGGACTTAGAGGCTTGAAAATCAAACTGAGCATGTGTGTGTGTGTGTGTGTGTATGTGTGTGTGTGTGTGTGTTCATGCCCAAAATCCCAAGAGGAGAATGGAGGAGAAGCAATTGCACTGTGACTATCTCCCCAGGGGGCAAATTCTCACTTTCCCTCTAATTCATTCTCTCTCTCTCTCTCTCTCTCTCTCTCTCTCTCTCTCTCTCTCTCTCTCTCTCTCTCTCTCTCTTTCTCCCTGGTGAGCACATGTGTCCTATGGCAAAAATCTTTCAAATTTAAAAAATAAAAAAAGAAAGAAAAAACAGAGACTTATTTAGTTTATTATTCTGAAAGCCCAAGGTTAAGGAGTTATATCTGACCAGGACATTCCTGCTGGTGACAGTCACTCTGCAGTCCTGAAGCAACACAAAACATAACACTCTGGTGAGACAGAGCAAGAGTGTGCATATATCTGTGTTCACGTGGCTACCTCATTTTGTTTCCTTATAAACACACCAGGATTCAGTCATGTGGGCCCCACTCTGATGACCTAGCCCTAAAAGCACTTCCTCTTAGTTCCATAGTTAGATTAACTTTTCACATTCTTTATCCCAGAATGACTAAATCTTAATATATGAACATGGGAGAGATACATTCAAGTCCTAGCACACGGCTATGACACCCAAAACTCATGTCCTTCTCATACACAAAAATACATCCCTTTCATCTCAATAATTATCAGTCTTTATCTGAGACATAGTTTGTAAATATATTCTCCCATTCAGAGGGTTGGTGATTTACTCTAATTATTGTTTCTTTTGCTTTTTAACCTTTATATAATTCCACTTGTCTATTTTTAGGATTACTGTCAGTGCTTTGAGGGTCTTATTTAAGAAGTATTTGCCTACTCTGATGTCTACATGAGTTTATCTGACCAGGGCAGATAAAAATGCAAAATATATAAGAAACAAGAAAGGAAAAATTATTTGTTGATGATAACATGTATAGTAATATTATTGATTAAGCCACTATGCAGTGTATTCTGGATGGGAAATTTCATTTTGTATGCTGTGATGATGTACAGTGAACTAATGTAAATTAAATTAATTAAAATATTAAAAAGGAAAAACAGTTTCCCCTGTTATCCATTAGTAGTTCCATAGTATGAGGTCTTAAGTTTAGATATTTGATCCATTTGATTTTTGTTAATGGTGAGAGATAGGGATCCAGTTTCACCTTTATATAGGTGGATACCCAATTTTTCTAGCCCCATTTGCTAAAGAGATTTTCTTTTCCCTACTGGATTGTCTGGTGCCCTTTGTCAAAACATCCATTGGCTATATGTTTGGGCAGTTATTTCAGAGTCTCCATTTTGTTTCTTTGGTCTACACGACTTGTTTTGTGCCAATACCATGCCGTTTTTTGGTTTGGTTTTTTTTTACCATTTTTTTTAGAGGTTTTTGCTATAGGGCGCAAGCACTTGCCAGAGAGAGAGACAGAGAGAGACAGAGAGACAGAAAGCAAAAAATCACCCCCCGGGGGGATGGCCACGCTGCAATCCCTTCTCCTCCATCCTCCTCTTGGGATCTTGGGCACACACGCACACGCGCCCGGTATGAGTTTTAAGCGAACCGCAGTCAATTATGTGGGAGTCCAGCAACATAGCCATTACGCTAACTGTGGTCCCACCATGCTGTTGATTATCACCACTTTGTAATATATTTTGGGGTCAGGGAGTGAGATGTTTCCTACTCCACTCTTCTTGAGCAGTATTGCTTTGGTAATACTGGGTCTTTTATGATTCCAGACAAGTTCTAGGATTTATTTTTCTAACTCTGTGAACAATATCTCTGGCAATTTGATTGGGATTGCATTAAATTTTTAGATTAATTTGAGTAGAATTACCATTTTGGTTATATTCATTCTTCCAATGCAGGAACATGGGATGTCTTCCCACTTTTTTGTGTCATTTGCAATTTCTTGTTTATGTTTTTCATAGTTTTCCTTGTAGAGGTCCTTAACTTCTTTGGTTAGGTTTGTTCCTAGCTATCTTATTCTTTGTTGGCTATTGTAAATGGTATTACTTTCTTCAATTCTATTTCAGTCTCTTCAATGTTGGTGTTTAGAAATGCTATAGATTTTTGTATGTTGATTTGGTATCCTGCCAATTTACTGTATTCATCTATCCTTTCAGAAGGTTTTTGTGGATTCTTTTCAGTTTTCTATGTATATAATCATGGCATCTGCAAAAACAGATAATTTCACTTCTTCTTTCCCTATCTGAATGTCTTTTATCTTAGTCTCTTGTCTGATTGCATTGGTTAGGACTTCCAGTACTATACTGAAAAGGAGTGAAGAAAGTGGGCAGCCTTGTCTTTTTCCCATTTGGTATAAGGTGGGCTATGGGTTTTTCATATATGGCTTTATTGTGTTAAGAAATGTCCTTTCTAGGCCACTTTGCTAAGAGTCTTAATCATAAAGGGATGTTGTATTTTATCAAATTCCTTTTCTGCATCAATTGATATGATCATATGGCTTTTATTTTTCCTTTTATCAATATGATGTATTACATTTAAGGTTTTGCATATGTTGAACCACCCTTGCATCCCTGAAATAAAGCCAACATGAGCACGGTATATAATCTTTTTAATGTGTCATTGGATATGATTCGCTAGTATTTTGTTTAGGAGGTTTGCATTTGTATTCATCAAGGATACTGGTCTGTTTTTTGAAAAAGGATAATTGAGGTTTCATAGAATGAATTGGGGAGGGTTCCTTCTTTTTGGATCTTTACGAATAGTACAAGTAGAATGGGGATTCACTCTTCTTTAAAAGTTCTGTAGAATTAGGAAGTGAAGCCATTGGGACCTGAGCTTTTCTTTGTTAGGAGACTGTTATTAATTTATCTTATTGCTTGTTATTGGTCTATTCAAGCTTTCTATGTCTTCCTGATTCAATCTTGGTAGAAATTTGTCCATCTCATTCAAGTTGTCTTGTTTGTTGGTATATAGATGTTTGTAGTATTTTCTGATGATTTTTGTATTTCTGTCATGTCTGTTGTAATATTGCCTGTTGAATTGCTGATTAATCTGGTTCCTTTCTCTGTACTTCTTAATTAGTCTACCTAATGGTATGTCAATTTTGTTTATCCTCTCAAAGAACCAGTTTTTGGTTTCATTTATTTTCCATATAGGTAGTTTATTCTCTATTTCATTTATTTATGCTTAAATCTTTATTATTTCTTTTCTCTGGGCATTTTTAGGCTTTTTTATTGCCTTTTTCCAGTTCCCTGAGGTGCATTGTTAGGTTGTCCATTTATCACCTTTAAACGTTTTACTTGTGAGCACTAAGTGCTATGAACTTCCCTCTTATGACAGCTTTTGCTGTGTCTCATAGGCTATTAAAGCTTGCGTGCTCATTATCATTGGTTTCAATGAATATTGTGATTTAAATGTTAATTTCTTCAGTGGTTATGAAGTCATTCAGGTGTAGGTTGTTTAGTTTCCATGTTTTTATGTATTTTTGAGGTGTTTTACTGCAATTAATTTCCAGTTTAATTCCATCATGGTTAGAGAAGATGCTATATATATTGTTCCTATTCATTTTAACAAGTAAAGCTTTTTTTTGTACCTTATTATGTGGTCAGTCTTGGAAATGTTACAGGCAGGAGTGAGAAACATGTATACTTGTGGTTGTTGGGTGGAAAGTTCTACATGTTTCTATTAGGTCCATTTAATTTTAGATCCTGTATCTCTGCTTATTTTTTGTTTAGATACTCCATCCAGAGGATAAAGTGGAGTGTTGATCTCCAACAATTATTGTGTTGCAGTCTACTTCCCCTTTTAGATCCAGCAGTCTATTTTTCATGTATTTGGGTGCCTTAGTATTGGTTGCATAGATATTTATAAATGTTATATCTTCTTGTTGAATTAACCCTTTTAGTACTATATAGTGTCCTTCTTTGTCTCTTCTTACAGTTTTATTCTTAAAATCTGCTTTGTCTGATATCAGTATTGTGACTATAGCCCTTTTTTATTTATGTCTTCTTAGAATATCTTTTTCCAACCCTTTACTTTCAATCCATGTTTGTCTTTATTCCTGAGGTGTTTCTTATAGGCAGCATATAGAGGGCTCTATTTTTTTTTTTTAAGCGTTTAATTCACTAACATTCAACCTTATTATCATTATTTGCAGATTTGTCCCTGACATTCTGTTAACCACATTTTTAGTTGTTTTTATTCTCTTATATCTGTTTTCCCTCTTTAGTTTTCCTGATATAGTAGTCTTTTCAATACTTTTTTTTTTTTTTTTGAGAGGTTTTCGCTATAGGGCATGTGTGCTCACCAGAGAGACAGAGAGAGAAAGCGAGAAATCACCCGCCAGGGGGGATGGCCACGCCGCAATCCCTTCTCCTCCATTCTCCTCTCGGGATCTTGGGCATGCACACACACGCGCCCGGCATGAATTTTAAGCCACAGGGTCTGGGATGCAAACCGCGGTCGACTACATGGGAGTCCAGCGACATAGCCATTACGCTAACTGCTGGTCTCTCTTTTCAATACTTGAAGAACTGGACTAGTGTTGGTGAATTCTTTCAGTTTTTGTTTGTATGAGAATGATTTTATTTGTACTTCTCATATGAAGGAAAGTCTTGAGGGGTAAAGTATTCTTGGTTGAAATTGTTTTCCTTTTAGTAGCTTGAACATATCTTCCCATTCTTTCTCTGCTTGCATTGTTTCACTTGAGAGGTCTAATGGGAAAACATTTGTAAATAACGTGACATTTCTCTCTTGCCATTTTTAGAATTTTGTCTTTATCTGAAATTTTGACCAATCTGGTTATAATGTGTCTTAGAGAAGATCTTCTTAGGTTGATACGATTTGTGGTCCTTTGTATTTCTTGGTTCTTGGTATTTGAATGTTTCTCTAGGTTAGAAATGTTTTCTGCAAGTATTTCAGAGAATTCATTTTTGATGACCTTATTAGATTCTTCATCTCAGGCTTAGAAATGTTTTCTGCAAGTATTTCAGAGAATTCATTTTCGATGACCTTATTAGATTCTTCATCTCAGGCATACCAATTATTCAGATGTTTGGGCATTTAATGGTACCTATTATTTGCATATGTTATCTTTTTTTTTTTGGTTGTTTTTTCATTCTTTTTGATAATTTTTGTCTAGGTCAGAGGCTATATATTCAAAATTAGGGATACTATCTTCTCCGTAGTCTAATCTGCTATTAATACTGTTGAGGGAGGTTTTGATTTCTTGTATTACAGTCTTTATCTCTAGAAATCCCATTGATTCTTTTTTATGGTTGTCTATCTCTTCCTTCAAGTCACAGAAGGACTTCCTCATCTGGAGTTGGTTGTATGTTTTCTCTTGCATCTCATTTAGTTTTGTCACTATGAATATTCTGAATCCTTTTTCTGACATATCTATGAGTTCTATTGTGCTGCCTCTGGGTGATGAGGAGTTGTTCTGTTCCCTTGAGAGTGAAGTATTTCCTTGTTTTTTTCATATTTCTTGTGCCTCTGTGCTGGTTTTTAATCATCTGATGAAGTACATACTTTTAACTTTTTTGAATAGGTTCTTTAGTGTCAGTGGGAAAGAGCAGCTCTTCTTCCCAGGTGTGTTCTTTGGTAGGGAGATGGGTCTTTTAATCATAGTAGGGAGTCTCTAGGTAGGTTCAGGTGCTCGGATCCTTTAACAACCTCTCAGGATGAGATGCACCTGAAATTGGGCTCGAACTATGTAATTACAGAAAGAAGTGCAAGTTGGTACATGGGCTGGTAAAATGTGGAATCTGAAAGTGTGGCTTCCTGGGACCCTGATTCACGGGCCAGTAGAACTTGGAAAGGCACCAGAAGAACACCAAGACATGAGAGCCTCCACATATGTTTTAAGGCATCATCATAAAGATTTGTTTAGTGTCCAACAGCCCAGCTACACAACACACTTAGAGAAGCAACGTTTTGTTTATTTTAAATGCACATCTGGCTCACCTAAGATAAAGAGTTCAATTATCTAATTAAAAAATTAAAATTAAACCCTCCTAGAATATACTTACCAAGTAAAATAAATATATATTTTTTTAATTTGCTAGAGGGTATGTGTGCTTGCCAGAGAGAAAGAAAGAGGAGGAAAGTGAGAAAACAGTACCATGGGGGATGGTTATGTTCCAGTCTCTTCTCCTCTGCTTCTCCCTCGTTTTGGGATTTTGAGCATGCACTCAAATGTGTCCATCATGCTTCCCAAGCCACTGGTTCCAGGACTCAAACCTCATAGTCATCCATGTGAAGTCAAGCCACCTTAACCACCACATCGCCGGCTGGCCCCAAACACATGTTAGTAGACTTTACTAATTTAAGAATCTTGAATTGTTAGCATATATCATGAACCAGGTTTTTTTTTTAAAAAAGCAAAGAACCAACTAGGAAAAAATATTTTCAACCTACACTCCTAGATCCCCCACCTACACTTGACTAAGTCCTCTTCTTCCAACATTTACTCACTCTCCGCTTTCTCAGGAAACTCTCTCAGGATGATGTCTGCCCAATAGTCCACATAGCCCTGTAATCTTCCTTGGTTGAATGTTTTCATCTTTTATCTGATATACATTTTCCTCCCTGCGCCTTATACCCACAAAGGCAAGGACAGTAACTTGTTCTCCACCAGCTGACACCCTGAGACTTGGAAGTGAAACTGGGTTTCAGCAATCAATAAATAAAAGCAAAGTGTTGCTATTCTAAATGTATGGACATTATTCTACATCAATAAAGAGGTAAAAACTCCAAAAGAAAAGTGAGCAAAACTCATATGTTTATAAAAATAAATTCAAAATAAAGACATTGTGTTCACCCATTTTTCCTGCCCTTTAAATTCAAAAAATAAAATAAAATTGAAGAAAAACTAACACATACATGGCTCAGATGTGGGGACGGTCCTTTTCATGCACTGCAACCACATTTCTGTAGGGCACTTTGGCTCCACGTATTGGCATCTTTAAAACGTGCATGCCCTTTAATGCAGCAATTCTGCTTTGAGCTCTATGTCCTAAGATTACATACAAATATTTATATATAAATTGATCAGTGCAGCATTTTGTATAAAAGCAAAGAAAACTCTAAATAGCAATGATAGAGGATTTGTTAAATTATGCACATTAGTAAAATGAAATGATATGCAGCATTTTTAGTTAACGTTTATTGAATGCTTATATGGGCCAGACACTGCACTAAAGATTTAACATGCACTGTCTGATTTAATCCTCAGAACACTTTATTAAGTGGGCATTACTATTACAGCCATTTTCTATGGGAGGAAATTATGATTTAGACATAAAAGAGCTGCTCAAGGTTGCACAGCTAGGAAGGGGAGAGCCAGTGCCCAGGAATCCAAGGCCAGGTCCTAGGCTATCTACCTTCATGTTAAAGTTGTCAGATGTACATTTAGTGCTATGAAAAGGTGTCCCTGGGTTCCTGATACATTAACTAAGGACATAGGTTACAAGATAGTATACAACACAATCACCTTTTTACTAAATATACATTATATAAAAACTTATTATTTAAAGAGTTATTTTACTTAACTTTATTTATTTTATTTATTTATTTATTTTAATTTGACCAGAGAGGGGCAGATTGAGAGAGAGAGAAAGCAAGCTGCCAGGTCTGGTACTTGAACCATGGTCGGCCATGTGGGAGTCCAGCACTCTTAACCACCATGCCACCTGCCAGCCCCCATATGCCCATATGTATTTTGTAGTCATGTGCACATATATATATCTGTCTGTCTATCTTTGCACAAAGACTAGGGAAGTTTACATTATACCCTTACATTAAATTGTTTAATGACAGATTGGTCATAGAAGTATTTTATTTTCTTTATGCTTACTCCAATATTTTGTGTTTTTCTAAGATAAGCTACTTGTATAACATCTTTCTTAAAAATATTTTAAAGTTGAACTCAAAAGTTGCCCAAACCTTGGAGATCCTTACACATCACTCAATCCAATCCTCTTACCAACAAGAAATCCAAAGCCCAGAGAAATCAAATGAGCACATCATGGCTTCTTGGCTAATTAACAACAGAGCCAGGACTGCCCTGGCATGGTGAAGGCACCTAACTCTTCTCATTTGTGCAGTGGAGAATGACAGAACTAGAACACTCTCTTGTGTTCCTGAGCACAAAACAGCCCATATTCTTTTACTGTGACCAGCATTCTAAGTGATATCTTGGTGCCCTTCAAAATGCTATGTGCCCATGGCTCTTAACAGAGATGTGTATCAGCATCACCTAGCAATTTATTTTCAAAGATGAGACCTCAGGGAGATTCTGACTCAGTAGGTAGAGAGCAAGTCTACGCCAACATATTCTAAAACACCTTTCCATGTGGTACTAAGACACACTCTCAAGTGAGGAACACTGGTTTACATAAATCTTCAAGTGCCAGTGTCTTAACTGGAACTAGGCACAGTTGGTTTCATCCTAATTTAAAACTCTTCCTGTCTGCTGTTAGGAGAACAGACGCGTCTCTCTCTGCCAGAGCCTTGAAGTGGATCTGTGTTCCTTTTTAGCTGTAACTTCGAATTCTAAAGAGATGAACGTTATGAAGGGCAAAGGGAAAGTTGGCACATTACACCACATTGCTCAGCTAGGTCTGGCCAAACCCCATCCAGGGAACTCAGCTCGCAAGGCTGGTCAGGGTGTGAATGGGCACTAGGGCAGACCCAGAGGCTGCATGAGAGCCTAGGCTGGGGACCAAAACACTGTCCAGGAAGGAGCACTAACCATGCACCCACGGGGTTAGAACAGAGCTCCAGATGCAGCCAAGAATGCTCTGCTTGTTCTTAGCACCCATCACCAGAGGCTGTTAAAGTGAACCTGAAACAAATCTCCGGAGACAAGAGGAAGCTGGTACTTTCTGGATACTATCTAATAAATTTAACTTGAAAGGAGGAAGAAATGTGAAGTCACCAAGGCCTCTTCTTGTCACAAAAGGCAGAAGAGCAATTCCACTTTTTGCTAAAATGGAGAAGCAAGAAGGGACCCCAAAGCACAGTCTAGACGGTTCTACCAGCCATCACTGCTAAACAGGGGTTAAGGACAAACCGAGGTCATGTTCCCTGAAGGAGCAAAGACAAAAACAGAAAGATGCCCCCATTTAGAAAAGAACTGAAACCTTTTACATGAAGTGGGTTGCAAGGGTGAAAAGAGAAGACACGGAAAAATTAAGATGTACTTATAAAACTTGTGAAACTAAGATGTACTTGTAAAACTCGTGAAATCATTATGCTATATTACCAGTAATTTTAGTGACTCCTCACTTAGGAACACTTTTCCTTAAAAAGAAAAACAGAACAGCTTTATTCTTAGTTGAATAATAATAGAGAGAATTTTAAATATTTGATTATGTTTCTTGCTTTTTGACATTGTTTATATTTGTTATTTGTATATATTAATACCTAAGTAGATTAGAAATAAATCTGACTGGAAACCATTTTTTTTTATTTTGATTTTTTTTAATTGCCAGAGGGCATGTACACTCACCAGAAAAACAAAACAAATAAACAAAGAAACAGAGACACAGAAAGGGGGAGGGAGAAACCACCCTCCATGGGAAATGGTCACAGTGTAATCCCTTCTCCTCCATTTCTGGCTCTTTTTGGGATTTTGGCCATGCACGCATACACTCACCATATCTTTCAAGTCACTGGGGCCAGAAATCAAACTGCTTACCCTTCACCACTGGGCTACAGGGCTGGCCCAAATTTTTACTTTTTTTTTTTTTTTTTTTTTTTTTGAGAGGTTTTTGCTATAGGGCGTGTGCGCTCAGACAGACAGAGACAGACAGAGAGACAGAAAGCAAGAAATCACCCCCTTGGGGGATGGCCACACCGCAATCCCTTCTCCTCCATTCTCCTCTCGGGATCTTGGGCACGCATGTACACGCACCCAGTGTGAGTTTAAGCCACCAGGTCCGGGACTCGAACTGCGGTCAACTACATGGGAGTCCAGTGGCATAGCCATTACACTAACTGCTGGTCCCAATTTTTACCTTTTAACATGCTTTATTTAACTATTGAACTCTGTAAAACTAAGAGGTGCATTATGATCATAAAGAACATTACAAGTAAAAACAAAAATTTAAATAGGTATTTTGTTTAAAATTATATCTACTTCCTCTAACAGGAATTACTTACCCTCCTCAGTTAAAATCACACGCTGCCCTTGCTTACTAACACAGGGGTATTTTTATAGCCTTAGTAACTCCCTCATATTCAAGACTGGTACGCCAAGTAATGCCGTAACCCAGCTGAGTGTGGTACAAAGGTTGCAACCCCCAGCTCAGGTGTGGGCTCAGTCACCTGTGCACTTCTAACCTTAGGGTGCCTCAGTGGATGTTCCCTGACTACACAACTTCCACAGAACAGCTGAGTGAGCCCCTTGAGCAGAAACCTATGCCTGCTTCTTCTCTCTCCAAGGAAATCCCCATCAGCCTCCAAGGAAGTTCAAACCCAAACATCACAGCCTCTCTGACTGAAGGCTTCTGTTCCACAGCTGGAAAGCATCTGTCCCAGGGCTTATGTTACTATGCTAAATGTTGTGAAAACACCACTCTCCATAAAGGCAGAAGACAAAGGTCCAATTTACAACAAAGTCTTTTCTTTGCATTTGTGACAAAACCTCTCTGCACCATACTCTCTCCCCTTAGGCAGGAATAAAACCAACTCTGTAGCCTTCATAAGGCTGAGGAAAACAAATATATATAAAAGCACTTGGATGGGTCAATACTTGACAGACATTAGCTCTCCCTATACCAACAGCCTTGCCCACTGCATGGAACACCCCTCCTCATATAAGCAGGCCCTGAGAGTCTCCTCAAGAAGCTCGAAAAGGCTATCCTCCTGGCTGCCCACCTGCAGGAGTTGTGAGCTAACCTAGTTCTGCAGAAGACCCGTATGCTGACCCCCGGACGGCGTACGCTGAGGTCTTCTCAGTTTAATGTCTGCCAGTTAGTGGTGCTCCTGTTTTATGGATTTTCCTTCATTGTAATCGTTGCTTTCCACAGCAGGGGCTGGGTTAGTCAAAAAGAGAACGCTGCAGTAACAGCCTTAAACAAATAGTGCCAGGCCTGGTATTTTTAGATACGTTAAAATTCTCTCTAAGCACAGTATGAGAGCCTGAAAAACTCAGACTGTTTCCTATGGCTGGGCGAATACTGATAAGAGCTTTATCCAATTTATAAGGTAAGAGAAGGAAATAATCGTGTGTGCTGGAATTGGACAAGTAATCCAGTTCCAAACAATTATGAACTGTAATATCATTACACAATACTGCACCAGGGTTCTGGCAGCACCGAGTTCTTCCCCTCCATGAATCGACGATCATCTACGACTGGCCTCCCAAGTAACCAAAAACTGTAGGCAACTAAAAATAAAAATGAAAGTAATATAAACATGCACGTGTATGGCATGCTGCCCTTTCTATTTTTTGTGAATTGATTTGACAGTGCTCCATGGCCACATCCTTGCATTCTCCATCAAGTAGGAGAAAGACCTTCAATTAATGCCAGCCTTCCAGAAATCCAATTCTATATATCAGGGGAAAAGTCATATATTCTAGTGACAATTTCTTAGAGAGGAGGAAGACTTATTATAGAATCCACATAGCAGAAATGGAGAAAATTCTTCCATGGATTTTTCTGGTTTTCACCCATAATTTCCCCTCTCCCAGCACGAAGTATGTCCCTCTCCCCCTTCATCGGCCAGGATACAGAACAGGTTGGCTTTCCCCAACCTCAGAAAGGATGCACCTAGAGATGCGATGTCCTCCTCTGTAAGGCCTGCGTACAGGGCAAGGCCCTACCTGCAAAGGGGGGATGATGTTAGATGAACGTTTTAGGCATAATCCTTCGTATCACTGAATTGTAGTCTGGTCTGTGGTTTGGGTAAAATAAGGAAAAGCTTTGAGGAGGTTTAGAACAATGGGAAGGAAATAAAAAGGGAGGGTTAGAGATGGTCTGCTCTTTCTGAGGAAGAGAATAGACCCAACCTCTCTCTTCACCTCACCTAACACTGGAGTCTCTCACTTGCATTTGAAGAAAACCAGGAAGCAAGACAAAGAGATCAAGGTCACCATCGTGAGCAGCAGCTCAAGTCCCTTCTCGTTCACCTGTGTCTCTCACATTTCCCACCAATAGCACAGGAAGACTCAAGAATGCACCTGTCTTCCTCCAAATGGAGGCTGCCCTTTTCCCCAGACTCACTGGGCCCCTACTGTCAGGTAACTACCCAGGTCACTAGAGGAGAGAGGAAGACAATGAGAGGAACTGCCAGTGGCCCAGGATCGAGGTCTAGCTCCCTACCAAGACAACTATTCATTTCTGCCCTTCACTCCTTTCAAACACGCCTCGCCCTCCAGGTGGATGTGTCCCAGCCCTGCTGCTGCTTCCTACTCACCCCAAGGTCCCTGACCCTGAGGAGGACAGACACCCTCACCACCTCAGCACAGCCTGGAAGCCCACTAGGGCAGCCCACACAGGACTGCATGCCTGAGCAATTCTCCACACCACTGTCAGGGAGGTCTTTCTAGGAATACAACCTCTTCGTGGGCCCTCTCATGCACACACCTCGGCTTAAATACCCTCAAAGCAAAACTTCCCTTTGTTTTTAGGGAAAAGTTCAAGTCTTTATATGGTGTGTGAAGCCCTCTAGATTCAGCCGCTTCATTTGACATGCTCTCCACACTCCAGCTCCTTGGAGCTTCTTCAGGTAACTCGAGCAACTGAGTACTTTCTCGTCTCCTATCTGTGTACTCACTGCTCCGCTCCCTCCTTTCCCTCCCTTCCATTTTCCCTCTTCTCCCTCTTCCAACTCCTCTTCCCCTTCTCCCATGCAAAGACCGAGCTTCCCACCATCTTTCTGGTGTGTGCATTTGGGGGCAGGGAGGAGGTGGGGTTAGTTCATTTATTTCCTCCATGAGCAAGAGACAAAGAGGGAGAGAAACAACACCCCCAACTGGCTGCTGATGCCACGACCCATCTCAGCTTCAGCCAGCCCCAAATCACGGGCACACACGTGCCCGACATACTCAGGGAGGTCTTTAAACAAACCCAGCTCTCTCCTGTGTGGGGTAGCCTCACAGAGCATTGCTTTATGGCATCTTCCACCCCCCATTTTCAGTCTCACTATGTCTTGATCCTCATACCTCAGTTTCCTAAATTGTTGGGATTATAGACTCACGTCATTATGCCTGGTTTTTCGAGTGGGCTAGGAACTTTACCCTGGCCTCCCATGTAACCTCAGCTGGCCAAGCAGCAGTGTCCAGTGCACACACCACCGGAGGCCAGGTGTCATCTTAATACCTACCCAGTGAGGCCTTCCCTGAAAATTCTAACTAAATCAGGTTTCCCACACACAAATTAGTACAGTCCTAATTCCCTGGTCCAGCACCTATGGCTCCTTTCTTCATAACACTTACTAAAGCTCGTAATAACTAAGTTCTTTGTTCACTCTTTTGTTGTCTATCCAAGAAGCTAACTGCTGTTTCCCAAAGGGCTGTAGCTATGATTCATTCCTCCAGCACGTAGTAGGCTCCTAAAACCATATTATCATAGGACATTATTAAAACTTCCACTTCTCTTTATCTTTCAGACAGACCAAAGAGAGATTTAGCATGTTGTACTTAGAGAACGGTAATGAGATACAATCTGAACTGGGGGTTTGTATCGCAAAGTTCTGGTAGGAAATATGGATGGATGTGGTAGACAGGCTTACAGGGTTGCTCTTGAAGGCCCAGATGTGTCATCTGGCCTCGATCTGGCACCACACCATGAGAGGAATCAAGAAGATGATACGGATAAAACAAAAATTTTTAAGCAGCTGCTTATTGTTATTCCTGCGGACAAAATTAGGTCCATTGGTACAAGTTTTGAAGAATTAAATTTTGCCTCAGTACAAAAATAAACATGTTAATACTGTGGACTAATAATGAAACTGATTACTTCATTAGCTGGTGAAGTCCCTGTTGTGAGAGGTGATAAGTAGAGGACAGGTGAAGATCACTGGGGAGATCATTTCTACATCCAGGAGAAAATGGAATTTCTATGATCCGTTCCCCATGTAAGACCCAATCCACAATGGAGAGCCATCAGAAATCTTGAACCAAGTATAATGCAACTTTTATACAGTGTATTAGAAAGATTCGTAAAATATTTTGTAAACTAAGAAATTTTCAGTACCAAATGAAAGAATTAGAGGTATCCTGAGATATCATAAGACCAGGATGGAGAATTATTACTCCAAATGAAATTTGATTTAAGAAAAACAGCATAAGAAAACAGTGCGTGCAAGATTTATAACAGCTATCAAAGCAAAGAACTTTCTTCATGACTGACATCTTCAATGATAAGTAAAGTCTTCTGCTTCAGAAATTTTAGTACGTTTTTCAATAAGAATGACCCCTTACCCGTACAATCTATGTGAATACTCAGTTGCAGCCATATTCAAGGTCAAAAGCTTGTGGAATATCTGATGTTCACATATATTACAACTAGCAGTTGAGTTTCTGAACTATAAGCAATTAAAGTAAGGTTCTCTTGTACCATGTTTAAGTTTCTAAAAGGGACAAGCTGTCTGTGTTCAAGCACCACTGTTGGTATGAAATCCTTATTTCAAAATTCCTCAGTTGTCAACTTCTCTTTCAGCTCATCCTCACCTGAGAGCCGTTTACCTGTCTGGTCATGGAGGAAAAGGCTTGTTTCCACCAAGTTTGCCACCACCAGGCCTTTAAGCATTCATCCCTGGGCAATGCTCAATCCCTCTGCTCTTTCTTCTTTATTTTTCCCTACCTTTTCTTTTCCTAAGGGTCTTTGGAGTAAAAATACCACCCGCGAGGCCCTGGATAGTGATTCAAACATTGGCCAAACAATCCAAATACTGGAGGGCTTTGCTTGGAGGTGGTAGTGGTTAAATTTGTAACTTACCCTAGATACACAGGTACAAAACTCATGGCAACTGGTCCCTTCTCTACACACAGTTCGACCTGGCACCTGTTGTCAACAGACTAATTCTCTTTTATCACTTACAGAAAAAACAAAGCATGCTTTTCACCATTTGCTGTTAAAGAGGATGCTTGAGAGAGGACAAGGATGGTAACAAACCCAGTGGACGGTGTGCGTGACTTCCTTTTGTCTGGCCGTAACCAGTTCACTCAAACCCACAGTAAATGGTAAGTTCAAGTTTATGATACCACCAGGGCCATCACTAATAAAACCAACCTCACTGGCTGAATACTGAAATATATATTGACACTTTGCAAGGGTGGAAAAGAGAGCATGGAAAATAAAAAGATAAGCCCAGGCTTTTCTCATTTTCTTTTTTGTGTCAGTCAGCAAAGAAGCCTGTTTTTAAACTTCATAGAGACTGACACCAGATTCATCTAGTCTGAAAAACAGCCAGCCTCTAAGTACATGAAGTAATCCTGTCCAGACAATGGCACAAGTGCCTCGGTTGTCTGAGGCAACAGGTTTTGGAAACAGTAAGAGCACATTAGGTTAAATATCAGAAAATATTCTTATTCATAAGATATGGCCACGGAAACTGGTTAGAGCTAAAACTTTGCAGCAAAGCCAATATGCAAATCACAGCTGGTGAATTCACAAAGAACTTGGGTTTAGGAGGTTTCACA
Source organism: Tupaia tana (assembly GCA_026018925.1). NCBI lineage: Eukaryota > Metazoa > Chordata > Mammalia > Scandentia > Tupaiidae > Tupaia > Tupaia tana. The sequence continues at coordinate 6,419,629 of JAKSZU010000002.1, forward strand.
GCTTCATCTCCAAAGCCTGATTCAAAACCACAATGTTCAGCAAGTCAGTGAGATTTCATGCTTTCCTCTGAAACCCAAACCAACAAATGCATCTGCAGATGCAATTCAGGATCTTAGAGTCTTGATGAAAGAACAACACTAAACCATGGAACTCAATCTCAAAGCCCTGCTCCTACCCAGAGGAGCACAAGTTCCACTTTAAGGTTCAATAAAAAAGATTAGAGGTGGAGAAATGTTTGCTGGAACAGCACATTAGTTGCTACATTTAAACCTCTACCACAGTATCCAAACCTGATTGAGGTTTCAGAGGGAAACCTACATGGTATGAAATGTAGCAATTATTGGTCTATTAATATAGGATGTTATTGGCTGTCAATGCTTTCTATAAAAGAGGGTTAGAGGGAATTCTTACTGCAAAGGTAGACTTGCCATTTTTGTTCCAACCAGGAAAAACCCAAATGAAGAAATTTGCTGGGAAGAGTTCGCACTCTCATATCTCAGATGCAAAAACTTTTTCATGCAGTTGAAACAAAAGCTGGCAAACAGAAGCAATGTCAGTGTCTCCCTCCTACCATTACAAGCTTGGAAGTCAAAGGAGAATTTTTCAAATCCTGGGATTAGTGAAGGACACCAAGTCCTGTTGTCCCAGGATTAGTGAGGGACAGATAAAGAAAATGTGGGAGAGTAAAGAAGAAAATCTTACAAAAGATTTCCAGTTCAATGGCATTCAGACCCACGGCTTAGGAAAGGCTGGTGCTGGCTGTAGTCCCCAGGCCCGCCTACTCCTGTCTGAAGCTCAGCAGCCTGGGATGCCAGGGAAGGCTGCCAGAAGCACTCCTGTCCCAGGTGAGCTCCTCCAGGAGCACGCTGTGATCACCCACCCACCGCCCTGGCCCAGTTTTCCGCTTCCTCACTGCATTACCTGCCTGTCAGTACTGGGTAATGCACTCCCCGTGCAAAGGCTAGTCAAGCTTCAGGCCTGTTTAAGGGCCTCAAGTGTGAGCTGCAGGGAGCTCTGGAGAGCACCATTGGCCCAGTCAGGTGGCGGGACAAGGAGCCAGGTGTGCGTGGCCATGGGAATCCCAGTGCCTGAGACGTTAATTGGCCCAGGCCCCCTCCACTACCAGGCTGGCAGAAGGCAAAAACAGGGTCCCTCCTGAGAAGCTTTCCCCTTTAAGAGAAGGTGACTCAAAGAGCTACAGGGAGGAGTCAGTTTAAAGGAGGGTTAAGACACTTACCTGTGGTTAAGCAAAAAACACACACACACCTGCTAAGAAATGTGAAATTCCTCAGGGCCCCAGATCACAGCAGTTCAGGGAGGACGAACAGCTTCAAAGAGAAAGAAAAGAGGGCAGGGTGTTGATCAGGAAGGATTTCTACAGACCCTAGGGTTGGGGATTCGGTGCTAAGCAAGGAAAGCAATTCTGCAAAATTGGAACACACTGGCACTGTCTGTAGGCTACTCCTACACAGGGCACAGTCTACGGAACTGAAGAGAGATCTGTCCCCTGTCTCTCAGCCTACTGACCCACTTTCCTTGGGCTACAGCTCCCCCAGATCCACGCCCCCTCCTAGAAGCTCTCTGTTAGCCAAGAGGGAGGAAAGATTCGGCCTCAAAATTATCATATAGGTGGAACAGGCAACATAGGCCACTTCAGTGATTTTTAGAGAGAGAAAATCTTCCTGTCTCTCCCCCAAAAAATCTTTCTGGGCTACCTTCTTAGTCACACTGTACATACACAATACTCCTAAAGAGATCTCTTCCAGCTCCCTGGCAAGGAACCTATCATTCTGTGTGTAGTTACTTCCTTTGTTTAAAGTACTGAAATCATCTGCACCTAAAAAACGTTAGTATGCCACTCTGGAAAGAGAAGCCTTTGGCCCATCCATAGGTGTTAAAGCCATGGCACCAAGTATTTTCTCAAAGAGATTCTAGACTGTCACCTGAATGAGCCAAAGTCTAGGTCAAGTGAATACTGAGAGAACATTCTAGAGCATGGAATACTGTCCAGCTGAATACCACAGGATGACGAAGCATACACATGCGTGCACATACACATGTACTCTTTTGTACAGGCATATTCTCCATGAGTTTGCCTCAGTCGACTGCCAGAGCCAATGTGACTACTAATAACTCTGTTACCTCCACTGAAGTGGCTGTGAAGACACACACATCACTCAGTCATTGAGCAGCATGGCGGCCTCTGCTCCGCAAATGGCCGTGGGCCCAGGGAGTTGCGGTGATAGAAGTGCAGGCTTTGCATTGACTAGTATGTTAAAGTTTGAATCTAATCCTCCCACCTTCTTTTTTTCTTTTTTATTTTATCTTTTTTTTTTTTTTTTTTTTTTTTTTTTGAGAGGTTTTTGCTATAGGGCACGTGCACTCGCCAGGCAGACAGAGAGAGACAGAAAGCGAGAAATCACCCCCCAGGGGGGATGGCCACGCCGCAATCCCTTCTCCTCCATTCTCCTCTCGGGATCTTGGGCACGTACGCACCCGGCGTGAGTTTTAAGCCACCGGGTCTGGGATGCGAACCGTGGTCAACTACATGGGAGTCCAGTGACATAGCCATTACGCTAACTGCTGGTCCCTAATCCTCCCACCTTCTGATGTGACTTCCTCAATTCATTTCCAGTTCTCCTGCTTATCAGCTGTAGAAACTTGGGCAGATTATCTGACTTCCCTGACTCTCCATTTCTCTTTAGTGATGAGTATAGGAACACAGCTTTGTGCAAAGCACTTAGCATGTGCCTGGCACCTGCTCAATGCAGAAGAAATACTCCAGTAGGACTTTGATCAGTAACTGCTGGGCTTGGACCAGTTTTCCCATTTGCAGCCTCAGATTCCTCACAGGTAGCATGCGTGTGTTCATACCATTTTCATAGATGTGTTATGAAGATTGAACCAAGGATGGTGGCAGGTGGCATGGTGTTTAAGGCACTGACAGTGGTTCAAGTTCTGGACCAAGTGGCTTGCTTTCTCACTTTCCCTCTCTCTGTGTCTCTCATAATAATGATGATGAATAAAACTAAATGTGATAATTCTTTAAAAATATAAAAGCATTCGACTAACAATAGCAGCAATGGTGAGGAGGAGGGGGAGGATGATTTTGGTGTTAATGATGCTTAAGTCAAATCAAAAAATTCAGTCATCAGCCCTAGCCTACCCTTCCCAGAAAAGGTAGCCTGTTTGGCCCCGTTTACCAGACTGCCCTGAATGGGGGTGACGAGTCTCGCCAGATTGCTTCTCTTTTGCAGAATCAGTTTTAAGCCACACTAGCAAGAGCCCAGGGATCTGAAGCCACACAGAACTCAGATGTTCACCTGTTGCTCATCCTTCGTCCCTTCTCTCTGAGCTCCGATATCAGGTAGCACCTCAGAGAATCGACTCACCTACCTATGGTCTTTGTGTCAGCTGTTGCTAGGATGGTATCATGTAGATAGCTGCTCCTCTAACTCCATTACACTTTCTTCTTGCTTTTGGGAGATGAAATTACGTGCTGGCCCTATACCGAGTTTTCATTATTCTTTCCATACTTGCTGTTATTTTCCTCCTCCCTTTATTGGTGACTTCTAATAGTTAATTTTCTTATATTCTGAAGACATTAAAGATGTAGAAATTCTTGAGCATCCTAATGGGGGAGGAGGTGGACTTCAAAGCAGATTGAATCTCTCCCTCTTCATTGTGTCAATATTTAGTACTTGCTTCTTTAATTTTCAAAATCCAAATTAAAACATCTTCATGCTCCTATAAGCTTCACTACCTCTAATAATCAAAGAACAAGTTTCAACTTGACACGTGGGTAAGACTGCACGGGGCCACATTCATTACCATCCCTTCTTCTGGATTAGGTAATCAAGTTTAATAAAGATGAAAAGCTTCCAAGATAAAAGGAAAAAATAAACACTAGTACTAAAAGTAAACAACAAATTAAGTACATACCACAAAATCAATGGGGAAATACAGAACTAGATCGTTGTTTCATTTTTTGCACATTCCAACACATAATGTGTTCCAAAGTGCAGAGTCAGATCATTTTTACCCCTGAAGGTATGCCAGACATGTATGAAGATTTCAAAAGCAGCCCAGCAGGCTTTCCTGGAAATGAAAAGTGAAGTTGCACATTTCATTTCGGATACCTGTTTCTAAATCATTGATTTTTGTAGAAATGTCACACTGAACTGAAGCGAAGTCTCTCTTTCTCAAGAAGCATACAGAACTTCCCAGAAAATGCCAACATTTTTAGTTAAGACAAAAAGCTTCTGAAAAGCCCGTGAAATTCAGCTCACTCTCCCATCTTATGTACAGACATCCTGCAACTTCAATTACACACCGCCCTTCTTCTGCACTTCAGGGGGAGTGTTAAACCTAAAACAAGCCATGAATTGGCCCTACCCTGCTGAAAATGTGTGGAAAGAACAGTGGGAATCAACTATTTACTCTTTAGTTTCAATACACTGAGGAAAAAGGGTTAGACTTACTGCTTGAGGTAATAAGGCCAAAGCTGTGAGGGGTAAAAGGACTGCAGGTTTACACCGGTAGTTTTATTTTTCACAATGCTTTAACCTTCAGGCCAAATCTTCAAAGACTAGAACCAGCACTCTGAAAATAGAGCACATGTTCAAATTCAGTGTCCCCACCAAAACTATCTACATTTAACCTAATTTTCTGACATTAAAAAAAAAGACAGAGAGTATACCTGGCACTTACTTCTCAGTCATTAAGCAAAAAGAAGGATCAATAAATCGAGGAAATAAGAATGAGAAGCTCTAGATGGCTATTGAATCTGAGTAAAGAGTATAGAATGTCTCACTTTAACTATTTTCATTATTAATACTTTGGTGTGTGCTTGAGAATTTTCACAATGAAATATTTAATAGTAGCTCATCTTACTCAAAAAACGTTGGGAATCACTAGACCAGGGACTTATCTGGTAGAAGGAGCAAAAAATAATAATTCTAACAACTAGTGCTTAAATAGCCTTGAGACTCTCAGGCATCAGGGCAAAGACAGTCAATGTTCTTTGGTTAAGAAGAGCATCCCTCTGGCCCTGCTGCAGTGGTGTAACCTGCTAAGAAACCTGCTCTCCAGGTTGGAACCACATGGGAGGCCTGAGTTCAATTCCCAGTCCAACTGAAAGGTCAGGTGCAGTGGTGTGTGCCCGCAATTCCAGCAACTCAGGCTGAGGCAAGATGACAGCAAGGTCAAGACTGGTTGAGAAAAATAGGAAGATTTTGTCTAAAAAAGAGGCCAGTGTGCCTAAAATAGTCCCAGTTGAGAGGCTGAAGCAGGAGGATTATGACATGGAGAGATGCCACTATAAAGTAAGTAAGACCACCCCTCTCAAGAGCATGTTGGAAGATTATGACTTCTCCCCACTGAAAGTGGAGCTTGAAGTTCTTCTTGACTTAATACCACTTGCAGAAGAAAATGGCTGAAAAGCACAAAGCTTGATACAAAGATGAATATGACAGGCAGTAGGTGCACAGGTAGGTCATAACATCAGAAATGCACAAAAGTGCTAGAGATGCCTTATTAGAAGGAATAGTGGGTTGCAGAAAATGGAGGGGCCCTTCTCCCCATGGGAAAATGACAGGCTTAATAGAGGAGGTGGCCCCACATCACCTTCCTGCTGACACTACCACACTCATCCACAGCATCCTGCTCATTGCAGGTTATAGGAAGTAGGCTGAATGTTATTGGACAGGCTTCTTACTCCTTCCTCAAAATTTGTTCCTGGATCAACTCTGGATACAGGATGAAATCTGTATTCTTCAGACAGTTATTCAGGAACCATGATGATCAGAATCCTTTCTCCCCTCCAACCCTCTCTAGCCTTATCTCTGCAATTCCATGTCTGCCTCCAGTCCCATCCCAGAAAGCTCATTTCTCCAACCAACCTTTCCTCAGCCCTCACCACTCAACATGTCCACCCTGCTTCTGTGTGCTCCCTGGAACCAACCCACCAAAGTAGGAGGAAGAGAGAGAGGTCCAGGAGCTTGAGGTGAGTGCAGGTGGGCACTGTTTGTAGCTAAAGGGAAGTCAGGAGGAGATCAAGGACATCTGCTATAGCTCCTGGTCAAGAAAGGCAAGTTTGTCCACAGTTATAAAGAATGTTCTTCGGGAACCAGCAGTTAGCGTAATGGCTATGTCGCTGGACTCTACGTAGTCGACCGCGGTTTGCGTCCCGGACCCGGTGGCTTAAAACTCACGCCGGGCGCGTGTGCGTGCGTGCCCAGGATCCCGAGAGGAGAATGGAGGAGAAGGCATTGCGGCGTGACCATCCCCCCTGGGGGGTGATTTCTCACTTTCTGTCTCTCTGTCTCTCTCTGTCTGGCGAGCGCACGCACCCTATAGTGAAAACCTCTCAAAAAAAAAAAAAAAAAAAAAAAAGAAAGAAATACTGCTGCTCTACTTGGAGAAAGGTTTATAGCAGCATCTCTTAATCAGGAGTTTCTAAGTATTCACATAAAGAGTTTATTTTATGTCCTCCAGACCCAAAATCCTGTATTGATCTGTGTTCCTCCAGAAGCAAATGTTAGCCCACCTTTGAGTATCAGTAGGTGATTTGGAGGTACCTGTGGACTTGCAGTAGAAGGGGACACACACAGAGAAAGTGAGAAAGCAACACAGAGTGTATTGTGAAACAAGTTTTAACAGCAAGCTGCTGTTCTTAATCCCACTGGAGAACTCACCGAGAGTCCCTACAACGCATGCATAGAGTGATCGCTCCCAAGAGATGGAGTAGCTGAAATACTTATCCACCAACCCCTGTCAGTCACTGGTTGAAATAAAGCCCGGAGAAGGAGAGAGTCGCATTAATTCCCAGCATACCTTCCTCCCCGTGCATGGTCTAGCAGATCTGGTAGCCAGAGAAACCTTCAGGCAATGAAGTGCACAAGTTGGAAGCTGGGCCAGTATACCTGGAAACTAAAGCTGGGGCATATGAGCAGTTTGTTCTGCTGCCCACCCCCAGGTTCACACACACACATCTGTGAGGTCATGTTTATTAAAACTCCAAAAACAGGGAAAGGGGGCCAGCAGGTGGCATGGTGGTTAAGGTGCTGGATTCCCACATGGCCGGCTGTGCAGTTCAAGTTCCGGGTCCAGAACTTGAATACCATGCTGGGTGCTTGGACAAGCATGCTCAAAATCCTGAGAAGAAGATGAAGGAGAAGGCATTGTGGCATGGCTATCCTCCTGGGAGGTGAATCGTCACTTTCGCTGTCTCTTGAGCACATGTGTCCTAGGGCAAAAACCTTTAACAAATTAATTAATTATAAAAAAGGGAAAATAGTACTACAGTGAGGTCATCTTAGTATTTGATGAAGTGCATCTTTGCCTATTGTCTTTCTATAACAGGAGTCAACACACCAAAGACCACAGGCCAAATCTAGCTCTTCCAGTTTTCATAAATAAAGTTTTATTGGGACACTTCCATGTACTATTGCTGCTTGCCTGTTATAGTGTCAGAGTAGAACGGTTGCAATGGAACCCATATGGCCTTCACAGCCAAAAGATTGACGCTGTGGCCTTCTGTACAGAACATCCTTGTTTGCCTGTGTCCTTTCTTCCTGGGACCCATCATGCATGACTAAGATCAAAGCAATCCTCTTTCATTTCCCCTTGTGGGCCCTTCTACTCCCAGAGGAAGTGGCTTCCTTGTCTCATGCTGTCGCCAGTTCTCAGTCAGTCTCTTACTGTCCTGTTTTTTAAATACTCACTTTCATATCACCACCACTGCAAGAACTGAGATTTATTCATATTTAGATCATTCATGTCTAGACATTGCATAAAGACTTATTTAAATAAAAAGAATTCATCTGAGGATTCCAATCTCAATGGTCTCTGATCCAGCCCTGACTGGATTCTAAAAGGTACAGAGGATCAAGATCACTTAAGTGACCTGTTGAGCACTGAGGTAGGTCCCCCTGTCACTAGTACAGGATTTTCAGTTAGAGGTGGCCATCACCCATCCGCTTACTGGCCCTGCAGTGCATGTACTGTATTAACACACAGGTATCTTTGGAAAAGCTACTCAACAATGTAACTTTAATCCACACATCCTCATATTGCCCAGGACCTCAATACCTGGTGATAGCTTCTCTGTATTTTGCTCCAAACAAGCCTTGGTCTATAGCTCCCAAAATTCTTCCCCTAGTCCTAACCCATAGTTCCAAGATCATCAAAAGTCTCTCACAGTTAGGGTTCGGTGACCTGTTGTCTTTTAAAACCTCCTTCTGGGTCAGTAATAAACCTTTCACCTTCTGAAGAGTTAAATCAAAGTTTTGGACATCTCCTGCAAAAGTGATTTTTCATTATTTCTGTCTATTATAACCACAAGTGTTCAAATGGCATCTTTCAGAGCTGCCGAAATAGTAAGCAATACCATGTCTCCACTGCTTGACGACTAGAAGCAAATTATTGTCCTCAAAATAAATCTCAGATTTCAACATCCTTGGAAAGAGCTGGAGAAGGTAAAAGAGGGGTGAACCTTAATGAAAGGATTTTTTATTTATATGCCTTCCGTCCTGCTTTTTTAAAAATAGGCATCTCACATCCTAAATGCTGCAAAATCTGCATCCCAACAGTTAAGGAAATTTGTCACCTGATTAGCAAGTTTTTTACGTAATCCAGAAAAATTTAAGCCAAATTACAGACTGAAGCCTTTGACATAAACTCCCTAGCATTTTAGAGACCCATTTTAAAAAATAAATAAATAAGACTTTTATAAAAATACCCAGGTCCTATTGAATATCAAGGGGTATTTTTCCATCTTCAGAGAAAATACTGTTTAACTGTTAAGACTTACTAAAATAGCTATTTCTCCACCCTTCATGTCAGAATCCTACCTTGAGAAAAACTGGCAACAATCTATGTCAAATATATTCAAAGTAATGCTTAGCATGCTGTAGACATTTTAAAGGCACTTTTACACTTATTGTTTCATATCTTTAAAATATCCCTGTATGGGAAGAAAAAAGTTGGAAAGGTGGTCTAGCTCAATTTACAGGTGCAATAACAAAGTTCACAATGGGTCAAGTAAGCATTAGCATCTTCATTTTTCAAATAAGGACAGTGTAGCCCTGAAAATGCTGTCACTTTTCCAGATTAACAATGAGCACAGAAGAATACTGGCATCCAGCCTTCCACCTTCCTGTATAAGCTCCTTTCCTCAGCATTTGGTTGACATCTGTGTCCAATAATGCTAACTTCTCTCAATTATACTCCACATGCATTCAGTGAATTTCAGTTCAAACGGAAACTGTCATGGGCCAGCCCCATGGTCCAATGGTTAAGGGAGTTGGATCCTGCATAACCAATCATGGCCCCAATATGTGTGAGTGCTCCACAGCCCAACAGGATGGGGAGTTGGAGGGGGAGGTTTGCAACATGACCATGACTCATGGGTGGGGGTGGGAGGTTCTCCCTCTCCCCTTCCCTATCCTTTTCTCTCTCTCTCTGTCTCTCAGCCAAGTGCATACACCCTCTGGCAATTACAAAATAAAATAAAAAATAAAATTGAAACAGTCACAATAGAACACCTTAAAGTTATCACAAAAGCTACAAAATGAAGTGACCGAATGATGTTAATACGAGAAGTATTCTGCTTTTCAACCACTTTTCCCCAAAACTTGTTGATTATTTTGGCCCAACTTTGCAGGAATGGTGTGCAAGGACACAATTTGAGCAGGAGTGCACCGAGCTGGAGAGGTAACAAAGCACAGATTCCTCTCCAGTACTGTTTCTCAGGTGACATCTTCAATCACTCAAGGACCCACCAATAACACAGATAAACCAAAAACAAAAAGTTTACAGAAAAAAAATATATAACCTCAGGACCAGCAGATGGCATAATGGTTACATCATTGGACTCCCACATAGTCGACCACGGATCGAGCCCTGAACCCAGTTAAAACTCACACCGCTGTGTGTGTGTGTGTGTGTGTGTGCGCGTGTGTGTGTGTGTGTGTGCCCAAAATCCCAAAAAGACAATGGAGGAGAAGTGATTATGGCTTGGCCATCTTCCCTGTTGAGGATTTTTCACTTTCTGTCTTTCTCTCTCTCTCTCTGTCTCTCCGGCAAGCACATACATCCTATAGTGAAAAATCTCTCTCTAAAAAAATAAAATAAAATTACCTCAAAATGCACTAAAAATCATCCTATCAAAGACCACTATATGGACAATGTTGTGCTAGTATTTTAAGGCGAATGTATGGAGAAATGTATCCATCCTATGAGAAAATGACAATATTCCAGTGGGAATTTTTCTATCTTTCTTGCTCTTTCTTTGGAAAAAGGTCTTTTATCTGTGAGATTGAAAACAAGAAAAGCTATCCATGCATTAATAAGGACAGGCGGAACCCACTGATACTCACTTAGCTACAAATAGTAGCCCCTGAGAAAATGATCCATTCAAATAGTAATCTCTTAAAATGATATTTGACTATTATATACCCAATGTGGTGTGTGTTGAATTTAATTTCCATCCAGATTTAAAATACAGGAGACATCTAAAGACATTACTCCATTTGGAGTTGAATGAAATAAGTCATTTGTTAGCACAGTTTAATTTTTAAAAGTCACAGCCTAACTCAGGGAGGTTTAGGGAGTCTATTTCTATTTTGGGAATACACAGAGCAGCCTGGGATCCTTAAATGTAAAGTGCTATATTACAAAAAGGAACAAAATTAAGTCGTCGGATGTATTTGCTACATTAAGGCAAAATGAAAACTACTGTCATTAAAGCAGTTTGAGAAAAATGGATGTAAAATACTTTCCATTTAAATTATAGCAACAGCCACAATTAAAAGAACACTTTGCTACTTGTGCAGAATAGCAGGGAGATGCTTCCCCTACGCAGTTTGGGGTTTTTCTTTTGGAGTTTTGTTTTGTTTTGATTTTAATGTAAATTGGTAGCTTCACTGCCGGTGAGTCATGAAGCCCTCTGAGGGCCCATCCATCTCTCCTTCCCAGTGCCACTCCTGAGCTCTGTTGAGTTTCTTGAAGAGGTCACAGGAAAGAAGAGGCTGGGGAAATCAAAGCAGGCCTGGAGAGCCCAGCAGAACCAGACACCAGAGTGAACACGTCTGTCAAATTCAGTTCCTTGAGGGACAGCCTGGGCTATTTGCTGTTATCAGTTGCAAATGGTCATGCTGACTTCTGCATGGGGGAGAAATTTGAACCCACTAAGATTGAAAAAGGCAAATGTAAAAATTTTTATTATTAATTTTTAAAACAAAGTAATATCGACTTTTGCAAAATATTGATACAAATCAACCAGGACGGATAGCTGGAGACTAAAGAGCAAAGACCTCCCCTCCTGGGAAGTGTCAGTGAGATTTTTACAGAAGTACCTGTGAGTTTTCACACAAACAAAACTGAGTTCAGATCAGGATGCTCTTCTTCACAGAACACACCTTTGTGGCTGAGAAACACACATGCAGAGCCTCCAGAATGTTCGAGGAAGATTGCAGACTGCCAGGAAATACATAGGTAGAAACCGTGGGTCCAGCATTGCTTCTGAGCTAGAGATAAACCTCACTTGCCTCTTCGTGCAGGGTCACCTCTATCCTGCTTACGACGACTGGGCCTACCAGGGTATGGAAGAGTGGAGAGGAACCCGTACTTGATCCTGTAAGTAAGTCAACACGGTGTTTCCCAAGTTCATCTGATAATAAAAATCACTTGAGCAATTTTTTTAAACCCAGAAAATCAGAATCTCTCCTCTTGAAATGTGATCTTTTTATATCTTGCGTGGGACCAGGTGACTCCATACTTTGACCAAGTGCTTCAGGTGGCTCCTATAATCAGGTACCTACCTTGGTAAGCTCCGTTCTATGCAACAGGGTAGATTTAGGATTCTCTAGTCCTGCAGGAAAATAGTGGAAGGGTCCAAACAGAAATGACTAGGAGAGAAATGTTACATCCTAAAAAGGTAAACAAGAGCTTAGAAATATTTAGTCTTGCTCTCTTTTCATTTCTTTATCAACCAGAGGATGATGGCTGACTATTCCTCTGGTTTTTCTTGTTTGTTTGGTTGTCTGTTTGTTTTTAGATTTCTTACAAGTTCCCTGTTTATCATCTTACTTTATAGCTATCTGTTACTCAATAGTTACTAGCAAAACAACTTCTAATTCCTTCAAAATTGGTAGTCTGAATAATCAAACGTTCTGAGAACCATACGATAGAATAAAGATGTAACCAAGAGAAAAATGAGATTCAGTGCTGAAACACATTGCATAGCAACCAGTTGGGACAGTCTTGGGAGCATGAAGTACTGAACACTGGCCTGAGATCAGCATGGAAAACTATGTGGACCATTCACCTCAAGACAGATCCAACAGGAAAGAATCTATGTAATGACCCTGCCAAGAACCATAGGGATTATTTGTCCCAGATAACAGTAATGACCTGTGAGAGTTAATCTTTAAGAGCCTACTATTCCTCCAATAGCATATAGAGAGCATTCACCTTACTCCCTGCTTAAGATAGTATAAATTATCCATAAAACAAAGTGTCTGGGCTCTTGACCCTCGAGGTTCTGAGTCCCCTCTTCCCATACTTCGTGTCTGTCTCTTTCTTTGTCCTCCGCACCGATCCTTCATTCGCCCTGTTCACCGGACTGGATCTGGCAATGTGCAGGGGACAGTGTATCTCTTTAGTGGTGAACTTACAGTCAAGAGGTTGCCTGACTTGTGAGGCCAGGCAGAGAAAGGAAATGAAAGCCAGGTTCCAAAACAAATCTGCAAATTTGAGCACTGACAGAAGTTTGGAAAATGTCTTGGTACAGGAGTGCAGTGGAGGAAAAACACAACAGAAGCCACTTCTTAGCTTCTCTCTCTATGTCTGTCTCTGGCTCTCTCTTTAATATGCACTCCCCAGAGAGAGAAACATGGAAAAAGAATCCCCCAGTGGGGAGTGGTCACCCCACACTCCCTGCTACATTTCCATCCCATCAGGATTTTGGACCACACATGAGTCCCTGGCATCGTTTTCAAGCCACATGTCCAGGATTCAAACTGCACTACTAGGCATATGATATCCAGCTTCCTTAACCACTAGGCTACGGGGCTGGGCCCTAGAAGCAGCTTCTCTTTACTGTTTATTATGATGTGAAAGTGATTTTAAGTCCCTGGAATCTCCCAGTCTTATTGACTGACCTGACCCTTTCAATAAAGAAGCTTCAGATGTCAAACGACACATAACCAGACCCCACCTAGTGAGCTGACTGTGACAAAATGGCATTTCTAAAGGACTTGACACCTCTCCAGCCCAGAAGACACCAAGCATCTGTGGTTCCTGTAATCACACCAAGAGTTGCTGGCTGCTTTACCTTAACTTTTATAAATGAGAACCCTTCTTTCCCTTGTTATTTATGTGGGTGACTCCACACACCCCCCTTCAAGCCTGAAGGTCTAAGATATCATTCATTTTATGATAAAAAGAAATATCTGTTCATTTTATCAGTTGCCACTGTAAGGAAATATTTCAAACGCATTTATAGTGCATGATCACACTGTCTGACACAGTCAAATTGATATGGAAGTTCCCAGAACAGGGAGCAATTAGTACTGAGTGTTCTGCAAATCACTGGGCCCAGGCTCAAGATGGAAGGCTCCTTTCACACACCAGGAAATGAATTTGTACATGGCATGTGTAAAAAGGATGTCCTAATGTGTCACTAAAGATGTGTCATTGCATCACTTATGACGACTGTGTCACTTATGACGACTGTGTCACTAATGACATCCTGTTGCATGCAGTGACGTTGCTGCCCGGAGACGGGATGCCATGCACAGGAGAGCTGAAACCCAGGGCACAGCCCCACTTTCCTCTGTCTAGGTAGCATGTTGGGAACACGAGCTGGCTTAGAACACACGGCTGTAAGCTGTCCCAGAACGCAGGTTGAAATAGGGTTCATACTGAGGGGAATTTTTTTTACTTTTATTGGAATTTCATTGGTAGGTTCATTTAACATTCACCTGTCAAGTGTTTTTTGAATTTTTAAGCAGGTCAGCTTTTAAATTGAGGACTCTGTCTATATAGAAATTCTGCCTCTGTCACTATCTAGCCACACCATTACTGAGAGACAGCAAATTTCAAACATGGCTAAAGGAAAGTGTGATTCTTCTATCTTAAATAATGGTTTCTAAAAATGACAATTTGTAATTTGGAAGTTAATCATTACTGGCTTATGACTTTAGGTCACATAATGGTGATTTAATAAATGTCTTGAAAGAAAAAATACTCACTTCCCAAGAGCTTAACCTATTCCCACAAAATAATTCCTACATTTAAATAATCTGGTTGGATATATGTGGTTAACTATAATGAATAATCAAAGAACTGTCTCCTCTCAATGACAAGACATAATTATTATGAATTCCAGCACCAAAAAATAAAATGTATTAGACTAATAAGGCACAGATATATATGAAGTATTTACAGTTACACTATTCATACAAATTATCACTTTAAAAAAGCAATGATTTTTCAGTATATGAATAGATTTATTTATAGACTATCAAACATGTTAAAATTGAGAAAAATAGTTATACACAATATTGATATGATATTTAATCATATTGCTATGTTCTTATCATTAAAAAATTACTATCATTTCAATATGTCTGTTCAATCATTTTACCTTAACTGAAATACAATGAATATATTATGTAACACAGTTGGAAAAAAAAACAAACTTCAAGTAAATAATTGAAAAGAATATTACATTTTTTACATGCCACTAAATGTTAAGATATTTTGAGCTATATTTAGACTTTACCATTACAAAGTAATACATGCTTATTGAGAACAAGGTTCCACATGGCGCCAGCGAACTAGATTTTTCAGGGAATGAAGATTTTCTACTGATAATTCAGCCTCCAACAAATGAGCTAGCAGCAGAAGAAGCCGGGCCCTCAGGACAAGGTTCCACATGGCGCCAGTGAACTAGATTTTCCAGGGAATGAAGATTTTTTACTGATAATTCAGCCTCCAACAAACGAGCTAGTGGTAGGGAGCCCCCACTGCACCCCAAGCCTTCTATCTCTCTTTCTGTCTCTCAGTTCCTGTCTCTCCCTGCTTCTGCCTTCCCTTATTTTTTGTAATTTTTCCTTTTTACACTTTTTTTAAAAAGGCACAGTTTTTCTCTGGCTCTTGGCTCCACCTCCTATCTTGTTAATTGTGACTCTGGTCCTCCCACCAGGCAGAAGAAGCCGGGCCCTCAGAACAAGGTTCTACATGGCGCCAGCAAACGTGCCGCATGGTTTTCTATTTTGTGATTTTTTTTAAAAAAAAAAAGAACAGTAATTACAATTTTTAAAAATTTTTTGTCTTTTTTTTCCTCTTCGTCGTTGTTTCTCTCTCCCTTTTTCTTTTTCCTTTTTCTTGTCTCTCCACCCTCCAATATCCATTCAATGTGTTCTTAGACGGATCTAAGAGCACTGTAGCTAAACATCCAAATACTAATAGGGTTAAAATATTCCCCAACATCTACTGAATCTGCTACACCAGCTATCACAACAGAACGGCAAAGAGATTCTAGATCACCTCTGCTCACTTCTGAACATTTAGACTGAACTTCAAGAATTTGAAAGAAACACACCATCCATCAGATGACAAGAAATCACTGCCGGATCACGAGAAATATGGGAAAATGAGAAAATACCTCTCCTCCATGGGAAAAGAGTGACTCTTCTTCATCCACAAGCAGTTCGGTGAAAATCATGGAAATGTCTGATAAGGAATTTAGAGCATTCATAATGTCAAAGCTAACAGAGATGGAAGAGAAGAGAGATAATGAACTGCTAAAGAGAAAGGAGAAAGAAGTTGACGAGTTCCAGGAGATGAGGAAATTCTTGCTAGATCTAAAAGAGGAATTACACACTTTACAAAAGACTCAAACGGAATTGCTAGAGATGAAGTCTATAATACAAGAAGTCAAAATCTCCCTTGAAAATATTAAAAGCAGACTAGATCATTCATAAAATAGAATCTCAGATGTAGAAGAGAAAATGGCTGGCCTGGAAAAATCCACCATGAAGACTGAGAAAATGGCCCAAAAATTTGAGAATGATATGCGAGAAGTACTGGATACCATCAAACGTCCAAATATCTGGATAATTGGCATTCCAGAAGGCGAAGGGACCCATAAGGGCATTGATAATCTATTCCACAAAATCCTGCAAGAAAACTTTCCAAACCTAGAGAGGCATTCGAAGATCCAGTCCCAGGAAATACAAAGGACCCCAAATAGAATCAACCCAAGAAGATCTTCTCCAAGACACATTATAGCCAGGTTGACCAAAAACCGCAGACAAAGACAAGATACTAAGATTGGCAAGAGAAAAACATCAAGTTACCTACAAAGGACATCCCATCAGGCTAACAGCAGATCTCTCATCAGAAACAATGCGAGCGAGGAGAGAATGGGAAAATATATTCAAAGTGTTACGAGAGAAGCAATTTCAGCCTAGAATACTATACCCGGCAAGATTATCTTTCAGGTGGGAAGAAAAGACAAGAACATTCTCAGATAAACAAAACCTGAAAGAATTTACCAGCACCAGACCAGATCTCCAAGAAGTTCTCAAGGGTGTGGTGTATCAGGAAAATTAAACACAGACACACGGAAATAAGAGTCCAAAAACTAAAAAAGTGGCCAACTTAATCATAGGGACAAGTCTGGAGTTGAATATTATATACCAGAATTTAACCAGGAAAACTGAACCAGAACAAAAGATAAAAGTACATGAGACTGATAGGTTCATGCACCTACCATTTGAACAGAATCCTAACCTGTTTCCTGGCTTTAAGCAAAGTTCCTTGGCATTTCTTTAAGTTAAAACTGGTTTTCTTAGTAGTAATGAGTGAACTCACCATTGAAAGTAGTTAGATTATGTAGGAAATTGTGTGATCAATGCAATGTGGGTGGGAAGGGAATGAAGGACAATTGTGGACACTGGAGGTGGTGTGTGAGGAGGGTGGGAAGGGACAGAGGGTCAGAAAGAGGGGTGGAAATATTTCTAGGAACTAGAAATGGAAAATTTTTTGTAATGTGCATGATTGAGTCACTATGCAGTGTGTACTGGATAGGAGATCGCATTTTGTGTGCTGTGATGATGCTTAGGTAAGGGATGTAAATTGAGTTACAAAAAAAAAAGTTTCAGGAAAAAAAAATTATATATCTATTCAATGACTGCAGTAGGATATGTAGCCCCAGCTAGGTGCTACTTTATAGGATGCATAAAGTTAGACTTGTGTTCATGGAAATGTGTATGTCACCTGTGTTTGCTATGAGGGTATTTGGATTGATTAGGGTCTTTGATGACTCAATAAAATGTGGGGGGAAAACAGTATAGAAAGCAAACATAGATACCAGAGACAGTGTGGGAGGAGAATGGGAGATGGCAGAGGGTAGGAGATAGGGAATCAAGGATGGGGGGAAAAAAAGCTAAACATACAGAAAACAAGAAATGGAAGATCATCTGCTGACAATAACATGTTTGTTGATGTGCTTGATTGAGACAATATACAGTGTACTCTGGATAGAAAATCTCATTTTGTATGCTGTAATGATGTGCAGTGAATGAATGCAAATAAATAAATTGAAATTTAAAAAAAAAGTAATACATGCTTATTGAAGCGGTATTAGGGAGGAAAAAAAAAAAAAAAAAACAGAATAAAAATCTCTCCTAATCATCACTCAGAGCTAAACTCTTAGCATTTTTGGATACAGATAATCCCTGAGATTGGACAAAAAAGTAGATCTTTACATCCTTGCTGAAATTTTACAATTTTCTTTAACTATCAGTGTAGACAATAAACCACAGTTGTAATATGACATAGGAAATATAGACAGAAATGAAAACTAAAAAAAAAGCAAATTGGAATTTTTAAAACTGAAAAATACAATATACAAAATGAAAAATGCATTGGATAGGCTTAATAGTGCATCGGATACTGAAGAAGAAAAGATCAGTGAACTTAAAGCCAGGCCAGATAGAAATTACAAGCCACCATAAAAGCAGTGCCTTTAACCCTAATATCAACAAAAATAATATATTTTCATAATATATTAGAGTTGCTGCAGAAATCTTGGCACATTATTCATATCCATTAAGACTTAGAATTTATTAGACTTACTACAAGTGATAATAGTATCTATAGATATGACATATGCTCACAAAGAATTAGAAGCATGGACGAGAGGGTAATAGTAAAACAAAGTTTATTGAAAGAGAGAAGAGCTCCCAGCAGGGAAGGGTCCCTAAAGTGAGTGGCCAACACAGGGATCCCTTCAGGATTTTCCCCTAGCACTCTAAGTAAGGGCTGGCTCTCTGATAAGGAAGTGGGCTTTGAAAAATAGCTAAAAATTGTCTATGAACTCAGCATTCTTTGTTTCTTTTCTTAACTAGCAATTGAGGTAATCTATTGCTACAGTTTTCTGTGTGGCTAACTGGCCTTGAGGATCCACCTTCTTTGTGGGGCACTCTGGACCACAAAGACCATAACCTTGGTGCTGCAGATTGTGACTAAGTTACTCACTGCTATCTCCTATGTGCTTGTAGTTTCTTATTAATGCTGAGCTACTGCTACTCCCTCTTGGGCCTATCTCCTGATTGCCTGTTCATTAGCACTCTACCTCCTATCTCAATATTACATATGATATAGCTGGCCTAATATAGTTAAATCTGCACTTGGTAGGAACTTAGTGTACTAGTTAAGGTTTTCCAGAGAAACAAAAACAATAGGAGATTTAAAAAAATAGTTATACTTCTACATAAATATATAAAAAGTATGCATGTGAAATTTATTATAAGGAATTGGCTTACACTATAATAGAGAGGGAGGAGTCCCAAGAACTACATCTATAAGCTGGAGATAGCAGAGAGAGCTAGTGCTGTAGTTCAGAGAACCAGAGGACAACAGTGTCAGTCTCAGGCCAATGCATGGCATGGGGGTTAAGACACTAGAATCCCACATGGTCAACCCTGGTTCGAGTTTTGGACCTGGAGATTTGCTTTCTCACTTTCTCTCTCTGTTTCTCTCTCTCTTTTTCTGGTAAGTGTGTGTACCCCATAAAAAAACTAAAACTAAAAATAATCATTCATAAATAAAATTAAATAAATAATTCTTTAAAAATATATAGTGTCAGTCCCAGTTGAGAGCAGGGGAAGACTGGTGTCTCAGCTCAACCAGAGAGTTAGAGAAGGAATTCCGAATTCCCCTGTCTGTTTATTTGTTCTATTCAGGCCTTCAATAGATTGGATGATGCCCAGCACACTGGGAAGGATCGTCTGCTTTATTCAGTTTACCAATTCCAATGGTAAAAATACTCTCAGAAATAATATTCAGCCTGAGAACCCTGTGTCCCTGTCAAGTAGACACATAAAATCACTTTTAATCACACACATCACTTTTAATCACCAAGCAGGGAAGTAGCATAGTCTCATCACTGGAGCATAACCCAAACGTTTTAATGAGAAACTTCTACTCTGGGTCATGATAGAGAAGTATCAGACCTACTCTACCATAAACAACCACTGACCCTTACAAAGTATATGAAGTCACTATCTTCAGGTATTAGTACCCATATCTCAAGTGTAACCCATGAGAGAAGGGAAACATGAGGTAAGTTCCACATCCCCGCTGGTTCCCTGCCTGGAAGCACTTTCTAAACTGCATCACATGGAAGTGAAACCAAAAGAGAGATCAATGGTCTCAGTGGGCAAAAACAGCAATATTAGCCCAGCCTGGTGGCACAGCTGGCAGCAAACTGAACTGCAACACCAGAGACCACTTGGGCAACCAGGGGTCCAAACCATGCCAAGTGCATGCCTGAGTGTACCCAGGAACTTGCATATCTATGTCCATGGCTCTGTGTCTCTGTATCAGATCATCTCTCTCCCTTTTATGAGGTGACCAGCATTCAGTCATGGAAAGGGGGGGAGTCCACCCTGGTGACCTTATCTAATCCCAATCATATCCCCAAAGCTCCACCTTTTAACACCATTGTCAGATTAAGCCTCCAGCCTCTTAATGCCACCACAATAGGAACCAAATCTTAACACACAGATGGGAGGGGATGCAGTGTGTGACACATTCAAACCATAGCAATAACTATTTTAACTAACTGCAGAATAGCATCATTCTAGCTTTACATGGTTAAATTCAACCTTTCTAGGACTGGTAACAAATTTGATCTTCACCAAATAAAGAAACTACAAATCCCATGTGATAAGAAGATAGGATTCCTGGCTTCCTATAGCACTTCAGTTAAAAGCATCTTTGTAGCACCAATTGCTGTTTTACTAAATACTACACCTCATTTATTTAATAGCCAACAAATATTTGAGTACCTACTGTATGCCAGGAATATGAGGAGTAGGAGGAAGTTACAATTTTAAATAAGGTGAACAAGGTGACGAGAGTTCATGTCAGAGGATCAAGGGCAGCCAGGCTATGAGGGCTGTATAAGCCACCAAAAAGACTCTGGCCTTTACACCAGTGGTATGGGAAGCCATTGGAGGGTTGTGAGTAGAGGAAAGGCTTGACCTCATGTATCAGAGAAACACTGTGATACTGTAGGAAGTAAGGGGCTTTGGCTATAATACAGGTTACATGCATCTGCTCCTCTAAACTGCAAACTTCTAGAAAGTGTTTTCCCATCTTAGTATCCTCCAGTGGATATAAATCTACATGGATTAAACTTCCTAGAAGTATCTGGGGAAACCTATTAGTCATCAGAGGCTAATATGATCCTACAAAGCAAGTTTGTACTGCTTCTTACCAAGTTTTTTTAACATTTCTTTTTTTTTTATTAACTTAAAAATGAACTTTTTTTATTTTTTACTGGTTGATAACAGTCACTGGGGCCTAATGGCTTTTTTTTTTCTCTTTAAATTTATTTATTTTTTACATTAATTCACTATACATCATTACAGCATATAAATGAATCTTCCATCCAAAATACACTGTGTATTGGCTCAATCAAGCACATCAACATACATGTTTTCAGCAAATAATTTTCCAATTCTTATGTCTTGTATACTTTGTTTTTTGTTTTGCCATCCTTGATTCCTTATCCCTCACCCTCTGCCATGTCCCACCCTCCTCCCACATTGTCTCTGGTATCCATGGTTGCTTTCTATGCCTTTCCTCCCCCCCCCCCATTTAATTGATTTGCTAATGAACTTAATTAGTCTAAATATATCCAATAGCTAGCACAGCTGACATATACCTATACATGAACCCAAGTCTGACTTTGGGCATAAACCCCAGTGAGTAGAATGAACATATTATAAAGTAGAACCCAGCTGGGGCTATATAGCTTACTGCAGTCATCAAATTTCGATATGAATAGTTTTACCGTTTTTTTTTTTTTTCTCCTGCAACTTTTTTTTTAATTACTTAACATTCATTCCCTGAGCATCATCACAACGTACTAAATGTGGTTTCCCATCTAGAATAAACTGCATAATGGCTTAATCATGCATGTTATCATCAATAATATTCCATTTCTACTTTCATGCGTATGTATACGTATATATATATGTTTTTTACCCCATGTTTGACCCTCTGCCCTTTCCCACTCTCTTATTACACTATCTCTGCTATATACAGTTGTCTTCCATTCCTTTCTCCCAACATTTTGTTGATCACACAATATTATAAGTAATCTAACTACTTTCAGCAGGTAATTTCGAGAAGAGTAGTTTTGAACTGATAATGATATTTCCTTGAAACTTAAAGCCTAGAAACAGGTTAGTATTCTGTTCAAAAAGTAGGTACATGCACCTATCAACAGCTCAAGACAGGACAAAAATCCTTTAAAACCGGAAAACAAAGCTTAGGAGAAAAGCAGCAATAATTTAGTCAAGTCACAGAATGTTGTTTCATCGGTTCAGTCTCAAGCACTTAATCTTTCTTCTGTTAAGGTTCGATCTTCCAGATTGAATTCTGGGATATAATATTCATCTCCAAACATTGTCCCTACAATTAAGTTGCCCATTTTCTTAGTTTTTGAACTCTTATTTCTGTGTGTCTGCATTTAATTTTACTAACATAGCACTCCCTTAAGAACTTCTTGGAGATCTGGTCTGGTGCTGGTAAATTCTTTCAGGTTTTGTTTATCTCAGAAAGTTCGTGTCTTTTCTTCCCAAATGAATGATAACTTTGCTGGGTACAGAATTCTCAGTTGAAATTGTTTTTCCCTTAATACTTTGAATATATTTTCCCATTCTCTCCTCGCTCTCATTGTTTCCAATGAGAGGTCTGCCGTTAGTCTGATGGGATACCCTTTGTAGGTAACTTGCCGTTTTCCTCTAGCCCGTCTTAGTATCTTGTCTTTGTCTGTGGTTTTGGTCAATCTGGCTATAATGTGTCTTGGAGAAGATCTTCTTGGGTTGATTCTATTTGGGGTCCTCTGTATTTTTTGGGACTGAATCTTTGAGTGCCTCTCCAGGTTTGGAAAGTTTTCTTGCAGGATTTCATGGAATAGATTATCAATGCCCTTATGAGTCTCTTCACCCTCTGGGATGCCTATTATCCGGATGTTTGGACGTTTAATTGTATCTAGTACTTCTCGCATATTATTCTCAAATTTTTGGGCCATTTTCTCAGTCTTCATGGTGGATTTTTCCAGGCCAGCCATTTTCTCTTCTACATTAGAGATTCTATTTTCTGTATGATCTAGTCTGCTTTTAATACTTTCAAGGGAGATTTTGACTTCTTGTATTATAGCCTTCATCTCTAACAGTTCCACCTGATTCTTTTGTAAAGTGTGAAATTTCTCTTTTAGATCTTGCATGAATTTCCTCTCCTCCTGGAACTCTTCAACTCCTTTCTCCTTCCTCTTCAGCAGTTCCTTGTCTCTCTTCTCTTCCATCTCTGTTAGCTTTGCCATTATGAATGTTCTGAATTCTTTATCAGACATTTCCATGATTTTCATTGAACTGTGTGTGGATGAAGAGGAGCTATCCGTTTCCCTTGTGGGAGAGGTATTTTCCTGCTTCCCCATATTTCTTGTGGTCCTGCAGCAATTTCTAGTCATCTGGTGGATGGTCGGTTTCTTCCTGAATTTGGAGGTTCAATCACGCGGGTTTTGTATGCTGGAGGCCCAGTTAGCAGTGGGACATCTTCCTTTCTCCCAAAATGGCTAGATTGCAGGAGCCATGGAGCTGTCTGCCTCTTGAAGAAGGGCTGTTCATGCGGGTTTTGCATGCTGGAGGCCCAGTTAGCAGCGGGACATCTTCCTTTCTCCCAAAATGGCTAGATCGCAGGAGCCATGGAGCTGTCTCCCAAGTTTTTTAACATTTCTGAGATTCAACCACCCATATTTTACGTTAAGAATGATGCACTTCATTCATAGAGCTGTGGCGAAATGAATGAAATAGTGTCATTGGCAGAGTTTGCTAACAGTATCCAGTACAAGAAGGTGTCTAGTAAACCTGTACAGGTATATCTGAAGTCTCTTAGTTTTTTTGTTTTGTTTTGGTTTGGTTTGTTTGTTTGTTTTTTAAGAGTTTTTATGCTATAGGGCACATAAGTTCTCCAGAGAGACAGAAAGTGAGAAATCACCTCCCAGAGGGAATGGCCATTCTGCAATCCCTTCTCCTCCATTCTCAGGATTTAGGGCATGCACACACTCATGCCTAGTTTGAGTTTTAAGCTGCCAGGTCCAGGTCTCCACCATGGTGGAGTATGTGGAAGTCCAGTAATATAATCATTACGCCATCTGCTGGTCCCTGAAGTCTCTTAGTTTTCTAAGCCTTGAATCTTTGAGTAGTTAGTTAATCTGTCAACAATATATTGACTTAGATGCTAATGACTTAAAATACAAAGTGAGTGAATAAAGCTTTTCTTTTTCTTGGCTTTGAAAGAAAATAATGCTCCATTGGAAAGAGAAAAATAGTTATATTGGAATAGAAGTAGATGATAAATGGTATGTACATAAAAAACAAAGGGAATCATGCTGGTTCATTCTGGTATCAAAAGCCCTATTTTATAGATGTGCAAAAAAACAAGACCATGACACAGCTAGTGGAAGGGCAAGCCTAGGGTCCAGTTCTAATTTCTGTCTCTAGTGGGCGCTGAGACAAGAGGCCACACCTACAAGGCAACAAAGCTTTAGAACTCAAGTATTGATCAGAAAGGTTCGCACTATTTTCTATAGAATGATAAGCCCAGACAGCACCATCTGTCAAGAAGAGAAAAGTTCATTATGGGAAAGATTAATGTTGACTTTTCCTGCTTTACTTGGGTTTAATATCAGAAGTTTAACTCTTCATTAACACCGGAGATTAAGCTGATTACACTGTTATAACTAGTCATTTGGTCAGATTGCTTGATTAGAGTAATTAATTGTTATAACTCAGAAACATGCATTTCTTGGCAGTGTTCTACCATCCATGCAGCACACATACACACACAATAAAAGTTCATGTTCACGTGTCCACAATCTCTCATGAGAATTCAAAACTGGGGATTTCAGAAGGGTCACTTGGTACATACACTTTTTAGTATATAACAGGCCTTACAGGGTCTGGCACAGCTCCCTGTAACCAAATAGCATGATACACCAATGGTCACATTAAATAGAATAAATAAAGACTATAAAAGAACCTTAATGTCCAGTCGAGCCGGGTTTTCCTATTAAATGAGGCCAGCTCAGCTCACATTTTGCCACAAGGTTAAAACAACCTCCACCCCCAGTCCTCCCCCCAAAAAAAGAAGACGATGAAAGAAAGGAAGAAAGCAAACACTTTGAATTTTTGAATTTTTATAGTTTTGTGGACCTCAGAATTGTGGATAAGAGATTATGGATTGTATCAGTTTATAAAGAATGCAACCAGCTAATTCTTATCTACAACTGCTACTGATGTGGCTAGGGTATGCCCACTAATCAGTAACCAGAATTATAACTGCTTTTCCCTGGAAGCTGGGTGTACTCACAGAGAGGAAGGAAGGGCAGATCCTTGGTCCTGTGGCACCACTTCCTGCTGTCATATCCACAGCAGATAAAGCTAATCAGCCCTGACCTTTTCTGAATCTGGAGGAGTTGGCAAACTGTCCTAGGGGACAAATCAGCTGCTACCAGTTTTCATAAATAAAAAATCGTTGGAACACAGCCATACCCTTTGGCTCACCAGTTGTCTTTGTACTACAATAGCAAAGTTGAGTAGTTGCAACTGAGACCATATGACCCACAAAGCATGAAATGTCTACTATATGCCCCATTACAAAAAAGTTTGCTGACTTTTGATCTAGAAGTAGCATCAAAATCCTGATCTCAGTGCTATCGCCAGTCACAACCACAACCAGGTTAGAGTTGACTGTCGAGACAAAAACTGTTTTCATCCTTGCAGTAGTGGGTCAGACGCCTCCATTTGTTTAAGCTACTTCTCTGCTTAAAAGGAATGCAATGATTGTCACTATTTTAAGATTCATTGGTAATACTCATTGAAAATAATAATTACAATGTACACTTATATAGCATAATATACAAATATCTCAAACCTCCACAGCCATAATTAGAAATCTTTCCATTTTAAAAAATATGATGAGAAATATAAAACAAAAAAGGTTGGAAATTGTCAGAACCAACTGGCAGAAGTTCGGTTTCATTTTGTATTTAAAAATTTTAAAAGCTTATGACCTGGATTTTTCTCCCACAGCTTATCTTTCTTTGGTACCAATGACGCTGAGGTGGGTGCATGAGCTGATCAGTAGAGAAAATATTCCCAGTGTTAGATTCACCTCAATGTGAAGCATGAATTATCTTGACAAAATATAGTTTAACATCAGTGGTTAATAGTGGGCCTATTCAAGTTTGTGTCAACATGAAAGAGCTTTTTATCTTGTCTCTGTTTTTATTCAATGTAACACTACAGTGGGAACCTGCAGGGTTAATTACAACCTAAAGAATGAATGGATGTTCTTCACATAACCTAGAGCTATTTCCACACATAATTCAGTCTCCAAGGCCACTCTGCTGACTAGCCATCCAGCAACCAACACAAATGCCAATACATGGAGATATACATGCCTTTGCTCAATGACTGTAAACACAGCATGTTCAGAGCCCTGTGCTAGGCACTGGGAAAACTCTGAAAGACCATACAAATCTTATAATTTAATTGAGAAAGTAAGGCACACCACCATAAAATTTAAACTATTATAAATTGCTAAGAAATTCTAGGCAGTTTGTGGCGATTTGCCAAACTTTGGCCCAATTTTCAAATACTTCAGCATAAATCACATTCTTCTCACTAATATCATTAATACCTCTTCCAAAAAATGAAATTTTTATTTGACAACTATTCCCAGAGTCAGGATGTGGAAAGCAACTATGAAAGGATGACTCATCAGGTGCTTCACAACCTAGTTTTATTACGTGGATTTTGTAAAATATTTAAGGGAGAATTTTTTCATATTTACTATCTGTTCTTATACAGAACCTTGGAATGCCCAATAATTACAGGGTTAAGCAGTTTAAACGTAGGAAACACTACACCTTCGTTGGCAAAAGTGGAAATGGAAAAACAAGAGGGTTTAAGTGGCTTCTCATAGTCACGTTAACAGTGGCCAACTCTTGATAGCGTGGGTTACAGGTCATCTAACTCCAAGGTGGGCAGAAGGCAAGGATAGGTCACAATAGCTTGGACCATATAAAATTGCCACAGTCTTCCTAGTGGAAAAAGCCCCTAGATAGTCCAGAAGGTATGTAGAAAGAACAGAGGTGATCAGCTGGGAGTTAAACCAGATTCACAATAATAGGTAAAAGAACAGCTGGAGTTTTCAGGTGGTGGGACATCTACCACTGTTTTGGAGGCAGAGTATCTGCAACCAATTCCAGTACAAAGAACAGAATAATATTAGGCAAACTGAGTAGGATCTGGATTCATGGCTCCCTTTTCTGCAGACAGAAATAAAGAATTGCCTTATAGAAAGAAAAGGGTAATTTTCCAACAAGTATCAGTGTTTACGGGACCACCCACTTTTGTTTTCTCACCACTCCTTGTTTGGTGCTGGAAGTCCTGGGAAATTTAGCCCCTGGCAAACCAGGATGGTTGGCTCTCCTAGAAAAGATGCCATGTACAGTCACTAGGGGGATGATCACTAGGTAGGGAATTGCAAAGACAGACCTGCTCCTTCATAACAGTCCTCTCTGACAGTTAGTACACATGGGACAGTCACCCGTATTGTATTAAAAATTGATCCTGCCTCCAGGATCAATTAAATTGTTCAAGCTTCTAACTAAAAAGCTATCAATGAACAAGTTCACATCTGGGGCCTATCAGGTCGGTCAGCCACATCACACAAGAAAAATACTCTTCTGGAATAATCTTTGCATGAGTCAACCTGGGATTTGTTTTGGGTTGTTTTATTTTGTTTATTAATTTAATATGGAAGAAGGAATTATTATTGTTTCTCTTTCTCTTATTTCATGCTTAAATGGTACCTTTGTCAAAAAATGTGATTACACAGTGAAGTGACAAGCACAAAGTCTTTATAGGTACTTTTTGTTTAAATGTGCTCTGTATCTTAGACACTTTATTTTTAGCAAAGTGCTTTTAATAAAAGGTTTTGAAATGAAAGTATCAAATGCACAGGTGAGAACAATTCAGTTCTGTGCTCACAAGGCTGGCCTCTTTCCACACAACTCCTTCCTGGGCCAGCTCCATCTTTATCAGTCCATGTGAAAGAAACGCAAGCCAGTACAGATACTGGCCTAAGCCCAATATCAACACAGAGGAAACTCTTCCACTCTACAAACAAAATCTTGCACTAAAGCCAAATAAAGATGGGCCAATGACTCATACACTCCTTGTATTTGACCAATATGGAGTAGTCTAGGCAAAAGTTCTGACCCCACCTCTACAATTTACTATTATTGTGGTCAGGAGGAAGCCATATGACCTGCTTCAGTTTGGGCCTTTGTAAAGCAATATTTCTGAACTAGAACGATCTCTAACTTCTTTGTACCCAAGAAAATGGTGGACAGTGTGATTTCCATTTCTGCCTTGACTCATATAATCAAGACAGGGCTTAAATATTCATGCAGCAAATATAGAAAGGCCTCCTCACTGCTAGACAGTATCTAGGCTCAGTGCTAAGTGTTATTTACATTGGTACAAAACAATATGACCTGCCTACCCATAGACTTCATAGTCACATGAGGGAAAGACAAGAAACAAGGAAATAAAAAAAGTATAGGGATGAGTATGGTAGGTGTGGACTGAGACGATCATACCAAGTGCATGGGAGGGAAATGATGGGAAGATGAGGCAGCCCCCACCTGATAGTCTCTGTTCAATGAGTATGAAGTGAGGACACCAGCTAAAAAGATTTGAGAAGAGATATTAAATATAAAATAGCCATTTTGGGGGATGGGGAAGGAAGTGAGCTTGCAGAAAAGTGTGGCAAGGTCAGACAGTATTGGGAACCCTATGAAGCCAGAGAGCTAGGATTTAAAAGGAACCCAGGCTGCTCAGTCATGCTTTCCTCCAACCAGGCTCAGTGACTCTGACAGAGGGAAAATGAGGTAGATGGCTGATCTCGAGATTCAGTGGTTCTAAACTCCAACTAGACATCAGAAACACCCAGGAGCTATTTAAAACAAAGGTATCTCACCTAGAGACTCTGATCAGTTGATCTGGGATGGGGGCCCAGTGTTGGGTAATTTTTAAAGCTATCTAATGCTTTTAATGCACTTTAGGTCATAGGTTCATTTTGTTGTCATTGTAAAGGTTATTTATTTATTCCATGAATGAAAGAAACTGAGAGATATAGAGACAGAGATATAGCACCACTGACAGGGTCCCACACAGGGATACACCTCCAACTTCAGCGAGCCCAGACCAGGGGCTCACGTGTGCCTCGTGAACTCAGGGAGGTCACCGGACACAAATCTAACCTTCCTATGTGGGTCAGCCTCTCTCCACCTCCATCCAGCTCTACTCATAGGTTTTGAAAAATAAGGTTAGAATAGTCCAAAACAAGCAGATGCCTGCAAGATAATAGAGGCTGAGCAAGAAGCCTAAACTGAAGAGAAAGCGCAGGGAAGCTGGCATATAATAAGTGGGCAGTGAAAAAGGGGCTCAGTGGATCACTGTAAGGTCACAGAATGATTATAGTGGGGATCCCTCGAACAGTTAATCCAGGATAAAAGCATTTCTCATTAGCATTTGACATAGTTGAGGGGTTTTTTTAAGTAGTTAGGATATAGAAATCTTAGATGCAACCATGAAAGTGGGTGACTGACCAAAAAAATACTGGAAATAAGATAGTCAGGAACTGAGAGGCCAAGATGTGATGCAGACCATCCACTGGATGTCATAGGACTTGGAGGGAAGCAGAATATTTTGGACCAGAAGATAGTCCCATAGTAAGGAGAAGGTGTCCCAGTATTAGCAGATCGACTGGAGGTTGTGAGATCAGGCTGGGAATGAAGGCTTTCAGGGGACCAGGGACTTGAACTAAGATGACAGTAGGCTTTAGACAAATGGGCTGAGGTTCTGGGTCTCATCTGAGGAGGCCGGTAGGGTTTATAGCTCCATCAGGCCATCTCTGTCATATTGATGACTCACCAATCCAGAGGCGTGCTCGACATCTGCCCTAGATGTGTAATAGCCATCTTAGCCGAACTTGTCAAAAACTAAGCTTCAGATACACCACCCTGTACCATCCCAGCCTGCTCTTTCCAGAGCCTTCCCAGCTCATTTGGTTCCACTTGTATCCTTCCTGCTGCATAGGCCAACTCCCATGGAGTCACCTCGATGCTTCTCTTTTTCTCACTTCCTCCTCACCTAGTTTTCTTACCTCTACGGCAAACCAGCAATGCCTTCCTCTTAGAATAATGCAATAGACTAAACTTGCCCCCACCCAGGCACCTTTAGCCCCTTATTTTTTCAACCTGGCAGCCAGAGTGGCACTTAAAAAGCTAACTCTGACCCCTCCTGTCTACAAAATTCTCAATGACTTTCCATCTCACTCATAGTAAAGTTCAGAGTTGACAATGTCCTTCAAGACCCTGTACCTACGGCCCTCAGTAGTCTTGACTTCACTTTCGGCTCCTCCCACCCTGATCACTCAGTTTCAGCCACATTGGACCAACATTCTGAACCAACATGCCAGGAGTGCTTCCTTCTTAGATATTTGCACTTGCTGTTTTCTTTCCTGAAACATCCTTGTCCTAGAGAGCCTCATGGCTGGTTCTAAATCACCTTCTTAATGGGGCTTTTCTCAGCCACCCAATTAAAATTGCAATCCATGTTCTTGATACTCTTTATCCCATTCACTAGTGTACTTGTCTCATAGCCCTTATTAGCAACTCACATCTAATACTAACATCATATAACATAGTGTATATATTATGTATTCTGCTTATTTATCATGGGTGCAGTCTCTATGCATGCCCTGGAAGTAAGCTCCATGAGGATAGGGATTTTTGTCTTTGTTTACCGTACTATTGCCTGTGCAGAGCCAGACATGTAGGAGACACCCAGCACCGTTTGTCAAACAGATGAATGAGTAAATGAGTGATAGTGACACTCCAAGAGATTAATCAGAACCCAGGTTACACTAAAGCTCTTTGGGTCTGAGTTCTTAGTGAGGATACCAAGGCTTAGGTCAAAGAACAAGAGGTCGAACCACAGTCTTGATAACAACTTTAAATCCCTAGCTAGAGAGTATGATTTTATGTTCACACCCACCAGCTGAGGAAGTAAAGAATTTTAATGTGCATTTTCTGTCTCCGTCTATGAGGCTCATGCATGACTAAAAATGTGGGTAGGAGGTAAAGGAAATAAGGCAGGGACTAGCACAGAATTCTACTCCAAGAAAAACACTGAAACATCCACAGACATAGCATGCTGGATGCTCAGCTCAGAGAGAGAGACGGTCATGTGAATGTGAGGGTTTGCTGGATAAAATGCGGTCTCAAGACATGAGTCAGAGTCCCCTAGAAAGTCTGGAATTTCTAATAATTAAGTTTTCTCAGAGCAATAGAAAAACATGATCTCATCTTTCCCAATAAGCATCTATGTTTTCCAGGGTAACAAAGCTCAAAATTTCTCTTAAAAGGATTTTACTGGATGAGATAAAAGAAAAGTAATGCTTGTCTACATTTCCCTGCCTAATGTCATCATTATTGCTCAGTTATAATCCTTGAACAGTTGCCTCCATTTATGATTTGTTGCCATTACTTCAGCTTCCAAAAACATTAAAAAGTCAAAGACAGTCCAGAAACCAACCACCCTCATGATTAACATTTTTATTGCAACTAAAATGTGGGTGATACCAGTTTATCCCTTGAGATTTCATGTTCCAATGAGCAAATCCATACCTCAAATTGGCTCTTGATCTATAGTCTATAGGAGACCGGCCAAAGTTTAAATAGAGCAAAAAAACTTCAATACAAAAGCCAAGGCTCAAATACAAAAATGAAATATAGGGCTGGCCCCTCTGAAGAGAGTGGTTTGGGGGAAGAAAAGAGTCTGGGTTTAAGGGGGTATGTGTATGTTTAATTAGGCCAGTTTCTATGAAAGATGAAATAGCTTTCAGTTAAATAGCACCAATTCAAAAAAGTCTAAGAATAAAAACGATTTATGGAGTACATATGTGTATGTATAAATCTCACTCTCTCTCTCTCTCTCTCTTCTCTCTCTCTCTCTCTCTCTCACACACACACACACACACACACAACTTAAGAAGCATAAGATTTAAGAAATTAATACCTCCATTAGAGGTCAACTACAACTATGGAGAGATAGGAGATAGGTAGTGATAAACAGGCTATGATTAAACTACTATAAGAGCTGTCAGAGGGACCAGCAGTTGGCATAATGGCTATGTAGTCGACTCCCATGTAGTCGACCACAGTTCGAGTCTCAGACCCGGTGGCTTAAACTCATGCCAAGTGTGTATACATGCGTGCCCAAGATCTCAAGAGGAGAATGGAGGAGAATGGCTTGCAGTGTGGCCATCCCCCCTAGGGGGCAATTTCTTGCTTTCTGTCTCTCTGTCTCGCTCTGTCTTTCTGGCAAGTGCACACGCCCTATAGCCAAAACCTCTCAAAAAAAAAAAAAAAAGAGCTGTCAGAGGCCCTAAACATTCAGAAAAACATAAAATAAAGAAAGTGGGAAAGAGCTAGAAAGATGCCCCAGAAGTAGAGAATACATGATTTCCTCAGGAAATGAGTACATCTTTAGGGCTCTGAATCAAGGGAAGAGTCTCAGGTCTCTAGGGCAGGTCCCAGATCCTAAGCCAAGTCCAGTAGCCTGGAGGCTGTGACATTGGTAGCACTGATCAAAGTGAACACAAACAGGGACAGATCTCATTTTTCCAAAACTGGGTTTGGAAATAAATAAACCAGTGACAGTGCCTTCATTCATTTATTCACACATTCATGTCCTTGCTGAGCAGCCACGGCCAACAATTAATTTGGTGGTCCCTAATGAGCCACTCCTTCCACATTGGTGGAGTTCTCCCATATTGATTCTGGGCTTGGCCATACATCTGCCTTTAGAGGGGGCAATTATGACATAAACCATATGGAGACTCAATGAGGTTTATCCTCTTAGCTCTCTCTTAGTCTGCCTATCCCAGTGGGGTAATCACTTAGACAAGAAGAGGCCCTAAGAGGATGTGGAGAGAACTGCTGAACCAATTGACAAGGGGAGCCAAGACCCAGATGTATACCCACAGCTGAGCCTAACTAGCTGAGTCACCATTATGTGAAAGAGGAAGTCATCTTGGACATTCCAAACTCTGCAAACATAAGAAAGCAGAGACAAAATTTGGGGCATCTTGAGAGAATTAGAGTGACACAAATTGTAACCTTGGGACAGACTACGATAGATGGTCTCCAAAGACGGACTCCAAATTCCTCCCCTTCCTGCACATATGTGGCATTTCTCATATCAGGAGTTGGTTTATTTTTCCTCCCTTTGAATGTGGTATAACTCTGCAATTGCTATAACTGATTAAAAACAAAAGTTATAGTGACATTCTGGGGCTTACAAGCCCAAGTTTTTAAGGAACTTGCAGCTTTTCCTTCCTTTAGAAAGATTGCTCTTGGGACACTCACTCACAGAACCCTGTATCCATGCTCTTTAAAAACTCAAAAGAACACATAGAAAAGAATTTTGGGTCAAAATTACAGCTAAGCTACAAGTTGACAGACATCACCCACCGCCCAGCCTGTAAGTGAATCATCTGAGAAGTGTCAGTCCAAACAGCCCACAGGTGACGGCAGCTATAGCCCAGAGGCTGCAACAGACAAGGAATTGGTGTTTCTTCATGCAACAGCATTTTGTGATTTGTTACACAGCTTTGTGTTTCCAAATTTCTGACATACTTTTTCTTTGGGATTAAGGAATGCAAATTTGAAATTTCTGTGAATTCTTGCAAATTCCTGAAATTAGCTATCAATTTTTAAAATACTTCCAACTTTCTTTATAACCTTTACTCATTGTTATGGATAGCTAGCTAAAATGAGTTTTAACAAATGAATATTAAAGTTAGTTAAATTTTCAAAATACCTATGAAGAATATACAAATACTGGGAAATGCCAGCAAGAATAATTGGGGAGTATTCAAATAATGTAACATTTAGGTCAGCTAGTAAGCACTAACAGAATTGTGTCCCTAAATAGCCAATTTAAGGGTTTGCTCTCTGCTTCCAAACCTGTTATTTCTTGGAGCACTCATAGGATTTATATAAAATATACTGAGCATATTTCTTTTATTTTCAAGAAGGATTCATTTTTTGAAGCAGATAGGACCACAAACACACACTTATAACATGACCACAGGTATGTTAAGGGTGGTGGTTTAGACTGCAACCAATTTTCTCCTGTCTGTCCCTTTCTAGTTCCCAGAAATATTCAATTCTGTATATACTGTTTTCTGTCTTTGTTTTCTACATGACATTAGTGTATGTCTTAGAACCAGTAAAATTCTCAATGTTGCTGTTAAATAACTCTTCCAAAAGTATTACTTTTCTCCGATTTTTTCTAATTTTGTGGCTGGCTTTTCTTGGGATTCATGATTTAAAAACACACACACACACACACACACACACACACACACAAATTTCTCAAAAAATGCTGAGAAAGAATTCCCACATGGAAACACTAGCAGTCGTAGGTCAAGCATCCACAACTAGCCTGCATTCTTAAGTACTTGCTCACAAAAGGTAACAAAACAAACACAGTTCCTACAGTCACAGAGCTTACAACCCAGAAGGGAGACAGACACTCAACAAAACTTGACACAACTGTATGATTATAAATCACCAGGGATCCCACACTACCACATCCAGGTGAAAATGTAAAGCTACCAAACAAGAGGAAAGAGAAATAAGCAGATACTCTTGAAGAGAAGCCCATGGTCTTTGGTACTATCAGAGAGGTGATTCCAAAATTACCTAGGAGAAGCAACAACTAATTGTGAACCCAGTTGAGTTGAAATTTAGAAATTATTTTTGGGCCATTTTGCCTTGAAGAATTTCAGTGTGGCCACCATCCTAGGAAAACAGGAAACAGTATTTCTAGACCACTCGGGTCAGCCTTCTTACAAGGAGAAGGGACTACTCAGCAAGATACTACGGTAAATCCCTTATTTACATTATTGCTGCTCGTATTTCCTCAGAATATATACCTTTTTCTTCAAGCCTATTACTTTTTTTTCATGAATATAATGCACTATCTCAATGCCACATTTCCTGTTATTTGTGGTCATTTCTCATATAGCCTCAATAAATATTTGTTGTTGCTAGTAATTAGCCTAGAAGGAAAGAGAAATGTTCTTGTTTAAGCTTCTAAAGCTTCTAACCACCACAGAGCAGCTTCCATAGGTACTTGGTTCACCAAGTTAGTCTCAAAGAGACAATTTATTCCACCACCTGGATGCCTTCTGAGTTAATGACCAACCTGACAATGAGGATGGCCCTCTATAACTTCAACCCCTGAGAATTTGAGAAGGTTTCTTTATTTCTTTATTTATTTATTTATTTATTTATTTTCGAGAGGTTTTTGCGAGAAATCACCCCCCAGGGGGGATGGCCATGCCGCAATCCCTTCTCCTCCATTCTCCTCTCAGGATCTTGGGCACGCACACACACACACCCAGCGTGAGTTTTAAGCCACCGCGGACCGCGGTCGGAGTCCAACAACATAGCCATTACGCTAACTGCTGGTCCCGAGAAGGTTTCTATCATGCAAGCTCCTCTGGGCATTTACTATCGATTTAGTTATGGCTGACTGTAAAGTATGATAAGAAAACAACCTGGTTAATTCAAGAGTTCTACAGTTTACACCTTCTTGCTACTTATAGAAATCTTCCTACACCACCAGGTAGTTTTCCATAGGCAGAGGACATATTTACTAGTGACCAGAGAAGTTTTTAATGCCATGGAACAACCTGGCCCAGAGAGCTTCAAACATTCCTGTCCTTAAGCTTTCTAAAATGTTCCTTAATATCCAGGAACAACCACCACTTAGGGCTAAGTTTGAGAAACCCCAGATGTAAACTGCGTTGACATGAGGAGAATGAACAGGAAGAGGAGAAAGAAACTGACAAAGAGAATTAAAGTGATGGATTTTTTTCAACAATGGCTAGGGAATATGACTCAATTAACATTGGCATGTTTTGAGAAGCTAGTCTGACTCTATGAAATCCTCTCAAAGATTTAGCATAGCTAATGAAAATACCTTGAGCTTATATAATGAGTTGCTTTCCAAGGACACCATGCAATTCACAGCCAATCCTCACAACATCTCAATATGATGG
The DNA here is from genome assembly GCA_026018925.1 of Tupaia tana. Taxonomy (NCBI): domain Eukaryota; kingdom Metazoa; phylum Chordata; class Mammalia; order Scandentia; family Tupaiidae; genus Tupaia; species Tupaia tana. Next base: position 6,455,432 of record JAKSZU010000002.1, read on the forward strand.
AAGAAGGGGAGAAGAAAAGAGTTCACAAGAAAACTTGTTTAAAGACCCCTAGGTCGTATCACTAGAAGTTTTGTATCCAGCTCACATTTCATGATCCTCAATACCAAAGGCAATTTTCTCAGCCCATGGCTCCAAAAACAGTGTTACAGAATAACAAAGTCATTCATTCCTTCACTTTATTCAAAATAATTACACAGGTTTAGAGGTTGGAAAGCCCTTTACCTATGTCTTCTGACCCTGCCTTGGAACATTAACGGTGATCATAGGCTAACCTGAAAGTGAACTTGGGGGAGTCTTTAGGGGAGCCAGCTTATTAGGAATTTAACCAGATGAATTTCAGTCTCAATTAGACATCTTGAAATAATGTAAAATTTTATGTGGGTTATTTGATCCCCACACCTCATAAATGTAATGCAATGAATTTTGATTTACCTAACTCCTCCTTGTAAGATGGGTGAGAGTGGGTAAAAGGGTTTCCAGTGTATTTGGCATAAATTTCCCTCAGGAAAAGTCCTGCAGAGCCTGGTTCCAAACGCTGATGTGCAAGCATGTGTAGAGTACTGGAGTGGGCTGGTCCACACATCTTTCATGGGGCCAGAAGAGACACAGTACACCTAAACCTGCTCTCACCTCTTCAGTCCCTATATTAGGGGCTAACACAAGTTATGGACAAATACATAAAAGGGATGTGTTAGCCATGCTTTGCAACTTCTTCTTGAAACTCCATGTTATCATTAAATGGTCCTTCTTTCTTCAACTGACCCTTCTCATTCCCACACTTCTTACTCATGGGCTCTTCAGCTCAATCAAGTCCATCTATAGCTCTACCTTTGGTGCCACAGGGCAAACCATGTCACAAACATTCTCCCTTCCACAGTCTACATAATTTTCAGGGCCCCCTACAAAATTTAAAAAGTGGGGCCCCTTGTTCAAAAATTATTATGTGTTCAAGATGGTAACTGCAGGGCAGTATATCAAGTCTGGGGTCCTCCTGAGTTACAAAGTCCTCATGACTGCACAGTTCCCAGGCCCATGAAGCCCACCTTGCTGCCACCTTCCCCACTCACAGAGATAGGAATGTACCCTTCTAGAAAGATTTGTCAGATAAATCCAGTCCCATCAACCAAAGTGTATGGGTTATGTTGATCTTTTTATTTATATATCTTCTTGCCAGCAGGACTATAAAATCCTCTTTAAAAATAGCCTTGCCTTTTTATTTTTAGTCTTTCAATAGTACCTAGGGCAATGCTTTGTACATAGTAGGTATCAATGAAATGATTGTTCTCTAAATAAAACTTCAGAACCATCATGAATCACATGCTGCTCAACTGGGTTTCTGTGCTTTGCTCCAATTCAAGCTGCAAACCCACTCCTGCTTAGCAAGTGGTATCATATAACCCAGGGTCTTCAGGAGAGATCTAGGAAGGGTAAGGCCAGGGGGAAAGGGCATATTGCAAAGTATCTATGACCCCAGACTCCATTTATTAGGGACTGCAGAAAGGACAGTGCCTGCCAGGAAGCCAGATATGCAGCCTTCTTTGAACCTGGTCTCCCAAACTATAGCAGTAAGAAACAAGGATGGGTCAGTTAGCTGACTGTGTCTCTCTTCAGAGGCCAGCTGCAAGGCTCTGGGGGGTGATATCCACAAAGTGTTTCACTTTTAAAGCCTAGATTCCTTCCTCTTGTCACAGGCTATGACTTTCCTATTGAACTGCATGGCCAGGTCTCATCAGGGTGTATGCTTGTGTGTCGATGTCAATCATCTCTGTTTCGTGTCCTCACCAACTGCAGCTCATAGAGTAGAGGCGGTTCTTGCTCCTAACTCTATTGATGTTGGTTATTTTTATAATACTTTTCTCTGATACGTTGTCACTTATCAAGGTCTAACATCTGCAGTGAGCAAGGGGGTTATTCAAGAATCAAAGCACAGAGTTAGTGCAGTTGGAAGAATATGGATGGGGGCAGGTGAGATTTATTTCAGAGATTTGCCCCATCCATTGTGGGACAGCATTCCAGAAAAACAGTGATGCGCTTGCATTCAATAGCACCAGCAGATGGTGTGCGATCATATCACTGGACTCCCACATAGCCAAGTGCAGTTAGAGTCCTGAACTCAGCAGCTTGGAACTCACACCATGTGTGTGCATGCATACCTAAGGTCCCAGGAGGAGAACAGAGGAGAAGGGATTGTGGCATGGCCATCTACCCTGGGGTGTGATTTCTCACTTTCCCTCTCACTGTCTCTGTCTCTCTTTCTTTGGCAAGTACACACACCCTAGCAAAAAACTCTTAAAAATTAAAAAAAAAAAAAGAACAATAGCACCCAAATGTTTGGCAAACACTGACTGATTCATCCTCCTTCATAGGTTTGAATTCTGTTTTAACTGTTGATTTCTGTGTTTGACCTCAAGAGAAGCAATTACAGAGACACTTCACCTTTCTGAAGGTCACCTCTCTGCCACCTCCATCATGTAATATGCAAATGAGAGCCAGAATGCCTCTATACCAAAATAGTTGCACCAAAGCCTTCATACTTTTCTCCTAGAGGAAGTCATCCTTGGAACCTGATTGTTCTTATTTTAAATACTATTCTGACTAATTTGGTTATATATTGGGTCATCAGAAAAGTCACAATGTAATTTTCTATATCTTCTACACAAAAAATGTATCAACGACCCAATAGTTGCACAATCAACAAAAGACAAAGGGCTATGAAGAAAGAGAGGAGAGAAAGGGTATAGGCAGGCAGAGTGACAGCAGAGATCATTAGTAAATTAGAGTCTCACAGGGCAGGCACAGTCCCAACCCTGTCTCCCAGAATCCCACGCATGACCTCCCCACAGGATTCCTATACCTTTCTCATTCAATCAGCATACTTCCATATCCACCAAGCTTTTCAGGTGCTGACTCCTTAGCTGGGATGCCTTTTCTTAGGGTCTCTAGTTATAAGCCATGCATTCATGCCTTTAGACCCAACCCAGAAGTCCCCCTCCCTTGTGTGAGACCCACAACACTAAACTAAATGTGTATCGTAACGTGTGTTTGCCACCCCAGCCACACTCAGCGGTGCCTAAGGGCAGAGACTGCATGGAGGATATCTTTGCATGCTTGCTGCCTTGAATATAGTAAGTGCTCAATTAATATTTGCTCAAAGAAGAAAGAATTACCCATGGCAAGTACACAGAGTAACCTAAAAGTTGCAGCCACTAGGGTCCCTGAAGTTATCACCCTGAAAGGCAGCCACTGGATTGAATGACAGTCACCATCGCTACAATCAATTATTTAGAAAAGGTTATCCATTTTCTTCTGTTTTGAAAGTCAAGAACGTGGGTAACATTTTTAGAAAGATTTTCATAATAGCTAGAAAAAAGTCATTTATTTGAAACACTCACCTGAGTTAATATTTTATAGATGAGGAACTACTCTCAACATTGTGCTCAGTGTTTGAACTCAAAGGAATTAGTATTTCTGAGACAGGCACTCTGACCCGTAACTTCAAACTTGACTTCCCCTCCCGGCCTCAGAAGCATCTCGTCATCTCCCCAGAGGTTGGCAAGGTACATTCCTTGTTTAGGTAATAAAAGTGAAAGGAGCTTCAGTAAAACGAAGCCATCAAAACAGGTGGCAGCTGCAACCAAAAGAAGTGTTTTTCTCGGGTGAAGAGACCAGTCCCTTTTTTTTTTTTTTTTTTTTGCCACAAATTTGTTTACTGTTCAGCTCTAAGAAAGTATACAGTGTTATCTAAATATTTATTAATAACCATCATACTCAACCAAACGAGCTATTTATGCTCTGCTTTTCAGAAGGCAAACGGAGCAAGGTGGGAAGGAAGCACATGAATGCATCTGCCGCATCCTCTCTTTCCATTTAAGCCCAGGATGAAAAAGTCAACCCTTACCACACGGGGAAGTGACGACATATTATAAAATAATAAATCTAGAATCTGGGGGAGGTGACAGAATCACTGTTTATTCTCTGGGCATCTTCCATGGGTTCGGCCACACCATTCCATAAGCTTGAGATCATTTTAATTTAGCAGTGAGTCTGTCTTTCAAAAAATAGATAAATAAATAAATGTCACACCTGATGTTCCTCCAAGTTAAGTATTCCATGGTTATAACAGTGAACGGAATCATCTTTTTGTTGCCTGCATTACTTAACTCAGCTACCTCCAGATCTCCACCTGCACCTCTTAACTGAGCTCTGCTGGCCAGAAGCAGGGGAACTGGTAGAGTGGCCAGTAGATGACCCAACAATGCCATGCAGAACCCCACATCGGGAGGTTTCCCCAGCACCCTGTGTTCCCATCCTCAATGATTTTCAAGGTTAAGATGTACTTCTTTTCAAAGTTGCAGCCGTGAGCAGATTTGCGGCAGCTCTGCAAAGCACACTCCAGTTCTGAAAATCTGCCCACTACCACCACTTTAAAAAGAAGAGCTGCTTTAATCTCCAGCTGATTGTCAGACCTAAAGGAATCTAGCAAAGACAGGCTCTAGCAAAGACAGCCCAGAGTGCTGCCTTTGTAAAGAGGAGAGCATCTGGACAACCAGTTTGAAGCAAGCAGCCGACACAGGATCAGAACAAGGCCCAGATGCTCCAGCAACATCTAAAAATCACCCCAAATTGATCCCAAGGAAGGGCTTGGTGCTAGACAAAGGCAGGCAAGTGTCCTGACTGCCACCCCAAGGCCTATAAATGAAGGAAATGATGTTGTAGTTAAGAATAAGAAATAATCGTAACCTTTTGTCTTAGTCTGCTATCGTGTTGCAAACAGAAATACCTGAAACTGCGATTCATAAAGAAAAGAGATTTATTTGGCTCATGACTTTGGTGGCTGGAAAGTCAAAGGCATAGCGCTAGCATCTGGCTGCCTCTGGTGCTATGGGTGTCCAACAAAAGCAGAGAGAATGGTGGGCATGTGCAGAGAGAGATCTGGAAGCAGTCATCTTCCTCTCATGAAAACCCCCTAGGCCACACTAGCCCCTTATTGCAAGAGCTAGAACTCACTCTGTCCCATGAGAGAGTACTAATCCATTCACAAGGGTGATACCTTCATGATCCAGACACCACCCACTAGGCCTCCCCTCTTAAAGGTCTCACCACATCCAGTGATGTTACAATGGGAACAAAATTCCAAAGCTAAACCCTTAGGGGACAAACCAGTATTTGAATCATTGCACCTTTTCATTCTCATTCTAAGACCAGGAAACCAGGAATACAAAAATAAGAAGAAAAGTCATTCACAATTCCCACCTTTGTATCATGGCTTCTGCAACAGTTATATACAATGAGGATATTCACATACATGGCACGGGGGTGGAATTCAGACTTGCTTTCTAGATGCTTGGTGGGTTTTTGTTCTAGGAATAGACTGGTACTTACAGTCAAAGGTGTCTTAAAACAATAGAGTTACAATAGTTTGGGTTTATTTGTTCACCATGTTCAAAAGGAAATTCTGGTGTTATCTGGTGCAAATTTCTGCTGTCCAGATCAGCTTTGAAGTTGCTCTCAGACCCACCACCCAGCTTCCCCCACTGTCTAGGGAAGACTGCCTTGCCAACACACCTACAACCAGGTACAGCCAGTGGGAACCCCAGGCTATGCCCTGGAAGACGAGCAGGAAGGTAAGTCCAGAGTGCTGCTCCCCCTATCTTGGGCTCAGTGAGAGATCTCTGGCAAAAGTTACATCCCCTTGGAGGCTTCAGGACCAGACACTGCCCTACTCCAGGGCCCTCCCTACCTTCTTCTGGGCTGCCCCCACCATGGCTTTATAGCACTGACCAGAGGGGCCCCATTTTCTGGGCCCTGGGACACTACGTTTCCCCTTTGTCCCTCCAGCCAAATGACCAGAGATGTTTCTTTAACTTTTTTTTTTTAGAGAGGTTTTTGCTATAGGGCGCGTGTGCTCGCCCGACAGAGAGAGACAGAGAGACAGAAAGTGAGAAATCACCCCCCAGGGGGGATGGCCACGCCACAATCCCTTCTCCTCCATTCTCTTCTCAGGATCTTGGGCACGCATGCACACATGCCCAGCATGAATTTTAAGCCACCGGGTCCAGGACTTAAACCACGGTCAACTACATGGGAGTCCAGCGACATAGCCATTACGCTAACTGCTGGTCCCAGAGATGTTTCTTGTTCATTCTAATCTTCAAGTGCTTCCTCAGCCATTTTTTACCAATTCTCTATGCAGACCTTGGCCAACAATGGTTACATTTCAAGAAGGTGTAAAAACAATACACATTCAGTGGAAATGGTATTGCAAATTTCCAGTTTTGCTCCCTGTATAGTGAGATGCAATATGATATTTTCTCACAATGCTGGGCAGGGGCACAAAGCCACAGCTCTCGGTCAGCCACAACTGAGACTCTGGCCCCACCTAATAGTGCAGTCAGTAGCAAACTAGACTGCGGTGCTGGAAGTCACGTGGCACCCCAAGTTCAGATCCCAGGTCCACCTGAGAACACATGGGTGATACACATGGGTGCCCAAGAGCTCGAAAAACTGGAAGGCAAGAGGGATTGTGATGTGACAAGACCCTGCTGAAGGTCTCTCTCTCTCTCTCTCTCTCTCTCTCTCTCTCTCTTTCTCTTTCTCTCTCTTGTGCATGCATGCATGCTCCCCATCATGAATAAAATAAACTTAAAAAAAAGACAAAATAAAAAACCAGAATCTTCACAGTATACTGTGTTGCTAGCATGGGGGGGAGGGTGTATAATATCCCCAAAATGTAAGCTAATGTAAGTATTCCAAGCATATTTAAAGAAAGCTAAGCTAGCTATGGTGTTTGATGAGTTTGGTGCAGTAAACGGATGTTTGACTTGCAGTATTTTCAATTTATGAGATTATCAGTACATAACCCATAGTAACTTGAGGAGCATATATATATTAAATCTCCTCAGTCTAGACTACATAGAGTGACTTTGGCTCCTTGGTCAACCTTGACTGGTGTACTAAATATACAAATCCTCTCTACAGTATTTCTTAGGGAGCTTTCTGTGCTTTGCTTAAATACTCCCAAAGACCTGGAACTTAGTACCTCAAAGAATCCTTGTCCAAATAGACTGATTGGAGGGACCAGCAGTTAGCATAATGGCTATGTTGCTGGACTCCCACGTAGTCGACCGCGGTTCGAGTCCTGGACCCGGTGGCTTAAACTCACTCCAGGCACATGTGCATGCATGCCCAAGATCCCGAGAGGAGAATGGAGGAGAAGGGATTGCGGCATGACCATCCCCCCAGGGGGGGTGATTTCTCGCTTTCTGTCTCTGTCTTTCTGGCAAGCGAACGCGCCCTATAGCAAAAACCTCTCCAAATAGACTGGTTGGAAAAAAATATCTTTATGTTATGTTGAAGTGACCACTCCCGCGCACACACACACACTTACCTGTAGCCCCCAAGCTTTACAGAATTAATCTGAGCGCTCTTTGCACACCAGACACCACAAGTGTCCCCCTCAGAAAAAGACATGATTGAATTGAGATTGTGGTCTGATTTGAAGGGCAATTTAAAAGTCCTTCCTGAAATTTCATCATTTATGATTTATTTCTTAAGGTTAAAACACTGACACCTCAAAGCATCCACTTTAGAAAATTATCACATTAGTGGGGAAATGCACAATGCTACTATCATTTCCTGAAAGCTTTACAGGAACATATCCTGTGTCTTTGCTTACCACTGTTAGATGAGAGCAGGGCCCTTTGGAAGTGGGGTCTTGATGAAATGAGGGCTGTGAGAGCAACGGCTGGAACAGCCAGGTGTCCTAGGGTAGAAGCAGCCTGAGGAAGGGGTCAGGCTGGAGCTCTGAGCACCCAAGGGGAGCAGAGAGGGACATCAGAAATTGCAGAGGGCAGAGGACCCTCCAGGGTCCCAGGCTTCCCCCCGCCCCTTCTTGCCTCCATATCTGGGGAGACAGAAACCCCAGCCTGCTGCCCTTCACTCTAACCAATGAAAGAAAAAAAAAAAAGAAAGAAGAGAGAGAGAGAGAGAGAGAGAGAGAGAGAGAGAGAGAGAGAAAGAAAGAAAGAAAGAAAGAAAGAAAGAAAGAAAGAAAAGAAAAGAAAAGAAAAGAAAAGAAAAGAAAAGAAAGAAGGAAAGAAAGAAAGAGAGAGAGAGAAAGATGCCAATAATTTACTATTTGCAAATGTAGGTGTAATTCCTTCAAGTTTTAACATATTTCATTGGTAAGCACTGCAGGAAGTAAATGATACAACTCAAGAAGAGATTTTGCCCAGCTGCCCCCAGAAAGTAAACAGATAATAAAATAAATCTAATCAGCATTCCTTTTCACTTAGCTCAAATTAAATTTTACTCATCATGGGTAAGTGGTTAATTACATGTTTAGAGAAAAGAGAATTCTAAGGACATTACCTTATTTACTTTCTTCTTATGTCAATAGATGAGGGGACATCGGCATTCCAATGGAGGTGGCAAGAGCTAAGGGACATCGGCATTCCAGTGGAGGTGGCAAGAGCTATCTGCTGATGCCAACGTACCTTCAACGGCCTGAATTCAGAGCTGGATGAAACAAACCATGGAGACACTGGAACTAAGTTGCAGGCAATCTTCCCATTGGTTTACAGCAATCGTAAGTTCTGGTGAAAGTACTTCCAAAATGGATTGACCCCTGGGATCTAAGGAATTTTTAAAAAGAAAAACAAAAACAAATAAAATAAAAACGTCAACACATCCTGGACTGCTTACTATGCACTAGGCAGTCATTCCCTTGTAGATTCTTCATCACAATCCACGAGAAACTCCATACCCATTTTGCAATCATGTTCAGTTTGCAGTGGTGGAAACCAAAGTTTCCAAGGCTAAACCACCTTTCCACCATCAATCAGCTGATAAGTGAGAGATCCAAGTCTGAAGGTCCATACTTTCAACTGTGCTATTGTCTCTGTGGCAAAAGAGAACTCACGTCCTGATCCTCCACTATTTCCATACCACGTGAGCCCAAGAGGAATCCTGAGGCCATATGTAGATAAAAGATTTCCTTAAAGCAGACTCAAAATGCTAGGTTTAATCTCAGCTCAGGTCATTCCCACCTGCTCTAACTTCTGCCTTTGGCCTTGTCCCGAGAACATCTGGCTCCAAAGCCACCTTTTGCATGACAGACCTCCCATATGGTAGATGGCTTCTCAGAGCTGTGTCACTTCATGATGCTTTCCAACTTAAAAGTGGTTGTCATACACTGAGCGCTGGCAGAGAACACTTTCAGCAAAGGGCTTCGGGAATTAAACAGACTGCACAATTCACAGGATTGTTAATGAGAGCTGTATGTTGAATTCCCCACGCACTGAGCAGGACCCTGGGGTATTCTTTTTTAAGTCACAAAAAACATAAATGCGAATAATTCTATACAAATAGAACTGTCCTGAATTAGTAATGCACAAACAAGTCTTTACACAATTATTCCAGCTCCTGATCACCACTAATTGAAGCTTATGTTTATGTCATTACATGTTACCTATAACGCACTGCAAACAAATGGGTGCCCATTCTCAGAGGCTTTTGCAGACCATTTTTTACCCTCAGTTTTACACCTCCTAAATCATCAATATCCTACCAAATTTATAATTAAGATTGTTTTCCTTTATAACTGTTTGGAGTGTTATCTGGAGATGTAAGTAAATAAAATCTGCATGAATCTAAAGACTTGAAATTTGTCACATGCAACTTCTATATAAAAAAAAAATTAAAAGAAACCAGTCAAATCACACTGTCTAGATGATTACTAGATTTCCCGTCCGTTATGAAAAGTTCATCACTGAAATGATTGCTCGGCAATGAATGTTGCCATCCAAACACACACCCAGAGTTTCTGCCAGGTTTTGCGTGGAGAACAGAGAATATGACCCTTGCATTTCCCGTGACCTGGGAGATAAATGAGCTCATTTAAAGGATACTAAAGACCATCATAAAAGTCATCAACTTTTGATGGTGCCAAACCCTCCTTGGGGAACAAATCCTTTCCTTGTTATATTTCTAGCGTCAAACGAGGAACACAAGAGTAAAAGGTGTCCCCGTGTCACTAAATGCAGACTGCAAGAAAACAATTGGATCCTACAGGAAAGCATATTTTTATAAATGACAGGAAGAAGTTGGGCAGTGTGGGGTACTCTTTGGGGGACCTATCCAAACTAAATCTGCGACTTCCAAGATTCTATCGAAAGATATTTTACATCATGTTGCTTGAGACCATAGAATCTGACATAGAAATACAGGTGCAGGGGGAGGGAATCCCCCCAAAGACACTCGCTTCACTGTGACTTTCAAGCCTCACAGTGCCAGGACTCTTTTCACATCCCCACTGGCTGGCACTGTTCTTGCCTCCAAATTAATATGCAAAGTTTACTGCCCCTTCCCAAAAGACTTAAGTTAACCTTTGAGTTTCTTTCATTGCATAAATCAGTTATGACTTAATATTTAGTGAAAACACCGGCCATCTATCTTTCACTTGCCCTGTCTTTCTGACTCGGCAGCTGCCTTCTTCCCCACTTCCCTCTGCTGCTCTGTGTCTGGGTTGGCACACCTACTTCTCCACGTGACCAGCCCCTCTGTCATCTCCTTTCCCCCTCCCTCCTGGATTTTCCCTTGTGAACAACAACAACAAAAATAAGTCGGCTTAATGCTTACTATTCTAGAATTCTCACACACCTTTAAACTTGCCCATAGTTTGGTATCTAGGAATTCTGTGAGATAATTTTGAGAAACCCAGGATTCTATTTCCAACATTTCCCCTGATTTTAAATGTGTCTAAAAATTGTCTAGTGTCTACAAGAAATATAAGTTCCTAAGCCCTAAAAACTGTTTATGGACAGACAAGTCAAATTACTGTGATTTATCCTATAACAATGAATATGTATTCCTAAGACTCTTCACATTATAGAATTTTACATAATATAATGAACAGAGAATGGCAAATGCCGTTGCTGCCTCAACCACCTCGCCTCCCCCTCATCGTGTCATTGCATGTGAGCGAAGCTTACAACAACCTGTCCCTGCGTTCCTCCGCCTGGGGGTCTTTCTAGCCTTTAAAGCCCTCTTAGCCTGTCCACTAAGGGGACCAGAGTGTGTTTCCCAGTAGCACTAAAACCTAGCAGGAGTCAGAGTATAAACACCCCAGCTCACTTTCCTCTCAGAGGGGGATTACTTAGGAGCATGTATTTTGCCTTGGCATCTCAATTTTTCCCAGAGAGATTAAGTTCCAGTTGCCTGCAGTTATCACTGTCCTAACACACCATGTGTTCGCTTCCTTCCCTTCCTGCTTCATTTCCTCCCTTCCCTCTAGTGCTTCCTCTCCTCTCAAGTAAACTCTCATGTTAGAACTCTTATCCCAGGTCTTCTGAAGAACCCAAAGTAAGGTCCGGACCATAGAGTAAGTGGGGCAGAGTTAGAAGGGTTAGGTGCTCAAAACCTTTGATTCCTAAGTGACATGCTAAAAATAGGGGACTAGCACTACTACAATTATAATTAATTATACAGTTATACAATTAAGTATCTTACATTCTTAATATATAAATGTAAAATAATGTGTTATTTGCCACATTACTTTGACAAATAGCATAAACTTTGCTTAGTGGGAACTAGGTATATAAAATGTTTGCCTTGGAATTATTGGGACAATGAGGTGGAAGAGAGGATATCCTGACCTTTAGGATAGAATGTTGTGACACCAGAAGTGGATAGCTATGTCTCACATACTACATTTATTTCTTCTACGTTGACTAAACATTGAAATCCAGATTCGGGCTCTTGTTTCTTGATTTATTTTTGTTTTATGTTGCTTTGTTTGGTTTGGGGGGTTGGTTTGGTTTGTTTTGGTTTGTTGTTGTTTTTGTTGTGTTTTGTTGCCAGCTTCTTCTTTCCCTGACACGAAGTGCTAGCTGCTCTATCTGGCATTAAATCATCATCTTCAAGTCACTGTAGGTACTTTTAAAACCTACTTACAGTAGATGATAACTTCCGTGCAAGTTATTTCAAGGGTGAGAATTTAATGTAGGGGGTTGGCTAAACAGGGACTGGATAACTGAAAAGGCAAAGCAGAATCCCTGAGGCTACTTCAGGAGGCATCTGTCATTCACAGGACTGGGAGGGGGTGGGGTGAAGCAGAATCCAGATGAAAGAGCATCACACGCTGGACCCCAGACCTCTGGGCAGTGGTAATCTGACTGACATCCTGGTTTCCCTGGGACATAGATATTTGGTGTTCAAACCAGGAAGGTCCTAGGGAAACCTGAGCAGTTGGTTGAATTAGAAGAAGGAGTGATGTCTGGCTGTGGTGATGTCTCAGCTCCTTGGAAGGGAGGCCCCTTGGAGCTAGAACTCAGATCTCAGATCAGCTGCTATCAGTACCTGTGGACTGGTAAGATCGGTCAGGTTCTAGAAGCACAATACAGAAGAGACTGCAAACGATCCAACTCCTAATCCTCCAGGCTTTCAGGCTCTCTCCATCACCTTCACTGACAGAGCCCAACTAGGAGTAGCTGACAAAGGATGAAGTAGAAATGTGGTTGGTTTCACCAAACTGAGCGTAAACGTGGGTCTGGAACTGAGGGCAATCTGATGAGGATTCTCTTTGACCTGTTACCTACTTTTTCATTCTCATATCTTTAAACCATTTCCTGGCTTTCAGTGTCTCCTCGGTACTTAACGCCTTCCTTTTTTTGTATTTTTATAGCTAAGACTGTCCCTCACATTTCCATAGCTGTATTCAATCATTTTATCAACAAAAATACACAAATTCAGGAGAACAACATGATGCCCACTCATAGGAAAACGTATGTGGGTATGAGAGAGAGAATGGGGTGCGTGTTGTCAGTATCATGCTCCTCTATGGGTTACGACAGTTGCTGGAGTGCCATTGTCCACCATCACCGACTCTCTCCTGGTATCACAAAGCTTAGTTACCTGGTGAAAAAAACTCAATTGAGGGAACATGATCTTGCATTTTGGTAGTTTTATTCCCCTGTGTATCTAACACAGAAGAACAAACTCATATTTAAGAGAGAGGTAACAAACATTTTGAGCCCTCTCGCAGTCCTGAAATTGAGAATGATGGGACTCCTGGCCTCAGCCCACTTGGAAATTTCTCAACATGGTTCCTCTATAAATAGCTTTATATTCTCTCATCTCTACCATGTTCCTCAAAGCCAAAACATCCCTCGGGATTTACCTGATAACTATTTGTGCATTTAATGTACTAGCTGTGTGGATATGTAGGAGTCACACATTGTGAATATTGCATCTTTAGTTAGTTCTCAGGAGTTCTTGGACTACTTTGACCACGGATACAGCTCAGTCAAGAGAGCAGGAGCAACCACAGAACTTACTACCTGAGGAGAATTGCCAGGTCTTCCATGCCCTCTTGGACGGGCCTATGTCTCCACTCTCTAGACTCTACCACCCACATATTTCCCAGAAGTTTTATGAAGAGTCTAATAATCAGACAAAAAAGCTAGAATCCTTGATTTGTTTTTTTTTTTTTTCAAACTACTTTAAAAAGCACTATGTATTGCAATAAAAAACCTTTAACAACTTTCATCTTCAAAGAAACACCAAATTATGTTATAATGTATCTGAAACTTTAAATTATTTCTGGATTGTTTCATGTTTTCAGTCTCTTGCTCACTCACATTATTCACAATTCCTGGGAGGGTGTTGGATGTAAGTTTGGCATTACAAAATAGGTCACTGGTATGCTCAAGCCTGGTTCCTATAGCCTGAAAACATTTTTGCTTCAAATATAAGCAACCATGGGACCAGGAGTTAGCGTAATGGCTATGTCACTGGACTCCCATGTAGTCGACCGCAGTTCAAGTCCCGGACCGGGTAGCTTAAACTCACGCAGGGTGCATGTCTGTGCATGCCCAAGATCCCGAGAGGAGAATGGAGGAGAAGGGATTGCAGCGTGGCCATCCCCCCTGGGGGGTGATTTCTCGCTTTCTGTCTCTCTCTCTCTCTCTGTCTTTCGGGCGAGCGCACGTGCCCTATAGCAAAAACCTCTCCAAAAAAAGAAAAAATATATATAAGCAACCATCAACTTTTGATTATAAAAGTCAACTTTTCAGAGACTTCTTGTTTGAGAAATCTCCAGGGTGCTGCTGCTCAGAGCACCCTTCCATGTCACAGAGGGCTGGACATAAAACTTTGGTCTAGACATAGAACTTCATCATCACTCTACTTACCTTAAGTTTTTTAGTTAATGATTTATTCATTGCATGGGCACACACTGAGCAGTGAAAACAAATGTATTACTGACATGAAAATATGAAAGTCACAGAGAAGCTAAAAGAACTTTAAATAAATTTCTTCTAGATCATCCTTCCATCGTACCTTACTGGGGAATATTGTTCTGCTTTTCACAAGATTTTTTCATGCTGGCTTCATTCTCTCTGACCTTTAACCATGGCAATCAAACGTCCACTTCAGCCTTCAGACTTCAAACTCTAAGCTGCAATTAAGGTAAAATCCAAAGCTGGGACATAAAATAATCCCTAAACCACAAGATAGGCAGAGAACAGAGACCAGTCACATTCAACAGCAGCAGTCACTTGCACATGACCATGTATGTGGCAAATTGTTGAAGCCAGCTACTTCTTAGTCCTTCTAGGACTAGGGGCTCCTTCCTGGACCAAACAGCTCAGACAGGCTGTACTTCCAGTTCTTTCAAAGGTAGCAAGAAGTTGCAATCAACCTTAGAAATACTCAGTGCCTAGATTCCTAGAAATGAGCTCAAATGCCTGTGGGTACAAAACTCACAGAAGCAGTATCTAATTGGAAAGCCTAATGGAAAACTGAATGCTCCTTATCACATAAACCCTGTTGCCAATCCATAGACCAAAGATAGCATGAGTAATCTATAGGGAAAGAAAACCTGTCCTTCTTGCCTGTGACCAAGGGAGCATTCTCTCCTCTCCATACAAACCGTTGATTTTAGCCTAATGCTCAATATTAACCAGCAACCTTTTCCCACTTCCTATGAGAACCACTGGTTATAGTTCACCCTTCATACTAACCATCAACCATCCCTCCTCTTCCCATGAAAAGCATTGGTCTACACTCCCGTCCTCAAAAAAATCATTGGTTATAGTCAACCCTTCACACTTGCCTGTGACTAAGGGAGCATTCTCTCCTCTCCATATATACCATTGGTTATAGCCTAATGCTCAATACTAACCAGCAACCATTTTTTTTTCTTTTCTTTTCTTTTTTTTTTTTTTTTTTTTTCTTTTGAAGAGGTTTTCGCTATAGGGTGCATGCACTCGCCAGAAAGACAGAGAAAGACAGAGAGATAGAAAGCGAGAAATCACTCCCCAGGGGGGTGGCCAAGCCGCAATCCCTTCTCCTCCATTCTCCTCTCAGGATCTTGGGCACACACGCACACATGCCCCGTGTGAGTTTAAGCCGCCGGGTCCAGGACGCGAACTGCGGTCGACTACATGGGAGTCCAGCAACATAGCCATTACGCTAACTGCTGGTCCCAACCAGCAACCATTTGCCACTTCCCATGAGAACCATTGGTTATAGCCCACCTTCCATAAGAACCATGGACCATTCCCAACATTCCACACCAACCACTGGTCATATCCTACTCTTTATACCAATCACTGTTCATCCCACACTCTCTATAATAACCTTTGAGAATACAACTGACTCATCTGAAAAGAATGGAAAAGTCCTAAGTGTACTATGTGTGGTGATTTCTTTATTTGATTGATCAGTTTTATTGTAACTCAGTCCAATAAAATATAACCTCATGAGGAAAAGGACGCCTGTCCAGCATGACACCTGTCATATCACAGACTCAATAATTGTTTGTTGAATGAATAATGTCCCATGGAATAAGAAATGTCCTAAAAGACGTAGTTACAAGTGTGATTTGAGCTGTTGATATAAAAAATTAATCTAGGTTAAAATTCTTTTTAATATTAAAAAGTGGCTGGTTTTAAACAAAAGAAAATGTAAGTCTCTTCTGTCTTATTTGAAATTAGTTCTGAAAATTACTGTTTTCATAATTTGTGTTTTTCAATTTTCAGTAACAACTTCTATTGCTATCTTTTTTATATGTCAAATTGTAATCTTCGTTCCACTTTATATACACAATAGCCACAAAACTGAATAGAGTATGAATCTCTTTCTGACATCCTTTCTTGAACAAGGCACAACCACATCACTCAGAAAGTTGTTTGTCTCAGAGATAAGCTCCAGGTAGGCAGGACCTACTTTTCTTCTTTTTTTTAAGAGATTTTTTTTTTTCCTGTAGGGCACCTATATTCACCAGACACACAGAGACAGAGAGAAAGTAAGAAATCACCCCCACCAAGGTGGGGTGGCAAGGCCACAATCTCCTCCTCCTCAGGATTTTGAGCATGCACACACACAATCAAAGTGCGTTTCAAGCCATTGGTTTGGGACTTGAATCATGTTCAGCCATGTGGGAGTCTAGTACCTTAACCACTATGACACCTGCTGGCCCTCACTTGTGTGTGTGTGTGTGTGTGTGTGTGTGTGTGTGTGTGTGTTACCAATACCTACACGTTGCTTAGTGCGTAATAATAGATATTTAAAGACTATGGGTTATATATGCATTGACCAGGAAGTTTCTTCTGTCTGGAGTTTTTTCCCAACTGTGAGAGACTTGAGTCTTCTATTATTTAGGTTCAATCCCACTTTCTCCAAGAATCTGACAACTCAGAAAAAAAATAATTAACTTTCCTTATTCTTTCAGAACTCATTGTTCATAACTATCAGTTAAATTGTGAGTGTCCAAATAACAAAGATGTTCCACTTTTTATATTCTAGAGGATGGATGCAATTGCCAGAGAGAGGCAGAGAGAAAGAAAGGAAAAGTGAGAAAGCACCACCCCATGGAGGATGGGCATGCTGCAACCCTTCCCCTCCTTTCTCCCAACAAGATTTTGGGCATGCATGCACATGTACCTGGAATGTTTCTCAAGCTGCTGGGTCCGGGACTCAATCCACACAGTAGTCATCTGGAATCCAACCACCTTAACCACCACACCACCAGCTAGCCCAACAACAGCTAACATTTTTCCCTTTTCAGAGGTTTACATTTTTTCTGTGTTCTAATAAGGATTTTTAAATGTTTAATTGTAATTTCTAATTTATATATACTAGTTATACATATTTATAGAATATAGTGTGATTTTTCAAACCATGTACACATCATGTAATGATCAAATAAGGTCAATAAACAAATTCTCAAATATATATCATTAGATTATGTCATGCACATTTAAGATCTATTCTTCTAACTACTTTGAAGTGTCTTTAAACTGTTCATGGAATGCATGTATTATGAAAAATCTATGCATGGATTTCAAACTTTTTCTACCAAAATAAACTCATACTTTAATTCTCTTACCCACAAACTTTCCAAAGTCCCCTCGTACATTGAACGGTCCCCAACTGTCCTTACTCTACTGTGCTATGGTACTCTAGAACTCATTCCACTTACCGACCTACACTCTGGTATTTGCTACCCATTCCCCTCCTCTATTCCCCACACACACCCCTCCTCTTTCTTACTTTTGGTATCCACCATCACATTTTCTACTTCTATGGAAGTGCATCTTTTAACATCTATGTTTTAAAAGGCCTATCTCAAGTGATGGACATTGTGCTGTGTTTGTTTGTCTGTTTGTTTGTTTTCTTATGGGGTATCCATGCTTGCCAGAGAGTCAGAGAGAGAGAGAGAAAACATGTGAACACCCCCCCCCCCCGGGAGGGCTGGCCATGCCACAATTCCTTTACCTCCATCCTCATCTCAGGATTTTTGGGCACGCATGCACACACATGCCTGACATGTTTTTCAAGCCACGAGGTCTAGGAATTGAACCACGCAGTCAGTCATGTGGGATCCATTTGCCTTAACCACCATGCCACCAGCTGCCCCCTTTGTGCTAGTTTAGAATTTTTGTCCAAATGAATTTACTTTATCCTCACAACAACACTATGAAGTAGTTAACTATCAAGATCCCGTTTTAGGGACCAGCAGTTGGCAGAATGGCTATGTCACTGGACTCCCAAGTAGTCGACCTCAGTTCGAGTCCTGGACCCAGAGGCTTAAGCTCACACCCGGCACATGTGCATGCATGCCCAAGATCCTGAGAGGAGAATGGAGGAGAAAGGATTGCAGCGTGACCATCTCCCCTGAGGGGTGATTTCTCTCCTTCTGTTTCTCTGTCTTTCTGAGAACACACACGCCCTATAGCTAAAAAAAGTCTCCAAACAAACAAACAAAAAAGATCCCATTTTACAGGTGAAGAAACTGAAGCCTACAGACATACAGCTGATAAATGTCCAAGGTTCAATCTAGACCTTCTCCCTCCAAGTCCATCATCCTTAACCTGGAGAACACAGAGCTACCACTTCGAAGCCAGCCAGATGGCGTCACTGTTTAGTCAGAGCTTGTAAGTCAAGCAACTCCCAAACTCATGCCAAAGAGCATACAAAAAGATGAGGCAGTGGGACTAGAAGATGGTATAATGGCTATGTCACTGGACTCCCATGTAGTCGACTGCGGTTCAAGTCCTGGACCCAGTGAATTAAACTCACACCAGGTACATGTGCATGCATCCCCAAGATCCCAAGAGGAGAATGGAGGAGAAGGGATTGCATCGTGGCCATCCCCCTGGGGAGTGATTTCTCAATTTCTGTCTCTCTGCCTTTATCTTTCTGGCGAGCACCCACGCCCTATAGCAAAAACCTCTAAAAAGAAAAAAAAAAAAAAAAAAACCAACGATGAGGCAGTAAAGAACTTAAAGCATCTTCAACAAAAGAAAGTAAAGTAATAGGTGTCTTCTCAGGAACATATTTTAATAGATTATGAAATACTTCCATTAAACATTCCCTGTCCACCTACCTTCAGATCTGAGGTATAATTATGCAGCACACTTCAGACTTTTCAATATTCAATTATTTAAATTCTATATAAAAAGCCTTAATAACTCAACAAATAAGTAAATAGGAAATTCCATTGGATACATTCTTTCACAGACTTTGCAGTTAATCACAAGTTTTTGTTCTTTGTCAAACACAATTTGCCATCTTTAAATAAATGGAAATTGAATAGGTCATAAATTTGTGCTGAGCCTGAACTGTAACCTAAATGACTTCAATTGAAATACTCTTGTGTCTCTCATGTCCTCAAATAGCACTAAAATATAAGTGTGCTGTCGCTAAATTCTTTCAAGTATTACAGAGACACATAATGAAGGAATTTACTTGTACTTCACAAAGATCCCAGAATATTCTGTGTAAGCAATGTGACCATTCTCAATTGCAAACAAAATTTTAACAAGCACATGTCAGTGTTCACATTTTCATTTCTTTCTGACAGATTCCAAATATCATGTGATGATTTATAATAGGAGATTAATACTTGCTCTGTAGGTGTGTTTTCAGGATTTAGAATTATGTTATCTGAGAAATGTTTTACATCGATTTAAAGTCCACGTACTACAAGGCCACCATGGTGGATAGAACCAGAGAACCAGTGAGTAAGCCTAGTCTGCCCGCTTTAGCTCAGCTGGTGTTATTTTGAGATTTCTAGATGCACAGGCTCCTTCATTATCCATCTCCAATGACAAGCATCTACTTGTGGTACACAATCTTATACCATGCACTCTTTTGGGAAGACAATTTTTTAATAGCTATTATAATAACGATGTAGATCTCTTTGACCAAACAAATCCACTTCAAGTCATTTATGCTATAGATTTATCTATTCACACCTATGTCCACCTTTTGTACACACTCATTTGTAATAGCAGCCAAATGTCCAGCAACAAGGCTTAAATAGATATGTATAGTGCATCTAAAAAACAGATGAATAAAGAGGTATTAAATAAAACCTCACCAAGATCATTGATAAGTGAAATGATTAAGGTGTCAGACAATATGGGCACTCCCCTGTACAATGCCCCACAGGTGTTTTTAAAATAAATAGAAGCATTCAAGTCCAGCCTCTCTGGCACAGTAAATAGTTACCAGACTATGAACCTGGAAGCCACATGCTGGCCACAATTCGAGTTCCCAATCTGGTCAGCCTAAAACACACCGGGTATGTGCATGAGTGCCCAGGACCCTAGCAGGCTGGAAGACCAGATGAAGTGGATGACAGTGTGACTAAGCCCTGTGGAGGGGCCTTGTATCTCTTTCTCTTTATCTATTATTCATGCACATGCACTCTATCATGTATCTTAAATTTTTTTAATAAATAAAAATATGTAGAAGCATACATATAGAACCTGGGTATGCACAGGCACTTGGATCCCAAGAATGTGGGAAAAGGGGTTGCCCTTGGAGAGCAGCACTAGAGCTTGAGATCTCTTTTCATTATATGCTTTGGGCTCAGTTTAAATTATTCTTTACCACAATGAAGAATTACATTTCTAATTTTAAAACCACTTTTTTCCCACATGATTAGGATCAACATTCATCAGTTTAGCAGTGTGACTGGAGGACAATACTTGGCCGCTGGGCTTCTGTGTTTTTGTTGTTGTTTTCTCTTTTTTTGGAGGGATTTTTGCTATAGGATGCGTGTGCTCACCAGAAAAACAGAAAGTGAGAAACTCCTCCCCCCCGGGGTGGGGGGCCACACCTGAGTCCTTTCTCCTCCATTCTCGTCTGGGGCATGCGCACACATATGCACCCAGCATGAGTTTTAAGCCACCAGGTCCAGGACTCGTGACATAACCATTACGCCATATGCTGGTCCTGAGGCTTCTGATCTTAATGAGTATAATATTGAGCCATAAGAGATGTCCAAGGAGTGTGGCTTCTGGGAGGACAAGACAGACACAGACACAGACACACACACACACACACACACACATACACGTGCGCTTCAGCTGGTTTATGCAAAATATCTCGATCAGGCTGCTTGCTGACCTGAGCAGTCATCCTTTAAAGTAAAGTGTGTCCACCTAGAGGGAAGTTTAAAGCAAGTAAATTGGGAATATTGCCCTGAAGTTGCCTGGTACAGAACATATAGTCTTGCAGGTTAGAACTTTTATTACCACTCAAAGTACATCTTACCAACACTACCTACAGACTCAGCCAGGCCAAAGAGAAAACCTGTGCAGCTGGCTATTAAAGTTTTAATAACATGCATTTGTTGTTCTGTTTTATCTCTTTAAGAGTGGTGTGAAACACTTAAGGAAAATGTCCATACTTTAAAACATAAGTATGTTGCACAACTTAAGCCTCTAATTATACAAGAATAAATTATTAAGTGAAAAATGTAATTAGATGTTTAAAATGCTACTGATAGCTCACACTAACAAAACAAACTATGAATTATAGTTTTGAGCATTTAATTCAGGCATTAGTTTTATAGATTTAGTGTCCTTGAGGACTATCAGATGTCCTCAAGATTTGGAATTTAACTGAAAGATATAGGGGAAAACTTTGTAGCCAGACAATTCCCCATTGGTTCCATATCTAAAGAGGATCAAAAGCATGCGTATTCCAGCTAAGGTTAGCAATAATTTATGCTGAATAAATTATCTGCAGTTTAGCTTCTCCCAGCCAGGGGCACAAGAAGTTATGCAATGCAAAGGCAGCATGTACTAGCATGCTGGGACCACACCAGGCTGGGGCTGTAAAATTTGATCCCAAGCCCAGTTTGCTATTAGCTTGGTACAAAGCCAAGTTCAGCTGTGAGCAGATGCACCGCCCAGTCTCCTCATACCCACCTTGTTCAATGTACCACTCACCTTACTTGACCTGCCCTTGTGAAATTAAAAAGCACGCCTTATAAATAAAATGGAATAATCATACACCATGTAGGCGTACAAATAAATACACTTAAATGAGGGGTGCATGCCCAGAAAGATGATACTGAAACAGGTGACAAAAATAATTAATTCTCTAAACCAGAACGCATTCCAAATCTAAGGGGAGCCAACACCCACACAGAAGCACAGGCAGCACTTAGTTCCAGAGAGATCTGCCCCAAGAACCCCTTCTAAGGAGCTAGAGACCCAAGCAGACTGGGAGAAGATAGTCAGGCTCACTGTCCTTGTCATTTTTGAGACAGCCCAGCTCATACCCTCCTTCACATGACTGAGTCAAACAAAGGCCAGACCCTATTAGGAGTGTGGGCTTAAACTATCTGAGAGCCAAAAGCTTGGGATGTTCAGGCACCTTGCAAGCTAATGACTAGACACTTTAGAGCACAGGGGATCATTATTCCAGCATATCATCAGTGAACTTTCCAGAAAAGCTAATTAAAGGATCCATTAAAATGCTTACCAGAAAGTTAGGGTTTATCACAGAATCCTATTCGCATTTGAAGAATTTGCAAGATTTTTGCCTCGCGTGCATCTACCACCTTTCATTTTTTTCCTGTGATCTCTACAGATGAACAAAATTAATTAAGGAGATTCTTATTTTTCTCTTATCATAATTTGAGTACTTCATTATCTCCTCCTTTCTCTAATCCCATTTGCTATCAACCTAACACGGTAACCCAAAAGAATTAGAAGTGGACAAATACTATTTGGAGACTCAGCAATCCACACTTTTCCAGAAAATTCCTTTGGGCCTAATGCCTCGTTTGCTTCTTTCACATCAGAAGTTTTCTTTGATCACTTTTAGGTCTCTCAATTTCCTTTACTCGTTGTCCTCTAAAGGTGGGTATACACAGGCGGGCGGGGGGAGGGTGGAGAAATAACAAAGATTACCCATTAGAGTGCAGGGGAACAGTATTAGACTTCATGTTCCTTTTTCTGCCACATCCTGTGGTAATTTACATTTTGTTTATGTGTTACAATAAATAAAACACATTACCAATCCATTATTTGTAAAGTAAAAATAAATAACCATGAATCAGGCATGTGGGCTTCAGAGGTTTTACTGACGAGGGGAGCAATTGAAGGAAAACCACAGCACAGTCCGGATGGCCTGTCATCCCAGCAGATCATTCTTACACATCTTGGAGGACCTACTGTGCACGCTGGGCCTTTGGAAATCTCCCATGGAACAGACTCTGTGTACAAAAGAAATTAAAGGCCACTGGACTCCTCAAAGATTGAGTCATGTGTGGGTTAAGCTTGCTTATTTCTTATCTAGAAATCTCAAGAGGCGAGCAAATAAAATCACTAAGTAGGCCCCCAGTAACTCTTTCCCCTGAACTGGGAAAATAAAACAAACAGGAATTACCAAACTAACCTGGAAGCGTAATTAACTGAACATACTGATCAACAAACTAGCCCTCTCCTTTCTCCTAGAGTAAGCTCTGAATTCATACCATCTCTCCATGTTAATTGATTTTCCCCCTTTGGGCTATAAATTAATATGTGACTATCACAGAAAATCCAGAAAATAAAGACAAAAAGAAAAAACAAGAGTTGCCTGTGATGGCATTTCTTTTTCTAAATAAAACTCCAGAGTCAAGAGTCTATTGAAATATATGTAGTGTAGATGTCACCATAATTGTTACTCGGCTCTCCTGGTTTCACACATCCAGGGCAGAAGGGGCCTGTACTTGGCGGCAGTCGGCAGGTGCCGTGAGGGCAGGGACTGCTCAGTGCAGAACCCCAGGAGCCCAGCCCAGGAGCTCACACACAGCAGCACATACCTGGATGAGTAACATCACTGCTCCATAGAGAAGCCCACAGCCTGTCTGCGGAAATGTGATAGTGAAGAAATTAGAAACAGGGAAAGCGGACAAGTTAACCTGCCTGAGGTTCCATTTGCTCCCTTATTCCTTAAACAAACACTTACTGGGCTCAACTCTAGGTCAGGCCCCATGCCAGGCACAAGGAACGCAACAATGGATTCAGTTATGGCCTCCCGGGAGAGACAAACAAGGAAGCTGGTGGCTAAAATACAGTGTATGGCCGTCAACACAATTAGATCATTCTTTGCCAGCTAGCGGAGCCCAGAGAACAGCATTCGACAGCCAGGGAAGCCTTCCTGGAGCGGTGATTTCTGGGCTGCTGAGTGAACATATTAGTGGTTTCCTCCGGGAAGGAGAATGAGAAAAGGAAATAATAAAGAGAGACTTGAGCAGCATATGCCCTGCATTATTTCTTTTTAAAGACAGCAAGCCAGTCAAGGTGTCATGGTGGGTCATTTAGGATGGTGGGACTATGGATGTCTGATGTAGTTTTGCTACTGTTCTTAAACCTAATTTCCTGTAGTGGGGGTGAATGGGAGTTAGCAAAGTACAAGTGGTCCTGGGGAAAACCATGTGAGCAAAGGTTCAGGCAGGAGAACACGAGGGCAACGCGACAGTCACACCTGCCCTGCCTGCCTCATGACGCTGTGATGCAGGTCCACCAAGGGAAGAAATACAAGCAAACTTGCAAGGCACACAGCTCTGCCATGAGTTTTGTTTTGGTTTTCGTTTTTTTTGTTTTTTTAACTCTGTTTAATATTTTTTTCATAGGAGCATGTACTCGCCAGAGAGAGACAAAGGAAGAAAAGTGAGAAGTCCTTCCTCGGGGATGGAAAATGCACGCACACGCACTCAGTGTGATTCTCAAGCTCTCAGCTCAGGAGAACAGCCCTTCTTCAAGAACCAGCTCCATGGCTCCTGCGATCTAGCCATTTTTGGGGAAACGGAGGAATGCAGAGATCCCACTGATAATTCAGCCTCCAGTATAGACAACTCACGTGGTAGACTCAGGCCTCCTCTCTCTGTATCTGTCTATGTCTCTCTATATCTCTGTCTCTGTCTCTGAGTCCTCTCTCTCTTTTTTTTTAATTTTTGCTTTTTAGAATTTTGTTTAAGGTGAGGCAACTTTCTGGGCCTATTGGCCCCGCCTAGAGCCCTTTATCATGTTAATAATTCCTTCTCCCACTCCCCACCCAAGAGAGGCAGAGGGAACAGAACAGCCCTTCTTCAAGAACCAGCTCCATGGCTCCTGCGATCTAGCCATGTCGCGCAGCATGCGCACCGCGCGGTTTTCTAATTTTTGGGTTTTTTTGAAAATTTTTTTAATATTAATTTTTCTTTTTTTTTTAGTTTTTTTTTAAGTTTTTCTCTTCATTTTTTTCGCTTTTTCTTTGTTTGTTCTTTTTGGGGTTTTTTGTTTGTTTGTTTGGTTGGTTTTTTGCTGTTGTTCCTTTTGTTTCCCTCTCTCTTTTTCCTTTTCTACACAGTCTTTGACCCTCAGATTGAACTTCCACGTTTGGGATGAAATCGACCATCCATGAGATGACTAGAAATCACTGCAGGACCACAAGAAATATGGGGAAGCAGGAAAATACCTCTCCTCTAAGGGAAAAGGATAACTCCTCTTCATCTGCACACAGTTCAATGGAAGTCATGGAAATGTCTGATAAAGAATTCAGAACATTCATAATGGCAAAGCTTACAGAGATGGAAGAGAAGAGAGACAAGGAACTACTGAAGAGGAAGGAGAAAGGAGCTGAAGAGTTCCAGGAGGTGAGGAAATTCATGCAAGATCTAAAAGAGGAATTTCACACTTTACAAAAGAATCAGATGGAACTGTTAGAGATGAAGGCTATAATACAAGAAGTCAAAATCTCCCTTGAAAGTATTAAAAGCAGACTAGATCATACAGAAAATAGAATCTCTAATGTAGAAGAAAAAATGGCTGGCCTAGAAAAATCCACCATGAAGACTGAGAAAATGGCCCAAAAATTTGAGAATAATATACGAGAAATAGTAGATACAATTAAACGTCCGAACATCCAGATAATAGGCATCCCAGAAGGCGAAGAAACTCATAAGGGCATTGATAATCTATTCCATGAAATCCTGCAAGAAAACTTTCCAAACCTG
This sequence comes from Tupaia tana, assembly GCA_026018925.1. Lineage (NCBI taxonomy): Eukaryota > Metazoa > Chordata > Mammalia > Scandentia > Tupaiidae > Tupaia > Tupaia tana. Next base: position 6,481,218 of record JAKSZU010000002.1, read on the forward strand.
GAGAGGCACTCAAAGATCCATTCACAAGAAGTACAGAGGACCCCAAATAGAATCAACCCAAGAAGATCTTCTCCAAGACACATTATAGCCAGATTGACCAAAATCACAGACAAAGACAAGATACTAAGACTGGCAAGAGAAAAACGGCAAGTTACCTACAAAGGGTATCCCATCAGACTAACAGCAGACCTCTTATCGGAAACAATGTGAGCGAGGAGAGAATGGGAAAATATATTCAAAGCATTAAGGGAAAAGCAATTTCAACCGAGAATTCTGTACCCAGCAAGATTATCGTTCATTTGGGAAGAAAAGACACGAACATTCCTAGATAAACAAGACCTGAAAGAATTTACCAGCACCAGACCAGATCTCCAAGAAGTTCTTAAGGGAGTGCTATGTCAGTAAAATTAAATGCAGACACACAGAAATAAGAGTTCAGAAACTAAGAAAATGGGCAACTTAATTGTAGGGACAAAGTCTGGAGTTGAGTATTATATCCCAGAGTTCAATCTGGAAGATCGAACCTCAACAGAAACAGAAGAAAATTAAGTACATAAGACTGAACTGATGAAACAGCATTCTATGACTTGACTAAAATATTGCTGCTTTTCTTCTAAGCTTTGTTGTCTGGTTTTAAGGATTTTTGTCCTGTCTTGAGCTGTCAATGGATTAATGTACCTACTATTTGAACAGAATACTAACCTGTTTCTAGGTCTTAAGTTTCAAGGAAATATCCTTACCAGTTCAAAACTGCTTTTCTTGAAACCATCAGCTGAACTTGCTATTGTAAGTAGTTAGATTACTTATGATATTGTGTGATCAATGAAATGTCAGGGGAAAAGAAATTGAAGATAACTGTAGACAGCAGAGATAGTGTAATAAGAGAGTGGAATAGGGCAGAGGGTCAGACATGGGGTAAAAAACATATATATGAAAGTAGTAATGGAATTTTATGGATGATAACATGCATGATTAAGCCACTATCCAGTTTATTCTAGATGGGAAACCACATTTTGTATGTTGTGATGATGCTCAGGGAATGAATGTAAATTAATAAAAAAAAAAATTTCAGAAGAAAAAAAAGGCATTAAAAACACCTATCTGATGACTGCAGTAAGCTATGTAGCCCTAGGTAGGTGCTACTTTATAGTATGTTCATTCTATTCACTGAGGTTTATGCGTAAAGTCAGACTTGTGTTCATGGATATGTATATTTTGGCTGCACTTACTATTGAAAATATTTAGATTTATTAAGATATTTAGTCAAACAATAAAATGGGGGAGGCAGAGAAAGCAACAATAGATACCAGACACAATGTGGAAGGTGGGTGGGAGATGGCAGAGGGTGAGATAGGGAATCAAGGATGGGAAAAGAGACAAAATATACAGAAAACAAGAAATGGAAAATTGTGTTGACAATAACACACATCTTGATGTGCTTGATTGAGCCAATATACAGTGCACTGTGAATGGAAAAATCTCATTTTGTATGCTATAATGATGTACAGTGAATGAATGTAAATAAATAAATAAATAAATAAATAATTTAAAAAAAGCTCTCAGCTCAGGGACTCAAACTGTCAAGTCAGCCATCTGGGATCCAGCACTTTAACCACCATGCCACCTGCTGGTCCCTTTTTAATTCTTCAATGTAAGTATACATCTTTATTTTATTTTACTTATTGATATATATTTATTTATTGCCAGAGGACAAGTACACTGGCCAGAGGAAGACAGAAGTCGAGAGGGAAAAAGCATCCCTTCAATAGAGTAGGGTCATGCTGCAATTCCTTCGCCATTTCCTCATCCTGTTGGGATTCGGAATATGTGCATGCACATGCACACACACACACACACACACACACACACACACACGGCATGTTTCTCAAGCCTCCAGGGCCAGGATTTGAACCATAGTTCTCCATAAGAAATCTGATTGTCTTAACTACCAGTCTATAAGGCTGGCTCAGAAATTTATCTTATGACATAATTAAATAGAAGAAGATTAATTTTATGCAGGTCATATTACTTTTCACTATCAATTTTAGAGACCCAGGAGAAATCATTGACTATGGTGTGTCCTAATAAGCCAGTGACTGAAAGAGAAAGCTGTCTGTCACACAGTGGCAAACTTTCAGGGACCAATAAGGCATCAGACATCAAATTCTACATCAATGAATAACCCCTGATGAGCAGATTTCTATGTCAGTCGTGTCATAAAAGACCCTGGTGACTTACGACAATGACAAAATCTTTCTGAATACTGAAAGTATTTCCTCTTCCCTTAATCTTTATATTCACTACACTATCAACTATTAATGGAAAATTGATTATTTTTTTTATTTCTGATGCTTAGTCTATCTTATCTATGGAGAAGCCAAAGGGAAATCCCTACGGATACAGATGGACGGAATCATTCTTTACACATTTTTGTGTATGATTTTGAAAGCCTAAGAAAACAGAAAAATCACAAGAAAAAGAAATTTGTGTCCTGCAGAGCAAAACTCAGTACCTGGAAATTTCACCACAGGACATTGAAATTGACAGATAGAAACTAGACCAACTCCATAATATCACTTCACAAACTCACAGTGAAAAACTGCTCTGAAAGTCTAGCTTTTTTTGCTCACAAATGTCATAAAAATAACAGAACTGAAGGGGTATTAAAAGGTCATCCTCCCCAGCCTCCTGCCTCAGGCAAAGGAGCATATTATCAGACAAAATAAATGACTACTGCTTTGTTTTTCTTTTTTTAAAAATATTCTGAAATAGTTAAGTTAGTCTTTATAACTCGGTTGGTGTCCAATCGGCCTCTTCCTTTTTAAATGCTGGAGAGTGTGTGCATTCACACAAATTGGGGAGGGAGAAAGCATCTCTCAGTGAGGTGTGGTCACACCACAATCCCTTTCCTTCATTTCTTCATCCCATCCAGATTTGAGGCATGCACACACACACGTCTGGTGTGTTTTTCAAGTTGTCAGGGCTGGGATTTGGGCTGTGATTGGCACGTGGGATCCAGATCCCTACACACCAGGTTTAACCACTGTGCTACAGGGCTGGCCCCCGTCAATCTTTTAGAAAAAGTTTAACTGGACTCATTTTCTTTATTCAGTTCTCTATAAAAGATGAACTGAAAGCTGGACACAGTGGTGTGCACTGTGAATCCCGGCCGCTTGGGAGGGTGAGGCAGAATTACCATTTGGCAGCCAGCATGAACAACATAGTTCCTGTCTGTACAATCTGGCACTATGCTGGTAGTCCCAGCTACTCAGGAGGTTGGGGTTGAGTATAGCAAGACTCTAACTAAAACCACACACACAGACACACACAGATGGGTTGACTATTGGCAGTAAAAGGGAATCATTTTATGTACTTGAGAATAGATACTGTCTTCTATTTGCACTATTGGTTAGCCAGATACTCTAACCAAAACATTGACTATAAACAACTAGAAATGCTTAATAAAATCTAAAACTGATCTTTACCTGCACCAATTAACTGATAAAATGTAAACAATATTCAGAATCCAAAAGCCAGATTCTGAATGACTGGCAGAGCCAGCTCTCACCTGAAGTCATTTAACAAACCAGATGAACTTGAGCTTGGTCTTCAAGGATGCAGAAGCACAGGGGATGGCAGATAAAACCTAAGGTGGAACCCGACATGACAGGCACACACACCATCCCGTGAGGGCAGAACCACAAAGGACTGTACTCTCAATGAGGGTTAGCGAGAAAGAAACTCTACCCTTCTGGAGACTACAAGAAAGATCACATCTTAAACCTTGGAGTTAGAAAAAACACTTCTCTGAGAATTTATGCTGCAAAGAAGTCCCAATCAGATGAGTTTGTATTACCAAATTTGACATATTGGGAAAACCAAGATCTTTATTTTAAAGAATCCCAAATTGGACCTGCCACCTAAGTACCTGACTAAAGCAAATATGGATCTTTTCTAAAGAAATACCAAACTCAACACAGATTTAATAAAGTTCCCACAAATATAGACCCAGAAGATGGGGAGCACAGGGAAACACCAAACATTTAGGGAAACAAGGAACCCTAATTTGAGATTGAGTTTCTAGTAGACAGAGTTTCTACACAATATAAGGGAGGAAAAGAATGTCATGGTTATTTAGTAGTTGTTTTCTGATAAAAACTTAGCATGACTATTTTTCCAGAGAAACAAACTTGCCTATCATTAAATTATAGGAATAATTTCACATGTAGATTGATACATGAAAGGAGTATGTTTGCCCATCTACGTGTTTGGTAATGTTTTCATGTTCTCCCTTCATATATATTTATTATGTCACCACCAACAGGTGAGGCACCAGGGAGATTGATGTAAAGGGCGCACGGTCATTTCTTTCCAAGAGCTCATAATCAATGAGGAAAAAGAGATAGAGGATATAGCAATTTCCTAGTTTTTGTTTGCTCATTTTCCAAGTATCTATCTCAATTTTTTTAACAGTTCCTCAGATCTAACAAATATACATCAATATTACTTACCAAAATCTCAAATTACCACATAAACTATCATTTCTTTTTTTCCCCCCAGTGTGGTACTGGTGGATAGAGAGAATAACATGAAAAATACATGTTAAGTTCTTTCATGTCAAAATATTATTTTATTCTACCACCACACATAGTAGACAGTTTGGCTGGGTACAGAATTTTAATGGCTAATTGTATTCTTTCAGAATGCTGAAGGTCTTTTCACATCCAGTGTTGAATTTAGAAATTAATTGTCTGGTTCAGCTACAGGGGTGCAGGTGGTTGCATACTGATCTCCACTGCTAGGAGCCACATGGCCAACTGCAGGTTTGAATCCTGAATCAGCCTGAAACATGTAGAGTATATGCATGCCCAAGATACTGACTAGCTAGAGAGCTTGGGGAAGCAGATTGAACTATGCATGGCCTTGAATGTTCTTTTGCTCTCTCATGAAAGAAATTAAATAAACTTTTAATTTTTTAAAAAATACCATTTTGATTCCTAACTTGTTCTTTTTTTCTTTTTTAAAGATGGAAACTTTTAGGATCTTCTCTTTCCCTTGTATTTCCCTTGCATAATAAAATGCTCTCAACAGGCCCTTTGATCAAAAGATTCACGTTTTAGGGACCAGCAGTTAGTGTAATGGCTATGTCGCTGGACTTCTATGTAGTCGACCACGGTTCAAGTCCCGGACCCAGTGGCTTAAACTCACGCCAGGCACGTATGCGTGCATTCCCAATATCCTGAGAGGAGAAAGGAGGAGAAGGGATTGTGGCATGGCCATCCCCCCTGGGGGTGATTTCTTGCTTTCTGTCTCTCTTTCTCTCTCTGACTTTCTGGCAAGCGCACGTGCCCTAGAGGAAAAAAGAAAAAAAACAACAACAACAAAAAAAAAAAAAAAAAAAAAAACCTCTCAAAAAAAAGATTCATGTTTTACAGTTATAGTCATTTTTCTAGTATAAGTTTAATACTATTTCTTCCTTCTCTATGCTCCAAGTTCTCTCCTTTTGGAGCTTTTTTGAGTCATATGTTATAAATTCTGGAATAGTCCTCCAATGTTTATTTTTTTCTCTCCTATGTTCTATCCCTTACTTTTGTTTTATTTGTGAAGTCTTTTTGATATTTTCTTTTGTTTTGAGAAAATTGTGACCCAATATTCACACCTAAAATCTTCCTCAACCTTATCTTCTAATTTTGGTATTGGAATTTTATTTTGGAAACCTTATTTTTCATTTCAAATAGCATTTCTTTTCTGGTTGCTTCCTTCTCAGAGTATTGTAATTTTCTTTCATAGATGCAAGATCTATCCCTCTCCTGAATTAATTAAAATTAATGTTTTTTTTGGCATTTTCTTCTTCTCTGCCTTCTTTCTTTCTCTAAAGTTACCTTTTTCCTGTCTGTTTTAATCTCTTCTCTTTTAATTTCAGAGACCATCCACTTGTGAGTGGTGATTCCTGACTGTCCACACTTTTATTTAAGACTGAAGCGCTAAAAATCTAGATGGAAGCTCTAATTGCCTAGATTGGACTTGCAATATAGTATATCAGCTTCACAGTACTGTTATGAGATGATAACTCAATGCTTTCATTAGAATATGTAATGGTCTTTTCTTTACAGTCAGTCAGTTTCTCCAAAGAAGAATGTACCAATCTTCTGTCTGGGTCAAATGTATAAGGGGTGGGAGGTGGAAAAGTAAGAAGGATGTTAGGATAAAATGCCTGGTTTCCAGTATTTGAGAAGCAGAGTAGGGGAATGGTGAAGCAGACAGGACTCCATCTTGGAGGATCGTCTCCACTATAAACTACTAAATTCCTATGACCAGAAACTTGCCTTCTCCTCTTTTGCCTAAGAGTAAATAGAGTGATTAACACTCCCATTGTCTTTAAACCCCACTCCTCCTAGTTGCCTTAAGATACAATCTCTAGTCACCTGACCTTGCCCAGAGCCATAGAGACCAGTTAGATGCCATTGTGTTTAGGCAGGGACAGAACATACCCTTAGTAATGATTAACCTGCTTGTTTGGTTTCTGTAATGGCTTTTGCTTGCTCTTGCTTTTGTATGATCTACCCCCTACCCTTCCAAGCCCACCACACCTTGTCCTTATGATCATCACGTCATGGGGGAGGAGAAGGGGACTTATGATCTTTACCTTTATAAGCACCCTTGTCCTTTGAGAGATGACTCCACCCCCCCCATGTCACCGGCTTAATCAATAAACTCCAATAAATTTGGCTATGTCTGGATGTCCTCTTATTTCTCACTGATTAGACTATAAGAAGGGGACTAGAGGTCCATCACAAATACTTACTTCATCTCCCTGTGTTTAATTCTCCACTCTATCACTGGCCTTCACTGTGCCTAGCTATCACTAAATCCTAATCCTATCTGATTTTATTTATCCAAAAACTAAACTTGTAATCTCCTACCTGCCTATGAGGATAATCAGTTGGATGTAGAGGGAGGGACAGGGGACCCAAGGGATCCAACTGCAGCATATACAAAACTGTTAGCCAATCCGATCTCCTATGTGCAGTCTGGTTCCAAATCAATCTCTGCCTTTCACAGTATTGGAACCCTCAAAGCCCTCATGCTGTCAGCTTTCTACAGCTGCATAGAGTGGGATAAACAGTGTAGGGGAGTGAATTGGCTCACTTCCCCCAGTCTCCCCTATCAAAGCCCTGAAAACTGTCATTTCTTCTATCTGCTTATTCATTTGCCATTCCAAAGCTTCTGGAAATGCTGTCTTACTTGCTGATGTCTCCACTTACCTTCTCTTTGAGCTTATGAGTTTATCCATTTCAATTTCTTTACTGTCATTTTAATTGAATTTGGGGGGAAGAAGATAAAGATGTGTGCACTGTCTTCCATATTTAACTACGAAAGGTCAAGTTAAACTTTTTTTTTTCTTTTTTTTTTGGAGAGGTTTTTGCTATAGGGCACATGCACTCGCCAGACAGACAGAGAGAGACAGACAGATAGAAAGCGAGAAATCACCCCCCAGGGGGGATGGCCAGCCGCAATCCCTTCTCCTCCATTCTCTTCTCGGGATCTTAGGCATGCATGCACATGCGCCCGGCGTGAGTTTAAGCCACCGGGTCCGGGATTCGAACCGCGGTCAACTACGTGGGAGTCCAGCGACACAGCCATTACGCTATCTGCTGGTCCCAAGTCAAGTTAAACTTTTCATGGACTGGGTAATAATGCATGCCCATCATAGGCTTATATAATATTTCGGGCTACCCTTAACCTTGAATTTCCCATTTTAATATCTAACTCCTCTCTAAAAGGCAGGCACTGTGACTTATCTTTGTTATATTCCCAAGGCCTAGAATAATAGATATTTATTGAATGAATTAAATCCAGATGATTTCATTCTTGATCATACACAACTAAATCATGTCTACCACTCATTTGTTAAGCCCATTGTATATGCCAACACCTGGTCTAAACACTTTGCAGGTGTTGTTTCACTTACTTTCACCCCTACAACAGTGCTATAATGTAGATACAATTGGTCATGGTTACAGGTGATAAAACTGTGGCTCAACAGGGCTCACTGATTTGGTGACGGCCATATCACTAGCTAAAGTGTGACCCAATACTCACATCTAAATGCCCCTCAAACCAAAGATCATTTTTCTTCCACTACGCCACACTGCTTCCTGACAAAATCTAAAACCAAGAGAATGGGGGCAGCAAGACTCCCTTCACATTGAAATGGCATCAGTGGGCTTAAAACCAGAAGCTATGTGCCAGACAAAGATGGGACATGAAAGATAGTCTAAACCAAGATTAAATGTGGTTGAGTGCTTATTTGCATTTAGCAGTTCAAAGTTGAAGACTGCTTTTCAAACTTCATAATTAGTATGTGTTGCACATGGCAGTCCTAAAAGTGCTTTCAAACACATTATCTTGGTTGAATAGCTAAACAAAATAATCAAAAGTCAACTAGATATGAATAAGGTGCTTTTAAAGTCCTGAATGAAGAGTTTTAGGGGCATTTCTTTTTATTTTGAAAATAGATTTCTGAAAAATGTTCAAGTGATTAATACCCCTAAACATAGAGAAGTCAAATGCATACTGATTACTGCAGTGAATTAACTATCCCCAACTGTAAGTATAATTCAACGTCATAGTCCCGAGGAGAGTACTCAGGTTTGAAATTATCCATCGAACAACATATCTTCATTCAAAAACATATTGAATATAAGATCTCAGAACACTTGCTTTTAGAATCATCAAATTTTGGCTTTGTTGAAACTGCTTCTCCCATGGCTTCAATGTCTTCTGCGTACACAGTTTGATACACAAATTGTGAAACAAAAACAGAATTTTTCTCATGGCGAAAGATGTCATGCAATTAGATACAACATATTTTGAGACCTGACTATAGATGAAGGTCTAGGCTTAGCATTCTAGCAAATTAAAAATGAACAAGACACGTTTCCAAACACAATGGCACCTACCTTCTAAGAGAGGAGATAAATACATGTGGCTTAATGCAAGCAGGCATTAGCAACACAGTACTGGATACTGCTGTGGTTTAAATGTATGGGTCCCTCCAATACTCATGTGCTGAAACCTAAACCTGAAAGTGATCCTACAGGACAGGTAGGTGCTTTTGGGAAGTGATTATATCATGAGGGCTCCACCTTCATAGATGATATTAGTGCCCTTACAAAAGGACTTGAAAAAGTGAGTTCATTCCTTTTTGCTCTTTTGTCTTTCATCACTTTGGCCACATGAAGGCACAATATTCTTGCCCTCCAGAAAATACATCAAGAAGGTACCATCTTCAGAACAGAGAGAAGACCTCACCAGACACAAAATCTGCCATAACCTTAATCTTGGACTTCCCAAACTCCAGAACTGTAGAAAATAAATTTCTGTTGTTTATAAAGTACCTGGTCTAAAGTTATTTTGTCGTACCAGCTTGCATCAATGGAGACCCAAGCTACGGATGCCCATAGAAGGGGAAGATTAAGGAATAAAGCAAATGAGGGGATATATGGATGGGCCTTGGGAGCATGGGAGGATCCCAGCAGCAGAAGTGTGAGTTAAGGGCATTCGAGTGCAGGGCTCACCGTCATGCAGACTTCTGAACAGGTGAAAGAGTGTATAAATTAAGCAACACTGGCCCTGCAGGTGGTTTGAAGGTTAAGGCAGCTGGATCCCACATGGCCAACTGTGTGCTTCATGTCCCAGACCCAGTGGCTTAAAAAATCACACTGGATGTGTGTGCATGCATGCCCAAAATCCCAGAAAGGAGAATGAAGAAGGAACTGAGATCTGGCCATCCCCCCTGGAGGGTGATTTCTCACTTTTCCTCTGACTAGCTCACTTTCTCTGCCTCTCACCAATAAGTATATACATCCTATAGCAAAAACAAAAATAAAAACAAAAATTAAAATTAAACAACACTAGGTTACAAGACATAAGGGGGCAGAGGTATGTATCAGTTTCTCAGGGCTGCCATAAGAAATTATCACAAAGTTGGCAACTTAAAACAACAGAAATTTATTCTTTCACAGTTCTGGAGGCTAGAAGTCCAAAATAGAGGTGTGGAGAGTTGGTAGCTCTGAGAGTCTCCAACCATATTTCTCTTCTAGATACTGGTGGCTGCTGGCTGCTGGCAGCCCCTGCATTCGTTGGCTTCATGTGACTTCTCTCTCTCTGTTTCTGCCTTTTCTCTTCTTTTCTCTTTTCTTCTTCTTTCTTTTTTTCTCTTCTCTTTTCTTTCCTCTTACCTTTTCTCTTCTCAGGACATATCTCTGGATTTAGGATATTCTCTAATCCTGAATGATCTCATCTCAAAATCTTTTTTTTTTTTTTTTTGGAGAGGTTTTTGCTATAGGGCGCGTGTGCTTGCCAGACAGACAGAGACAGAGAGACAGAAAGCGAGAAATCACCCCCCAGAGGGGATGGCCACGCCGCAATCCCTTCTCCTCCATTCTCCTCTCAGGATCTTGGGCATGCACGCACACACGCCCGACATGAGTTTAAGCCACCGGGTCCGGAACTCGAACCACGTTTGACTACGTGGGAGTCCAGCAACATAGCCATTACACTAACTGCTGGTCCCCTCATCTCAAAATCTTTACCTCTGGAAAAACTTTTTTTCCCCATAAGTCACATTTTAAAGCTCAGAGTGAATATACCTTTTAAGGAACAAGATTCAAACCTCTAGAAAGCATCTCTCACATAGATGTATAATTTAAAAATTAAATCTTTCTTGAACTTAGACTTGGCTAGAAATTTGAATCAAAATATACCTAAACAATAAATTCTTAAAGACATTTCTGTTATCATTTTTCCTTCTGAATTTAATTTTTAACTAGTCAGTAGGATTTTTATATCATGGCCAGGTCCAAGTGACCAATTTCTGCTGAGGAGGGGGCCTCCCAAACTCTCCTCCCACCACATGTCCAGGTGAACCAGTCACTTACTAATACTGAGTCTACAACTACCCCAGAAATCAGCAATGAGTAATGCAGCTCAGTGCAATCCTTCATCCTCTATACCAAGAGGAGAATGATCTCCATATTCAATAAACGCCCTGCAACTTAAGCAAGAGACATGAATCAAAAACATTGGTAAAAATTAGAGAAGAAAATTAAGTGTAAACTATCCAAATTTTGCCTTGTGCACAGGAAGCATTTAGAAGCTGAACCTTAAGAATGGATTTTATAGAGCAATTTGTAATTGCCTTAATTATGGAAAACACTTTTCATTGGATTAGAAGTGCAATTTGATGCTCTTTGGGTATTGGATAAAGAACTCAGTAATTGTATAAAATGATGGACAGGCTTACAGGCTCCTGCACTTGTTTTTTTGACTCTGTGATTTAAGTGTGAAATTGATCTGAAGTCTGTGTAAGTCTTCTATCAAGTATGCTCAAATGTAAGCAATGTAGTTTCATTTGCACTAATTCAGTGCAAAATATCCTTTTGGTGTGCAAAACTGAAACGCATCTCTTCAAATAGAGAGTCCAATTTATGTCATGCTATAATCATAGCAGTTCTAAACTAATTTAACACCCTGAAGAAGTTAATTAACATCATTAAAAAGTGCACCCAGTCAAGTATAACATGTGACCCAAATAAATAATTGAATGAACTTTCCTACTCCAGAGGTGACATGCTCCAAGGCTGTCCTCTTTCATCAGACCTGGTCAACAATTGTTTGAAACATCTGACACCGACCACATTAGATGATTTCTATGAAGGTGTAAACCTATATGGCAGCCTAATAAACAACTTAAGTTTCATGGCTGACATTGATTTATACATCTTCTAAAGAGATGGTGCATGAAATGATCAGAACAGTCAATAATGCAAGCAAAATGTATGGGCTTGAGATAAGAGAGCAGAAAACAAAATCAATGCCTTCCAGCTATTAACAGCATGCAGCAGAGTTTATAATAGATGGCATTAAACTTGAACAAGTTGCATCATTCAATACCTCAGAGAAACTGTCACTCCAACAACAATAATTGCAAGAATAGAATTCACATAAATGAGTACATGCAGCTTTAGCTTGGTCACTGAAGGCATTTTACCAACTGGAAGCTACTTAGATGAGTTTTTGGGGGTGCATTCTTTCTTCAAACGTGTTAAAGATGGTCACTAAGAATACTAATAAGTACCATTAGTTGCATAAAACTTAGATAATGAAGAAAGTCAATACATTCTTATAAACCTTCACATACAAAACAGATGCACAAAGGGCAAGCAATCAGTTGCACGTGGATGATTTTTTCCTTTAAAGGAGTGAAATTGAATGGAATTAAATATTGCTTTCTTGTAATCAACACAGTCATTTTTAAGCACTGCAGATCAAATAACTTTCTATTTCAGAAACAAAAAGTGCAAAGTATTCTGGGCAGAGTTGAAAACATTGGCTTGGGGATTACATAGACCTGTATTTGATTCACACTTTTACCACTTATTAGCTTTATCATTTAACCTCTCTGGGCCCCTTTCTATCCATCTGTAAAATGTGATTAATTGTAAGTACCTTGCAGTGTTATTGTGGAAATCTGATAATACCAGCTGGAGGCCTGGGTGCATAGTAGTTCCTGAATAAACTAACTTTATCATACACACACACACACACACACACACACACACACATATATATATATATATATATATATATATACATACATATATAAATTTGTCCTTATACCAGATTTTTTAGAAACTAGTAAATTGGGACCAGCAGTTAGCATCATAGCTATGTCACTGGTGGCTTAAAAATCACGCCAGGCACGTGTGCATGTGTGCCCAAGATCCCAAGATGAGAACAGAGGAGAAGGGATAGAGGGGTGGCCATTCCCCCTGGGGGAGAGGGGGTGATTTCTTGCTTTCTGTCTCTGTCTGTCTGGCGAGCACACATGCCCTATAGCAAAAACCTCTCAAAAAAAAAAAAAAAAAAAAAAAAAAACTAGTAAATTAACATAAGCATTTCGAAACAATGTCAGTCCTTAATACTTTGTTTTTATTATATATAAATATAACATTCAAATCTATACAGTTAAGCAAATGGTCTATCTGCTTTCCAGTAATTTGAACCCATTCTGGAGAATAATGCACTCACAGTGACACTTGTGTATGGTTAATTCTCCACTTCATCATGCTTTATATACTAGCTAGGTAAAGGAGTATGCAGATCATCCTGGCTCTGATTTCCCCTTAACCTTAAAATAATTTCAAGCATCTGGAAATTCCTCCAAGTCCATGTTAGTCACCCACAGCTTCATAGCTCAGATGCATTTTCCATTGTCCATTAATACTATTGCAACTTCAAACACAACTCCACCATTTTGAATTTCTGCTGATTTTATTTTTGGTGTAATGCGCATTAGAGGAAAATCCCCCGGCACATCTCTAATTGGTAATTTTTATACACAATCGTATAAGCTATGGTTTTTCTTCCTTTCTTTGTAATTGTCTTGCACAACTGTTGAACTGTGTAAGCATTTTGCTGAAATACTATAGATGAAATACGTTCATCATTTTAGGAATGCAAATGGCTGTGTCTTAGGGCATCAGCATCAGAACATTGGCTCTGGGTAAGAAGGAGTCAGTAAGACAGGCCCTGGGCCATTATTCAATAATGGAAATAGAAACACAGCTTCTCCATTAGCTGGGAAGGTGGTTCTGCAGGAATCAGAGTCATGAAAGCACAATTGCTGCCAGGCCCAGAGTACACAATAGAGAACTTCCAGTTGAACCACATATCTTTCCACTGAGCTCCAAAGAGAGCTCTCAGTAGCTTTTTTTCCCCCCATTTATTCATTTATTTTATTTGCTATAGAGCACATGCACTTAGGAGAGAGAGACAAGAAGAGAGAGAAGAATGAAAAATGGGAAAGCCACCAAGACTGGGACTTGAACTGCAGTCAGCCATGCAAGAATTTAGTGCCTAACCATCAGGCCACCTCTTGGTCCCAGCCCCATTTCCCCCGATTCTTCACTTTTGCATTGTTTCCTAGTCTACACCAGGTCAGGCTTATGATGTCTTCACACTGGCCTCTATGAGAGCTACTGAGAGAAACCTGTTTCCTCTTCAGTCTCACCTGACCAAAATATCACAGTATTAAATAAGGACACAGGACCCAGCATGTGTGTGTCACGGTGATCCACACATGGGTTCCATGCTTGTTGGTATCCCCAATACGCTCTCGTTTCTGATACCTACCATATCTGCTCCTCACTGTTGGCCTACTCCTCTCTCGTCTACAGGACTGCCGACTTGTGACAAGATCTACAGCCCACCCCTCTCTTCCCACAGCTGATCCTCCAACCTGGGTGCTTCTGTGCATCCTAGCAGGAAACTGTACAGCTGGTAGTCAGTGACGCTCACTGGGAATGTCCTTCAAACTATCCAGAACTGGGTCTTACTGAAAAACTGCAAACATTATGTTATAATTAAATATATTTAGATCCTCAAAACTTTAGGAACTATAAAAAGAGTTACATAATAGTAAATAAATAAATAAATCATAACAATTCCAATGAGGTACTTTAAAGGGCCATGGTCAGCACCCTATGAGGTAGGCATTATTATCCTTATTTTATAGTTGAAGAAACTAAGGCTCAAAAGAGTTAAGAAATTTCCCATAATCACACAACCAGTTAGTGGTAGAGTGAACATCCGATTTCTGTTCTACTGAACTGCAAAGTCCAAACCTCATTCTGCTACACTTTCTCCCTTAAGTTCAAAACCTCACAAAAGTTCTAGATTTTTAAACTCTGTGATACTAATCAGGAACAATTTAAAATATTTACAGTTTCCCCTTTCATGATGTTTCCAAAGGAAAATACAGAGCACACAAACTCATTATTCCAACATGGACTCCTCATGACTAGGAACTTCCCTGGGCACCATCCATCACACACCACCTGGCCAGACAGATCTCCTTTTCAGTTCTGACACCCAATCAGGGTTGTCGTCATCTTCCTCAAAGTCTGTGTCCTCTTCACCAGCCTTAGTTCAAATCTCTCTGGATCCAAAATGGTAGCATCATAATCTCCATCGACACTGTCTGATGTGTCTATTTCTTTAGACAGGGGCCTTATAAGAACCCTTCTGAACCTGGTCTATATATTGTGTAGGTTTGAAAAGCCAGACTGAGATCAGCATTCTTAAAGATGTTCAACAAGGTATCAGGGGTCTCTTTCAGTCACAGCTTATGGGTATTATTTTCACTGTACTTTATTAAAGAACCACCTCTGTCATCCTCTGCTTTCAAACTGGAAATGAGTATGGATGCATTTTCCAAAGCTATTAGAGCTACATTCGGCTCTTTTTTCTCCCACTGTCTCCCGTGAGGACTTGGTGAACTGGCTTTCTTCACATGGGCTGACTTATTACCTCTTTCTTCTTTGTTTACTCTCCTCAATGCACTTTTTTTTTTTTTTTTTTTTTTGGAGAGGTTTTTGCTATAGGGAGCGTGCGCTCGCCAGACAGACAGAGAGAGACAGAGAGACAGAAAGCGAGAAATCACCCCCCCAGGGGGGATGGCCATGCCGCAATCCCTTCTCCTCCATTCTCCTCCCAGGATCTTGGGCACGCACGCACACGCAACCGGCGTGAGTTTAAGCCACCAGGTCCGGGACGCGAACCGCAGTCGACTACGTGGGAGTCCAGCGACATAGCCATTACGCTAACTGCTGGTCCCTCCTCAATGCACTTTCAACCGAAATTTTAGTAATGCTTTCTAAATCAGTATGGCTACACTTTACACCTCGTTCATCTTCTTGCACCATGTTTGCTTCATTTCCCAAAGCCATCTTAATTCTGCGGGGTCTGCCGTTTTTCTTGGTATATTATGCATAGACTTTTTTGGTCTCTTCTAATGTGCATTTACCGTATTCTGTGATGTTCTCAGGGAGTAAGCACCTCTGGACAAGCCAAGTTAAGTGACATCTAGAAAGGAGTATTGTAGCTGAAGGGCGATGAGAGGGGCTCTTTTTAAACATCTGCCTGATTAGACATTGAAGCTTATAGGAATACTGTGATAGCAGTGGACTGATGGGCCTTTGATATATTTTTGAGGATAAGATTTTTCCAACTATTTGCCTGAAATGGATGCTTAAGGGTACAGAGTTCATACAGGATGCATCCGAAGGACAAGATGTCACTTTTATTGTTATAAGGCGGATTTTCCCAAATTTCCAGAGGCACATACTAAGATGTTCCCACACATGTACAAGCAAATGCCATGGGACCGGAAAGAAGATGAGCAGACCCAAAATCTCCCAATTTTACTTTTCCAGGTTGGGTGAGGAAGATATTCCTGGACTTGATATCTCTGTGTAGTACACGTTTCTTAGAAATGTGATTTACTCCAAGGCACATTTGTGTAAACAAATTAAGTATTCTATCTTCAGGAAATAATTTTCCTTTTCGCTGTGTAATTTTTTGCATTAGATCTCCTCCATTACAATACTCCATACAGATGTCCCTCAGCTTCAAACGACTCTTTAAAGGTGACGACACTGGGGTGTTTCATTCTGGCTAACGGAACAGCCTCCTTGGTAGAATTCTGCATGGCAGTGGAAGACTCGGGAAGCCTTCTTTCTTTCATGGAAAACATCTGGTGACTGCTTTCCTGCTGAACCAAAAGAGCTCTGCTGAAGGAGCCCTCCCCAGTCACACTCACGACTCTGTAGTCATCCATGCTGGGTCATCCACACCGCTGGCTCTGGTCACCAAGTCACCATGGGCTCTCCCAAACTCCCCGGCGACCCGCTTCAGCTCTCCCCCCCACCACCCACCTGCAATCTGTGTGCTTCCGCAGGGTGGGCGCCGGACGTCTCTCACGTTGCCTCCAAGGAAGCTGTTTGGGTCTGTCGGGAGGCGCCGTTCTTTGGTAGCCCGACCTACAAAGAGCACTTTTTCAAGCTGCTGTTCCACGTCCTTCCTGAACAATGCCAGTAATATTGAAGGAAAGTGTCCCGTGTGGAGACAGGAGTTGGACTACGTTTGCACCCTCACCCCCAGTAGCTTTTTCACCTCACCTTGTGCTGGTTTGGGGTAGCCCAAGGCAGGAAGCTATAGGAAGACCAATTCCAGAGAGTAAACTACTTTCTAGAACAAAGCTGCATGAAGAGGCTCATTTCTGTTCCTGTTCTCTGAACACCCATCAGTTGTAACAACAAATGTGCCCCAGAACACTTCGTAATTGGGAGATAGCAATGGACAAGCTGGGGAATCGATGGTCACTTAAATATCCCAAAATAATATCACTAAAAATAGAGAACAGAATCACTGGCCTGCTCATGTGGGCTGAATCTGTATATGGCTTTTAAAAAGTGAAAGGAGATGAGTGTTTCCCCCAAACGAAATCATGGATACAATACAAACAAACTATTGGTACTTAAGGAGAGAGAGGAACAGCTCAAGCCATCAAGTGAATTTTCAAACCTCTTCGATCACCCTCTCTGCCCTGACCACCCTGGGTCCTCTGGAACTAGTGTCCCTTATCCTAAAAGAAAGTATAATCCCATAGGAAAAGACACACTAGAACACTCGGAACACTGTGAGAGAATAGCTCATGTTGCCATTCCAAAGGTTTAATGTGACATATTTCTTAGGCATTCAAGGAAAAGAGAGGTTGCTGAGAAAGAACAGCAGGGCCCCACACGACTGTGCAGCCACTCGTCAGTCACTGGTGGGACAAGTTGGCTTATTCCCATGCCTTTGTGCCTGTCTCGTGCGTTGTGTGTGTCATTTCCCAACTAGTCACACTCTGCTCCGTGCTCAGACGGTTCCTCTTTCTTGCTGGAGCCATCCCTGACACCACCTGCCACAGGTGCTCGAGCGTGTGCCATGCCTTCCTCCTGATCTTCCTTCAACTGTCTCTCTAGGCCTGTGAGTCTATAAAAAAGCATTTGGACTTAGCTGATACAGGAAGAAAAGAGCAACTGAAAATCTTTCACCTACGGCTTGTAATTGCAGGAACTGGTTTGCTTTGTTTTGTGCGAACCCTTAACCATTAATGAAACCTTCTAATAATTTTACTTAAAGAACTGATCACAGCTGTTGGTAAGATCTTAGCTCTAACGATGTTCATTGCAGCAATGTTTATACAGTGAAAATTTGAAAATACTCTAAATGTCCAATAATAGGAAATGCAAGTAGTGTACATAATGCAGTCATCAAATACAGTCTGATGAATGAATATTTATGATCATAGAAATACATTCTCCATATATCAGTGAGGAAAAAACGGGAAGCTACACAGTGAGCACAACACAATTCTACAATTTATATACATAACATATGTTTTATATAAATACACAGGTATATATAATTTTATATGCTATATAATTTAAATATATGTGTGTATGTATACATACATGTTGGATTATATACATAAAAACTATCTACCATTGGGCAAGGTGTATTCAAGTTTTTACTCTATTACTTTAAGCATTATTTTGGACATTCTTTGATAAAACAATCTAAAAATGTTTATTAGAACTTTTGCATCAAAACTAACATTCTCATTTTTATTACAAAATATTTTAGGTCTACCAATCAATTTTTGAAATATAGAAAATAGCTAAGCACACACCACCAAACTTACACAGCTCTATTTAGGGGCAACTTTGCCTTATAATGCAGGGTATGAGACAGGGACAAAAGTAGGTCAGAATACTAAAAAGCTAGATGTGTTTACCCTTTGGTAATGAGAGGTTTATTTCTGACCCTCTTAAACTCCGTTTTTAGAGGCCCAGAGCATCTCTAAAAAACACCCTTTCACCCCACCTCTGCATCAGTAATAGTAACATATAATGCAATACAAAGAACCGTGATTTCTCCCTGTTCAGGGAGCTGTTATCATCTGCTGAGATCCACCAGCTCTGGAGCCTGTGCTCAAGCCCACACCTTGCTCACCTCCTGATTTCCTTAAATCTTTCTGCTTCTAGCAACCACAGGGAATGGGGACACTTACAGGTAACAACTGACAATTTGAGCACAAAATACAGAGAAAAGCTGTGTAAAGCAAGTGGCCCAGATTATAGCTGTTGACTTCTAATATTATTTGATAGATGAGGCTGCTACAATTATCTACTGCTCACGGGTTCCATTACTGGAACAAGAAGCACACAAAATAAGGGCAATTTCCCAAACAATATATAGGACCACTTAACTTTGTCAAGAGGCATTTCTGCAAGTGAAGTCCTCCTTGTTAGAGACACGAGGATTATGTGCGAGCAAGCTGACGAGAGCGAGCATTTAGCTCCTGCCATATCAGCTGCCTTTTGTTATTTCTGCCATGCTCTAGTTAAGGCCAAATTGGATATTATTTTTAACTAAACGTTTGTTTTAAAACGCAGGCATGGACCCTACCATTCTCCTCTAAAAGAGGAAAAGAAAATAAAGCTGTAAGAAAAATTTGAAAAATCCCTAAATAAGTGAGGAATAAAAGGGAAATAAAGTTTTCATTCTAATTTTCACGAATCATCCTTGCCAGTAGCTACCCCAAAATTATCACTACAGTTTTCATTCTTAAAAAAAGAAAAAAAAAATGACTCTTTGGTTTAACCTTATGTTACTATTTAAAGACCAAAAAGAAGCTCTGTCTCTAGAGGAAGGAAAAAGCAATACATTTTTGAAAGACAGAAAATAAAATGCCTGAGCAGAGAAATTCATTATTGAATCCATGCTAACTATTCATTTTGCATTTTATTTTGGGTTGTGCCATTGGGTGGAATGAGTTTGGGAGATCTTAGACTTGCACTGGGAACTGCACTTGCTCCCCACCCCCACCTCCTTACCCATCTTGGAGAATGGGAAAAGAAAGGGAAAACCTTAAAGAAATTAGAAAATATTTAAACCACAAAACCACAGGACAACTGTACAGGTGCCCTGGCTGGTGCTATGGTGATAAACAAATGCCTGTCAACAACACTAGAGTTAGGGTGGATGGCCATCACACACACCCAGAAGCACTTACCTTTCTCCCCCAAAGTCCACAAGTGTGAACTCATATTTTGCCTTATTTTCTAAATGCACACACCTCTTATTTTTTCTAGTAAAATCTAAATGGCATGCAGCATATGGGACTCCTTTCTTGCTCTTTGCTTTTCTTTTTTATCCCTATTCTTCAACTGCTAAGCAGTTGGCCAGGCCTGACCGGTAGCAGGGCTGCATCTCGTCCTCCCCTTGACCAGATGCTCGGAATTCTTACAAGCATTTATCTGAGCAATGTCCAGGTCCCCTAAAATCTGGGTCAGTGTGTGTATCGGCACATGGAGCTGGTCAAAGGCATGTTCCACTTCAATAATATTCAGGGGAGATGTTTAAGTCTGTACAGTTTAATTATAACATTCAGGATTTTTTTTATTATTCTTTCTCTGCTCCCGAAGTCTTTTAAGTCTCTCTTAAAAGGGCCTCGACACAAAAGGGAACTTCATCCTGGAGAGAAGGAAACTCAGACTTGGCCATAACACTTCCACTTGGGCATTGATTAGATGTCTTTTTTTTTTTTTTTTTTTAGCAAATTCAAAAAGAAAGGGGACACGATTTAAAACTAAAATAGAACCAGGCACATTGTACAAAGGATTATTTCAAGTAATTCTCCTTGAAACTATAACAAAGGAATGTTTCCTGGGGATTAAATGGACTGTCAGGTAATCAGAAAAGTTCTTTTAGGTTTTTCCTCAGGAAGAAAAAGAGCACTTTGGATGAATTTTGTTCCTGGCATTTTGTGACACTTTACAGCTTATTCCCTGGTGTCACACCAATTTATTTTATTATTCATGAGCCCCATGAAGGAAGGAATGATCTCCAAGGTCTGCGGCTGGACCACACTAATAGATCCTTTCCCTATCCTCCATCTACTGTTACTTTAATATGGATAAGATTGTTTTATTAATGAGAGCAAATGGGTTTCCTGCATATCAGCCTCTCCTCTGGTCACTCTGGAACCCGATATACTTGATTAATTGATTTTCAACTTTTTGAGCACCCACACTATTTTTGACACTGTACTTTAAAAAAAAAAAAAAATCAGACATGAATGAACAAAAGCTGTTCCTCCAGGAAGTTACATTCTAATGAAACAAGACTGACCTCCATTACTAATTGATGATGCCACAGTCGATTATCAATTATTCATGTAAAGAGCACCCATTGTGAATTTCTAAATCCCTGGCTTTCCAACTTCTCAGCCACATGGATTTAGGGGATGCACATGAAACACTATAGATTTGCTATAGATTTGGGTACCGAGCAAAGCATAAAAACTGCCCCAGCCTTCAAGGGCTCGATCTTCAATCAGTAACAGGGCATGAGGTACTTCAAATACGGTACCCTGCAAGCCACTGAAGAAACAGAAATAAGTTGTGGATAAGGTGTACCAGGTGCCCACAGACACAACTGGCTACTTCTACTGGTGGAAAGAAGCAGGAAAGGCTTCAATGGGAAGATGATGCTTGACTTGA
Source organism: Tupaia tana (assembly GCA_026018925.1). Lineage (NCBI taxonomy): Eukaryota > Metazoa > Chordata > Mammalia > Scandentia > Tupaiidae > Tupaia > Tupaia tana. The sequence goes on from JAKSZU010000002.1 coordinate 6,502,676, forward strand.
GTATTGAAAATTGAGTGGGTGTTGAAATGTGAGCAGATCAAAAAGTCATTCTAAGCAGAGTATACGCAAAGACATAGAATTCTGAGATATCGTGGTACAGTATGAAATTTGCATGTCACTTAGTGTGACCATGGCTTGGCAGGTAGAAGGAGGGCAATGCAGTTACTAACAATAGATGGAGCTAGAAAGAGCAGGTGGACTCACCAGGAATTCATTACTCTGGGATCTTATGAGAAAGCAAAGAGTCTAGCTCATGGGATCCTCTTCTTTTCTCTCAGTGAATGGCTTACATGACAAAATAGTTGGTACCATGACTAAGAATTGGAATATTAGAGGAGAAACATTTTCAGGGCAAAGATAATGAGCTTGGTTTGGGCAATTTTTCTCACAATAGTGCTAAGAGTCACAAATAGAGTTGAATCCTTAATGTCAACACCTGGATCCCACAGTTGACTGTTACTGAGCTAATAGCCAACTAAACCCTACAGATTACTCTCTCACAGAACTCCATGACATGAGATAGCTGCCCCATAATCTGTGTGGTTTCCTTAACCTGAATATGGAGGGTGTACCAATTCAGACTATAAGATAATTTCAAGGGCCAGCAAGTGGCATGGTGGTTAGAGATGCTGGACTCTCATGTGGCTGACTGTGGTTCAAGTCTCAGATGGCAGCTGCTTTCTTTCTCTCTTTCTCTCTCTCTCTCTCTCTTTCTCTGGTCAAATTTAAATAATAATAATAATAAAATTAAGTTAAATAAAAATAATTCTTTTTTTAAAAAAGAAAGAAAACAATTCCAAACACCAAGAATTGGTTATTTATATTATCCAATCTCCTATTTTCATTTTTTAGTGAAGATATTTAGTCTTCTGCTTCTCTGTGGACATCTAGACACCACATAGACTATATTATGCAACAATTTCTCAAGTATAAAGAAAACAGCATCACAAGTAGCCTTAAAGTCAGCTCCTGGGGTCGGCAGGTGGTGTGGTGGTTAAAGCGCTGGACTCCCACATGGTCAACAATGATTCAAGACCCAGACATGGCAGCTGGTTTTCTTACTTTCTCTCTCTCTCTCGCACATGTACCCTATAGCAAATTTAATAATAATAATAATAATAATAATAAATGCAAATCAATACTTTTCGTTTAAATGGCAACTCCCACTGGCTACAGAAGGAAATGGTGCCAAAATGTCTAACAGATATACTAGGAAGGTTATATATTCATTCTCTGATTCTTTTGTTTGTTTATTTAACAAATATATATTGAGGGCTTACTAAAGCCAGGCCAAGAAGTGCCTTTGTGGACAGAGTGCCTGTTGTGGAGTTTAAGTTCTAGTACGTAAACACACACCAGTTAGAGTATGGTGCTATGCAGAAAGTAAAATTGGGTGGCATAACCAAGGGAGATGGCAGCTTTTCATAGGGTGATCAGGGAAGGCTCCACTGAGAAGGTGACACTAGACCAAGTGCTAGAAAATGAGATAATCCATACAGGCCAAGATCAGAGGGAAAAAAAAAAAATTGCAGAAATAAGGACAACAGAGGAGACAACAGAGGAACTAAGACTGAACTAACCTATGCATGAAGCAGGCCCACCCAGGTGGCACAGCAGTAGGGGTACTGCTACGTGATGCTAAAAGCCATGTGGGAAGGCTCTAGGATCACATCCCAGATTTACCAATTATACTTCTACATAGTGGGCAGCCCACAGTTCTGGCAGGCTGCAAGGATGGGGGAGGATCATGGCACGAAGACCCTGCCGATGGTGTCCTTCTCACCCCTCCCCCATGAAGAATATAAATCAACTTAAAAAAAGAAAAAAAAGAAAAGAAAAGAAAAGAAAAGAAAAGAAAAGAAAAGAAAAGAAAAAAAGAAAGAAAGAAAAAAGAAAAGAAAAGAAAAGAAAAGAAAAGAAAAGAAAAGAAAAGAAAAGGAAAGAAAAGAAAAAGAAATAAAGAGGCAGCAGGATAGGGAAATGTGTGTGGCACCAACCATCTGGCCTGGAACACCCCAGACTGAAAGACTGTCAACAAAGTGTTGTGTGAAGACCATGAGAGCCAGGAGGAGGGGAGGACATAGACTCCAAGGAAGAGGAGGAGAAATAGACTGTCTCCTCCCCCTCTTTCTCCTCTTCTTCTTCCTTAAAGACCATATCCTTCTCCAATGTTTTAATATTAACTCCTTTTCACTTTGAGTACTTTTACATAGCTCTGGTGAACCAAGAGCAGTGCACACTCATGGCAGAGATACATGTCATGCTTCTGAAAGTAGTTCTGTGTGAGGAAGACACTTCCAATACTACCTTTGGACCTGCTGATCTGAAAGACAGCATTAACTGCACACTGCTTCTTATCAATGGAATGGTTTGGTCAGAAGTGCTACAGGTGTGCTGTGAGAGTGACAAGGAGTACCATCACATTCTTCCTAAGAGGCAGAGGACTATCCATATGGACCAGTAGAGGATGAAATCTAAGTTCTAAAGTTTTCAGTCTATCAGTTTCTAACCACAAATATCGTTTGTGAGGAATTGATGTCTGAAGGAGTAATCCAATATGACAACGTTATTTGTCACAAACATGGGGATTTGCTTTGTTGTGAGACAAAAGACTTTTCACATAACAACCAAAAAATACACATTTTCCTCACCCTCGCATGGAATGTTTTCAAAGACTGACCACATGATAGGGCACAAGACAAGCCTTTACAAATTCAAAGATATAGATATTATATCCAGTGTCTTCTATGACCACAGTGGATTTAAAATTGAAATTAATTGCAGAAAGAACCCTCAAAAACACACAAACACATAGTAATGAAACAACCTACTCCTGAATTACTTCACAACCACTGAAGAAATTATGACTGAAGCAACCAAAAGCCAGAATCCATGTACATCTGAGGAGGCCTAGCTCTACCGATTTAACCAGAAAGTGTCTGCCACAAACCTCTTCTTCCGGCCAACACCCATTGGAAAGCCAGAATCTATGTGCATTTTTTTTTTTCTGGAGAGGTTTTTGCTATAAGGCGTGTGCCCTTGCCAGACAAACAGAGACAGAAAGCAAGAAATCACCACCCAGGGGGGATGACCACGCTGCAATCCCTTCTCCTCCATTCTCCTCTCGGTATCTTGGGCATGCACGCACATGCGCCCAGCGTGAGTTTAAGCCACCAGCTTCGGGACTCGAACTGCGGTCGGCTACATGGGAGTCCAGTGCATAGCCATTATGCTAACTGCTGGTCCCAAATCCATGTGCATTTGAGGTGGGCCTAGCCCTGCCCCTTTAACTGGAAAGCCTCTACCTCAAACCTATTTTTTCGGCCCAACACCCAGCAAAAAGCCATCTCACCTCTGGTGTATCTATTCCCTTGAAACAGTGAGGCCTTGGTAATATCCAGTTCCATTGACAAAAGTGTAGGTTGCTTGGTGAGGATCAGGGAAATGGTACAGCAGAAATATTACGGGTCATCTTCTTCTGCACATCTCTAACACTCAATTAACTTCAAGGAGGTAGGAAGTAACATATAGTCCATCAAATGACCAGAAACCACTGCAAAGACACAATAAATATGGGAAATCAAGAAACCATCTCTCCCCCAAGGGGAAAGAACAGTCTTTCATCATCCACAGACAGTACAATGGAACTTGTGGAAATGTCAGATAATGAATTTAGAAAATTCATAGTGACAAAACTAACAGAGATGCAAGAGAAGAGAGACAACGAACTCCAAAAGATGCAGGAAAAAAGAGACAATGAGTTCCAGGAGGTGAGGAAGATTTTCCACAATCTGAAAGAAAATATACACCATAAAAAAAGAATTAAATGGGACTGTTAGAGATGAATGCTGTAATACAGGAAATCAAAACCTCTCTGGAAAGTACTAAAAGCAGATTATATCATGCAGAAGATCGAATCTCAAATGTAGAAAATAGACCTAGAAAAATTCACCAGAAGACTGAGAAAATAACCAAAAAAAAATGAGAATAATATATGAGTAATACTAGATACCATTAGACACCAAAACACCCAGATAATTGGCATCCCAGAAGGGGAAGAGACTAATGAGGGCATTGATAATCTATTCCATGAAATTCTGGAAGAAAACTTTCCAAATCTAGAGAGGCATTCAAATATTCAGACCCAAGAAATACAGAAGAACCCACATAGGATCAACCCAAGAAGATCTTCTCCAAGGCACATCATAGCCAGATTGATCAAAACCACAGACAGAGATAAGACACTAAAATTGGCAAGAGAGAAACGTCAAGTTACTTTCAAAGGATGTCCTGTCAGGGTAACATCAGAACTCTCATCCAAAACACTATGAGCAAGGAAAGAATGAGAAAATATATTCAAAGTGTTAAGTAAAAAACAATTTCAACCAAAAATACTATATCCAGCAAGATTATCCTTCATATAGGAAGAAAAAATAAAAATATTCTCAGATAAACAAAACCTGAAAGAATTTACCAACACCAGACCAGCTCTTTGAGAAGTTCTGAAGGGAGTGCTATACCAGGAAAACTAAATACAGACAAATAAGAGAACAAAAAATGACCAAGAAAAAGGCCAATTTAATGGTAGGGACAAGTTCAGAAATATTAACAATAATGTTGAATGTTAACAGAGAGGTCAGACCACAGTAATGCTGCAAATTCAGCAAAAGCGAGATTACATGAGACTGAACTGGTGAAAAAGAATTCTGTGACTTTTTTCTAAAACATTACTGATTTTCTTCTATGCTTTGTCTTCAAGATTTAAGGATTTTTGTTTTGTTGTAGGCATTTTTTTGAGTTGTTGGGTTCAACAATTTGTTAAAAAAGAGAATTTTTTTAATTGAAACATAAAGCTTTCTCCCTTCCTGACCCTTTTGCAATTGGAAGATATTTGTAAGCATTCTTATTTTGTGGCAGAATGGTTATTTGCATAAGTTCAATAATACAACAGTATCTGTTGCCTTGCATCAGAAATTGAATTCTTTGGGGGCTTTGTGCAAATAACAGACCAAATCGAGATTAACCTAATTTTTTTTTCTTGCAAATAAGTTAGTTTACACCTCTCACGTGGAGGTTCTCCAAAAACGTACAAATAGAGCTGCCATAGGACCTAGCACTTCCACTCCTGGGTATCTACCCAAAGGGTAGGAAAACATTCCGTCGGAAAAACACTTGTGGCATTATTCACACTTGCTAAAACATGGAATCAACCTTAATGTACTTAACGTCTAAGAACTGATAAGATTGAAAAAAAATGGCACATATATACTATGGAATACTACTCAGCCATAAACAATGGAACTTTGACATTTGATATAAAGTGAACAAATATGAAATATTTAATGCTAAGCAGAGTAAACTGGACTATAAAAGAGAGGCATTGTATATCCCCACTCAGTATACACCAAATGTCTGCAGTCTATGGCAGAAACTAAAGGATTGGAAGGTATTATAACAGGGAGGGCCACTGTAGATACTAGAGAGGATAGGATGAGGGTGAGTAATGAGGAATGGGAGAAATGGATTTAGGGAAAGGAAAAAAAAACATTTAACAGACACAAAAATGAAAAGTTATCTGTTGATGATTATGTGGTAATATCTTTGACTTGACTAATATGCACCGTATTCATGCTGGGAAAAACAATTTGGTATGCTGTAAAGATATACAGTGATTAAATGTAATTTTTTTAAAAAGAAAGGAAGAAAGGAAATAGACAAAAACTACTGGTATGCTTGGAGTGGGGTCAGTAAAGGGGAGGATAAGCGAAGTGAAAAGGAGTAAAAGTCCATGCAGATCATGGAAAGACATGAGCATAGGGTAGAGTTTCAGAGTCCAGCTTCAGCTCTTTTTAGGAGATCTTGGCATGTAATTCGACCTCCCAGAAACTTATTTATCAAAATTGTAATAGTGAGGGTCCAGTAGATGACATGATGGTTATGTCGCTGGACTCTCATACAGTCAACTGCGGTTTGCATCCAGACCCAGTGGCTTAAAACTCACACTGGGTGCATGTGTGCCCAAGAGCCTGAGAGAAGAATGGAAAAGAAAGTATTGTGGTGTGGTCATCCCGCCAGGGGGATGATTTCTCACTTTCTGCCTCTCTCTCTGTTTCTCTCTGTCTCTCCATGAGCACATGTGCCCTATAGCAAAAATCTCTGTCTCTAGAAAAAAAAAAATGTAGTAATAATTAGTAGTAATGTCTTTATCACTAGAGAAGAGCAAAAGAGATAAACTATGCAAAGTGCCTGGCACATCAGAAGTGCCTAATAAATGTAGATTCCTACCCCACATTCTATTTTTTTAAAAAAATAACAATCAAGAAAGTCAATGTGGGTCATGCATGTTTTAAAAAGAAATGAGCCCTTTCCTGGTCTAAATGCATGAGGTCTTTCAAGTGGCAACTCTTGATTCTTGGAGCTGGCCTTCAGTATACCATATTTTCAGGAATTCCAGGGTTCCAGAGGTCAACTTTGCTGAGATAAATTGGGTCACGTGATGGTGAAAAAATGTCCCCCAGTGATCCAGGAGACCTTCAAATTAATTTCCTATGTGACCCTGGCATTTGTAAGCTGAGGTCTTGTAAGTTAAAAATAAAACAGTGGTTAACTGTGCAAGATAAATGCTTTCTAAAATCAACAATTACCTTGAGGTCCTTAGAGGAAAGTACTTTAAAATGCAAGTTATTCTGCTTGATCATCACCTAGCCCCTGCCTCCTGGGATTTGAGGGGCAGGGGGCAGCGCAGAATATGAAATATCTCTGACTTTATGACTTCCCTTGCTGAGCTAGGCTTGATGGAAGACTAGTCGTTTTTGAAATCTTCCCTAAGAACCTCTTTCCTCCCTGACCACCTCCCATGGATATCTCCTTCTTTTCAAACTCTCCAGAAGCTCCAGAGAGGTCTGGTCCTGCCCCACAGTCATCACTGTTCACTTTTAGCTTCTCCTCTCAGAAATGGGGGCGTCTCCTCTACGCCAAGACTTGTACTCTGAAATTCCATCTCTTCACCACACACAAGGAACTCACTCGTGAGGCCCAGACACAGCATTATCATCCCTGGGTTCTCTTGCTGCTTGCCTGCAGGCTGGCACCCCTGCTGAAAGCGAGTGAAGGAAACAGTCTCAATGAGCTCACTGGGCGTGGTAGTGCGCAGCTCCACTGCCCGCTCTTGCTGATTTCCTTTAAACATTAGCTAAAAAGAAAAAGAAAGGCAATCTCCAAGGGGACTTGCAATGGTTCCTGGAACTGTGGGATTAAAGTACCAGCTGATTTTATTTTGCATACTCTTGTCTTCACTCATGATTGCTCAAGTTGGGTCTTGCTCTAATCTCTGACTCCGTAAAGACTATTGCGGAATTTAGGCATACAAAGCTCATTGTTCTCCACACAATCACAATCTCATCAAAATGTGCACGTAGTGGGTTAAATGGCACCCCCACATGCAAAAGTATGTCCACATCCTAATCTCCAGAATTTGCAAATAGGACCTTTGTAGATATAATTAAGGGTCTGGAGATGATATCCTCCTGCTAACCTGGGTGGCCCTTAAATCCACCCAGGATGGGTGTTTTCATGAGATGAAGGCAGGGGAGCTTCCACAGAGACAGAAGAGGAGGAATATGACCTTGGAGACAAAGACAGGCATGATTAAGCCACAGCCACATAAGGGTAGACCCCTGGAAGCTGGAAGAGGAGAAGGAGAGACGCGCCCCCAGAGCCACCAGGGCAGCGCAGTGCTGAAACTCAGTTCTCACAATCACAGACCCTAGTACCCAAACACGACCACCATGCTCCGGCAAGAAACAGTGATGCCAAAACCCCAAGAAGGCAGTCACTATAACATCTATTTGCTTTAAAATGTAGTTTTCAGGAGACTGAGGAATCAAGCATTAAGGAGACCTGGGGATTAACTCATTAAAGGCTAAAGTATTTTATTTTAACTTAATTCAGAAAGATCTTTCTAAAATGAGCCTTCAATTTTCATGCCAAAGAGAGATTACATAAAATATCAGTGAACTTTTCTTAATAAAATAAAAATTGAATACATTAAAAATAAGTATCAATTATGATCTGCTATGGAGGTGGCTACAGAGGTACAGATTTTTAAATGGGAAATAACTCCCTCCCCTCTCCCATCACCTCACCAGCCCAGGCTTCTGAACACTATTGACACTGATACCTTGGAAGGTTATTGAACTACAGCACTGCTGTCTCTCATCCTCTCACTCTCTCTCTCCTCCCCTGCTCTGTTTTACATACACGCATTCGCTTCATTCTTTCTATGATCAATTACTGGAATTACCAGAAAACCACTGAGTAAGCAGGGAGTATCATGTGATACAACGCATTCTATTAGTGAAGTCTCAACTGTCAAGTAGTAAATAAAGGCCAGGACAGTTAGAGAAAAAGCCTTGGTGGCACACACTGGTAATTTCTGCTGTGACCTGCTAGCTTTGGGTATCAAAGAACAGGAATAAAGGGGAGAAGAACAACCCTCAAGTAAGACAAAAGTATGCAGCAGGTAATACTGCCATCGTTCAAGCATCAGACGGGCAGGAGCACAACCATCCCTTTCGCTGCACCCGGGATGAGGATCTGCTATCACAGGAAGGCAGAGAGAAGACCAAGTCTGGACCCCCAGGCCTCCATTTGTGGATAATGACAGGGGCAGGATACTGTCTGAGGATGAGTAAAGAGGAGAAAATACCAACAGACAGGACAAAGGAGAAGGATCCACACCGAGGCACTCAGCAAAAGAGTAATACATTGAAGTGATCTTCTCCAGGATCCTGAACATTTCTAGGAAAATATTCTTGTGCTAATAGAGTACAACTAAAACAGGCTATTGCATTCAATAAATAATAATACCAGTAAGAGGACTCTTAATGCTTAGACTATAATAAAATAAATGGCACCAAAGCTAACAAAAGCAAGAGGAACAAAGAGTCCTATACACCTCATAAAAGGGAAGAGATAAGAAAAAAGAAGAGACAGGTCAGATCATGCTTCCGAAAAGCATGAAGGAAAACAGCAAACACTAGGAGGATTGTAGACAGAACTCAATTATATCCCCACGTTCGCTGTGTGCCCATTGTGAGTTTAGGCAGTATACTGTGCTAAGCTTGAATGAAAATGACACAAACTCTTCAAAACTTGGAAAGAAAGAAAATATAGTTTATATACAAAATATAAAAATGAAAGAACACAGCCCGAAGCCATGAAATAACAGAAAACCTAATACAGTGCATATAAAAATAAAGTTAAGGGCACTAAATTCCCTAATAAGCTAGGACCTGGCAATTTAAGGAAAATTAAGAGAAGAAAGAGGAGAGAGGGAAAATGAGAGAGGAAAGAAGGGAGGAAAAGGAAGGGGGAATGGAGAGGAAAGAGAGAAGGAGGAATGAAAGCAACATTAAACAAAGAATTTCCAAAGAAGTTGGAAAAAAAATCAATTTTCCAGAATCTATCTTAAGTTAGTTATTATGCATGTATTCAACAAGAAAGATCCAATAATGGTCATTGCACTTTCTTTATAATAGAGAAAAATTGGATGACAATCTAAATAATTAGCAGTTAATTAAATAAAAATCTTGCATATCCACAGAACGAGATACTATGTAGTTACTAAAATATGTTTTACAGGTATAATTGATAACTTGAGAAGATGCTCATGATGTATTTTAAAGGGAATTCAAAGCAGGTTCTCCATCTACCTGTATTATATGATCTGATTTTCTTTTTCTACAAATAGCCTATTCCATAAACACCAATATACACAATTACAGCAAATTACTATATATGCATTATCCAATACCTCACTCCTTGTTGTATTTTCTCTTTCCTGTTCTGTTTGCTTCCTGTATACTTCTGTCAGCAGGTCATTTTAAGTTGGTTATATCCAAAGCCTTTTGAACCAAATACTGCATTTACTCATTTATTAGAGAAAATGTGCATAGTGTGGTAAGGTGAGAGGAGTACTTTTTTCCTCCTTACCCACTGCTCTCCTCTTGCAAACCAACTGCTCAAGAGAAAAGTCTGGGAGTCAGCCTGGCCCCTGCCTCCCCCTGCTGCCGTATCTCCAAGTCCTATGCTTTCTTCCTCCAAGATGTCTGTGTCTGTTTTTGTCATCACCACTGCCACCAACCTTGTCCACCTCTAACACCTCCATCACCTGCCTAAGGCCATGAATGAACCCAGGTGCCCTGACCCTCACCTCCCAGCCTGAGACACTCCAGAACCAGAATGCTTTTGGAAAGGAAATACGGCCATGTTCCTCCCTTACTCAGACCCATCCAGTGGCTTCCGTAGTACTGGACAAATGCCACAACCCCTTCAGGCCTGCACTCTCCTTACCCTCCCCTCTTCTCCTTCCCCTGAGCCATTTTCCCATCACTTTCTGTCCACCAGTGCCCTGGTCACTCTCCTCCATGGCCCCAGTACTCAGCCTCCCAGCACTCCAGACCCACTGCTCCTCTCTGTACAGAATCTCGGTGAGTGTTACTTCCACCCAAAGGCTCTCTGACTCTATAGTCTAACTGGGTTCTCCCCTAGTGATCTGTCTAAAATCACCTCATGTTTTTTTCCCACAGTATTTAGCATGCTTTTTACTATTGAGTGATTTATTTGGGGATATTTTATTTCCCCCTATAGACTCTAAATTTTCTGCAGACAAGTCCTCATCTTTTCTCTTATCAATGTATACCTGGCACTTAACACACTGCCTAACAGAATAGTAGTGATCAAATTTACACATGTCCCGGATTTTAAATACTTCACAGATACTGACTCATTTAATCCTCACAACCACCCCATTGTGTAAGCGCTGTTATTATACTCATCTTCTAGGTGAGGAAACCTACTCACAGAAAATTAAATAATTTGCTCAAAGTCTTACTGATAATGTATTGTGATGCTGGGATTCACAGCTGGACAGTCTGACCTCAAACACCATGCTCTTTATCATCACACCTCACTGCTCTTTAGAGCATGCCCAGTATGCATGTGACCAGGTTCTACCCCCTTAAGGACCCATCGTTTTGCCAGTCTTCTCTCCATATATATACGTAGATACAGAGAGAGTGCAACTGGTTTTTTCATTAGGATCACATTGCATGTTCAATTTGGACTTTCATTATTTTTAATCAATATTATGTAAGTATTAGAGTTGTAATAGTGGCATATTCCATGGTACAAATCTGCCTGAATTTATTTTTTTAACCGTATCTCTTTTTTGAGCAGAGAGTTTTTTTCAACTTATTTGCTATTTCAAATGGCTCTGTAATAACATTCTTGAACAAATACATTGTGCAAAGTCTTACAATAAATTCCATGAAGTAGCTCAAAATACATGAATTTCCCCCACTCAATATGTACTGAATGTCTGTACTCTATGGCAGAAATGAAAAGATCCAAAGATATGATAGTAGAGGGGATAAGTGTAGATACCACAGACTGTAAGGGAGGGTAGTGGATGGCAGAGGGTGAGCATGAGGTGCAAAGGGGAGAAATGTTTAACAGACAAAAAAAATGTAGAGTTCTCTGTTAAAAATATATACATATAGTATACAGGGGGAAAATAAAGAAAGAATTGAGGGAGGGAATGGGGAGAGAGGGAGGAAAGGAAAAAGAAAGAAAAAGCAAGCAAGAAAAGCTGTAATTGGCCTCTAAATTTCTGACACCATAATAAGCGAAATTATATATCCCCATATATATATATATATATATATGGATTTCCAGGATTTTGAGGTACGTTGACAAACTTCCTTCCCCAAAGGATGTTAGAAGGGATCCACTTCCTCACAGTCATGCCAAATGTGGTTGGATATTCATCTAAAACAGCACTAAGGGCATGAGTGTTCCCTAAAATACCTGTGGGTAGAAAGTAGTTATAGCATATTTGGGGTAACTTCAAATTTAGGTCCTTACTTGGATGGTATTAAAATTAATTTACATTCCTTGATTAACTGGTTAAAGGAAATGACAACATAAGAGTTTACGGGTATTAAAGAACTGTCTACCCCAATACTCAAATAGTGCTTATGCTACCAATAATTATAACCACTGCCTTTCAGAGAAGTTTATCAATTTAGATTTAAACTAAAATTCAACTTTAAAATTATAGTCCAAAATCATATCTGTTATTCCTTGCTTTTCTGTGTAAACACCTATGCAAAATATACACTTTTGCCACCTGCTCTAGTCCTGTATGATTTCTAAAGTTAAGCAGTATAAAAAAGGAATTTCCAAAATAGAGACCCAAACAGAAAAACAAGCTCTGCATGTAGGCTAGATCACAACAATAACACTAGCAGGAAGGTGTGATTAGCCCACATCTAGAGAGTCTGCTTGCTTGTTTTCCCCCTTACTTCCACACTTCTGCAAACGACATGTGGAATATTCCTTGATTACAGCCACGAAGCTGCATCTTTCCGTCACAGAACAGTCCCAGTGGACTTCAGCTGACATGACAGCTCATCTCACCACTGGCTTATGATAACAGAGTAGGTTTTAAGAAACATCCTAAATCCAGTATATTCCCCGGCATGGACACTAAACCCACAAACAGAGCACATTGAAGCATATTCAATTATTGAGAAGGAAAGAATTAACCAAGAAAACTCAAAAACTTGACTGCTTAAAGTGAGGATGTAACAAACAACAAAAATGGGGACCCCTGAAAAACGGCAGGTCTATTATTAATTTTAAAAGTTACCTGTTTATTGGGTTGTTGAAAAAGTCATGACACATTTTTGCATAGGAAAGCAGAAAAACAATGCAGAAGTTAGTTGCACACATGAAAATGAACAGTTCAGGATCCACTACGAATACCCCTTTGTATGATGAAGACATGAATTATGTATAATCCACATGGATTCTATCTATACATAGTATTGGATTATTGGAAAAGTTGCAATGCATTTTTGCATAGAAAAACACAGAAAACACATCATGACTTTTCCAATGACCAAATATGTAGAATTTACAATAAACAGAACATTGATGTTTAGACAGTTCATAGATTTTTAGAGTAGAAAAATTTTATTGTAAATATGTACCCAGAGAAGCTCTCTAACACCTCTGGAATCACACCATTTCTTAGACAATTGCTTAATCCAAATGGCACAGGTTGTGCATGGGTTCAATAGAAGGTGCAGGTCAAAATCATCCAGGCAATTTTATTTATTTCTTCCGTTAGAGAAAGAGATAGGAAGATAAAGACAGAGAGACAGCCATCCCAACAAGACTTTCATGTTATAAACACCCCACTCTCAGCTGCTCCACATCACAGGCATACCCGTGTGTCCAGCATGCTCAGAGAGGTCCTGGAATGTGAGCCCAGGGCCCGTCCCAGAGGGTCTAGTTGCATTACCACTGCCCCCAAGACCTTCTCTATTGATGTGCATTATGTTTAAAAACTGTTGTGTTAAACATTATTTTTAAAAATCTGAATATTCTCTCTCAAAAGTCTATATATGAAACAACTGCTAGTAAAAATATAGAAAACCCTAGGAATGGAAGCCCAGAGGTAGTTCATTAGATGCTAAAATGCTTTGAGTCACAGCAGAAGTAAGTCATCCTGTGTCTGTAACTTTGTCATGCAGATAAAACTATCTCAGAAAAAGGGGAGGGGATGGGAGGGAGAGAAAGAAAAAGTCATGATCTTGATGAGATCATATTTTAGGGCCTCCATTTCTGACCATGTAATAAAAAGGAGACAGAACACCAGGCCCTAGGGAAAATCTTATTAGAGAAGAAAAACCTTCAGAGAGGAGCACATGTCCCTTAACTTGTGAAGGTGGAAGCAGGGCTGTGACTGTGGTTCCAATAAAACCTGGCTAGAGAGCCTCGAGGCCCTCCGGGCTGAACCTGCAGAATCACTAACCCAAGAAAAGTTGACACAGTAATTGCTTTCCAATGCTTGGAACTGCGGGTGGATCAAAGTCTAAAGCTAGAGTTTGACTTTGACTAAGGCAAGCAGTAACCAATAACATGTAAGATAGTAGGTGGTCACACTTTTATGTCTATATAAAAACTCACGGGGTGGGGAGGGGGAGGCCAGGAGGTGGCACAGTGGTAAAACATGACATTCTATGAGGCAATCTCACATGGAAGAGTTTCAGGTTCGAGTCCAAAGACCTGCCTGACCATGCCAGACACAAGTGTTCACATGAGCCAAGGCTGGCTAGGGTTGGAAATGGATTTTAGTGTCAAAACTCTACTGGAGATGCTGTCTCTCTGCTTCTCTCTCTCTCATTCGTGGAAGAAATAAACAAATAAGCTTTTTTAAAAAGCTATGGAGGTCCATCCCCATACCACAGTGGTTAAAGGAACTACATTCCACATGGCCTATTGTGGTTCAAATCCTGGCCTTTGGTTAGTAAAATACTCCAGTGCATGTGCTAGCATGCCCCAAATCCTGACAGGGTGGAGATATGCAGGGAAAAGGGTTGCAGTATGGCCATACCCAATTGAGGGGTATTTCTCTGTCTCTCTCTGGTAAGGCATGAGCCCTCTACCAATAAAAAATGAATTTTAAAAAATTGTTATGGAGCAACAAGTGGACTTTCAGATGATATCCTTTAGTGATTTGCTTTAGTTTCCAGAATACTTTATTTAGAGGAAATATTATGCAGAAGATATTAACGTCAGCAAACGTTAGTGGTCTCTGAAAAGCATAGTTGAAAAAACCACTAATATGGGCCAGCACTTTTGTTTTTTCAAATGAACAGATGAGCCAGAGAAAGAGATATGCTTAGAGACATGCCAGGGCCACAGAGGAAGAAAGAGAATTGAAAGTCTGTGCCATAAGTCCCAGCTTAGTGTTTTTCCTTATAGAACAATTCTGCTTAAAAGATATTTCTTCATATTTTGCATCAGCTACTATTTTTTATTCTTGATTGTGGGAGGCTGCGCACCAGCGAGTCTGCCGAGGTTTCGCAGAGAGCAAACAATTGCCATGATTGGTTCCCTTCAAAAAACCTGACCTTCAATACCTTGCTCTGATTGGCCACTAGAATCCCTCAGATTTGCATATCTGGCACCTCATGATTGGTCCAAAAGCAACCAATCATAACCCACCTTTTCCAACCAATCACGGCCCACCAGCGTGTATATAACCACGATGCCTGGCCCACAGTAGCCAGACAACGACCCTGGAGAGCCTGAAGAGTTGAAACACCGCACAGTCTCCAGATGACCCTCAAGATCCTGAAGAGTTGTAACACTACATCATCTCCGGACAACCCCGAATAGCTGTGACACCGCGTCGTCTCCATGCTGCTCACAATAGACGATGCGACCCTGAAGAGTTGTAACACTGCATCGTCTCCATGCTGTACCGTGCTGCCCACAATAAACAGACGACACTAAAGACACTGTGTCGTCTCCGTGCTGTGACACTGCACCACTTGTCCCGGCTCTCACTCCTTCCCTCAGGAAACCTGTTCGACTGTCCCCCCGGGTCGGGACACTTGATATAGAAATGAATCTGATTCCTAAATGTGCAATATTTTAATTATTTTTAAATAGAGGTTTATTTTGAAAAAATATTTTGCAAAGTCATGACTAATTTTTGAGTTATAAATATTCCCTGCAACAACTTACCTCAGTACTTCATGGAAAGATTCACTGATGGCATGCACAGACACAGTGGTGAGGAGAAACTGAGGACCTTGGTGGGGCTGACCTTGCAAATCTAATGCATTTCAATGTTCCAAATTGTCAAACTTAGTTACTACAATATTCATCGCCTAACTGAAGAAATAGACTACTTTTTTCTAAAAATAGACAGTGAAGACAGTATCTTCAACATACTGAGGGGAAAGTAACTGACAACTGGGAGACAGTCGTCTGCTATGGTTTGAATGTGTCCCCTCCAAAGTACAGATGTTGTCAATGTGATAGGACTAAAAGGCAGAGCTCACAGGTGATCAGGCCGTGGGGTCTTCTACCTCCTCAATGGGATTAAAGCCCTCAGAAAGAAGGCTCCATGCAGAAGTGGATGCTCTTGCCCTTTTGCCTATCTATATGTGAGGACACAGTGTCCCACCTCTCCTGAGAAGTAACCCTCACCAGGCAAGCGGAACTGATAATGCGTGTTGGACTTCTCAGCCTCAAGAACTGTGAGAAATACATTTATGCTCTTTACAAATTACCTAGTTTGTAGTATTCTGTTACAGCACCTTGAGCAGATCAAGACCTTATACAAATTATCATTTAAGAGTAAGACAGCATAAAGACATTTTGAAGTCTATGAAGATTAGGGATGCCCATCCAGCCTGCTGGGGTGCGGGAGAGGCTGCTCTGGCCTGTGCACCTCAAAGCAGTCTACCACTTTACATTCCTCTTACCTAGCTCAATTTCCAGTCACCTTGGGAGCAGAAAGGTTTGGGTAAACAGGAATCAAACACTTAGGAGACCCTGAAGGAATATTTTCTCCACAATACCTCTAGCAGTAAAGAAGAGAAACTGCCCTCTGAAAACCTGAACCCAAAACTCCTACTATGGATTCCACTCTCATTCACAGCAGAATTGGGCAACTGTCGCAGAGCTGATGCACACCATAGGAAAGGGCACAAGCACACAGCTACAGAAACATGCTCCATAGAATAGGAAGAATTGAGAATATAACCAGATGATAAAAAAATTCAAAAGGAGTTTCGAGAAATAGAAGAAAAATAGGAAATACCTCCCTCTCAAGAGAACATAATAACTCCTTACCATAATGGCAAAAACACAGAAGATCATAGAAATGATAATTCAGAATAGTCATTGTATCCAAACTCAATGAGATACAAGATAAAACAGACAACAAATTCCTGGAAATGAGAAAATCCTTCCATGATTTAAGGAGGATTTTCATAAAGAAATAAACACACTGAAAAAGAACCAAGCAGGCAAGATTTAACATGAAACATTATAGAAGATGCTTATTACATTTGTTTCTATGGAAAACCAAAAGGCCTAGGATAGGAAAAAGAGTTTTGAGGGGTAAGAAAGTTGGGATGCTTTATCATAAAACCATAATACTTAAGAGACAGGAATATTTCCATGGGGATGGACAAATTATTGCATGGAAAGAAATAAAAAGCCTAGATACAGAAACATGCTTATGTGGAAACTGGGCATGTGGTAGGGGTAGCAGATCAAATCAATGAGCCAAAATGAACTAATCATTGGATGATAGTGGGATTACTAATTATAACTGGGAGAATAACAAGTCAACCCCCGCCTCACACCATACACTAAGTTCAATCCAAGGTCATTACAGACCTAAATGTGAAGTCCTAAAAGCTTTAGGAGAAAATAAAGGAATAGATGTGTGTGGTCTTTGAGTACAGAAGAATCTTAGACAAGATAAAAAACATGAAACCAAAAAAATAGATTGAGAAATCTGATTGTCTTAAAATAAAACACATCTGTTCACTAACAACAAATGATAAAATTAAAAGGCAAGGTACAGTCTGAGAGAAAATATATAAATATAATTGACACTTGAATAGAAACCAAAAAATATTTTTTTAAAAAAACCTCGTAGAAATAAACTAAGAAAAAGAAGAAAGAAGACAACCTAAGGAGGTATGAGGAATGGTGAATAAAGGATATGCATTGGTAATTTATAGAAGAAAAAAAAAACAAAAAAAGCCAATAAATAGGAGTAATTATGTCAAATTCACTAGTAATTACAGAGAGAGAAATGAAAATAACAGTAATATATCAATTTATACACATAAGATTAGAAAATATGTTGGGAACCAGCAGTTAGCGTAATGGCTATGTCGCTAGACTCCCACGTAGTCGACCGCGGTTCACGTCCCAGACCCAGTGGCTTAGAACTCACGCCAGGCGTGTGTGCGTGCGTGTCCAAGATCCCGAGAGGAGAATGGAGGAGAAGGGATTGCGGCGTGACCATCCCCCCTGGGGGGTGATTTCTCGCTTTCTGTCTCTATGTCTCTCTCTGTCTGTCTGGCGAGCGCACGCGCCCTATAGCGAAAAACCTCTCAAAAAAAAAAAAAAAAAGAAAAGAAAATATGTTATACTCTTTTTGGGGGATTGGGTTTTATTTTATTGTCAGAGGCATGCATTCTTGCCAGGGAGAGGGAAAAAAGCAAGAGAGAGAGAGAAAGCTCCCCACAAGTATAAGGCCACAAATATCTTATGGTCTGACAAAAAAAAAAAAAAAAAAAAAAATCTGGTAAGATATGGGAAAAATAAGCCCCTCGTATTCTACTATTGGGAATATAAGTTCTTGTCAACCTTCAGAGAGTAATTTGAACATACCCACGGCCATGACCTGGCAACCCTATTTTCATGGCTATTCTCTAAAATAGAAATTTCCATACTTTTTATCTCAGAACTCCTTCACACTCCTAAAAAATAGTAAAATCCTCATGGAGCTTCATTTATACGAGCTATATCTAAAAATGCTTACAAGGTTAGAAGGTAGAAGTTAGACATTTTAAAATATTAAGTAATTTTGAGACATCAGTAATATATATTTTTTACATGGTAAGATGAATAACATTTTTTCCAAAACCAGAAAAATAACCATTTTCCAAAATCAGAAAAATCTACCAAGATATTTTGCAAATCTCTTGCATGTCAGGCTTAATTAAAATACTAGAGAATTTCAAAAAGGTTGTGGAAAAGGAAATTAAAGTAATAATTTGTTTAATGCAAACTATTTTGAAACCTATGCACAGCTTTTTTCATAATATATATTTTCCATGAACTTTCTGAAGATCACGCTCATACATCTAGATGCTCATATGTGCTTCTACAATTAAATAATAGTGTTTTGTTAAATGATAGTGTTTTGTTAAATGATGTGTTTTGGTTGAAGCAGATGAAGAAACTTTAGTCTTACACTTGGAATAGATCTTTTACCCAGGTATAATTTTGTAACATGATGAATTGTTCATTTAGAAAACACTGGTTCACTGATTACACAAATCTTTCAAATGTAGACACATTGTATTATATAACATCAAAAAGAGAAAAAAAAAAAAGGTTTTTTTGTTAATAGTACCACTGATCTCAACAAGTCTTTAAGTGTTAGGAAGTTGAGCCCATGGTGGCAGATTTTTTTTTTTTTTTTTTTTTTGAGAGGTTTTTGCTAAAGGGCACGTGCGCTCAGAAAGACAGAGAGAGTCAGAGAGACAGAAAGCGAGAAATCACCCCCCAGGGGGGATGGCCACACCGCAATCCCTTCTCCTCTATTCTCCTCTTGGGATCTTGGGCACACACGGACTCGTGCCCGACATGAGTTTAAGCCACTGGGTCCGGGACTAGAACTGTGGTCGACTACATGGGAGTCCAGCGACACAGCCATTACGCTAACTGCTGGTCCTCATGGTGGCATATTTTACCAAAATTCTAATTTCATTTTTTTTAAAGCTCACAGTTTATCATTGGAAACAAATGCTATCAGTTCTTTTTTTTTCCCCTAGAGGTAAAAGAATCACATAATTCATTTTTCAGAAAATATCTGAGCTGTGGTCTGAATGTATCTACCAAAATTCATATATTGAAATGTAATGGCCAATGTGATGGTACTAAGAAGTGGGGCCTTTAGGAGGTGAATAAGTCAAGAGGGTGGAGCTGTCACCTAAGATCAAGACCCTTATAAAGAAGTTTCAGGAGGGTTAGCTCCATGGCCTAGTGGTTAAAGAAGCTGGATCCCACATGAATGACCCCATAGTTTGAGTCTTGGACCCTGTAACTTGGAAAACATACCATACATGTGCACATGCATGTCCAAAAACCCAACAAGATGGAGAAATGGAGGAGAAAGATTGTGGCATGACCATTCCCCTAGGGGGTGCTTTCTCCTCCTCTCTGTCACCTATCTCTCTGGCAAGTTCACATACCCTTTGTCAAAAATTGTAAAAATAGGGACTAGCAGTTAGCGCAATGGCTATGTCGCTGGACTCCCATGTAGTCAACTATGGTTCGAGTCCCAGACCCGGTGGCGTAAATTCACGCTGGGCGTGTGTGCGTGCATGCTCAAGATCCTGAGAGGAGAATGGAAGAGAAGGATTGCGGTGTGGCCATCCCCCCTGGGGGGTGATTTCTCACTTTCTGTCTCTCTATCTCTGTTTTTCTGGTGACTGCACATGCCCTATAGCAAAAACCTCTCCAAAAAAAGAAAAAAAAATGTAAAAATAAATAAATAATTGGGTGGAGAGAATGGGTTTGCTCTATTATAGGGATACAGCTCCTACCTCATTTTGTACATCCACGCCTTCGGCAATGTGAAGACATTGCATTCAAGTGCCATCTTGAAAGCAGAGACTGGGGCCCTCACCAGGTACCAGACCTGCCAGCACTTTTTTTACTTCCCAGTCTCCAGAACTATGAGCTAATACACTATAAATTATCCCATTTTTTGTTCATTAGGTTAGTTTTTCTTTTCTTTTTTTTTTTCTATTTTGTTATAGAAACACAAATGGACTGAGAGACCTAGTAGTTTCTTTGTTAGTATAATTTAACATATTTAACATAATTTTTCAGTCACTCAAGTAAAAATGGTGTTCCAAGAAAAAGCAGCTTGTTCAGCTTGTTTAAGCAATGCTGCTAGTATGAGCAAAAGTT
Organism: Tupaia tana; assembly: GCA_026018925.1. Classification (NCBI taxonomy): domain Eukaryota; kingdom Metazoa; phylum Chordata; class Mammalia; order Scandentia; family Tupaiidae; genus Tupaia; species Tupaia tana. The sequence goes on from JAKSZU010000002.1 coordinate 6,523,268, forward strand.
CTTTATGCACACTCCCCACAGGGACACATATTATTTTAAAAAGACAGTAGTTGGGCCAACAGTGATGCGGTAGTTAGGATGCCTGGATCCTACATAGCCAACTGCATGGCTCAAGTCCTGGACCTGGTAGTATAAAAAACACGATGTGCATGTGTGCATGTGCAAAATCTCAAGAGGAGAATGCAGGAGGGGGATTGAAGCCTGACCCTCTTTCTTGGCAGGCAATGGGAGTGGGGTGATTTCTGGCTTTCTTTCTCTGTCTCTCTCTCTGGCAGGCACATATACCTTCTAGAAAATAAAATAAATAAGTAAAAACACACACACACAAAGATAGCTTTCAGAAGTTGAAACGTATTAAAATTAATCATTTTTTGTGCCTTAACAAATATATTTTTTAATGAGTGGATTTTTTTCCTCCACCAGGGCATGGTAGTAAAGAATAATAGGACTATCGATATTTGTGCCATTGTTTTGATTCATGCTAAACTGCAGTGATTTGACCAATCATTGCTTTTCACCCTCAGTGTAAATAAAGGCATAGTAAAAAATAAATAAAAAATCAAATAACATCTCACTGCTAGTATTATAAAAATAATTCAACCTTGAAGACCTTCTTGAAAGGGGAACAAGGACACTCAGGGGTCCATAGGCCATATTTTGAAAATCATTGCTCTAAGGAAATTCTTATGGATATGCGTGAAAGTTGTAATCAGTTCAGCATTACTTATATATCAAAAAATTGGAAATAACTCAAATATCCATCAATAGGAGAGTGGACAAATAAAAAATGCACATTTGATCAATGGAACACTAGATAACATTTAATGCTGGATGAACTAAAATTCTATCCATCAATGTGAATAATTCTCGAAAACATAATATTGAACTGAAAACAATTTGCAGAAGAATGAGTATTATGCCATTAATACAAAGTTTAAAATTTTGAGACATAATACTATATTAAACTGTATTCTACCATATATTTTGTAATTTTACTATTATAAAAGAATGCCTAAGGTTGGTAAATACTGAATTCATGATGATAGTTCGGAGAAGAAAATAAATGAGAACAAGGAGAGGTTTATTGGGACATCCAATTGCATCTTACTGTTTTATATCACCAAAAAGTATCTCAAGCAAAGATGAAATCAACTTACAACACAGCAAAGCTATGTGGTGGTAACTATGTGTACTGTACATTAACCCCTACTCATATATGCGGGTTAGATCTTTTATAGCTGAAAAGCTTTTTTTTATTTATTTTTTATAGAAGGCATGTGCACTCACCAGAGAGGGAGAGAGAAACAAAGACAAAGGAAAAGAGGGACAAAGCACCACCCAGTGGGACGTCGTCCCTCCACAATCCCTTCTTCTCCATTTCTTCATGCTGCTGGCATTTTAGGCATACATGCGCATGTGCCCAGTGATCTCTGGAAGTCACTAGGGTTGGGATTAGGACCTCAGTCAGACATGCAGAATCTGGTTTCTTTAACCACTTGGCTACAGGCTGGCCCTGAAAAATAATTTTTAGGGGCAAGTTGGTGCCATACTAGTTAAGGCACTGGACTCCCATGGGGTAGACCCTGGGTCAAGCTCCAGACGCAGCGGCTTGAAACTCACGCCAGGCACATGTGCATGCGTGCCCAAAATCCTGAGAGGAAAATAGAGGAGAAGGGATTGCAATGTGGCTATCCCCCATGGGGGTGATTTCTCGCTTTCTGTCTCTCTGTTTTTCTCTGTCTCTTCAACAAGCACACTCATCCTATAGCAAAATCTCTCTACAAAAAATAATAATTTTTTAAATATACTAATTCTAGGTTTATAATTTTTTAAAGTTTTAAATAGTTTCCTGTTTTTGTCACAAATTAATAAATATAACATCTAACTATATTTTTCTTCCTTTATTTTTTAACATGCAATCACTGTGTATTACAGTATATCAAATGAATTTTCTCATTCTGAATACACTTTGTATTGGTTCAAAGATATTACCCTACATATTATCATCAACAGGTAATTTTTCATTTTTGTGTCCTTTAAATGCTTTGCTTCCTTAACATATAATTATATTAACATCCCATAAATTTAGATGTGGAAACAAATTAAAATTTTGAAACAGACAAGTTATGATGACAAAGGATCATCTTCAGAGATGGAAATGGGGAAACAGGCATTTTCCACCTCATTGAAATCCAGTGCACACAGGGAGAGATACTCCAGGACAATTCCCAGTGCTCCACACAGTTCCACTACTGATCCCAAGCCTATATGGTTATTCACTATGGTTCATTCACATTGATGATTTAGAAGGAAGAAAAGAGAAGCGTCTTGGGGTGAGGGGTGCAATGGGGAAAAGAGGAAGGTGCTCTGTGTTCAGCGAACACCTCAGGGCAGAAGATGAAAACTGCCATACTTGGAACCAGCAGGTGGTATAGTGGTTACATCACTGGACTCCCATGTAGTCAACTGCAATTCAAGTCCCAGACCCAGCAGTTTTAAACTCACTCCAGGCACATGTGCATGTGTGCCCAAAATTCCTAGAGAAGAATGGAGGATGGCATGGCCTTCCTCCCTGGAGGGGGGTGATTTCTTGCTTTCTGTCTCTAAGTCTCTCTCTGTCTCTCTGGTGAGCACATACCCCCTATAGCAGAAATCTATCTTTCAAAAAAAAGAGAGAGAAAACCGCTATACTAGGTTTAAGGCCTGCACACTTCCACAACAATATTCATAGGGATTAATCACCTTTCATACTGTCTTTTAAATTCGGTGAAATTTAATCTTAAGTATGAGGCCTAAACTCTCTCCAAATTGAAAAGTTTTTGCATATATTGATTCAGTAAACTTATTTCTAAGGTTTTGCTATTAAAGGGATAATATTGTATTCTTCAAATATTACTAATGGAGAAGATTCCTCATGGCTCCTGCGAAATAGTCAGTTCAGGGTACAAGAGAAATGAAGATTTTCTACTGATAATTTAGCCTCCAGCAAACAAGCTAGCATGATGGATCTAAGGGCACTGTAGCTAAACATCCAAATACTATTAGGGTTAACATATTCTTCAATACCTACTGAATCTACTGCACAAAGTGATCACAACAAAACGACCGAGAGATCATCTTATTCTGCTTGCTCCTGAATGTTCAGATTGAACTTCAAGAATTAGGAAGAAACACACCATCCATCAGATGACTAGAAATCACCGCAGGACCACAAGAAATATGGGAAATCAAGAAAATACCTCCCCTCCAAGGGAAAAGAATAACTCCTCTTCATCTACAAGCAGTTCAAAGGAAATCATGGAAATGTCTGATAAAGAATTTAGAACATTCATAATGGTGAAGCTAACAGAGATGGAAGAGAAAAGAGACAATGAACTGCTGAAGAGAAGGAGAAAGAAGTTGAAGAGTTCCAGGAGCTGAGGAAATTCTTGCAAGATCTAAAAGAGGAATTACACACTTTAAAAATGAATCAAAGGGACCTGTTAGAGATGAAGTCAAAATCTCCCTTGAAAGTATTAAAAGCAAACTAGATCATACAGAAAATAGAATCTCAGACATAGAAGAGAAAATTGCTGGCCTAGAAAAATCCACCACAAAGACTGAGAAAATTGCCCAAAAATTTGAAAATAATATACAAGAAGTACTAGATACCATCAAACATCCAAACATCTGGATAATTGGCATTCCAGAAGGCGAAGAGACCCATAAGGGCATTGATAATCTATTCCATGAAATCCTGCAAGAAAATTTTCCAAACCTAGAGAGGCACTCAAAGATCCAGTCCCAAGAAATACAAAGGACTCCAAACAGAATCAACCCAAGATGATCTTCTCCAAGACACATTATAGCCAGGTTGACCAAAACCACTGACAAAGACAAGATACTAAGATTGGCAAGAGAAAAACATCAAGTTACCTACAAAGGACATCCCATCAGGCTAACAGCAGATCTCTCATCGGAACCAATGCGAGCGAGGAGAGAATGGGAAAATATATGCAAAGTGTTAACAGAAAAGCAATTTCAGCCAAGAATACTGTACCCAGCAAGACTATCTTTCATGTGGGAAGAAAAGTCAAGAACATTTTCAGATAAACAAAACCTGAAAGAATTTACCAGCACCAGACCAGATCTCCAAGAAGTTCTCAAGGGAGTGCTGTATCAGGAAAATTAAACATAGACACACAGAAATAAGAGTTCAAAAACTAAGAGAGTGGCCAACTTAATCATAGGGAGAAGTCTGGAGTTGAATATTATATCCCAGAATTTAATCAGGAAAATTGAACCACAACAGAAGATAAAGTACATGAGTCTGAATTGGTGGAGTATAATTTATGACTTTTGACTAAAATATTGCTGATTTTCTTGTAGACTTTGTTATTTGGTTGTAAGGATTTGTATCCTGTCTTGAGATATGGATAGGTTCATGCACCTATCATTTGATCAGAACCCTAACCTGTTTCCTGGCTTTAAGCAAAGTTCCTTAGCATTTCTTTGATTAAAGTTAAATCTGGTTTTCTTAATAGTATCAGGTGAACTTGCTATTGAACGTAGTTAGATTATTTAAGAAATTGTGTTATCAATACAGTGTGGGAGGGAAAGGAATGGAAGACAATTGTAGACTCCAGAGATAGTGTGAGAAAAGGGTGGGAAAGGACAGAGGGTCAGAAATAGGGGTAAAAAAAAAATTTTCTAGAAACTAGAAATGGAAAATTTGTGATAATAATATGTGTGATTAAGTCACTATGCAGTATATTCTGGATGGGAAATCACATTTTGTATGCTGTGACAATGCTTAGGGAAATAATGTAAATTAAGTTGAAAAAAAAAGTTTCAGAAAAAATACCTATTCGATGACTGCAGTATGATATATAGCCTCAGCTAGGTGCTACTTTGTAGGATGTTCATTCTACTCATTGAGGCTTATGTCTAAAGTTGGACTTGTGTTCATAGAAATGTCTATATCAGCTGTGCTTGCTATGAAAAATTTAGATTAATTAAGATCTTTAGTGACTCAATAAAATGTGGGGGAAAACAATATAGAAAGCAAACATAGATACCAGAGACAGTGTGGGAGGAGAGCGGGAGATGGCAGAGGGTAAGAGATAGGGAATCAAGGACGAGGAAATAAAAGCAAAACATATAGAAAACAAGAAATGGAAAATTAGTTGTTGACGATAACATGTATGTTGATGTGCTTGATTGAGCCAATATACAGTGTACTCTGGGGAAAAAAATATATTACGAATGACTCCTTGAGTAATCAAGGAAAAAAATAGCAGCCCTTTTGAGTCTCCTCATCTTTTTATCTGTCTCCCAGTTCATTAGAAATAGGATCATTCCCAGAATATGGCCAGTAAAAGAGAGAGGAGATTAAATATAATTATGGGAGTTTTCCTAAGGAGTTTGACAGGAGTAGAAATTTAAACTATTAACTATTTTAATTTTATGGTAACACCAACTTAATGTGTCCATTCTGATTTTTGCCTATCCCGTCAATTAACTCATAGCTAATTTTGGTATTAAGTATCCAGTCATATTTACAAGCACTCTGTATGTTGTTCATTCCTCACAAATACCTACAGCCAAAGAGAGAACATTAATATGTGGATCAAAGGGCCAGCAGATGACATGGTAGTTGGGGCACTGGACTCCCACATGGCCAATTATGGTTCTAGTCCCAGACCTGGTGGCTTGCTTTCTCATTTTCCCTTTCTATATCTCTTTGTCTCTCTCTGGTCAAATTAAAAGAAAAAAAAAGAATTAAATAAATGATTCTTTTTAAAAAATGATAACATGGATCAGTTGACGATAAGCTCACCATGTCATTCCTGATACGTGTTCATGAGAACACTGTACCTCAGGTTCTCCTCCTAGAATTCAACACTAGTCCCACCAGCTTATCACCAACAGCAACTCAAGAACCACAGGGGACATGTGACTAAGAAGGAGTGTTGCACTTGGACTAAGAAGAAGATGATACTCTTTTTTCCTGCTTTCATGAGTTTTTACTCCCAGAGGCGGTTTTTTTCTTTCATTGTATGATCTGGAACTGCCTGGTGGTTTCTCCACACTGACTACCTTCTGTGCTTTCACAGAATTCTAACATAGTATTTCTTTTTATTACTCATTTTTTATTTTCAGATTAATTTCACATTTTATGTAAAGTCCTCATCATGATGTATACAATATTTTTTTCAATACAGTACTTTACATTTTTTTCTGTTAAATATTTCTTTCCTTTGCACCTCACACCCACTCTCTACCAAGCATTTCCCTCATTTAAAGAAGATGTACACCAAATAAGTAATGCTCAAGGTAACAGAATATTTACAGAGAATTTTTCCTAGAACTCAAAGCTAAAGACAAAAATAAGCTTCTCTCTCTCCCTCTCCCTCCCTCCCTCCCTCCCTCCCTCCCTCCTCTCTCTCTCTCTCTCTCTCTCTCTCTCTCTCTCTGCTGACATTGGACCAGGTAAGTCCTTAGGGCTTAGAAAATCTAGTTTAAGGGGGAAAGAGAAAAAGACTGCTGAGTAACCTGGGAGGGGTGAGTGCCATGTTCCCTCCAGGAGCCCCTGTAAGGGGCTCCAAGACATTCTTCATAGGCATCAGATTTGTCTTCAAAAGCAGGATGGGCACCTCCCTACTTGGCTGGGGATCAGCTCCTGCAGGTTGCTGATCTGCCGTCAGTGGGGTGCAGGGAGGAGAGGAGGGAAGGGAAGAGAAATGGGAAGACACCAGAAAGGCAAGAAGTGAGAGCCACACAGGAGCCAGCTATCCTTCACCACTAGGTGTGGCAAGGACGCATGACTTCCTTGCCTGGCACCAAAGAAGAGGTCACCTTTGAACCATGTTGCGTATGTGCCACCAAGGGGCTGGCCTGAGCACCCAGGCAACTTCATGCTCCGGAAGAGTTGTGGGATGTTCTACACAGACAGGAGTTGAGGAACGAGATGACATCTCATGGAAAAAACTGTAGTGGGACAGAGCCCCCTGAAGAACTCATACCCCTAGAGCCCGTAGCGTTTTGTTTTTATTTTTATTTTTTCTTTTCTTTTCTTTTCTTTTCTTTTCTTTTATTGAAAGATTTTTTGGCTATAGAGCACATCACTCACAGGAAGACAGAGAGATAGAAAGTAAGAAATCACCTGCCAGGGGGCATGGCCATACCACAGTCTCTTATCCTTCATTCTCCTCTCAGGATTTTCAGCAAACACGCACATGTGACTGACATGAGTTTCAAATCATTGGGTCCGGAACTTGAACCACAGTCGACCATGTGGGAGTACAACACCTTAACCACTACGCCAAATGCTGGTCCTCAGGGTTGTTTTTAAAAGTGAGAGTAGGGCCAGCTTGTGGTGTGGTGGTTAAGTTGACTGGATCCAACATGACTCAGTAGGTGGTTTGCAAGTCTCACACCTGAGACTTATGAAACCTACTGACATGTGTGCATGCCTGCCCAAGATTTCAAGAAGACAATGGAGGAGAAGAGATTGCATATGAATGGTCCATGGGGGCGAGGGGGGGGGTTGCTTTCTCATTCTCTCTCTCTCTCTGTCTGTATGTATGTCTCTCTTTCTGTCTCTTTCTAACAAGTACATGTACTCTGTAGCATTTTTTAAAAAAATAAATAAAAGTGGGAGCCAGCATTAGCCAAGAGAGGAACTCCAGATGGGGCCAAGAACCCAAGAAGACCCTTTACTACCTTCCTGTCTCCTCCCCCCACTCCCAATGCCTGGGAGATAGGTCCAGGGGAAGGGGAAGAAGGAGTGGAAGAAGAGGAATCCCTCCCTCTCCCAAGTGAAATCCCTGGGCCAGAGCTGAAAGGGGTGGGGGAGTTCAAGAGGTGGAGAACATGTTTTAAAATGAACTGGTATGACTTTTAATAACTGGAAGGGATCAGAGGTATAGAAAATCTGCCCGATGTGTAATTAAGGGATAGTACTGGGAGAATCAAAAAAATTAATAAACCAAAACAACGTTATTAATAATAAAAAAAAAAAAAACAAGGGCCAGCCAATGGTGAGACAGTAACACCAACTTCTGTCATGCCAGACTCACACGGAAAAGGTTCTGGGTTTGCATCAAGATGCCTCCATGTGCACGTGCCTGATCTGGGTTGGCTGAGCTAGAGGTGGATCACTGTGTAAGGACCCTGTTGGGGGTGCTCTCTCTCTCTCTCTTCTATCTCTCTCTCTACCTCTTTAATGGGAAAAATAAAATCTAAAATCTAAACAACACCAAAAGAAAAAGTTGTTTTATTCATACCCATAGCAAGTTCAGACTGCACAATAAACAAGGTGCATAGACTTTCTGAGCATTGGAAAAGACATCAGGGTGACTGAGAGCATGCAGAAAGGGAAGTTCAAGGGAGGAGTTATAGGATGAGGAGGAATTAACCAGACAAAGATAGGGAGTGGGTTGATTGGAGGAGAAAAGGAGATGAGAAAAAGGGGTGGTGTGGAAAGGAAGGAAAAAAAAAACAGCAATTGTCAGTAATCACAGCAATATGGAGGTTTTGTCCCATTAATCCAATCCGATCAAACACACTGCACAGATAAATCAACTGTTTGCTAAGCGTTTCTGTTTCTGGAGGCTTCTGCACTCTACCTAACCTTAAAAGAGTAAACTACATTCTCTGACAAGTTAGAGCAAGGTTAAGTTGAAGTGAATGTAGTATAATGATCACAAGTACACATGCCAGAGCCAAAATTCTGAGGTTCACACCTGGCTCTTCCACTTAGTAGCTGGGCACTTCAGTCTCCTCATCTGTAAAATGGGATTAAAAAGGCTACTTCACCTACTTGTGGTTGAAAGGATTAAATGAGGCAGCTAAAATAATGCCTGCCAATTAGGAAAAGTGCCATCACTGACATTATATAATTGACTAATTCATGTATGTTAAAGCCCTTCAAAAACAAGTTCCAGAGGTCTAAGACATTACTATGCTTCAGTTTTGAATCCATTTAATGCCATAAGGCAATTCTCTCATGGAAGTAAATTTCCTGCAGGAAAACATTAAGTATGTGTGTGCAGGTGCTACACTAAACCTACAGCAGAAAGAATGCTTTTGAGAAAAGCATTCCAATTTACTTGACAAATTTATTCTCATATGGCTATTTGAAATATTTTCAATATATGAAGCATAATCAGATACATAAGTATCTCTGAGCAGTTACAAATAATACACTCCAAATAACTATACATAATGAATATAATCCATGAATGGACCTTCTTCTTAACATTCAAATGAAATCATTCTATTGCTAAACTGGTATTAGAATTACTTGAATTATAATTAAGCACATCGTAAGTGCTCAACAAATCTTTGCTGAGGATGATAACAACATAACAAATTCTGTATATTCAAGGAGATTTTTTATTGTTATTTTGTTTTGCCCCAATAAATGACTTCTTTCAAATGGTTTCTAAGAGTGTTTCTGTCTTTTGTGAATCCCATTTAGTAAAGGCCACCCTGAGTCACTGTCATAAGCAACCTGAGGACAAAAATCAGAGTCACTATTTTTTCTCTTCTGCATCTTGTTACAAATAAAACTTCACCATGGATTTTGAACAAATCTCATGCATAAATAAATATTTTGGGTGATTCAATATCAGAATATCCAATTCAAATGCCACCATAGTATAGAACCAACTGATTACCATCATTCATTTACTCTTTGGATATCTGCAAGCCATTTTACATCTCTCTACATTTTTTCTTGAACAGTAGAATCTGAGACCTAATAGTCAATACTTTCTTCTACCTACCCTCCAGGAAAAAATATTCCAAACCTGGGATTAAGGAATCACAAAATTGCTATCACTTTCTGTGCTCCATTCCCTCCTTTCAGCCCTCAGTCTCAGTGGCTTGGAATTAGTACCAGAAACTCTTCTCAAACAACTGGAAGCTACATATGCTTAATGAAAAAGGGTGCATCAGTACCCTACCTATGGCACACATATATCGTTTTGCCATTTTGGACGCATCAAATATGACACTTCATAGAAAAGATACAGCCCCAGTCTGGAAAATTGATTAGAGAAGAGGAAGCAGAATAAGAGAACTGCAAAGTGGCATGCATGTTGGTCTACAAGACTGCAGATGATTAGAGAGACCGTAGATGAATAGAGTCGATCAATCAATTGAGGGATAGATAATAGATGAATAGATTGATCAAATACTGGATGGATGGCTGGGATGGATAGGCAGGTAGACAGATGATATATAGAAACACTTTTAGATGGAATTAGAAGAAGGACCACAAGGCTAAAAGATTAATCAAAAAGCTCAATTATATTACAAGCCAACTCAAAAGCATTGATTGATTATTTGTTAAGTCAGCAAAGCATACCAGATACCACCAACACTGCCTATTTCCTTTGGGTTCAGCAGCAGGCACCAGGCTGAGCCCCTCACTTAAGCTCCCTGGGTGGGTCATCTGACTATTCAGCACCTTTTCTACCGCACAGAGACTGAGATGCTCAGAGGAAAGGAAGATGTTCAAGGTATAAGCTGACATTCCTGGAGTCCCAGGAACACGTTCCAAACTCCTTCCCCACCAAATGTGTCAGTGCTTTATGATTAGTGTGGTGGCAATTGACGTGGAATGGACGCTGCACACCCATGAGAGATGAGGACAATCTTTCTGCACACGCTTTGATTGACAAGATACCTAGTTTCAAAGGCACTACATGAATTTAGAAGACATGTTACTGAAATCGTGTTTTCTTAATGGCAAAACACTTTAGTACATTTGAGATGGGTACTAGACACATGGTGGCACAGGTGTAATGACGCAAATGATGACAAGACCCAAGGCACACGGAATGCTCATGTGGTGCAGTGGTGGAACAGATGGGTGCTGGCAGACGAGGAGCAGGGGTCCCCTCCAGACTCTGCCTTCCGGCTGCACCATGTTCATTGCTCTGAGCCTCAGCCTTCTTCATCTGGAAAATGAGCGTGGTAACGCTCATGTCCTGAAGTTTCTTCAAAGATTACATAAGATATTGCCTACTAATTAATCTCAGGAAATCACTTACATACAACTGCTTTTGACCTACAAAAATGACAATTCCCTGTGGTTCCACCTATTGACTATAAAGTGCTCCCCAGAGTCTGGCACATAGTGAAGACTCATGAAATCATGGCGAGGGTGGATTGAGGAAGAACAGAAGGATTTGTTGGTTTGTGAGCCCTTAGCAATAACTCTGTGGTTCCCCCTCCCCCTGCCCATCTAAGAGTCAGTGGTCATTCATAGAGAAAGTGAACAAGTAATTAGGAAAAAAAAAAAAAAAAGATTTCCACAACTGGATTAGCTAGCACAGTTGGAACCACAAGTTACATAAAAACCGACTTGGTGAAGAGAGGGTTCAGGGTCAATAGAACCTGTCATCTGGGCCACCTCTGCTTGTGGATGTGTAGCCAAGGGTTGGCATCATCAACTAAGCACATTTCCAGAGCACATGAGCTGGGTGGATGAGGAGAGTGACAAGGGACGTGCAGCTCTTCTATATGGAGTCACACGATGAAAGCCAGTGAACGATGACAAAGAGGGTCAAGATCTCACAGCCCACGGCGCTCCTGCGGCATGCATCCTCAGGAGGCTGTCATTGTGATGAAATCTGTCCTCTCCTCCTTCATGGCAAAAGCTGCCAACTGGTGGATCACTATTGAATTCTATTCCAGAAGGTGAATTCGGGAAGGGAGAGTGAGGGGCATCAGATACATGCAGGAGAGCTGGGTCTATTATTTTATTCTACTTTAGAACATTATTTTATTTCAATTTTTTTAATATTACCACAAGCAGAAACAGGATTTTTGCTCAGTCTGTACTGCCAGCACTCCGTAGGTCTCGTTCACTAGCTGACAGACGTGTCCTCTGATTTCTTCCTTCTCCCGTTACATAGAAAATTGCATTTGTTAGCATAAAAAAGAATGCATGGAAGCAAGCTTCCCCGAGTAGAAGACTTTCACACTAGACTAGGATTCATTCATGTTTACCTGTCATCCAGGTGTTCCAGTATATGTTTATCAGTAAGCTTCACAATTTTCTAATTTTTCCCAAACCCACAATGTGACATTTACATAATAATCCTGAAAATTGCACAAAATCATAATTACTACTGTAAAATTATGTAAATATTATAATCTTATCATTTACCTATTGTTAGTTCAGTGCAGTGATAGTTGAGATTCAATCTGCATGTACTTTTCTGAGATCCTGATAAACAAAATGCTACACACAGAAGAATTAATAATATCTGATTTGGGTCATCGAAAGGCTCATCATTTAAATTAGTAGTTTAGGTTAGTAGTTATTGAGCAAGGATACATATATACGGTATATAACATAGAGTCCAAGATTCCACCAGTCAAAGGTTCTGATTGAGCATCCGAGGTTGGGTTCAGAGATTGATAAGAAGGGCTCAGGGCTCATGACACACCCGGAAGCCCCAATAGGTGAGCTAGAGAGTCAGTCCAAAGCCTTTGTTCACATGCCATGTTAATGTTTTGAGTTTTTCCCTGACTTTCCTCAAGGGTCATATCAAGTCATAAACGCTACAGTAGAAGTTTCTCTTCTGAGAAGGACCTACCTTGTTATTAAATTAGTGCCAGATTAGGTCTTCAAGCTCCAATTTCTCCTAACTTAAGTTAGGTATACAGTAGTCCTCCTTCCTCACGTCCAGCAGTTTCGCACACCTAGTCGACTGCAGTCTGAAAACAGGTGAGAACAGTATAGTAAGATATCTCGGCATGAGAGAGAGCACATTCACAAAAGCTTTACTACAGTGTGTGGTTACGATGGTTCTACTTTGTTATTAGCTGTTGTTGTTCATTCTTTCCTATGTCTAATTGATAAATTGGATTTTATACAGGGATGCATACATAGGGAAAAACATAGCATATATAAGGTTCAGTACTGCCCGCGGTTTCAGGCATCCACTGGGGGTCTTGGAATGCATGCCCTGCAAATAGGGGGGAACTACTGTACTGTAAGTCTGATTAAACTCATTTCCTCTCATACTCGCCTTTGGTGGACACTGAGAAGAGCCATTTACCAACACTTGGACACCACCTTCATAATCAGAAAGGTCAATATTAATTGTTTAACAGTCTCTTTTCCTGGCTTTATGACCTTGTTCCTTTAGCATTCCCAAACTAATCATTTTCTCTACTCTTCTTAAGATCTGAGCTACATTATCTAAATCTTAAGATAATGGGCAGCCAGAGCTGCTATGTGCAAACAGCAACTTTATGTGAGTTTGAAAATGACACCGCTTCGTCATTCTGGTCCAACACCTAGCGAAGCGAGAATCCATGTGCATCTGAGGTGGGCCGGTCCCTGCTGCTTGAACCAAAAAGTCTCTGCCCCATATCTCTCCTTCTGGCCCAACACCTAGAAAAGCGAGATGGGAGGGTCTCTGTCTTCTTTCTGTCTCTGTCTCTCTATCTCCCTCTGCCTTTCTCTCCCTTTTCCTTTCTCTCAAAATTTTCATATATATATACATCCATACATACACACAAACACATTTTTTTTTAAAACATGTAAGTACTGTCTCATCTCTGACCTCAGATTTCTCTTGCTAATTTCGGAATCCATGTGCACCTGAGGTCAGCCTAACACTGCCACTTTCATGCAGCGTGCCAGATGTTTTCCTTTTTTTGCCCTTTTTAAAATTTTTTTTCCTCTTTTCGTTGTTGTCTTGTTTTGCCTTTTTTTGTCCTTTTCCCTTTTTTTCTTTTCTTTTACTTTACTCTCTCACCTTGCTTCTCAACTTCCACACATTCATTACTATGACTAATTGAGTGTCTAGACAGGTCTAAGGGCACAGAAGTGAAACATCTGAATACTTTCAGGTCACAGAAAACCTCAATCCCCACTGAACTGCTACAGAAAGAAAGAAATTCATCTTCATAAATCTGAATTCAAATCTCTTTCTGTGGATATCACGTTCAAAACAGAGTAGTAGAGGATAAATAGGCATAGAAGTACCTCACAGTAGCAAAGTGAAGCATACGAGCTTACAGTAGCAGAAATCTCCAACAAATTAGCTAAACATGAATTTACCACCAAATATTGCAGGTCATCTCCTTCCACACACCTATAACACTCACGACTAACTCCAAGAAAGTAGGAAGTAACATATAATTCACCAGATGACCAGAAACCACTTTAGAGGCACCAGAAATATGGGAAACAAAAAAAATATCTCTCCCCCAAGAAGAAAGAGCAGCCTTCCATCATCCACAGACAGTGCAATAGAACTCATGGAAATGTCAGATAAAGAACTTAGAATATTCATAGTGACAAAGCTAACTGAGATGCAAGAGAAGAGAGACAACAAACTCCAGAAGATTCAGGAGAAAAGAGACAACGAGTTCCAGGAGGTGACAAAGTTCTTGCATGATCTGAAAGAGAAAATACATACCATAAAAAAAGAATCAAATGGAATTGTTAGAGATTAATGCTGTAATACAGGAAATCAAAGCCTCCCTGGAAAGTATTAAAAACAGATTAGAGGGACCAGCAGTTAGCGTAATGGCTATGTGGCTGGATTCCCACGTAGTTGACCATGGTTCACGTCCCAGACTCAATGGCTTAAAACACACCAGGTGCGTGTGCGTGCGTGCCCAAGATCCCGAGAGGAGAATGGAGGAGAAGGGATTGTGGCATGGCCATCCCCCCTGGGGGGGTGATTTCTCGCTTTCTGTCTCTCTATCTCTCTCTGTCTTTCTTGCAAGCACACGTGCCCTATAGCAAAAACCTCTCCAAAAAAAGAAAGAAAAAAAAAAAAAAAAAAACCAGATTAGATCATGCAGTAGATCGAATCTCAAATGTAGAAGACAGAACCTCTGACCTAGAAAAATTCACCAGAAAGACTGAGAAAATAACCCCCCAAAATAAGAATAATATACAAGTCATACTAGATACCATTTGATGCCCAAACATCTGGATAATAGGTATCTCAGAAGGTAAATAAACTAATCAAGGAGTTGATAATCTATTCCATGAAATCCTGGAAGAAAACTTTCCAAACCTAGAGAGGCATTTGAATATCCAGACCCAAGAAATATAAAGGAACCTACACAGAATCAACCCAAGAAGATCTTCTCCAAGGCACATCATAGCCAGATTGACCAAAACCACAGACAGAGAGAGACAAGATACTAAAATTGGCAAGAAAGAAATGTCAAGTTACTTTCAAAGGCTATCCCATCAGGCTAACATCAGACCTCTCGTTGAAAACAATGAAAGCAAGGAAAGAACGGGAAAATATATTCAAAGTGTTAAGTGAAAAACAATTTCAACTAAGAATACTGTACCCAGCAAGATTATCCTTCATATGGGAAGAAAAGCCTGATACATTCTCAGATAAACAAAATCGGAAAGAATTTATCAACACCAGATCAACTCTTTGAGAAGTTCTGAAGAAAGTGCTGTACCAGGAAAACTAAAGACAGACAGAAATAACAGAACAAAAAAAATGACCAAGAAAAAGGCCAACTTAATGGGTGGGACAAGTTTGGAAATAGTAATAATAATGTTGAATGTTAACTTCCAAGATTTTAATGGAAATATCAGACCACAGTGACACTGCAAATTCAACAAGAGAGATAGTACATGGGCTTGAACTGGTGAAATAGAATTCTGTGACTTTTTCTAAAACATTACTGATTTTCTCCTATGCTTTGTCTTTCCGATTGAAGAATTTTTATTTTCTTTTTAGTGGTCGATAGGTTCAGCAATTTTTTTTTTTCACTGAAATGGAAACTTTTCTCCCTTCCTGACCCCTTTGCAACTGGAAAATATGTGTGAGCATTCTTATTTTGTGGCATAATGGTTATTTGCATAAGTTCAATAATACAACAGTACGTGTTGCCTTGCATCAGAAATTGAATTTTTTTTTTGAGAGGTTTTTGCTATAGGGCGCGTGCGCTCACCAGACAGACAGACAGAGACAGAGAGACAGAAAGCGAGAAATCACCCCCCAGGGAGGGATGGTCATGCTGCAATCCCTTCTCCTCCATTCTCCTCTCAGGATCTTGGGCACACACACACACATGCGCCCAGCGTGAGTTTTAAGCCGCTGGGTCCGGGACTTGAACCACAGTTGACTACATGGGAATCCAGTGACATAGCCATTACACTAACTGCTGGTCCCAGAAATTGAATTCTTTACGGGGCTCTGTGCAAATAAGAGACCAAATAGAGATTAACCTAAATTTTTTTGGCAAATAAGTTAGTTTATACTTCTCCTTAGTAAAAGGGGAAATGGAGAGAGGGAAAAAAATAGTTTCAGAAGAAAATTACAGTGCACTTGTCACTAGAGTCTAGTTTTGTCCATGTTAAGATCTTTTGTGAATCACTAAAATGTGAAAAAAAAAAAATAGTATGGAAGGGAGAAAGTGAGAAGGGGAAGAAAAATAAAAAGTAAAAGAATGCTTAATTGACAAAAAAATGAGAAGCTATTTGCTGATAATAATGTATATAGTAATATCTTTGTCTTACTGACATCTATGATATTTGTGCTAGAAAAAGAAATGTATTCTGTAAAGACATATGATTAAATATAAATAAATAAAAATAAAATAATAATAATGAAAAAAGTGAAAGGAAGGGGGCTATACGGAGGCTGGCCCACATGGGCACGTTCTGCACTCATGTCCAGAGACCTCCCTGGGAACACTAGGCATGTGTGTGCCATGATCTCTGACTGGCTGAATCTGGGGATGGATCATTGTGTCAAGACCCTGTTGGGGATGCTGGCTCTGTCTCTTTTTGTTTCTCTCACTTTTTGAAGAAATAAATAAATAAACCCCAAAAAAAGTTTGAAAAAAAAAGGAAAATGACACTGCTTCCTCAAGACATTTTATTTCCACCTCACAGAGAATTTTCACAAACACTGACTTGGCCAGGACACGTTACTGCTCTGTGCCAGAATTTGCCCGAACAAATACATGACTGTATAATGACTCTAGGTGGTCATGCTCTGCCGACTTACCACATAGAGTGACCCTTGCAGATGAACTTTGGGGGCCATTTGTGTTGTTTGTTGAAAATTTTCTCTTTTAGATCCAAATACTGATATTTCTCACCAATGGAGAAATGGAGCGGGAAGAGACCTTTTGATGATAATTATGACTTACATCTTCAGGCAGAATTCTATTTTTCCCTAAGTTGCTGCCTTGTGGGTGGAATGTTTGGAATAAGTTGGATTACTGGGAAATTAGTCTTTTTATAGGCTTCCTATTTATGGGGGAGAAAAGAATAGTGTCAGTTCAAGTTCTCACCATTTAACTAAAGAAAAACGTGGGGTGGGTAAAATCTGCATATACACAATGGCAAAGAAATATTTTGTCAAGAAGTAAACTGCAGTATTCAAGAATGAGTAATGGTGTCTATAGATACGCCTTAATCTACAAAATGAAGTGGGGAATTAACGCAATCAAGCTTTCTTTCTTTTCTCTCTCCCTTTTCTCCCACTCTCCTCACTTTCAAAGAAAAGTACTATATGAATAATTGAGGCAAGGGGATTTTTTTTCCCTTGAATAATTCAGGAAATTGCCTCAATTTTCCTCTTCACTTTTCACTACATTTACTTGTGTAGACTCAGACCACATCTACATAATGAGACATTATTGCCATAGCATAATCAACAAGGTACTTTTTTTCTCTAGCCTTCATTTTTCAATTGAATATGTGACACTTAACTGAATCAACCATACACTGATCTGATTTTTTAAGGGGAAAAAAAAAAAAAGACCGGACATGCATTCTGGCCTTTACACCTCCCCCCAGAGTTTCAGCTGCCTGTGCCAGGTGGCTGATGATTTCAAAGCAATGAGCCATAGTCTCTGCAACTAGTATATTTTATGTTAGTAACAAGGTGGACCTGTTCATTCCTCTACAAATAGGCTCTCATTTTAATTCTGGGGAAAACAGACAGGAGGTATTGCAAGAACATTGTAAGTTTCTTTTGAAATCCAACAGAAGATTGACTGGCATGAGAGCCATTGCAGATTCTGTGTCAGGGATTTAGTTTTGACTTCAAAAATGGCTTTGAGTCACCACCAGATGCTTGCCTCAATTTAGTGAGCTTAGCTAATGTGGGTACAAAGAAAAATTTTTGGAGCCAGATCTAACAAACACATGGATTCTCATTCTTATCTGTTTAGATACTTTGTCATCATTCTAAAGTGTTTCAAAATGTTCGAAGTGGTTACAACTATTTCAACATACCGTTTTATTCTTGTTGCTGTACAGTTCATGGAAATGTTCCCATTTTATTGTTTCTGTAATTCTTGCTCAGTAATTAGGCACTCACTAGACATACACATGAGCACTGCTTGATCTGAAGCTTCCTCTCTGCAACACAGCCACAGTGGCTGACAAACAAAGAAGCCTTTCCTGTAGCAAGTTGAGCACTTCTTTTCTAATAATTTTTATTTATTTATTTAATTCCATTTGTTACTATTATTATTTTTTAATTTGACCAGAGAAAGCAGAAGGGACAGCAAGAAAGCAAGCCACCAGGTCTGGGACTCAAACCAGACACATAGGAGTCCAGTGCCTTAACCACCACCGCACCTGCCGGACCTGGTCAAGCACTTCTAATCCACATATAGAGCATGGCTTGAGCTCCATTTTTCTTGCTTTATTAAACATGGCATGATCCCTGGATGAAAATCAAGTCTGGTCCAGCAGGGAACTGCGTTACTGAATAACACCATTGTTCACATCCACACAGCATTTGTGTGTACATCGAGACAATGACTCACTGCCAAGGGCTTGATCACGCTGTAGTTTCCATCTCCCTGTGGCTCCTTCCAGCTCCATCTAATTCACTCTCCTTTACTTTTTGCCTTCCACTTCTCTCCTTTCCCGCCTTTCTTGCATTTTGGTGTCTATGTATCTTTTCCCTTTCAATCCTTTCCTCACTCACCTTAATACACTCTTTTCTTTTCAATTTTCTTGTGCAAAAAGTGCTTCTCAGCCCTTGACTCAACCCTGGAATACACAAGCAAGTCCCTGCATGGTTGCTCTCCTACCGGAGAGGCTGCACTAGCTGCCATGTCTAGCTGAGATGCTCATTGGCCCAGGCGCACGCGCCCCTGTAGGCTGAGGAAGCACTCCCCCGTCTCCCAGCCCTCTCCCTGCTCTCAGAGACCACAGCCTCACAGGCTCCCATCCCCCTAGCTGTCATGTGAGACTGTTCAGGGAAGAGACTTCAGGGCCAGATAAACCTGAGCAGGCAGGTGATTGGCAGCAAGTTGCATAAATCTCAGGGCCACCCTGTGCAATGGGCATCATCATCGCTGCTGCTGTGAAGATTAAATGAAGCAGGGGCCAGCAGTTAGCGTAATGGCTGTGTCCCTGAACTCCTATGTAGTCGATCGCAGTTTGAGTTCCAGACCCCGTAGCTTAAACTCACGCCGGGTGCGTGTGCGTGCGTGCCCAAGATCCCAAGAGGAGAATGGAGGAGAAGGGATTGCGGTGTGGCCATTCCCCCTGGGGGGTGATTTCTCATTTTCCATCTCTCTGTCTCTCTCTGTCTTTCTGGCGAGCACACGCACTCTATAGCAAAAACCTCTACAAAAAAAAAAAAAAAGATTAAGTGAAGCAGTGAGTGAGGAGCCCCGCGCATGGCCCAACATATGATACCCGTGTTGGGTGAGCACTGCCATGTGCCAGCTGTGAGCTAAGCCAAGCACTTCAGTGACATTACCTCACAGCCACCTGGGGTCACGTGGTCTCTCATCCACGTCCTTTCAGTGAGACCAGAGAGAAGCAGGGAGTGCTCTAGCAAGGAGGTTGATGGTGGTCTCCACCGTCAACGCTGACCCTCGTGAGCAGTGCTGCTGCACGGGGCATGGTCGTGCTGGGCCTTGTGCGCCGACTGCTGCGTCCCCAGGGGTACAGGCAGGGGCAGGGGCCGTCCCAGTACTTGGCTATCTCTCCCTCCCCAGCCCGATGGAAACTAGACGAGCCCTGGAGCCGGGAGCAGCAGCGCTGCACAGGTCAACAGAAACGCGGCGCCGCGTCGGAGCACTAGCGCGAACACCAAAAGTTTCCGAGAAAACGTGTGTAATGGAGACCCTACCGAGCACTGCTGCCCGCCAGGCCTGCCCAGCCTGAATACCCAACTGTGTCTACGGGGCCAGCTCTGCTGGACTCCCAGGGACTCGGCAGGGCACAGTCGGCAGACTTCTGCTCCAGGCAAATGCAGACATTTCAACTGTGCTCACAGCAGGATGTCTGAAAATTTAACCTCTGGTCCACTACGGCCCATCCTAAATGGGTAATCAGACCTGCAGGTATTAATTAAACTTATGGTTCTATTTATTGTAGGACTCTGGGGATTGAACAGACAGCAAATAGCAATAAGCACTTCTGAATGTTCTCTTTGGCTTAATTACTGTTCCATACTTAGTCCATCAAATTGATGTACAATCAACAAGGCTGCACTTACTCCACACTGCTCGCTTGGAGTGAGAAGGCTCAGAACCTGCCAGCCTCCCTCTGTGATGGCGTCTGAGGCCACTGGAGAATCAAGACAAAACAAACCCGAAGAGGCCTCCAATCTCGCCTGTCACTATCAGCTTGGCAGGAAGTGCCTCTCTCCCTAGCCAGCATTGGTTTTTCGGTTTGTTTTGTTTTGTTTTGTTTTGTTTTGTTTTGTTTTGTTTTTCAGACACCTTGATTGGCATGGGATAGTCCTCTGGAATAAGCACATCGTCATACCCTGCCTCAGCAGGACAAGGGCGGCAGAGTTGCACAGCGTCCCATGGTTTCTGAGCCTCATATGCAACCCACACAGATAATTACAAGTACAGATTCCCGAAATCTAGAGGGACTTTAGAGGTTATCTAATCCAATGGCCTCATTTTATACAAGATGAAACCGAGACAAGAAAAGCAAAATGGCTTGACTAGGGTCATGCAATGTCTGAGAAAGGGATTTGGGGTTGTAATAAAGAGAGACCTACTCAAGCTAGCTTAAGTAAGTAAAGGAAGATTTATTACAGGACAAGGGACTCACACAGGAAGCGGGAAGTCACCAGTCTCTCCTCTCTGCTTCCTTTTCCATATCTGCTTCTTCCTTGTATCTGCCAAGCTCTTAATTCTTGTCCCTAGTGACTTCAGCTTCCACATGGCTTTGAGTTGCCATGATCTCAAAGTCTGATCCCACCTGGGGACTGATCTTCTAGGTTCAATGCTCAACACCTTCTAACCACAGGCTCTGTACCTCTGCAAATTCTGCAAATTATGAATTTGCTTGGCTCATCTTGGGGCTCATCACTCCAACAGGATGATACAATTAATTGTGGCCAGGAGCACAAGCCACTTAGGTCCACAATTTGGCACAGACTCAGGTGGGACAGTTCCGACAAGGGAAAACTATAGACAGATGCCAAATACAACGGTGGAGCCAACACCAATACCCTGATCTTCCACCTTTGCGTTCGGCACCTTTCTGCCATATTATTCCACCTCTCAGTCTCAGCCCAAGGATTACCTTCCAGCTGGAGGGAGACAGAGTCTGTGGCTAGACTTGCTCAGGAAATGGTGGTTTATAATGGTGGGCTGGGAGTGGCCACGTGTAAAACAGGAAGAAATCACTGCAGCAGTCACTCACCTATTGAAGCTCCATCCACAAGAACAATCAGAGAGAACTTCAAGAACAAATAAGAAAACTTGCAACACAGATTCTGAACTCCCCACTCCTTACTCCCATGAAAATAGCATGTTTCAGTGGCAGTAGGCTATCCCAACCAGGTCGAGTAATCTGAGTGATGAACAGACTGTCATAAAATCACTTCCCTCTCCTAAAAGAATCCAATAATGAAATTCACATTCCATCCTCTCGTTTCTGAACTGCTTCAGTTTGCTCTTACTGGTAAAGAAGGAACAAACTGTGCTGTCAAATGCACATTTGACTTTTTTCTCTATTTCTTCCCTCACATTAAATGAAATTTCCCTTACTTACTGAAAGAGGCAAAACCCAACACATTCATTCATATTTCTCTCTTGACCTAACTCTGCATGGACCACCTCTTTCCTTCCACTTTCTATTTTATAGGTAAAATAAGAATCTAAATGAACCCAGGCAGGTAGTACAGGTTTAAAATATATATAAATATTGAATGAGCACTTAGATTGCTATCTCTGAAAGGAAAACCATGTCAGTGGAAAAGATGCCAAGTAGGTAGTTAGGCGAACCAAGGTCTGGTCCTGGGTGTGGAACCAACCAGCTCCATGACAAGACAGTCACTTTTGGCCCTGGGCATGGTGGTGTGCAGCATGCAACAGGTCATGTCTTGGACCTCCTTTCAGAAGTGGCCAGCCATGCCTTCACGAACAGGGTCACTCTAGAAAAGTCTTGTGCACCCCCAAGGGCACATCACTTGGTGTTGCTGCCTTGTGGTGAAGAGAGCGTGGACCACAGAAAGACCTCATTTTGCTCCTGGCTCTGGGACCAGCTAAGTTCTGCAACCTCCTCGCCCTCTTTCCTCCCTGCAAAATGGGGGGTTGGGGCCAGAATGGTACTTCTTGACCTTTCCAGATTTCAGACTCCTTTGAAAAATCTGATGCATGCTATAGACAGGCTGTCCAGAGAAATGCACAGACATGTCAAGTGGTGTGTAACCTTAAAGGGATTTTTCCCCCCCAAAACGTCTATTCTTGAGCCTGTTTTGAGTCAAGTGCCCAAGTTAATATACCTTGAGCTAGACAGCTCTAAGGCACTTTTAGCTCTGAGAGTCTGACTATTAGCCCCTGCTCTGCCAATGGCATTAAAACACTCTGTGGAACACGCGAGATCTTCAATTCTGCCTTCTCTTCTCACAAATGAAAACACCGAGGGCCACATTGGTGAACTGACCACAGAGTCTGAAGGGCTGAGACTAGAACCTCTGTCCTCTGATGTAGGTTGTGTGGTCTCAGAAGAGTGGTCCCTGTAAAGTCCTGAAAGGGTCACAAAGATATGGCTCCTCCATCTGGCATTTCTTGCTGTGATGTCATGACTGAGAGTTCCAAGAGGACATTGTCTGGGACTTCTCCACATTCCAGTGAAAGAAGCTGGACACACCGAGAGTCCATGAACAGTGTGTGCATCTGCTGTGTGGCCAGCAGAGAAATCTGCTCCACACCGAGCATGGTGTGATTGTTAAGAGCAGATGAAGGTGATTCTCATATACAGTCCCTAATGGCACCACCAAATCCCACTGATGACAGCCAGTCCGGGAACAGAAACTGCCTACCCTCTCTTCTCAGATCCAGAGCTTGGAAAATAACAGCCAGCTCATTGGTGCCCTGCCTCACCTGAACCCTCGGGCTTTTTGATAACAGAACTACAGAGCTGTGTCATAGCCCATAAATCATACATATGAAGAAAGGCTTGAAGCACTTACTAAGTGTGTATAAGAGCTGGGTTTTTTTTTTTCCTTTTGCCAGTCTTGAGGAGCAGTGGGTGTCTGGGTGGGTGGATTGAGTGACACGGTAGTGAAAAAGTTCCCTCCCCTTGTAGAGCTCCTCAAGAAAGGAGTCAGAGAGGTATCATTTGAGAAAGTGACAGGCAGAGTGGGTAGCGTGCCACTGATGGAACAGGGTTTAAACTGTCAGAATCCTGAATTCAGAACAAGGCGTGTCCAGAGAAGGGGGGAGCCATGCTTCCCTAACCCCTGCCACGACTGTGTTTTTGTTTCACACAAACCCCCAGAGAAGCATCTCAGATCGCCCCTTCCTCTCTTGCAACATCCTGCAGCCAATGAAGAGACCCCAGCAGATCCGTGACAATCCAGCAGCAGTCCCCACCTCCCATTTGTTCCCAAGGAAGTCCCCCTCCTGCCTCTTCCCTCCCCAGCCCCACACTGGCGGCGAAGGTCTCCCAATTATCTCTCTACCTGCCACATTAGAAAGGAAAGCCTGTGAGTTGCTGGAAATTCAGAGACTGAGGACATGCACAGTGGCACAGCCATGACATGAGAACAGATGGAAAACTTCTCAGGAACAAAACGTGCACACACAAAATGGGTTCTGGCTTTGAAGTGGATATTCACGGTGCAGCTTTCAAGTCTTCTGAAAAGCCCAAACTCAAATCTGACCTACTTAGGCAGTGTTCTTATTTATGTCGCAGACGAAGGCACTGTATATTTAGCAAATGAGAGCTAGTCATCCCCCCATGCCCACGGCTTCATGTTTACTGAGCTGAGCAAGTTCTGCATTTCCATTTTCCTCAGATTGGCTCCAAAAATGTGGCTATATCAGTTAAATACTGTTAAAAATCCATGAACTCCAAGAACCCTGCGAAAGTGTACCCAGATTCTCACTGAGTATGTGAGTTCATATCATTTAAAAGAAAAAGACTGAGAAGGCAGTTGGTCCATATTTGTTCATCTTCTCTTACTCGGCAATCCAGCTGCCTGTTATTAGGGCTGCCGGTCAGATTTATCGACACCCCAACATGCAAACGGCAAGGCTTTCTGCTCAGAGAATCACACGTGCAACATGCGGTGTGGGACTGGCATTATTATCCCACTGCCTCAAACCAAAATAGACATTGGCTTCAATCATCTCGCCTTTTGGGAGACTTTTTAACCTTCATTATCAAGATAATGACCTCAACTTTCACTCTTTGTACATGAAATCAAAGACATAAAGTTTTAACCCCTGATAACGAAGAGCCACATCAAACCTTTCTGGAAGTGGGGAGTGTGGAAATAAGCATGGCACACACACAGAGCACACCCTCTGAAGAGAATGTGGACGCCTGTAGTTTTGGTCAAAGGAGTTCTCCAAAGAGAAACTAATTCTTACAGTTGATACGGGATGCTATAAGCCTTAGCTGTGACACTCAAACCCCCCTGGATTTCACTGGAAAAGAAAAAGGCCAACTTTAAGGGACCCAGCGCCCGTCATTTCCGTGCAGCTTGCAATGTGTTCCTTTTCTTCCTTCCTCATGCCACCCCTTCTCACTGAGGAGGAAGGAGTTGGACGAAGCGTGTATGAGAGGGGAAAAACCATGTGGGTCTTAACATGTTATGTACTTTCTCTTCCGACTCTCAAAACAAATTAGTCTCTGGGACCAACAGTTGGCGTAATGGCTATGTCGCTGGACTCCCATGTAGTTGACTGTGGTTCAAGTCCCGGACCCGGTGGCTTAAACTCATGCCAGGCACGTGTGCGTGCATGCCCAGGATCCCAAGAGGAGAGTGGAGGAGAAGGGATTGTGGCGTGGCCACCCCCCCCCTGGGGGGGTGATTTCTCGCTTTCTGCTTCTCAGTCTCTCTCTGTCTTTCTGGTGAGCGCACGCACCCTATAGCAAAAACCTCTCAAAAAAAAAAAAAAAAAAAAAAAAAAAAAAAAAAAAAAAAAAAACAAGTTAGTCTCCAGCACTTAATACTGAGGCTGGATCAGCCAGCTCTTGTATTTCCAATTAAGTGAACGTGGTGGGTGACCCATCTGTGCGCCTCACTGTGGCCCAGGCACGTCCTCCTGAGCTGTAGCCACTAGAGTCTGCACATGGCACTCTTCGTCACTGTCCTTGTCACCATCAGCCCAAGGGCTCTCAGAATTTCAGTGTTACTTTGACATACATGCCTTCCTTGGCCTTTTTTTTTTTTTTTTTTTTTTTTTTGGAGAGGTTTTTGCTATAGGGCATGTGCGCTCGCCAGACAGACAGAGAGAGACATAGAAACAGAAAGCAAGAAATCACCCCCCGGAGGGGATGGCCACGCCGCAATCCCTTCTCCTCCATTCTCCTCTCGGGATCTTGGGCACGCACGCACACGTGCCCGGTGTGAGGTTTAAGCCACCGGGTCCGGGACGCGAACCACGATCAACTACGTGGGAGTCCAGCGACATAGCCATTATGCTAACTGCTGGTCCCTGCCTTCCTTGGCCTTTCACCCCTTCCCGGGACCAGGTCCCCTTCTCTAGAAGTCACTGTGGCCTGAATATAAAGCCGTCCTCTCCCCTGTCAGGAGGACAGAGCTACGCTTCCAGGGGACACCACTGACCCCTTTCTGCTGGGCTGGCATCCTCTACTCAGCCTACCTAGCCCAGCAGAGCTAGATGAAAGTTAGCACAGGCACCTGGGTATTTCTTACCACCAGCTGGCTCCCAGGTCACACTGCTCAGACCTCAGAACCCTGACCTTGGACTTCCCAGCCTCTGGATGGAAAAAACATTTCTGTCACTGAAGCCACCCCATCCACGGCATTTTGTCACAGCAGCTCTAGCGAATCCTCTCTGCCCTTCCATCCCTCACCCTCCACTCCCCTGCGCCCAGGCCTAGCAACATCGCCTCTCACTAAACCCACGTGTCAAGGCTCTCTCCTCTCCTGAACCAACCTGAACACTGACTCTCCCTGGACTCAAAGACTGACCGGGAACACACTATGAGCTTGATCTGTGTGGCTGGCTCCTGTAAGACCCCACAGCCTAGAGTTAAGCGCCTGCCCTTCGTGTCCCTGGGAGGTGCTCGTGGCCCTGCTGCCATCAGCCGTGATGCCGCGTTCAGAGAGCAAAGGCAATGAAATACAGCTATGTGGGCTCCTGCTCCATTAGGAAAGGAAAAATCAATGTTTGCCAAATGTAGAAGGACAAAATCAATAGCAAAAGAAATTTTATTTTCAACCTTCTAAGGGAGTATTACAAAGAAGAGAGAGTGAAAATTATTATTATTTATTGATGTATGTAGCACCTTCTGAAAGCCTCAAAGTGTTTTCTAGAATTACAAACTGCCTTCGTCCTTTTCTGTGGAGGATTGCTTCGTGCGACTACTGGGCAGTCCCCACTAGCAGGGCGAGGGCAGGAAGTACAGGGGCCACACAACCCTCCAGTGGGAGTGTGGTTATTTAAAGTCGGCATCTTATTTATTCATGAAGTGACAGGAAGGAATAATTAGTAGCGCAGCAAGGTTAGCACACTCGAATCTTGTGGAAAGTTCCCAAGGAAGAAGCCTCCCCTTCAGATTTCAGAAGGTATCATAATATATGTCATTTGACAGGAAGAGGAGAAAGCCTCTCTCCACCCTTCTCCAAGTTCCTTCCTTGGAACAACAGCACATTTGGGGAGAGTCAACCACCTGCTGCCAACATCTTAATGCAGTTCCTGGCAGAGGAGTTTTGATAGATGGCTTCAAAGCTACGAGTGTAAACTACTGAACAAAACTTTCCGGGGGATGGAACGTCAAGGAATGAGGCTGAAGGGAGCGGGGCCCCCGGAGGTTGGCAGCCATCTGGAAAAGTCACCGAGGGAGTCATCAAAATGAAACCTACAGGGGTGGGGTGATTTCAACTCTTCACTCTCCTCTCCCCTGTTTTCTCTCTCATTTGCGCTTTATAACTATCCTTTGCGAAAGAGAAGACAGGAATTATTAACTCCATTTTGCAGACACAGAGAGTACATGTGAGTTAATGCAAATCATTCAGCTGTTTATTGACAGAGCTAAGACAGGAGCCTGTTCTCCAGGATTCTTATGGTCCCAAGGGAGATGAGAGAGAAAGGCATTTTCTACTCCAAATAGGGATCCCCCACATGGCATCCCTGAGAAACAGGCAAGTCTAGGAATGATTAATTCATCATTCAACAGGACTGCATTTTGTTTAAAAATCATTTGACCTCTTCATAATTAAAATATAAAAATCTATCTCTATATAATGTCCTCTGTTTTCTTCTCACTTTGCCATTTATTGGGTTGTCGGAAAAGTCATGATGCATTTGCTCATGGAAAAAATAATATGTCATGACTTTTCTGACAACTCAGTAGAACTGTCCAACTTGTCTCACTACCAGGTGGGGCTCCCCCATGGCAGGAGAGAAGACTGCTATGGTGGCACCACTGTCTACCAATTGATGAACATCTCCAGTTCCCTCAAGAATTTCCCTACCTTGTGGTTTCCAGACACTCCGGCTCTTCTACCCTGGACAGTTCCAATATGTCTACTACATATTACAGTAGTATGTAAAGTACTCAACAAAATTCCAAATATCATCTGACACCATGAGATAGCAAGACTATTTTTTCCACTTTTCTTCATATTCAGCTTGCTTTGAGGGATATCTTAATTCACACTGCTGCCCTCAAAAGACTAGCTCGAAATCCAAGCAAGGGTTTCTGTAGGAACTGCTAGATTTTCCATCCACCGATCCCCGTCCTGTACCTCTGCAGTTGATTCTAAACCTCAGCGGAGGACTTTTTACCTTTATGAATAGTAAGTTTTCTCTTCTTATTCATGCCCACAAATTCGGCCTGTGGAGTTCTCGTGACTCCTGATTCTATCTTGTAGCACAGTGTTTATCCCACAGAAGTCTGCAGATCAGAACTTCCCTGGCTTCAATCAAATTACTATTAATAAATCAACTCAATGCAATACAGCCGAGATAAAGCCCTGTGACAGGCATTGGTGAGTTCTGTTGGCTGGTCTGAACTCATTGCTCCACACCCTGGTCACTCGACAGCTGTGAGCTCACCCAGCTAGGATTCAGTTCACATCTTTGTCAGGCCCTGCTTTAAGGTCAGCCACAGGCAATAGCTACTCTGAGAGCCAGAGGATAAAGCATGCAAAATCTCCCAGTCCACTATCTTGCTATCCCTTTTGCTTTTTGCCCATGGCTGCTCAGCTCATTTCCCCTTTATGGGTTCCATTTGTCACAACAGCTTCTCCCAAAGCCTGAAATCCCTCCCTTCCATTTCTGTAACCCTGTAGTTGGTGCCCCCAACTCTTTATCCTGATGAACCAATTTGCCCAGTGTAGACTTCAGCTTCTACTTGAAAACTCCCCCTTGTAATCAGCTGACTTTCCTCCATTATTTCTTTTGCCTCTTAGAGTATCCCTTGTTCCTGAGGCTAGCCCATCACTTTACACAGCTTCATCTTGTCTACACAAATTTTAGAAGACTCTTTGTCGAAAATCCTTGATAAAATCCAGATATATCATAGAATGTCAATAGTATTCTACTATCTATTTAGTTACCTTATCAGAAAGAAATATATTCATCTCTATATGATCAGCTGGTGACAGCAGCGTGTAGAGCAATCCCCTGCACAGGCTTAGCTCCTTCTTCTAGAAACTATCCTTCTCCTTCACACACCATCCATATGGTCTTCATAGAGTACAATGTGATCCCATGTCCAGCATCAGCCAATTGGTCTAGGTGGTCAACCCCCCAAACTAAGCCTATCACACTTTTTTGACAGGTCTGAACACCAAAACTGAAGCAGAAAGTTAATTTCTCTAGGGTGGCCGACTTTGAGATGTGGCATTTGGAAACTGTTGGCCCCATGTTAACGGTTCTGTATGTGTCTTAAACTACTGGTGAAGAGAGACAGAAATGGAAGGATAGGGTGGCTCAGAGCCAGTAAGCCAAGTGAATTCCAAAAAGTTCAAGACATTCATCCCTGAAGATGAGCCACCTGCTCCTTGAATCCAAGAGTCCCAACATTTTTACGAGAAATCCCCCCTTAAGCCAGTTTGAGTTGAGTTTCTGTCATTTGCCATCAGAGTCCTAAGCAATAGAGTAACAAACATGAACCCCTCTCCTGGGACCACCCAGCTGCCCCAGCTTTTTAGGATTACACTGGTGAACTATTCAAACACGTGCAATCCCACAGAGAGCTGCGGGCCTAAAAAAGAAGTTAGGTCTGTTTCAGATAATCAGGGCCACTGATATGACAGATAAGTCAAACCTCATGTTCTTAATTCTCAAGCAGTGTGCCACCAACAAACACAAGTCTCTGATGTATCATGACCTTGGTTTTAGAATCTACTTTTCTTTCCTTTTTCTTTCCGGTTGCCTCCTATTCACAGTAAAGGAAAGTTTCTCTACCCAGCCACCATCTAGATCATGGACCATAACAGGCCACAGGGAAAGAAAGCCATGGAAACCGAGGCACAGAGAACGTTTGCTTATTTCCGTTGTTCCGAGTTGAGCAGTGGAGGGGTGTCAGCTGGATACCCCTCAGAGTACAGCACGAATGTTCGTGACCTTTCTATTGACAGCCGGGAAGGTACCCTGGTAAACACCTGAGATGGCCACTTCTGTATTACACTCCCCAGTTAAAGCCAAATACCTTCTAAAATGGAGATGGGAAAAAAAAAAAAAAAAAAAAGACTTCTCCATGGTCTTAAACTCAGTCAAATGCACAAACACAGACTCAACAGCTCAATACAGAAAGCCTCCATCCATTTGAGGTCAGCACGTTTGTCGAGTCTGCTCTCGGAACCTCCATGTCACTGGGAGAAACCAGCCTCCCAATCCAGAAGGAAGAGGCTTTCCCTGCAGACTGACGTGTGCATTGCTAGGCAACGTGAGCACGATGACCAGTGACCATCAGACTCAGGGGCCGCGGCAACGCTCTCTGAAATTTTCTCAAGGGTATGTCAGGAGAAAGAGCACAGGGCTTAGATTTTTAAGAAACCAGAACAGATTAATCCTGTAAATTCTTTAGGGCCATGCATGATCCCTGATTGGTTTAATATTTTTCCCGTCTAGTATCTCCTATGATCAAGACCAACTAAATAATTTGCAGGACTCATTGCAGAATAAAAATACAGGGCTCCTGGTTTAAAATTATTAAGAATTTCAAGACAACAGCAGAGTATTAAATACAACACACAGTCCTCAGAGTGCACACCGATGAAGCCAGCCCTCCCATAATACCAGGGTCATGAACTGTGTGGAATAAATGCTTATTAATTAGTCAACAAATTTAAATATCAGGGCCACAATCAAAAGGGAGAGATCACGCCCCTGCTTCAAGCAAGACACTCCCTTTTATCTCTTTGGGCTTCTGCTTGGAACCCTTCAAGAAAGGTTTCCACTGTTAACCTTTGAAAAGCACTGTTCTGTAGAAGTATTTTTGTAGAATGTAGAGTACAATGTCACTCATAAGTAGGTTCTTACAAAATCAATTTAGGTACGGATTGAATAGAGGAAAGCATCAAGACAGAGCATCGCAGAGACATTCCAGCACGTGAAACGTAAATCTGAGAGCGTGCCGCCGTTTATAAAGATCTGTGAGCTCCTAGGCTGCTCTGTCTTCCCCCTGCACTAAACCACCTCCTACTGTGGTTTCATGCCACTTCCCCCATTTTTTTATTTGCCAGAGCGTGCATACGCTTGCCAGAGAGATGGAATAGGGGCAAGAGGACGAAAGCATCCGCCCCCGTGGAATGTGGTCATGCCGAAACCCTCTCTCTGCTCTGCCTCCATCCTGTTGGGATTTAGGACACACACATGTGCCGACACGCTTTTCAAGTCACCAAGACAGGATTCAAACTGCACAGCCAGCTGTGTGGGATCCAGCTCCCTTAACCGTTAGGCCTCGGAACCAGCCCACCTCCCACAGTTCGTACTTTTATTTTTCATTTTTACCACAGCCTCAATCCCTATTATAATATTAGCACCTCATCTCAAAGTACTCGTCTGTGTGACTATTGCAAGAAATCGTTCAAAGGAATTGTTAAACACTTGTTGGGTGCCGGCAGTAACCTTGGTCTGCTCTTTAAAAGCCAAGGACGGGAATGCTTACCAAGCATTTTTGGAGAAATGAGTGTAAATTGCAGGAAACAGTGTGTAAATTAAAGCAACTGCCCAGTATAATTAGCCACACAGGAAATGTAATGGGTCTAGAAAACAAAACTGTAATTTATGAGGGAATATCAATTGGAATAATGTAAATAATGAGATTTTTGCTGTGGTTTCTAGTTACTTATGGAACTGAGGTAGTCATTAGGCAAGGCGGTGCTTAGCAAAACCTGGAAAACTTCTCTAAAGATACTGCTTTAGAATGTCACCCCACCTTCAGAGTGATCCTCGATTGACTGTACGGTGTTTGGGAGACACACGGTGGGTCCCACTGAGTTTCCCCATGCCTCCCCTTAAACCAACTACACCTGTGAAGTACGGGCCAGCTCTTGCCAGGATTTTCAGGGGAAAGCTCCTATTTAATGTGCTTTCATTTAATGGTGGACTTCCCACCCACGTTTGGCTTACTCTTCTGTTTCTTCTGAGGGGGTCAGACATAGGCCATGATGACGTGTTTAATATCACATATCACAGTGAAAATTATTATTGGTGTTCCTGTATGCCTCGCCAAAAACTAACCAATTCTCTCTTTTCAGTCCACTTTTCTCTTTTGAAATGTCCTCTCGTGTGTGTGTGTGTACGTGTGCATGTGTGTGTATAAAATAAGCCCACTGACTCATCACATAAATAGTACACAAGACACTAAGCAGTGATTAACCACCAAGCTTTAACTGAAGATCACACTCAGATAGACGTCTTTTAATTAAAGAAAAAAAAATCACCTTGATGAGGCCAGCATGCAGTGTGGTTGTTAAGGCGCTGTACTCCCACACTGTCAAGCCCAGTTTGAGTCCAGACCTGGCAGCTTGAAAATTACACCTGGCACATGTGAATGTGTGCCCAAAATCTCAAGAGGAGAATGGAAAAAAAGGGATTTGGGCATTTGCCTTGTGTGTGAGGGGGTGATATCTCACTTTGCCTCTCTCTCTTTGTCTCTGTCTCTCTCTGGCAAGTGCATGTACCCCATGGCAAAACAAAACAAAAACACCTTAACTTGTATTTTTAGTGTGTACTTTTTACCAGCAACACCTGGTAGTTACTTGTCTTGATTACCTTAGCTCTACCCTAGTGTATAGCAAAGGAGTTGACAAGGGTAACTCAGAAACGGCACAGTGGTGAAATGCAACCTACCCCATGTCAGTGACTCTGAGGTTCTCTCAGTCAGATTTCCAGTGACAGCAAAGTGCCCAATGGAGCAGAAAACCCTGAGAACAACAGGTGTGCTCTGTATGTGTTTTTGTTCCACTGCTGTCTCTTGGAGAAATCCTGCTGGTTCATTGAGCTCTTGCTAACGTCTGGCCCTCTGTCTTCTCTCTCCCTCGGGTGAGCCTTCAGTCCACATACCCCAGATACACACAGGGCCTGTTTCCTAGGGTCTCTTCCACCAAGGCTCCCTGCACCTGCCTCAACCCCTCCTCTACTAAGGGAAGGGGCTGTAGACCTGCTCCCACACCTGCTTTTCTCCTCCCTTCCCTCACCTGCACAAGGCAACCTGTGGGGTCAGAAAATCATCCTACCTCCTGCAAATGCTATAACTCCAAACATCCATAGGAAAACATTTTCATATTCAACAACTCAAAATAAGAAAATGGGAAAGTAGCTTCTAGACTATTTTTTTATTCTTCAGTCAACAAATGGTCAAAAGTTAAAAATTCAGTTCACCAGATCTTCCTGGTCTCATCTATGGGTCTTTTATGGCCCTGACAAAGAGAAGCAATTGTCTTTTTGGTGTTAGCAGTGTCTTAAAGGTAGAGATAGTGACATTTATTTTGATGCAAAGGAAAAAAAGTAGCCTCTTCCTTATTCTTATTTCTGGCCATCACAGATATCCTTCTTTATAATTACTTGGGCTATTGCTATTATGGCCATCATTTTCACTATTTACTATTATGGGTATTTAGAGGCTCATAAAAATGTGAGCTTCCTCAATGCTCAAACAGCACGAGAGATAAATCAGAACACCGGCTGGCTGGGTGAAGCCTGGCTGGGAACAGCTGGATCGCTCTCCTGACTAAATATTTACAAAGGCATGATTATATCACTGAGTGACACCATACGAATGTAACAATTTATCAATCATCTTGTTTAACACCGATCCCCCCAGGAAGGACTGCATTCCCACTTAACAGTAAGAATCTACTGTATGCTAATTAATTTACTTATTTTCATTTAAGGTTATTTCAGACACGTACGCCCTTGTGCTTTTATAACAGCACATGTTGCACAGAGACCAAACAAATCTTTTATAGGCAAAAAGAGGGGAGGGAGAGCAAGGTTAACCACGGCTCTTGGCTCAGGCTCAGCCCTCTGGGGTTCAAGCTGGGAGGAGCGGACATGTTGAAGCGTATTGTGGGGATCTGGCTGCAGACAATGCTCGAATTCTGGAGAATATGAGGAAAATGCAGGCAGAGGCCATCGCTTCTTGAATTTGAATAAAGAAGTGGTGAGCAGCTGTGATCCGCCATCTGAGTGTTCAGTGGAGGCAGGTTCATCATCACCATCCGCAGCACATAGAACCCAGTGACACTTACGGTGCCAGCACTGTGCTCCTGGGCCCTGGCGCCCTTCAGTCTCAGGGGAAAGCCAGAGGAGCCCAGTGGGCTTGCACGACACCTTGAGAGACATAAACATAGACCTCCACCAAAGCAGGTCCTATAGGGATTCTGGACAGACAGCTACGGTGTGTGCAGTTCAGTTCAGGGTCTCCCAGGATCTTCACATAGAGTGTGTACATAGATAGCAAACCAAACACCCAGACATCTGTAACAAAACTAGGTGACAATGTTTCTCTGCAAATCCCAAAACACAAGGAGGGAGTAGTAACGTTCTGATTCCTGAATACCTCTGCTAACCCCCCAAACAGACTGTCCAGAATAGGGCCCCACACTAAGGAGACACTCTTGGAGTGTGACCCAAGTGGAGCAGGATAGGGACAATACAGGTGAAGGAGAGAGAAGGCGCAGGTGAACGTGGGACAGGGCAGCCGGGACAAAGTCAGGACATCTCAGAAAGGCAGCTGCCACTTGGTCTCTAGCACTACAGTAAAACAGCAAAGAATGGTACACCACAAGGTTAGCAACACTCGTGCTCATCCACCTTCTGAAAACTGGGAAAACTACACAAGAAACGAACAAGAGAAAACTATCCAAGTCAATTCCCATACAAAGCGACTATAAGAGAAAACAAAAATAAGTAGCAGAATGACATCCCTAAAGGCAATGAAAGGATGTCAGAATCTTCACATATGAAGAGAAGATAAAGAAACATATTTAAGATACTCAAAAAGATCAAAAGTATAATATACTTCTGCAATACAAGCTAAAAGACATTAAGAAAATTATATAAGATGTGTAAGAAGAACATAAAACAGAATTAGAAAAGCTCAGAAGACCTAAGAAAAAAATTATACATTAAGAAAAAGTCATTTTATAAGTATGACTAGATGGTAAGGGACCCGCTCCATGGTGCAGTGGTAATATGCCGCTGAGTAGAAGCCGGCCTCACACAGCACCTGGAGTTCAAATCCCTGAACTGCTAGATCAGAAACACGCAAGCCATGGGCTCACATGCCCCAAATCCAGCAGATTAAAGAGCTGGAGGGCGGGAAGAAGGGGACCACAACATGACCAGGTCCTGAGGAGATGTTCATCTCTCTCTCTCTCTCTCTGTCTCTCTTATGCATACATCATACACACACTATCATGAATAGAGAAAAAAATGTAGAAATAAGGCTGGATAATAAGGAAGTACAAGTAAACATGATGAATAATGCCTTCTGAAGGGTAAAAAGGAGGGCATTTATTAACTATAAAAATATTTTAAAAATTCAAAAGAAGATGAAAAGTATTGGCGATAACCACAGAAAATCTAATGTGGAAATAAGAGTTGTCCCTGACAAGCAAAATGAAAGCAAGGAACAGAACAAATAATAAAAATATAACAAAATAAAACCCACTTTCCTCAAAAATATATATATAATTTAATTTATATAATATATAAGTTTATATAAAATTTATATAATATACATATTATATATTTATATATTATATATAAATATAATATATATTTAATTTATATATATTTAATTTATATATTATATATAAATATAATATATATTTAATTTATATATATTTAATTTATATATTATATATAAATATAATATATAATTTATATATATTTAATTTATATATTATATGTAAATATAATATATATTTAATTTATATATATATTTAATTTATATATATTTATATATATAAATATATGTGAGATTACATACTGAAAATTTCTCTGTACACTTGAGAATATCAACCTGGAATGATCAATATCAAGACATTTTCTAATAAAATTGTTAGATTTTAAAGAAAAAAAATCATTTGGACATTAGAAAAATAAAAGACCATGTAATTTATAGAAGAATAAAATTAAATATTAATTACTATACCAAAAGAAGATTAAAAAACATATTTAAGATTCATATTTTTGTGAATCACCTGACCTCCAAGTAAAAAGGATCCAAACATGTAAAACAAAGAAAATCTTATTTCCATGAGTCCTCAAAGAGTGTTTTTATAAAATAAGACTCAATCTGCTGGGAACTGACATGAATATTTTTCTACTGCTCATTTTTACATCAACTCAGTTTTCCCAATTTTTAGGAGGAGAATGCAAATTTTGACTACAGAGGTACATGAAGAAGACTTGTCATGGGTGTTAAATATACACAGCCTGCCCTCTGGACACGGGGGTCCTACAGCCATGGAGTCAACCAATCACAGGTTGAAAATATTTGGTTGTCTCTCTACTGAACATGTCCCAGACATGTTTTCTTGACATTATTCCCATAACAACTACTTACATAGCATTTGCATTGTATTGGGTATTGTAAGTAATCTAGAGAGGATCTAAAGTTTACAGGAGGATGTGTGGAAGTTATGTGCAAATAAATATGTTTTAATAAAGGACTTGAGCATCACAGATCTTGGTATCTTCGTGGGGTCCTGAAATCAATCCCCCAGATACCCAGGGATGACTTTCATTACTTGTAGAGCTAAGATTATATGGATCATAAAGCAGAGATTATAATATATAATAGCTAAATACCTGGCATCTGTAGCTGAGTCATCTTAGCTACAGCACAACCATCTTTAAATGCGAGAGACTAAGGCTAGCACGTCTCCTGTAAATAGACAGGAACTTACAAGTCTCTGCATTAGAAAACTGGATAGAGGGAACCAGCAGTTAGCGTAATGGCTATGTCGCTGGACTCCCACGTAGTCGACTGCGGTTCGCGTCTCGGACCTGGTGGCTTACAACTCACGCCGGGCGCGTGTGCGTGCGTGCCCAAGATCCCGAGAGGAGAATGGAGGAGAAGGGATTGTGGCGTGACCATCCCCCCTGGGGGGTGATTTCTCGCTTTCTGTCTCTATGTTTCTCTCTGTCTGTCTGGCGAGCGCACGCGCCCTATAGCGAAAAACCTCTCAAAAAATAAAAATAAATAAAAAAAATTAAAAACTGGATAGAGACTATAGGTACTATATGCCTTTTCACCGACAGCATTCTGGTTTTCATTCCTTAATAAAAATTTTATTTGCATATTTTTAGTAATTCATTATTGTTTTCAGTAATCAAAATCAGTAGGTAAAATATTGGTATTGCTATTCCTAGATTTTTTTAATGTATAATATGGGTAAATCAAATGAATAATTATGAAATAGTTTAATCCTATCATCTCCCATGTCTGTCTTGGTATAGAAGAAAATAAAATACAGATACAATATAGAAGAGTTCAGGTAAAAATCTTGCAGTCTTGAATTTAAACTGATGAGATGTTTTCTTCTTATACACATGCATGCACATATAGGTGTATGGCTTAGCTCTGTCAACTAGAAAAACCTAGAAAGAATGAGAAACTCAATAGCAATAAGCATTTTTGGTTTCTAGACTGCACTCTTGAAGTGTCATTTCCATTATTTATAAAGGGGAGGAGGCCCAATTGCTAAGACTGTGCTCTGCAGGCTGGGACCTAACGGAGAGCCAGGTTCGAGGTCCTCCAGCCAAGACCAGGTGCAGTGGCAGAACCTGTAATCCCAGCAGCTGAGAGACTGAGTCAGAAGAATGGTGAGCTGGACGCTGGCCTAGGCAGCACAGCAAGACCTTTCGTAGAAAAGAGCTGAACATGATGTCATGCTCCTGCAATCCCAGCTGGGAGGCGAAAGCAGGAGGATCATGACACAGGGAAGCCCTATCTTAGAAAAAAAGAAAAAGGGACTGACAAGTGGCATGGTAATTAAGGCACTAGACTCCCACTTGGTCAACTGTGGTTCAAGTCCTGGACCTGATGGCTTGCTTTCTCCCTTGCCCTCTCTCTCTGTTTCTCTCTGGTCAAATTGAGTAAGAGCAGTAAATAAATAAATAATTCTGTTAAAGAAAAAAAAAAACCTTTTAAAAGACTGGCAGGGAGAGTTTCTTGGAAAAATAGATGGAATAAGAAACGTAAGGAAGCTAGGATGAGCCTGGAACATCCTGACATCACAGATAGTAAGAAAGCTATCAGGTCTACTGAGCTTCAAGAAGGATGGAAATTGCCATGACTGAAACCAGTACAGACATTTAAATCTGTGGGTTATGACATTTTTTTAAGCTGTCACCTTCCGAAGATGACAAGGAACCCATGTGTTATTTTAAAAACTAAGTAAATAACAGGAGGGACTCAAGCATTTATTCTGCCTCTCCTATGTGAAATGCACTTCTGAGAAACCAATGGCAGATGAAGGGAAATACTATCTTACAAAATTATTCCAGCTAATAAATAACAAAATGATGGGATGACAGCATCACCAATTTTGCAATCCAGTAAATTAATAGGCTGAAGCATTGAGCAGCAAGAGTTGCTAACATCAGAAGAGTAAAACGGGCACTTGTTCCTCCTGATGAAAACATGAGGCCACGTACGATCTTGCCAAAGGAGTCAAACTTGAGTCTGAGCTGGGCTTTGTATTCAACTGCTCATTTTCAGGGAATGAGGAGGACAAAATCTGTGTCCAAATGCACCAGCTCCATTGCCTGATGGTTAAGGCAGCCAGATCCCACATGACCTACAATACAGTTGACGTCCCAGACCTAGCAGCTTGAGAAATGCACTGGGCACACATGTTTGGGTGCCTGAAATCCTGACAGGAAGGTGAGATGGAATCACAGCATGGCTATTCCCCAGGGGAGTGATTTTTCCTCTCTCTTTCTCTCTCCCTACTCTCTCTCTTTGTCTCTCTCCAGTAAACAAACATGCCCTTGAGCTGAAAAGAAAGGAGGAAAAGAGAAGGGAAGGGAAGGGAAGGGAAGGGAAGGGAATGGGGAAGGGGAAGGGGAAGGGGAAGGGGAAGAGGAAGAGGAAGAGGAAGAGGAAGAGGAAGGAAGGAAGGAAGGAAGGAAGGAAGGAAGGAAGGGAAAAAAATGCCCCATGCATATTCAAACAGCAAAATCTTGACTCTGGGAAATTCAACAGCTGAGTTCTTCAATACATAAATTTTAAGGAAAAGAAAGGGATGGGGGACAATCCATAGATTATGAATGGTATATAAATAAATAATCTCTCAAATGCACAGTTGAGTGACAAAACTTCTAAAAGTAGAAGGAACTGACTATACAAGAAAGTCCAGGTAGTGGTTACTCTGGGCAGGCATGGGCAGAGGTGGGACCAGACACAGGAGGGCCCCCTGAGGTATCTGGCAAAATTCTATTTCTTGAGTTGCATAGCATTTACAAGGGTATTTGTTTGCCTTATAAAATTCCACTAAGCTACATATTTTCTATATGCTTTTCTATACCTGTGTTTTATTTTACAATGAGCAAGTGAAGAAGAAAACAATAGTTCCAGCAAAAGCTATAAATACTATTTTTTGTGTTAAGAATGAGGGCTTTTGAGCCAGACAGCTCTAGATTTAAGGCCTTATTTGCCAAGAAAAGTATGAGACCCTTGACCTCTCAGAGTCTCAGCTTCTACTTAGAAAGATGGAAATAATAGAAACTGACAGTCCCAGCTATCTAATACGTACTCAATAAATACCAGTTTTACTATTTTTTTTCCTTTGCTTCTCTTCTTAAGTGTCCCCTAGAATGATTAGCACGACTGAAACTATGTAGCATGGGCATATTAGTCTGTGCTGTGTTGCTAAACAGAAACACTGAGACTGGGTGAGCTCTGCAAAATAGAGGTTTGTTGGGCTCAGATTCTGGTGACTGAGATATCCGAGAGCATGGGACTGCATCTGCATGGCCTCTGGTCTTACATCACTACTTGGCCAAGCCTGGCAGAAGGTCAGGAGCCAGCCCTGTAAAGGTGGGTGATTTTCCATGCCCTCTGTTAGTCCCTCTTATATTCCCAGCTAATCAGATGGTACCCTCACATTAGGCCCTGCCTCTTAAAGGTCTTACCACCTCCCAGAGCCATTATACTGCTGACCGTCTGGAGGACAAACCACTATCCAAACCACAGCAGTCAGTTAGTGAAGAATGTAGGAGTATTCACAGAGGAGTCTTGAGGACTCTTAAGTGAAAGAGATGGTATATTAACCAAAGAATGCAAGTGGCAATTCAGGTGGGAAGGGGAGTTCAAGAGAGAGTGGCTTAGTCAGAAAAATGGGAGGGCAGGAAGCACGTTTGCCTGGATGAGGCAAGAGTTCACCAACCCAGACCCCCACGGAGGATGGGCGGTGGCATGGATGAGGGAAGCCAGCTCAGAGTACCTGAGGCCCCTAGCACAAGTACCATGATAACTGGCAAGTGACTTGCAGACTCAGGGAACACAGAGGGAGTGGGTGGGGACTGAGCAAGTTCTAAATCCACGTTTCAGCATGTTTTTCAAAAGCCTGTTTACTCCCAAAACAAACATCGTTTTTCAGTTTGTTTAGTTTTTTCTTCCATGAGAAAGGGAGACAGACAGCGGGACAGGCATCCTAAACAGGGTCTCATTCCATGACCCACCCCCAGTCTCTGCTAGCCTGAACACAAGCACAGGCACGTTCCCCAATAGGGGTGCTGGTCCTAGGACACAAAATCAGGACCTTTCCCAGGTGGGTCCAGTCGCATCACCACTGTGCCACCACCTGAGCCCTGGAACGTGGTTTTATAAGTTCTCCATTGGCCCTTCAAATCCTTGACAAAGAAAATAGCTTTGTATTTCCACATTAGGAGAGGGCTAAGCTGTCTAGGATTGCCCTGAGGTTGGGGCTTCTCTCACACAGCACTGACACATTAAGAAGCAGCTTTACTCCACACATGCACCCAGCCACACCAGACACGGAGTATAAATACACCGAGATCCTGCCCCAAACTACAGAACGGTGAGGCTCGCAGGGACATAAATACAGGTCCATGCAATAATACATATTCATGTTCACATTGCTATGAGTTTAAATGAATGCTTATCATCATTTTTTTCAAATTGCATTTTTTAAGAAAGTAGTTTTGGGGCCAGCAGATGGTGTAATGGTTATGTTGTTGGATTCCCACATAGTTGACCACAGTTCGAGTCCCAGACCTGGCAGCTTAAACTGACACTGGGTGCATGTGTATGTGTGCCCAAGATCCTGAGAAGAGAATGGAGGAGAAGAGATTGTGGTGTAGCCATCCCCCTTGGGGAGGGGGTGATTTCTTGTTTTCTGTCTCTCTGTCTCTCTCTCTCTTTCTGGTGAGTGCAGGCACCTTATAACAAAAAAACTCTCAAAAAATTTTTTTCACTTTTTAATATAATACCCTTTCAGACAACTCCTACAAGGAAACTTCAAAATGTTCGTGAGAAAAAAAGTAATGAAAATACATTTATTCAGATGCAAGAAATTTTTTATATCTATGCAAATTTTTTATAATACACACTTTCCATGAAAATTTGAAAGCTCCCTCATATGTCTTATTAATAATCAACAAATAAGCTTGGTGTAAAGGGCAAGAATAAGGAACCAGTACCTAAAGTTGGCCTCTCAGACACTAGTGGTTAGACACAAACCAATCTACATGAAGCAGCAATTAGAGCAACACAGAGAAAGGTGGCATGTCCCTTATGCAAGGCCGACCACAGTTCATAGAGCATCCCACATTTGTACCATATTGCATGATGGCGGGATGGAAATATCCAAAAGATAAGCAAAAGCAAATCCTGGTAACGATGCAAAGAAAGGGGGATTCCTTCACGCTGTTCATGAGAGTGCAACTTAGTACAGCTACATGGGAAACAGTATAGCTATTCCTCAAAAAAATAAAAATGGAACTGCCATATGATCCAGCAATCCCACTCCTGGGTACATAGGCAAAGAAAAGGACAGTGGCATGTCATAGAGATATCTGCACCCCAGTGTTTATTGCAGCACTATCTACAGCGGCCAAAATATGGAACGGGCCTAAGTGTCCATCAACAAACAACTGAGTAAATAAAATGCAGTACATGTATGCAATGGAATGTTATACCACCGTGAAAAAGGATGAGACCTGTCATTTGAGGCTTAATAAGTGAGCCTGAAGGACATTATATTAAGTGAAATAAGCCAGGCAAGGAAAGAGCTTCCACATGTTCCCCCTCATCTGTGAAGATTGGAAAATGACTCATAGAGGTAAATGGTGAAGGATGACTACTACAGGCTGGGAAGGAGAGGGGAGGGGCAGGGAATAGGCAATGCTGACTAACAGATGCCAAACTGCAGACGGGACCATTCCTAGTGCTATAAAATACAGTGCAGAGACTATGGACGGCAACAACTTGCTGTGGATTTCAAAGTAACTAAAAGGGAGAATTTTGAATGTTCTCAACACAAGTGATGACAAATTACTGCAATTGCAGATATACTAGTTAGGCTGATTTAATAAGTATACATAGTATTCTTGAACTGAAAAATTACATTGTACCTCCACAAATACATGCAATTATTGTATACTAAAAAAAGGAGGGGTGAGGTGGTGGCACAGGGTAGTGGGGCACTTTGTGGGTCAATCTCTCATGGAAAAGTTCCCAGTTCAAGTCCCAAGACCTCCCTGAATGCATCCGGCACAGGCACGCCCATGACCCGAGGCTGGCTGAAGGCCCTGTGGGGGGGAATGTTTTTTCTCTCTCTCAGTCACTTGCGAAATAAATAAACCTTAAAATAAAATAAGACAATTTTTAAATAGAAACACTATTTGTAGATTTCAGAAGTTTTTGCACCAAAAAAATCATGTATTTTTTTTTTAACTCATACTTTGATGTTTTAAAAAGAAGCAGCAACTAGGGGGATCCAGACCTGGTGAGTAACAGTAAACTCAGGCCCTCTCAGCTCGTTTTGTGTGCCAGGCACTGTCAGGGCTCACACGCTGTATCTCCTTTCACCCTCACCGACCCTCGCGGGTACAAAATGGCACAGGCCCCATTTCACTAAAAGGGAACTGACCTGAAAGACGGAGGGGCTTGCCCATGTCACATCACTCATAAGTGATAGAGGTGAGATCCGACCCCATGTTCTGACACCAACGCCACACACTCTGTACTTGCTGAGGTAGCTACTAAGGAACCCCGCCTCACATCACTCGATGGTTATCCTGTTCTCCATTTGTTTCTGAGAATCTAATGATTAAAAAGAAAAAGAAAAAAAAAAAAACATTGGGCCAGCAGATGATGTGGTGGTTAAGGCACTGGATTTCCACATGGCCAACCATGGTTCAAGTCCCAAATCGGGCTGCTTGCAAATCATACCAGGCACATGTGCATTCATGCCTAAAATCCCTAGAGGAGAATGGAGGAGAAAGGCCATCCCCCTGGAGGGCGAATTCTTACTTTCCCTCTCTCTGCCTCTCTTTGGTGAGAGCATGTACCCTATGGTGAAAGCCAAAAAAAAAGACTTGGAGATGTTCCAACAGTGGAGAAATCTAAGCCTGAGTAGCCCAAACAAATACTCAGTCCAACTGGAAAACTAGTGAGGGGCGGGGGTGGCCCAGATGACATCTTGCAGGCCACCAGCTGCACTGAGAAAGGGGGGGCGGGATCATGGAGTACGAGAACTGGGTTCAAATCCCAGTTCCAGCCCCTACCAGCCATGCCTTGACGAAGGGCTTCACCCTTGATTCTGCCTGCTCGTGTACAAAATAGAAGGTTTTAAATATCGCACCTCACAGGAATTGTTGCCGAATGGGTTTAAAGTTACAGTTATCCAAGGTATGGGAATTCCAACAGGATGCCTGCACTTAGCAGGAGGGACATTTCACGTTACATTCTTTTTTTTTTTTTTTTTTTTTTTTTTTTTGAGAGGTTTTTACTATAGGGCGCGTGTGCTCGCCAAACAGAGAGAGACATACAGACAGAAAGTGAGAAATCACCCCTCGAGGGGGGATGGTCATGCCGCAACCCCTTCTTCTCCATCCTCCTCTCGGGATCTTGGGCATGCACACACACGCGCCCGGCGTGAGTTTAAACCACCGGGTCCGGGACGCGAACCGTGGTCAACTACGTGGGAGTCCAGTGACATAGCCATGACGCTAACTGCTGGTCCCCCTCACGTTACATTCTTGACACAGAAAAGAAAGGAAGGACACCTTGGAAGGTGACTGATGTGGAGACAGCAACGTGCGCTGTGCAGGTCCATCCGAGCTCACCGAACTGCACACACTCGTTCTGTGCGTGGGTGGTCACGGACCAGTTACAGTCACACAGCACGTGACAATGTTTTGGTTGACAACAGACCACAATCATTTACAGCGGTGAAGCCACCACAGAACGGAGCTGAAAGATTCCCTTTGGCCCGTTGAAGTCACAGCCGTCGTGACATCGGGGTGCGACACGTTCTGCCGGTATAGTGGTGACGCTGATGTGAGCACGCCCACTGTGCTGCCCGCTGTGTGAGCCCGAGCACAGGCCGGGACATGCAGTGAGGACAGAGGCAGCAAACCGCCATGGCACTCTGCATTTACTACGCTGTGTGTTTGTCGTTATTTTAGAGTGTGTTCCTCTACTTACTAAAAAAGAAAGAGCACCCTGAGACAGTGCGGCGGTCCCCAGCTGCAGCCTCGCACACCCGGGGTGTGTGGCATCTCACAGTCTCATGTTTTCTCTCGAGCTTGATTTAATCCCACGCTGTTTTGTTCAGAGCGGCCCTTCCACTGGGACGAGCTAGGGCGGTGGAAGACGGCAATGCTGCTGGCCCTGACCCGTGTGGGCCCAGGCTAACGTGTGTGTTTGTGTCTCAGGTTTTAGCAAAAAC
Source organism: Tupaia tana (assembly GCA_026018925.1). NCBI lineage: Eukaryota > Metazoa > Chordata > Mammalia > Scandentia > Tupaiidae > Tupaia > Tupaia tana. The sequence goes on from JAKSZU010000002.1 coordinate 6,568,078, forward strand.
ATCTTTAGAATTAAAAATGGGGGGGGGGGGGCATAGAGAACAAGGATATAAAGAATTCTTTTTCGTACAGTTGTGCGAGGCCTTTGTGTTTTAAGCCAAGTGTCATTACAAAATTGTGATAACAAAGTAAAAGGCCAAGCCACAGTGCCCCGTGCTGCTGAGACGCTGGGCTTCCCAGGCTGCAGCCACACAGGGGGCCCGGGTCCAAATCCTGATCCAGCCTAAAGCCTAGTGACGCATACCTGTCCTCCCAGCCACACGGGAAACTGAAGCAGGAGTGTCCTGAGCGCAGGGCTGGCCTGTGTCACACTGTGAGGCCCTGTCGTGGTGGCACGGCTGTGGCCCCTGCTGGGAGGCTGAGCAGGAACCTCTCAACATGCCAAGGCCCTGTCATTTAAAAAAATTTAAAAGTTCAAAAGAATTTAAAAGTTTATAAAGTAAAAACTGACAGTAAATTAAGATCAATTTATTACTAAGAAAGGAAAACAAATCTTTTATAAATGTAGAGTGATCTAAGTGCACGATGTTCAGGGTCTCCAGTCACGGACAGGAATGTCTGAGGCGTTCACTCCCCCCTCACTCACTGACTCGACAGCCCACACTGCGAGCCCTGTCATGGTAAGTGCCATACAGGAGGCCACTTGTATCTCTTACACATACGCATCACCATGGCATTGCAATTGCCTACCGTGTTCAGCACAGTCATGGGGTACACGGGCTTGTAGGCTGGGCGCATTCAGCCCAGGCTTACCTCCTAGCCTAGGCACTTCAGAGGCTGCATGAGCACACGCTCTGATGTTCACACGTCAGCGAACTCGCCTAGGGACGCGTTCTCAGAGTGCACCCCATCACTAAGTAACACGTGACCTAATACCTCAATAAACTGGGAATAAAGTAAATACATAAATGAAAAATAAAATCAAGTGCCCCACTCTGCAATGGATGTTGGGGAGAGTACATGAGACAGAGTGCACCCAACGACCTCAAATGCCAAACTGTGTCTCCCTCTCCACATCTCTCAGCCCAGACTTCAACCCCGAGGACACAGCACGCTGGCCCTGGTTGGACTGCTGTCTAAACACGAGGCCAGCGTTATGTTTTATTTGGGTTTGCGCCTTTTAAAGTATCCACATCACCCCCAAGTTCAACACAGCTGAGAACGTTGATCCCAACAGCATTTTCAAAATTGATTCGAAATCTCGATCAGAGTTTGTCTTGGAAATAGTTCCACTCCCCGGATAAGTCACAATCATGAGAAGACACCGGATGTTACAGACAGACGTCTCCAAATGCCGTCTGCAGATCGTCTCTTTGAACACGAAAACTGAGCTAATTCAAAAAAGGTCCCCTGCCTGCTGCAGGGGAATGTGAGAGAGAGCGAGACCAGCCACTCATTCTCGGCCTTTGGCCTCCTTTCTGTCTGGGCTAGGCCGAAAAGGAATTCAGGGGAGCAGAGAGCTTCTTTGTCTGCACGGGGCACCCCGCTGAAGACGGGGAGCAGGTGGCGCTGAAAAGGGGCGCACTCCCAGCATCCTGGCGGGCACACATCCCCGTGATGGGCCGGCACCTGCTCCTCGAAGACCTGATGTCCTCAGGTATCGCCATCCTAGTGAAAGAGAAATGTTAAATGCCATTTAAGGCATCTCTGCTTTGCTAAAAGCCTTTGTAGGAGGTTATTGACTTCAAAGGGAAGCTAAACATGCCCTTACCTCTTTGCCTCTGAACCTCAGAGAAGTCCACCTGGAACTGTCTGTCACCAGCGACCCCCCAGAAGGTGGGGCCCAAGGCCTCGGTTCTCCCCCTTGGGTCCGAACTGACTTTTAAACCCACCCTGGAAAAAGAAAGGGGTTCTTTAACCCCCAGAGGCACATGGACTCCCTGGGTTAAAATACAATTATTATGCAGACTTCCTACAGGTAAAGAACTAGAATGGGTAATACCTATAGGTAAAGGAACAGAACTCGATGAACTATACTGCAAATATTTTAGCCTCTGGGGTCTTGGAATGGCCAACTGTTATCTTAATAAACAAAGCCTAGGACTGACTCTCTGACCTAGTGGTTAAGACAACCAAATCCAATGTGGCTGATTTTGTGGTTTGAGTCCCAGACACGGAAATTTGAGAAACATGCCGGGCCCATGTGTGTGCATGCTTGAAATCCCAAAACAAGGTAGAGGTAGAGGAGAAGGGATTAGGGTGTGGCCAGCCTCCATGAGGGGTGCTTTCTCACTTTCTCTTTTTCTTAGTCTCTCTGCTGAGTGCACAGGCCCTCTAGCAAAACAAAAAAGAAAGGGAAGGGAAGGGGAGGGGAGGGGAGGGGAGGGGAGGGGAGGGAAGGGAAGGGAAGGGAAGGGAAGGGAAGGGAAGGGAAGGGGTTAGGTTGAACCCAGACAAAATGACTTCTCAAACTTTTACTACTTATTACCAATAAAATATATTTTTAAACATTAGATGATAATAGATTAAATTTTCTATATGAATTTAACCAAGAACAAGCTATATCACATCTCTCTATGTGTGTACATTTAAATGATGTGATTTTGAAACTATTGGGTCATCAGGAAAGTCATGACATATTTTTCTATGTTTTTCTATGCAAAAGTGCATCATGACTTTTCTGACATCCCAGCGTATACAGACAGGATCCAATTTAGCCAAGTTTTCAACTTTACGATGGTGCAAAAGCAATGCGCATTCAGTGAAAACCACACTTTGCCCGTACGAGCATTCTGGTTTTCACTTTCAATGAAGTACTCAGTAACTTACATGAGTAATTATATTCAACACTGTAGTGTAAAGTAGACTGCACTCAGTGATTCACCCGGTTGTAGACTAATACGATTGTTCTGAGCACATTTAAGGTAGACTAGCCTAAGCTATGATATGCTCTATTATTATTAAATGCATTTTGGACCTAAGGTAAGTTTATCAGTATGAAGCCTCATCGTAAGTTAAGGAGAGTCTGGGTTTACTATCAAATTATTCGTTTGAAGATTCTTTTCCCTTAAAGGGGGTATTTTGTCTTTGCCAATCCAGAATTCACTTCTAAACAGAGGATTTTGACACCATTGTCTCATGCCTCCCTCTCTCTCTCCTTTTCCTGAAGTCATCATTTTCATTGCATGCCCAGATCTGCCCCAGCAGTTCTTTGACTTAGCTGTTTCTCACTGATGCCACTTTAAGACAGCCTCTGCTGGAATGCTACAGCTCTGCTATCTCTGCTACTCATGCTGGGGTCCCAGCTCCCACCCACATAGTCACTAGATGTCATCTGTCCCACTGTTCCACGGTTCTGATCAAAAGCTGAGGAACCTACACTTCAGGCCTCATGGTCCTATAGGCCTTCCCTAAGGAATTCCAACTCTGGAAGGTGGTGGCATTGAGCAGGGTGTGCCCCACAAAATTTCCCTTGGAGATTTCAGGCAAGGCACCACCATGGTGAGGCCATGTGCAGTCTGTCTCTGGCTGGCCCTGAGATGTGAGCCCACTGACTTTGGTCGTGTCACTGGAGGGAAGGAAACATCATTTGGTCTCTCAAGAGACCCTCTGTTGCCCTCCCAGGATCTAGGAGTGTGCTGAGAACTGTGTTAGACCCTCCCAAGTCCCTGCTCACAGCAGGACTCCCATACTCGCCTGTCCTCCAGTGTCCTCCGCAGGATCTCCAATCCCAGAGATGTTCTGGTCATCTGTATCAGCATGGAGCCATGCTCCATTCTGGGTCAGAACATTAGATGGCCCTGGCAGCTCCAGCCTCTACCATTTAGTCAGAGCCTATGAGTAACACCATGGGGGCTGCTTCCATGTAGTCTTTTTTTCTTTCCTAATTGCCAAAGAGGCATGCACTTGCCGGAGGGTGGGGAGAAAGTACCCGCCAATGGGGTATGGTCACACTGCAATCCCTTCTTCTCCATTTTCCCATCCTGTGGGTATTTGGGGCATGCATGCACATGCACCAAACATGTTTTTCAAGCCTTAGAGGCCAGGATTTGAACTCGTTTGACCTATGGGATCCATTTACCTAATCACCAACCTACGGGACTGGCCCATACATACTTCTTTAAACAAGCCAACAAGATGCTGAATTACAGTGAAATTCATTCATCTCTTTGCTCCTTGACATTTCTATACAATATATTAATGAGGTGTGTCCAATTGAAAATTCAAAGCCAAATATATTTGTTAATCGTCTAAAAATAGATGCTTCCCGACATGGTTTTAAAGCCTGTGGGCTCCTTGTCCAGTGTTGTCTTGGTTTTGCCATAATAAAAACAAGAAAAATAATCTTTTAAGGTTAATAGCTTTGAACAATTAGTATAAATAATCGCACCCTCTGATATTTTCTGCAATATTAATTTCAGAACTGAGCACACTATTCTGCTGAGCCAGAGTACTAAGCGGATGAGGAATCACTTTGCATTCTCATTGCATCCATGGGTGGGAAGATGTAACATGAATCACGTCATTTACCACCTTAGACTAACAACCCTGCAGTCTCTCCACCCTGTTGGCACTGACTGCTAACAGTCACAGAAGCCAGAGACAGGACGTGCATTTCCAGTTTGAAGTGAGTGGACCAACTGAAGTGAGTGGACTGTGCATCAGTCCTATTTACTACAACCCCAGCCTGAAGACTGAAGTCCAGGGCTTCAAAGTCAGGGAAGTGGCTTTGAGGAACCACCCCAACACCCAATGGGTAGATTGCTGTCCCTTGACCAGGCTGGGAAGAGGGGGATTGAAGAGCTACCGCCTCACCCCAGACAGAGGGCTTACCTAAGCCCTGGTATTGGTGGAAGACGTCCAAGGACCTACAAGCAGTACAGGAAGTGAGAAGCTGATATTCTTATAGTGGGGGCCAGCAGGTGGCATGGTGGTTAAGGCACTGGACTTCCATATGGTCGACCACGGTTTAAGTCCCAGCAAGTCTGGCAACTTGCTTTCTCACTTTCCCTTTCTCTCTGTGTCTCTCTCTCTGGTGATCGTATGTACCCTGTAGCAAAGTAAATGATAATAATAGCAAATAAAATTAAATATTTATTTTTTTTAAAAATGAACATGGTTATTGAGACTTTGAGTGTTCTTGACAATAACCTAGGAACGGATGAAAAGCTGTCAAGACTGCCCCACTCTGAAAGCTAATCCACCAGAAAAACTGTCTCGAGTCTGTGTTTTCCATAACAGTTTCAGACTCCGTTTACTGTTCAATCCTTATAATCAAAGTCATAATTATTTGGTTTGATCCTGCTGGAAGCTGTAATAAGTAATTTCTAAGAGTAAACCACAAACAAACTCTTGGCAGGTAAGATTCTATAATCTTTTATACTTTTGTAGATATGTATTTTATGTTCAATATTGTTAAAAATAATGTTCCTGAATCCAAAAATAATAAAAATATGTTCATATTTAATAAATAAAGAACTATAATTTAACCATGATTATATAACCACTTTAAGTTATTTCAAATCTGGATTCTAAATCCCACCTATTTTATCCCAACTATCCTTGTTTCCTGTAGGGTCAAGATAGGAACTTCTAGAAAAAATTTACTTTTAATGCAGCATAACCATTTTTCCTAATTGGATTAGGATTATAGTCCTCAGAATATTGCTATTGCATGAGGTCATATTGAAAAGAAATTTAAAAAGAAGAAAAAGGAGGAGGAGGGGCCACCTTTAAAACTAAGTAATACTGGGACTGGCAGGTGGTGTGGTGGTTAAGGTACTGGACTCCCACATGGCTGACTGCAGTTTGGGTCCTGGACCCAGTGACTTGCTTTTTCACTCCCTCCAACCAGTCAAATTAAAAAATAGTAACAAAATAAAATAACCAATTATTTTTAAAATAATAAAAATATGTAATACAATTTATACAGTACTTTTTGAACAGAAAAAGATTGTATTATTATATTGTATTATTAAAACTTAAAAAGTCATTTCTAAAGTAAATTTTGTCACTGAATTCACAAAGTTTACAAACAACTAAGTCTTTCAGGCAATTGGTCAGTTTACCAATAAATAGCTATAAAAGTAGCCGATTCTCTTCTTTTTGATCCTTGGAAGATGAAGGAATCCTATAAACTTCAGATGGAAAAAGCAATCTGTGTTTTATCCTGGGGATGCAATAGTAGCTGAATATTAGAGACTTATTATTTCGCTACATCACATAAGAAAAATACCTCTCTGTTATCAGTGCCAGAAAATCGCTTGGTAATATGCTGCCCCTTCCCTATTCAGGAAGGAGAAGGAGAAAGGAAGAAAATAATTAATGAGCTAGTGAAAAGATGGGCACATCACCAATATATTTAAAAAAATAAAAATAAATGTTAAAAAAAGACTACCTATTGTATACTTCCAGGTAACGTTTCCTTGCAAACACTAGGAGAGCCCGGACAAGAATGCCTTCTACACTGAAACAACGTACTCTGCTACACATTCTAATTCTTCAGCAAGACGAAACAAAAATACAGAAAAGATAATACTTTGTATTAAAATGACACATACCACATATAAATTACGCATTTATCTTATATATACAAATGAATTAAATGGATATAATTTACAAGTAATATTATATACCAGAAAATATCAAAAGTCTTTGCAAACTCTGAAATTTAATAACAGCATTTAAGAGTTGCAAGAAAAATATACAATAACTAATAGTTTTGTGTATATCAGCAATAAATAGAGCTAATTGGGATAACAGAAAAGTCCTAGAAATAACCTTAACAATAAGTGTGTGGTATTTACATAATGAAGCCTAACTCTTTCCTGACAGACATAAAAGAAGACTTGAAGGCATATCCCTGCCTGGAGAGACTGAGTACTGTAAAGAGACCGGTCCTTCTGAAACAAGTTTTATCTGTACCAGGATCAAACCCAAAATGTCATTAGACGTAGGGAATTGTAGAGAGACCTTAAAAAATTACTCGGAGGGGCCAGCAGGTGGCACGAAGGTTAAGGCAGCTGGATCCCACAAAGCCAGCTGTGTAATTTGAGGCCCGGAAATAATAAAGAAATGATTCAGAAACATCTAAAATAATGAAGTATGTAAATGACTGGGTACAGTTAGAAGAGTAATAAGAAGACTTTTTCTCTGCCACATAAACAAAACATACAGTCCAGCATGTGGCATGGTGGTTAAGGTGCTGGACTCCCACGTGGACAACTGCTAGTTGAGCCCCGGACCTGGTGACCTGTTTCCTCACTTCCTCACTCTCTCTCTGTTTCTCTCTGGTGGGCACACAAGCCCTATAGCAAATTTTAAAATAATAATTAATAAAATTTTAAAAAAGATATTATAAACCCAATTAAAACCATATGATCCTGAACCAATGTCGCTCTGTAGATTGACAGAGAAAACGAGAAGCCCTGAAATAGACCCTGGAACATATATGAAAAAAAATCATCACAAATCTGAGAAGGGAAGAAACAATTCAAAACCTTGTATTAAGAAGATTGGTTATTTTGGGACCAGCAGTTAGCATAATGGCTATGTTGCTGGACTCCCACGTAGTCGACCACAGTTCGCATCTCGGACCCAGTGGCTTAAAACTCAAGCTGGGTGCGCTTGCGTGCGTGCCAAGATCCCGAGAGGAAAATAGAGGAAAAGGGATTGCGGCGTGGCCATCCCCCCTCCCCCCCCCCCGAGGGTGATTTCTCGCTTTCTGTCTCTCTGTTTCTCTCTGCCCGGCGAGCACACGCGCCCTATAGCAAAAACCTCTAAAAAAAAAAAGATTGGTTATTTTGAAAAACTCGGGTTTGAACTATCGTTCAAGTATGAACCAACATAAAATCCAGCGGTCTTAGGGAGGAAAGAAGGAAAAGGAAACTAAAGTAAAATAGGGCGGAGAAAGAAGTCACAAATTCAGCTAAGTTCAAGATAGAGATGGACTTCTAATCATAAAATGGAAAGTGAAAGAGAGAAAAATAAAAATAAGAGAACACTCAACAACTAAGAAAAATGACTAACAAAATGACAGAGGTAAAGCCAGACTATTCAATAATAATGTTGAATGATAATGGGTTAAACTCCCCAATTAAAAGTCACAGACTGACTGGATTTTTTTTTCTTTTTTTTGGAGAGGCTTTTGCTATAGGGCACGTGCACTTGCCAGAGAGACCGAGAGACAGAAAGTGAGAAATCACCCCCCAGGGGGGATGGCCACGCCACAATCCCTTCTTCTCCATTCTCCTCTCAGGATCTTGGGCACGCACGCACACACGCCCAGCATGAGTTTAAGCCACTGGGTCCAGGACTCGAACCGCGGTCGACTACATGGGAGTCCAGCATCATAGCCATTATGCCAACTGCTAGTCCCAGCTGAATGGATTTTAAAAAGGAATCCCTATTGCTGCTTACAAGAAATACAACTCATTGATAAGAACATGCACAGACTGAAAGTGAAGGGCTAGACAAAATCATTTCATGCAAATAGTGACTTAAAACAAGGCCAGATTGGTGATGTAGATATCAGACAAAATAGAATGAAAAATTCAAACAGTAAAAAGAGAGGGAGATGGACACTCTACAGGGAGCTCGTTGGAGAAAGACACAGAGAGAGAGGGAAAGTGAGCAGGCAGGCTGCCATGTCCAGGATTTGAACCACAGTCGGCCATGTGGGAGTCCAACAACCCACACACCATGCCACCTGCTGGCCCCAAGAAATATATACATTTAAAAAGTCACAAACATAGCTAAATTCAAAATAGAGATGAACGTCTAAGCATGAAAGCAGTGGAAGAAAAAAAATTTAGTAGACAAATAGATCTGTCCACATCAAAAGCTTCAAAATAAAATGTAGGGACCAGCAGTTAGCGTAATGGCTATGTCGCTGGACTCCCACGTAGTCGACCGCGGTTCGAATCCCGGACCCGGTGGCTTAAACTCACGCTGGGCGCGTGTGCGTGCGTGCCCAAGATCCTGAGAGGAGAATGGAGGAGAAGGGATTGCGGCGTGGCCATCCCCCCTGGGGGGTGATTTCCTGCTTTCTGTCTCTCTGTCTCTCTCTGTCTGTCTGGCAAGCGCACGCGCCCTATAGCGAAAAAACCTCTCCAAAAAAAAAAGGAAAAAAAAGAAATAAATAAATAAATAAATAAAATGTACACCTTCTTTATTAACTAAAAAGAGTAAAATCATCAACCAACAAACCAGGTAAAACAATTGCCACACATTTGACAGACAAAAGTTAAAGATTGTTTATAAGCCCATAAGAAAATACTGAGATTCCACTTTAAAAACAAAATAAAAGGAAATAAACAGCAACTCATAGACTGAAGTTTTAAATTTCCAAGATCTATACTGAGTATTCAAAATTTTTCAAATTGTGTGCCACTTCACCCTATCAAATTGGTAAATAATGATAATAATAATAATAATAATAATAATACAATAATTGTAAACACTGCCAAATGTGCATGCCATAAATGTCCGTTCGTATTCACTGCTCAAAAGAATATGAAGCACATGAACATTCCAGAAAGCAGCCTGGAAATCCACATAAAGAGCTTTAGCCCCAGTATCTACACTTTCACAAATTCACTCTCGGAAAATAATCAGGAGTATGGACAAAGGTTGCATACAGGCATGTTAATTACACATGATTTATACTAGTGAACGACAGCACCCCATCTAAAAGGGGAAGAGTTAAATTTATTATGGCTTATATTGACAATATAATGAAATACAAGTAATACAATAGAACCATGAGAACTATGCTTCATAAGACTATAATGAGTTGCTCAAAATACATTATACAGTGAAAGGCACAAAATTTATATAAAGACTGAATACACAGGCCAGTTGTGGTAGCTCAATGCTAATGTAATGCTCCAATACTGAGACGATAGGGGAAGGTCCCAGGTTTGCATCCTGAGGTCTCCCTGTGCACCCTGGGCATAATTCTCCCTGTATATCCATCCAAGTGCCTAATTCAGGCTAGTTGAAGCTGGGGATAGATGACAGCACGAAGACTCAGCTTGATGCACCTCTCTTTCTCTCTCTCTCTCTCTCTCTCTCTCTCTCCCCCCCTCTCTTCCCCTCTCTCCCCCTCTCTCCTGCCCTCTCTCTCATAGAAGAAATAAATCAAATAAACTTTAAGGAAAAAACTGAGTACACAGACATACGAATACATAAATTAGAAAGCAGTACACCAAAAAGTAAACACAGCTATGTCTGATTAGTCAGATCATGGGTGATTATTTTTCCCCTATAATAGTTTATATTTTCTAAATTTTCTAAAATAAATGTACATTACATTTAATACACCATCGTGAGCTACTAACTCTTCAGTGCTTACTCTGTGCCAGAGCCTGTCCAAAGTATCCAGCACGTATTACCTCATTTAATTATCTCAGCAAATCTGAGTTAGACCATGAGTGTTATGATTATTCCAATCTTACCAACTAAGGAACTGAAGACCAGGAGGTAAGGAACTTACCCAAAGTCACAGTACAGTCACATGCCACATGATGACACATCTGTCAACGACAGGCTGCATGTGTTTCCAGGGTCCCATGAGGTCCTGCCATCTAGACCAGGTGTATGTAAGCTGTACCATCTCAGTGTGTGTGAGCACACTCTACGATGTTTACACAACAATGAAACCATCTAACAACGCATTTCTTGGGATGTGCCCAGTCATTAAGCAATGCATGACTGTAAATGGCAAAGTCAGGATTCAAACCCTCCTAGTCTCCACATGTAACCATTAGTCTGTACCAGAAATTCTCAACACTCCAGGGTGAAACTCCTTTACTATCTTAAAAATTATTGAGCCCTCCACCAAAGTGCTTTCGTTCATGTGTGTTATCTCTGTTGATAATCGTGTTGATGCTTAGCACACTTAAAATTTTTTTAACTGAGCAATGTTTAATTCACTTTGAAGTAACAATGGCAGGTTCATTACATGTTAACATAAATAATACATTTTAATAAAAATAACTGTTTTCAAAACAAAATGGTAGTGAGAAGAGTGATATTCTTTTTATCTTTTTGTTAATCTCTTAGTATCTGGCTTAACAGAAAAGAGCTGAATATTCACATCTGCTTCTACATTTATTTTGTTGCAATAGTACATGTCATGTAATCTCTGGAAAACTCTCCTATAAATCCATAAAAGTGCGAGAATGAAAAGGGAAATAACATCTCAGTATTGTTATCATAATGCTTTGAACCTAATGAACCCCTTGAAAGAGATTTGCAGACCTCCAGGGATCCTGGAACCCCATTTTGAGATCACTTGTCTACACTGAGTTTTTGTAAAAGGTTAAATTGACTCACTAGAATTTATTGTGCATTACACATTTATCATCACTTTGAATTCTCAAAGGGCACCAGCACAATAGTCCATAGGGGAAGAAGAGGGATTGTGCTCTGACCTCATTCCTTAGCCCAGAGCAAAATTATCTTCTAAGATGAGTCACCTCTGATCCACTGGCTTAGCTGCAAGGAAATTTTGGGTCAGTATAGAGTTCTGTTAGCAGATCACAAGTGACTGAGGCAGGAGGCGAGACACGTCCAGCAGAGAACCAGTTCAAAGGAGGAGGCCCTGCTGTAGACAATCAGAGGGAACCTATGTATGCCACCAGATCACTGCATCATGAATAAGTAGTAACAAGTCATTTCTTCATTCATTCACTTACTCAGCCAACATATTTTAACCAGTCACTACTTGGAAGCATTGTGCCAGAAACTGACACTAAAAAGAGGAAAGCAAAATAATCTCCTATTCATCGCTGAATTTCTAATATTAAACACAGAATCTCTTATATAATTGGTGCCCAATACGTGCTGGATGAGAGATAGATGGACAACCAATGGATAGAGAAGTGACCCAGTAACTACTCTCAGGTGGCTCACAGCCTCAGGAAGGAAATCCGCTTCAACAGGAAGAATCGCAATGCCCTGCAGCCAGTGCTTGAGCTGAGGTATGCTAACAGGAGTTGAAGGGAATGTGACTTGGGGCAATTACCTATGTGTACCATCACCTTTAAGACCCTGAAGGAAGGTAAATGACAAAAATCAAGGTGGGGATCACTTCCAAGGGAAGAAAGCAGGCTGGCAGGAGCCAAGCAGGGCACGTGGCTCATGGTGGGGGTCCAGTCCCTGGCACTGACACTGTCCCCTGCCCCCCATGCCATTGGTGTCTCCAGGTTCAGCAATAGTGCAGGCTAAGCCTCAGTGGAATGGAGCTGCCGAGACCGCGGCTCACCCACCCCTACCAGTGATCTTAGATTACCTAGTGTCCTTTGAGACTTCATATTTTACTGGCTTGTGTGGCATGTACCTCTTCCTTTAGTGCCTCCTTCAGCTTAGCCCCAGTACACCTGGCCCTGAGACCCAGGGGAAGAGCCAAGCACCTTGAGCTGGCTGCATCCACATTCTCTGATCAGAGCATGAGGCCCTCCTCAAAGAACATACCAGGGAAGTAGAGCGCGTCTTTCCCAACACCACAGAATTAACTCCAAGAAATAAGGAAGAAACATGTAATCCATCAGACGGCCAGAAAACAGTACAGAGGCACAAGATATAGGGGGAAACAAGAAAATATCTCTTCCACAAAGGAAAAGAACACCGTACAACAGAACTCATGGAAATGTCACATAAACAATTCAGAATATTCATAGTGACAAAACTAAATTGGATTCAAGAGAAAAGGGGCAACAAACACCAGGAGATGAGGAAGTCCTTCCATGATTTGAAAGAAGAAATAGACACTATAAAAAAAATAATTAAAAGTAACTGTTAGAGATGATGGTTTTAATGTAGGAAATCAAAACATCTCTCAAAAGTATTGATATCAGATTAGATCATGCAGAAGATCAAACCTCAGATCTAGAAGACAAAACCTCTGACCTAGAAAATAAATCACCAAAAAGAATGAAAAAATAATGTAAAAAATGAGGATAATGTACAGAAAGTACTAGATACCATTAAATGCCCAAATATCTGAATAATTTTGGTATCCCAGAAGGTGAAGAATTTAGTAAGGGCATTCATAATCTGTTCCTTGAAATACTTGAAAAAAAAACTTTCCAAACCTAGATAAATGCTCAAACATCTGACCTAAGAAATACAAAGGACCCCAAACAGAATCAACCCAAGAAGATCCTTTCCACGACACATCATAGCCAGATTGGCCAAAACCACAGATAAAGACAAGATTTTTTTTAAATAGAAAGAGAAAAAAGTCAAATTACTTACAAAGGTTATCCCATTAAGCCAACATTGGCCCTCTCAGCAGAAACAATGCAAGCAAGGAAAGAATGGGAAGATATATACAAAGTGTTAAAAGAAAAACAACTTCAACCAAGAATACTATACCCGGCAAGATTACCCTCCAAATGAGAAGAAAAGATTAAAACGTTCTCCGATAGGCAAAACCTGAAAGAATTTAAACAAACATGTTTTTAACAGTTCTAGAGGCGTAAAGTCCAAGACTAGGATGCCAGCATATGTTAATCTGATGACGGCTCCTTCCTGGCTTGTGGATGGCCACCTTCTCATATCTTCACGTAGCAGAGATTAGAAAGAAGCAAACTTCTTGTGTCTCTCTAGAGGGCATTTATTTCATCACAGAGTTCTACTCTCATGATCTAAGCACTTCCTGAAGGCTCCATCTTCAAATATTGTCACCTTCAGCTTGAGGATTGCAACATAGGAATTTGGGAGGGGACAATACATAGTCCATAAAAGCAACAGAGCCTAACCCGCAGCTGAAGCATAAGTGGCCAAGGCCAAGGGAGAAGGAGGAGGAGCAGGAGCCAGAGTGAAGCTCCCTTCCCCTGCCCCAGGCTCTGCCACCTGCCTCCCACTAGGCAGCTCTTGCCCATTACCATCGCAAACATTGAGCAATACTAAAATAAATGAACCAACAGTCGCATACACAGCCTGGAATCTGGCACATAGCTGGCATTCTACTACTGCATTTAAATTCAATCATCCATTCCTATGACAGCACCTTCCAGACACTATCAACACTCACTCACAAAAACCCGCCGTACTTCAAGTTTCAAAAGGCTGTAAAAGTTCTTTGAGTTGGGGTATAAATAGGATGAGAAATTTTTTGAGCTGGGTAGGAAGAAGCATCACATTATTCTCAGCTTAAAAACAGTTGAGTTTGTCATGGCAGTGTTGTTCTGTTGTGTTGTTTTGTTTTATAAAAAGTAAAATCAGTTTTCTCACGTTTCTAGGTATGGGAAAGGATTTACAAACAGTAAACACAATCTAATGAGCTCAAATGCTTGCCTATATAGTACTTTTCACACCAACTTTCCCAAGATACTTTGCCCAGAAACTAGAGCAGAGCAAGAGAATGTAACTCAAATAAACATATCAAGCTACGAGCAAAGCAGAAACTCCCAGCTCACTGAGGCAAGAGAGGAGAGAATCTAGAGACACTGAAGCTCCATGAACAATCACTAGGGTTTTGTTCCATGTGCATGAATCAGTAGAGTTGGCTTATTGCCACCTTCCAGAAACGTCTTGGGGCTTATCCAACCAGGAGAAGAAACACCACGCTCTGTAATGGAAACACTATGATGGTGCTGTGGTTTGGATCACGGTTTGTCCCCCAAAGTTTCATGTTTTTAAATTTAATGTTGGGAGAGGGTAATGCCCAGTGGATGATAATTTGTTCATAATGATCACATCATGAAGGCAGCACTCTGGTGAAGAGATTAATAATGTTTCACATGGTCTAATGAGTTCTCTTAGAATAACCAGAGGTTAGCTCTCAAGAGAGTTGATTATTATAAAAGAGAGTGCTGGTGGGACCAGCAGATGGCATAATGGCTATGTCCCTGGACTCCCATGTAGTTGACCGTGATTCGAGTCCTGGACCTGGTGGCTTAAACTCACACTGGGAGCGTGTGTGTGTGTGTGTGTGTGCGTGTGCGTGCGTGCCCAAGATTCCGAGAGGAGAATGGAGGAGAAGGGATTGTGGCCTGGCCATCCCCTCTGGGGATGATTTCTCACTTTCTGTCTCTGTCTCTGTTTTTCTGGCAAGCACATGTGCTCTATAACAAAAACCTCTCCAAAAATAATAAATAAATAAATAAATAAGTATGCAGATGGCATAGTGGTCACATCACTGGACTCTCACATGGTCAACCATGGTTCAAGTCCCATACCCAATGGCTTCAAAATTATGCCAGGCTCATGCGCATATGTGCCTAAGAATCCAGGAGAAGAATGAAGAAGAGGGGATTGTGGCATAGCCATCCCCCTTAGGGGGTGATTTCTCATTCTCCTTCTCACTGTCTCTGTCCCTCTCTCTGGCAAGTACACATACCCTACAGCAAAAGCTTCTTTTTTAAAAAGTGCTCGCTCGCTCTCTCTCTCTCTCTCTCTCTCTTCACATGTCTACCATCTTCTGTGCTTCCATCAGCCATGTTATAGCCGTAGGCCTTCAGAATTTCCAACCACCAGAATTGTGAGTTGGGAAATAAACCTTTATCTTCTTGATAAAATCATCCTGGCTCAGATTTTTCTATTAGCAACACAAAAATGAAGTTACGTATTTTGTAAGAAAGAAGATTAATCAAAGCTATGACACATAAATATATAAGAAGAGGCTGATCATCAACTGGCAAGGAACAACAAATGCCCCAGTCAGCTTCTCAGGTCTAAAGCCTTTATTAAAGTCTTCAGGACACCCCCTGCTATGGCCCGATCGTGTCCCCAAAGTTCATGTGTTGGAAAATTAATCCCCAGGGCAACAGAGCTGAGAGGTGGGGCCTCTGGGAGATGATTATGGCATGAAACATCTGCCCTCATGTATGGATTAATGTCATTTTCATAGAAGGAAGTAAGGTAGTTATCATGGGAATGGGATACTGATAAAAAGATGATTTTGGCCCCTTCTTTCTCCAGCATGTTCTCTTAATATGTCACATTCCACCATGGCATAATGCAGCAAGGACACTTGCCAGAGTCAGCCCTTCTACCTTGAACTCTCTGCATCCAAAACTGTAAGAAATAAATCTCTATTCTTTATAAATCACCCAGTCTCAGGCATTATGTTATAGTAGCACTAAACAGTCAAGGACGCCCACCAAACACAACGTACATGCTATTAAAAGTTTTAAGAGAGATGGGGAGGTTCCATTGAGGGAGAGCAAGGCTACAGAGATTAAATGGTGTCCCAAATGATACAGTCAAGGGGAAGCATCCTCGTCTTCATGCATGGACTCTCTGTTTCTTTAAAAAGAAGGCTGCTCTCCAAGCTACAGCTCAGTGAGAATGGCTGTAAACTACAAGTTCCTCTCTCTGCTGTTATATCTTTCGGGTGTCACCATAGTCCCCAAATCTCAGCCTCTTAAAAACTTATGAGATAACTTAGGGTCACTGGAGGCGAGGAAAGAAGAAAATAAGAGAAGAAAACTTTCCTATGCAAAATCTAAAAATCAGAGAGATTTTCGCCTTTTGGATGACCTTTGTCAGTTCTCTTTTCCCAAGGTAAATTTTATCTCTACTAATCTTGTAGACTAATATTAAAATTAAATATGGCATATTGCTTCATATAGCATTTCTCTCTATATCTCAGTCCTCAAGACATATATTTACCTAAGGAATTCCCATTGGACTGTTAAATAGGACCAGATCTAACAGCCCAAGAAAACAGGATTACTGCTATTTACACATGACTTAATCACACTTGCAGACTGGCTGTCTTTTAAGTATAACTCGCTTTCTGCAGATGGACATAGAATAAGCCAGCAGATCCAAGACCTACTGAAGATGCTTTCAATTAACTAAAGTTGCAGCACAGTTATCTCAGGAACCTCAAAGGGAAATGCACCTTCCAAAGGGCCCCATTTATTGGAAGGGGGAGTATATTTAGACACCGGGAAGACTTGGCTCAAACTCATTATGAGAGAAAGCAGACTTGTAAAACCTTTTACTTCAGATCTGCTTCTCAACTTTGACATACTCTATTAGACCTAGTTGAAATTGTGGGCAGATACTCAAAAAAAATTTTTTTTCTGAAAGACATAGGATATCACATTAGATTAGGAAGGATATAAGTGTTTTTCTTCATGTAGAACTCTCTGGCTTATATCCAAAATAGGGAATCAATCATGAAGCCAGCTCTCAGAGCACTGAATTTCTTTATAATTTTTAAGAATTATTTCATTTTGTTTTATTATTGCTATTTTCATTTGCTATAGGGCACATGTGTTCACCAGAGAGAGATGCGGGTATGAAGGGGTGTGAAGAAGCAAGCCACCAGGGCCAGAACTCGAACTGTGGTTGGCCATGTGAGAGTCAAGCACTTTAACCACCATGCTAACTGCCAGCTTTGGGAGCACTGGACTTTAGAATGGAGGTAAAGCAAGCTATATTGGCCTAGTCAGTTAGCAGCAATAGTCTAGAAGGGAAAGAAAAAAAAAAAGCACGTACTATGGCCCTGACACAGCACTGTTGGTGGTAGGGTGCTGCTGCCAGTGCTGGAGTCCTATGGGAAGGCTCTAGATTCAAATCTTGGGTTGACCAGAACACATCAAGTGTGCTCACTGGTGATTGTGGCCAGCTGGAAGCCTTGGGTGGGTGATGGTCGCAATGTGGTGAGACCCTGTCAGGGCACCTGCCTGACATTCTCTCTAAATAAATACACTTTATTTTTAAAGATATCCATAGTAGTTCATCAATTGTAACTAATGTAACATACAAATGCAAGATGTTAATAAAAAGGTAAACTGGGGACTGGGATATAT
The DNA here is from genome assembly GCA_026018925.1 of Tupaia tana. Taxonomy (NCBI): domain Eukaryota; kingdom Metazoa; phylum Chordata; class Mammalia; order Scandentia; family Tupaiidae; genus Tupaia; species Tupaia tana. Next base: position 6,585,790 of record JAKSZU010000002.1, read on the forward strand.
GGGAACTCTACTTTCTGTTCAGCTTTTCTCTAAAGTTCCTCCAAAAAACAGTCTATTAAGTGTATTAATAGGAAAGGAATCAGTTAGATATATGTCATCCAGGTAGGGAAGAAAAAGTGTTTGCAAATCACTGTTGGGTGGGGTATAAAATGTCAAGGCAAAGCATCCAGATTGCTCTAGGAGCCTTACCCAACAGACTCAGGGAGAAGGGTTCAGAACTGGTGCTGTTTGTCTGCATACCTTTTACAGGATGATAATTAAGTATCAATGACATCACAGGGCCAGTGGGCACCATGGTGATTAAGACAGCCAAATCCACATGGCCAACTGCGTGGTTCAAGTTCTTGACCCAGAGACTTGGAAAACATGTCAGGTGTGTCTGTAGGCATGCCTAAAATCCCTCGAGGGGAATGAAGGAAAAGGGGTTGTGGATATGACCATTGGTGGGGGTGAGGGAGGTGCTTTCTCTCTACCTCTGGCAAGCACATGTGCTCACTAGCAAAATTCTAGAAAGAGGAAAGAAGGAAGAAAGGAGGGAAGAAAAGGAAAAAAGCGAAAGAGAGAGAAAGAATGAAAGAGGGGGGGAGAGAAAGAGAGAGAAAAGAAAGAAAGAAAGAAAGAAAGAAAGAAAGAAAGAAAGAAAGAAAGAAAGAAAGAACGAACGAACGAACCTTTCTAGGATCTTTCCATAGGTCCTGGAAATACTGGGCATGGAGGACTGAAACCAGGGAGCTGGGGAAAGAAGGAAAGAAGGAAAGGAAGAGAGAAAGAGAGAGAGAGAGAGAGAGAGAGAGAGAGAGAGAGAGAAGGAAGGAAGGAAGGAAGGAAGGAAGGAAGGAAAAAGAAAGAAAGAAAGAAAGAAAGAAAGAAAGAAAGGAAGGAAGGAAGGAAGGAAGGAAGGAAGGAAGGAAGGAAGGAAGATGGATGGATGGATGGATGGATAGATAGGACCAGCAGTTAGCGTAATGGCTATGTCGCTGGACTCCCATGTAGTAGACTGTGGTTCAAGTCCCAGACCCAGTGGCTTGAAACTCACACCAGGCGCATGTGCATGCATGCCCAAGATCCCGAGAGGAGAATGGAGGAGAAGGGATTGCGGCATGGCCATTCCCCCTGGGGGTGATTTCTAGCTTTCTGTCTCTCTGGCTGGCTGGCTGGCAAGCGCGCGTGCCCTATAGCAAAAACCTCTAAAAAAAAGAAAGAAAGACAAAGAAAGGAAGGAAGGGAGGGAGGGAGGGAGGGAGAGAGAGAGAGAGAGAGGTAGGGGGAGGGAGGAAGGGAGGGAAAGAAAGAAAGAAGAGAAAGGAGAAAGAACATGCCTCTGTAAGATATCTGAAAGAGATACAAACCTTTCTTTCTTTGGCCCGAACATTGACACTTACATTAAAGGACAAAAACAAAATATGGAAAACACCTGTTTATTGGTTAAGACCCAATTTTACCACATGCCCCGAATTTAAAGACCAGCAACTTAAATAGCTGACATGTCCCTGCAAACATTCTGATTTTCTCAACCTTCATAGAGCCGAGTATCAACATCATAATCACTGATACAGACTTGGGCCTAAATTGTCTAATTTTGTTAGGCATTTTTACAAGTCTAAATTAAATATTATGGCATGAGGTAACGAGTCCTTTATTTTGACCTAATTTTCTCTTAATTCCAGTGTGAAATTATTGTAAAACCTATACAGTCAGTTTCTATTTATTAACTATGATAGCTAAAATGTATTAGAGCCTGCTTCAAAGACCAAGGATTGCCCTGAATAAGAGAAACAGCCAGATTCTCTAAGTGAGTAACTCCTGCTTTATTCTCTCTGGAGAAGGAATCTCAAAATAATAAGAGGTATTATTTTCCCCTCTTCCTCGCATGCGCAGGGATGTGTGATGGAGTGGTAGAGGGCCTTTAGCAACCCTTCTCTTAGAGGGTCAAAGACACAGAAGTGATCCAGGCACCTCGAAGGGAAATTTCCCTAGCTTTTATTTGCAAACGTAACCTGAAAGGCAAAGTGTGCCAAGTGATGCGGCTGGAGGCAAAGGCAGCTCTCCCGGGGGAAAGAGGAAGCTCTAGATAAGGGGAGAACAGAGATGAATCAGAAGGGCACTCCAGAACCGCCATGGCTAGGCACAATTCTGATGGGGCTGGACATAGGTCCTGGAGAGACTGGGCATGGAGGACTGAAACCAGGGAGCTGGGCAAGATCTCTACATCTCTCTTAGCATAAAGAGAACAGAGCTGGACATTCATTGGTACTGCTGGGTAGGACCTTTTTATTTTTTGTAAGTTTAGTTATTTATTTCTTCCATGAGTGACAGAGAGAGAAAGATGGCACTCCCAACTGGATCTTGACACCTTAATTCACCCCAGCCTCAGCCAGCCCCAGGTCATGGACACATGCATGCCTGGCACACTCAGGGAGGTCTCTGGAAGCAAACCCAGAGCCTTCCTACCTGGGTCATCCTAACAGACATTGCATTTTATGGCTGCACCACCGCTAGGACCTTGGAAGACTTTTCAGTCCCTTCTCCTGTTCTCTGGCACCTTGTATGCCTGGATCTGTTGTCTGATCCTTTGATGGGAGAAGACAATCTGTCCTTCCCGAACCAGCCATAATGGCTCACAAGAGCCAACTGTTATACTTCCAAGGAATTTGTGAGCCAGATGTTAAACAAACCAAATTACTAAAACTTAACTCACAGATGCCCACAATTAAATAAGTCATATTAGGGACTAGCAGATGGCATAATAGTTATGTCACTGGACTCCTATGTAGTCAACCACGGTTCGAGTCCTAGACACAGAGGCTTAAAACTCATGTCAGGCATGTATGTGTGCATGCCCAAGATCCCAAGAGGAGAATGGAGAGGGGATTGTGACATGACCACCCCCCACCGGGGGAGGTGTGATATTTTGCTTTCTGTCTCTCTGTCTCTTTCTGTCTCTCTGGCAAGCACACATGCCCTATAGCAAAAACCTCTCTCTAATAAATAAATAAATAAATAAGTCATATTAAATACAAAAGCAATAAATATTCAAAACTCAACATTTCCTAAGGATCTGAACACATTTTACTATTACTTGGGCTCTTGGTGTTAGTCATCTTTCCCATATCTGGCTGGGTGAAATGCTATAATGGGGTGTGATATTGTGATTTAAAATGAGAAACATAGCGGGACCAGCCCCATAGTATAGCAGTTGAGCCCTGTGCACAGGGAGCTGGATCCCACATGGCTGGCCACTGCTTGAATCCTGGCCCCAACGGCTTGAAAAACTGGTAAGGTGTGTGTGAGTACAGGATGGAGAAACAGAGGAAAACAGATTGCAGCGTAATCATGCCCCATTGGGGAGAGGTGATAGATAGATAGATAGATAGATAGATAGATAGATAGATATCTTTCCCTAGCTTTCTTTCTCTCTCTCAGCATATGCGTGCTTTCTGGCAATTAAAAAATAAATAATAAATATTTAGTCTTCTCATCCTGGCACAGAGTCCCTAAAACTCCTGCAGTTTCCTAAATGATGAAAGTGTCCCTTATTATTCATAGCAAGCCTCTTAGGACCATGCCTGAGTTTGTGTTAATGAGGGGGCTTTGGGAAAGTCTCTAGAAAACAACAGCATGGGATCTGGTTGCCAGCAGAGCCATCCCTGTATTGGAGCTTGAAATTTTGAGTCCCACCCCAGACCTCCAGGGAGGGGACACGTACTGGTGAGTGACTTAGCCACCAAAGGCCAATGGTTTAATCAGCCATACCTACATTATGTGACCCATACACAAACCCAAAAGGAGAGTTAGAAAGCCTCCGGGCTGGTGAGCACACAGAGGTGCTGGAGGGGGGTGCACTTGCAGAGCACTGCGAGGCCTCGGACCCCTGTCCACAGCTTACCATGTGCACCTCTTCATCTGGCTGTCCCTGAATTGTGTCTTTCTATTTAAAAAAAAAAAAAAAAAAGAAACTAATTTCTTAAAACATTTTCCTGAGTTATGTGACCTATTCTTGCAAATAATCAAACCTAAGAAGTCAGTTGTAGAACCCTGATCATAGCTGGTTAATCAAAAAGCAAGTGACAATTTAGATTTATAGCTTGGCATCTGAAGTGGAGACAGTCTTACAGGACTGAGTCACAACCATGGGATCTGACATGATCTGTAGTTGGTACTGTAGTTGGTATCAGAACTGAGTTACATTGTAGGACACTCAGTCAGTGTTCACCGAAAAGCGAAGATGCAAAGACTTGCTTTGTGTGGGAAACACCCCCTACACACACACACATCTGGTATGAGAACAGAAGAAATATAGAGAGAAACAGTGAGGACTTGGCCTGTTCAGGTGTCTCTGCAGAGCCTTGACAACCCTACGGGTAGTGGTGTGGCATAGACAGCCTGACATCAGCATTGATAGGAATATTTACACCACAGAAATTGGCCAACCCTACAAATCAGAGTTGGTTTTATTGTTCTATACCAGGAGTTGACAAACTATGGGCCAAATCAATCTCGCCACCTGTTTTTGTAAACGTCTTATTTGAACATGGCAGTGCCCTTTCATTTACACACTGCCCCTGACCTCTTACACTGTTTTCTCTACAACAGCAGAGTACTCAAAGCAGAGGTCTATGGCCTGAAAACCTTGCGCTATGTACTGTCCAGTTCTTACAGAAGAAAATTGTTGAGCCTTGGTCTTTGTTTAAGAATGAGATAGAGAGGTCCAGTAGGTGGCATGGTGTTTAAAACATTGGACTCCCACTCAGTCAACCACAGATCAAGTCCTGAACCTGGTGACTTACTTTCTCATTTTCCCTCTCTCTCCTTGTCTGCCTCTGATAAGCACACATATCCTTAGCAAATTAAAAAATAACAAGCATAAATTAAAATTTTAAAAAAGAATGTTAATAATGCAGATTAAACTTTAAAATATGTTGTGTCTATAGGCCATAGTTGTGTTTGAATAGCACAAAATAAAGAAGGAAATATTTTTCTAATGATCAAAACTGTACTCAACTCAGTAAAGATGTTCCCATCTAGTGATGTTGCAAACTAATGAAGTTCTGAAATACATCTTCATTATTTCCCACATAACTCATTTACATACATGAAAATATCAGCCAACATCTGTATCAAAACCACACGCCGAGAGACAGTTGCTAAACATTTAGCAACATGCACATTACTGAATCACTTCATTGAACTGCATAGTATTTTGGTGATGGGCATTCCTGTCTGCTGAATCACTTTGGTTTTCAAAGAAGTGCAAGTGTGAGGTGTAGTCACAATGTGTCTATGACATTATGCCCTTAGATTTCATAAAATACAATGATTCTACTGTTATATACCCTGCTCAATAGATGAAGTCATGGTGATAAAGAGGTTAAGAAACATCACACAATGTTGAAGTTAGGATTCAAACCTAGGTTTATGAAAATCTGAGTCCTCTCATTTAAAGACGATAACTTTAGTAGCTGATGTTTGAGAAGATATAAAATCGTTTCTTCCAGAAAGTAACTATGAACTCAGCTATATTTCAAAATAAATTTATGTATTATTAATTATAATAACAATGTACATTAGAAAAAGTTTGATGGAAAACATTCATCCTATCGACAGTGTTCTGCATGGATTCACAAACCCCTTGTAATAATTCAGCAGTAATTTCAGGTCTGTACCCAAAGCTGAAAAGTAGGGAAACTAATCTTGTGGGATTTGTTTATTTGTTTGTTTGTCTTAGGTTACATGTACTCAACAGAGAGAGAGAAAGATACAGTGAGAGGGAAAGTAAGAAACCCCCCCCCCCCAGGGGAGATGGCCACAATCCCTTCTCCTCCATCCTACTCCTGGGATTCTGGGCAGGCATGCACTCACACCCACTCTCAGTTTCAAGTCACCAGATCTGGGACTCAAACTGCAGACAGCCATGTGGGAGTCTAGTGACATAACTGCTACACCATCTACTGGCCCTATCTTTATCTTAAAGATCCTTCTTGCTGAGAGATCAAATTCCTGACATTATTCTTGACCCCAGGTGTTGATCTCTTTCCTGTGATCAGTCTTTCTGGAACACAAATCAGCCTCTTTCAATTCCCCACCACACCCTGGACCCGTGGTCTGGCACCCAGTGATGTGCTTCCAAGCTTCCAGAACATCCCAGAATGGCAGTGGGGGTGGGGGTTCTTGCAAAGGCTAATGCCCGACCCAAGGGGACAGTCGAACAGGTTTCCTGAGGGAAGGAGTGAGAGCCAGGACAAGTGGTGCAGTGTCACAGCACGGAGACGACACAGTGTCTTCAGGGTCGTCTGTTTATTGTGGGCAGCACGGTACAGCACGGAGACGACGTAGTGTTACAACTCTTCAGGGTCGCGTGGTCTATTGTGAGCAGCATGGAGACGACGCGGTGTCATAGCTCTTCAGGGTCGTTCGGAGACGATGTAGTGTTGCAGCTCTTCGGGGTCTTCAGGGTCGTCTGGAGACTGTGCGGTGTTTCAGCTCTTCAGGCTCTCCAGGGTCATCATCTGGCTACTGTGGGCCAGGAATCGTGGTTATATACACACTGGTGGGCCATGATTGGTTGTAAACGGTGGGCCATGATTGGTTGTAAATGGTGGGTTATGATTGGTTGCTTTTGGACCAATCATGAGGTGCCGGATATGCAAATCTGAGGGATTCTAGTGGCCAATCAGAGCAAGGTTTTGAAGGTCAGGTTTTTTGAAGGGAACCAATCATGGCAATTGTTTTGCTCTCTGAGAAACCTCGGCAGACTCGCTGGTGGGCAGCCTCCCACAGGCTAAGCAGACCCCCAGACTCAGAGTGTCTCAAGCAGGTTGGAGTGACCAGAGTGAGAGATTTCAGAGAAGAAGAGGAAGAGATCCCTAGAACAGTCTTAAGCAGGCCAGTTACACAGCCTAACTCATGTGTTCGCTTTGCTTACTCTGTCACAGATATCTGTAAAACACTGGATCTCACAACATCTGAACCATCACTCTTATCCCAAAGAAAAAAGAGGCCAAGCCCAGATGGGGGCATTCCCTGGGAAGAGACCAACCAGGAGAGTAGAGTGACTAAACACTTCGACCTGAGAAGCCAAAGGGGAAGCCTGAGAGGTCTCACAGACCAGGGAGGCCCCATAAATGTGCAGCCATGAGCCTGGGAGCCAGCAGCAGTGCAGTGGAATGCAGACTTCGATGCAAGAGGCAAGTGGTTCAAAGCCCCGCCCTGCCAGTCCACTGCTGTGTTACCCAAGAGCACAGAAGGGGGCCCAGTGCGAAGAGAACATAGACACAATAGAAGTACGTGACGCAGAAGAATCTAGCATCCAGTTTTTCTCTTTTGCTTTCTTGGGTCATTAAGAGTTGTAGTTCTAATTGCAATGAAATAAATAAATAAATAAATAAATAAATAAATAAATAAATAAATTCTGCACAATGTTTTAAAGTTACTAATCATTTAATTGAAGAAGGCAAATAATCTGGACAAAAACAGCCTGGAGAGGCAATTGTGATGTTCTTTCAGTGTGGGCCTTGTGTGGTGCAAGGCCTTACCAGGCACTTAGCCTGAAAAGTAGCTGGCTTCTCCATGGAGGCGAACTGGGTGTTGTTAATTCACTACACAAAGCAGGACACAGCACTCCCACCTGCCCACCACCCTCACCATCCAGCCACCAGCAAGGCTGTGATGCTGGACCCACCCATCAATGAGAGGACTCTGCTCTGTTATTGCCCTTGGGCTAAACAAGCATCCTCTCAGAGGAGGGCTGTGCAAGGTGCATTCTGTTTACCAAATCCCTCCTTAGCCACTTGCATCCATGCTCGTCCATGCTCGCTCCACTTATTATACTAAAAACACTTTCAAAAGAGTTGCCAACGATCACCTTACTGCCAAATCCATCAGCTCCTTTCAAGTTCTTATTCTTCTTAGTTTCCACAACACTAGACTGCCTGTCTTTGCAACTAGGCCTTTGTCAAAATAAAAATAAATAAATAAATAAATAAATAATCAAATGATTCGATATCTACAATATGGAGATGGAGGGAGAGGCATGGGCCAAGACTTCAGTGTTTGTGTGTGTGTCTCAAACGTGTTGTCAAAGCAGAAACTGGGAAGTTGGGAGGGACGTGCCGTTTGGGGAAAGTTTAGAGACATTCAGCAAGCTCTTGGAGAGTTAGAAATCCATATCTGAGTAGGGGGCCATCTATACAGAAAGAGTTGTTCAAGTCCTGGAAAAAAGAATGTGGCCAAGGAGAAAAAAACACGGGCTACTCTGAATTAACTTCTTCCCTGCCCACAGCCTGGTCTTTGCCCCTGACAAATATTTCTGAAACACTATTTTCTCCAGCTCCAAATTGGCTTCTGGTTGATTCGAATCTAATGCCCTTTGCCTGGCACCCAAGGCTCTGAGTAATTCTCTGATATTCTCATTTGACTATTCACTATTCTGAATCTTTGGCCTCTTTGGAAGTTCATCCCTGCCAGGCCAGATCATTTCTCTCATCTTGAAGGGCTTCGTTCTTCTCCTGGCCAGATGATGGCGTGACTCCTGCCAGGCTGCTGTGGCCACAGACTTCTCCCTCCTTCTCCACCTTGCGTCTGTTTCACCCCCTTTTTATCAGGTGGCTTGAAGAGAACCTAACTCATTACCGAAAGACCATCTCAACTCCCCTTCCTTCATCTGAGTGCACTCTTTTCCCACATAAATTGGCAAGACGGCTACATGTTTTGCTCCTTTTATGATGTTCTGAAGCAGCCAGTTTCAGCATGTATGGAATATATTTTTAATCAATGACTAGTTGCCTGATATGTGAAAACATGCCTCAATAAAACTAAAAACAACTGACTTACCCTATCTAAGGAGTTTTTCTTTGCAAAATTATTCATTACATATTCTTTTTTATTGTGGTAAAATATGCATAAACTAAAATTTACAATTTTAGGGGCTGGACAGTGGGGCTGTGTTAAAACATGGATTCATATGGGAAAGTTGCCTGTTGGTGTCCAGAGACCTCCTGAGCACACTGAGCACGAGTGTGCCCTTGATCCAGGCTGCTGGGGCTGAGGGTGGATCATGGCACCAAGACCCCAGCAGGGGTGCTGTCTCTTTTTCTGTGTGTGTGTGTGTGTGTGTGTGTGTGTGTGTGTCATTCATGGAAGAAATAAATAAACTTAAATTTTAAAAAAATACCACCTTAGGTGGTATCCTTAGGGCTCAGCAGATGACATAATGGTTATGTCACTGGACTCCCACATAGTCAACCACGGTTTGAGTTCTGGACCTGGCAGCTTAAAACTCACACCGGGTACATGTGTGTGCATGCCCAAGATCCCAAGAGAAAACTGGAGGAGAAGGAACTGTGGCATGGCCATTCCCCCAGGGGGTGATTTCTTGCTTTCTGTCTCTCTGTCTGACTCTGTCTCTCTGGCAAGTGCAGAGAGACAGAAAAAAAAAAAAAAACTCTCTCAAAAAAATCTCACCTTAACAACGTGTGTGTGTGTGTGTGTGCATGTGTGTGTGTGGTCTGTGTGTCTCTGTGTTTAGATAAGCCTGTGCAATATCATGATTCTCCCACCTCAACCCTCCAAGTAGCTCGTGCCACAGGCGCATACCACCACACCTTTAGGATGGGCTGGGACTCAAACCCAGGTCTCCCTACAGCCTCAGCAGCAGTGCCCAGCACACCCTGCCACAGCTGAGCCATTTTAACCATTTTTAAGAGCACAGTTCAGTGGCATTAAGTACATCACGTCACTGTGTGACCTTCACCACCGTCTACCTACAGAACTTTCATGGTCCCAGATGGAAGCCCAGGAAAGACTAACTCTCCATTCCTCACTCTCTCAGCCCTGCCAACCTCTGCTCCACCTTCTGTCTCTGAATCTGACTCCTCTAGGTGCCTCATGTAAGTGGAAGCATACAGGATTTGGACAGGAATTTCGTGTTTTATGTGACTGTCTCATTTCACTCAGCACCTTGTCCTCAAGGTGATTACATATGCTTTTCAGTAGATCCCAACCAGACTTAAAATTCATTCATTTCAGGAACCAGCAGTTAGCGTAATGGCTATGTCGCTGGACTCCCACGTAGTCGACCGTGGTTCGTGTCCCGGACCCGGTGGCTTAAAACTCACGCCGGGCGCGTGTGCGTGCGTGCCCAAGATCCCGAGAGGAGAATGGAGGAGAAGGGATTGCGGCGTGGCCATCTCCCCTGGGAGGTGATTTCTCGCTTTGTCTCTCTCTGTCTCTGTCTGTCTGGCGAGCGCACACACCCTATAGCAAAAACCTCTCCCCCCCCAAAAAAAAAAAAAAATTCATTCATTTCTAAATATTTGACGATGAAAATAGCCCAAGCATTGACCACAGGATGAGGAATCTGAACCAACTGGAACACAAACAAACCATAGCCTGACCTGTCCTCACCCAACTGGAATCCTTAAATGGCTTCTCAAGAACACATGTCTGGAGACCAGTCCATAGCACAGAATCAAGTGCTGGGAGCACGTGGCCTACCACAGTTCAAATCCTGAGCCAGAGGCTTGAAAAAATCGCCAGGCACATGTGTGTGGATGCCCAAACTCCTGGCAGGATGGAGAAATGGAGGAAAATGGATTGCGACATGACCATCCCCCATTGGAGATGCTTTCTCCCTCTCCTTCTCTCTCTCTCTCTCTCACACACATACACTCTAGTGAGTGATTGCACCCTTTGAAATATAAATAAATAAATAGATAGATAGATAGATAGATAGATAGATAATTTTTAAAAGCACATCTCTTTAGGAATACTAATACACGCTGTGTTTTAAAGTAATGTCACGGAAACAGCCATGCGCCTGGCATTGTACCAAGTTGTTTACCATCTGACTGCATCCTCACAACTCAGTGACGTCGAAGTATACCGTTCCCGTGTTAAAGAGGAGGAAATCAACCTGATGAGGCCCAACCGCCCCAAGTCACAGCCAGGAAATATGGAAGCTGAAACAGCCTCAAACTGATGCGAGCTCGGCCCCTGCTGCCACATGCTTAAACACGCACCACGGATGTCCTAAACCCTCACCCATAGAGGAGAAGCAGGGAAGTCAGTCGGATGGCGCCAAAAGTACAACGTAAGCAAAGCGGTTTATAAGATTTAGGAAAAGATGCTGAGAAGGCGAGTTTAAAACCACCTGAGTGCATAAATTGTGATCTGCCTGTTAAAGCCTCTTAAAGAGAGAAGAAAAACAGGCTCCCTCGGTCACGGGAGGAATTTGTTATTAGACAGGTTACAGCCGGGCTGTGAGTTCCCCTCCCAGGAGACTGCTGGAGCGGCGGGGCTCGATCCTGCCTCCGTGCAGCCTGCCTGGAGGCACAGAGCTACCAGGTGACCCTGTGAGACTCCCCCAGCCGGAAGAATCCCTGGGGTAACACTTACAAAGTCTTTGAATTTCTGGAAAGACTGTGGAAATGCTAGGGAAGGGTCACAGATACGCATGGGTGTTTTCCCCTTGGTTATCATCCCAGCCGTACAGGGTGGGTGCATGTCTGCCACTCTCGGAATTTAAGGAGCAATGTCCTCTTTGGTGACAGGGCATTCTGCAGTGAACCAACTTTGAGACTAACTCCAACTTGCATTCCGGCAGCATCATTGAAATTCAGGCCAAGCGGCAAATTTGCCTTGAAGTGAATCTTCCACTGAGCAGGGAGATGCCACCTTTTCATTTCCGTGTCTTTATAGCTGGTTCTCCGTGCACTGCCTCAGAGGCGGAGTTTGTCAAGATATGTCAACAGCAAACCCAATGTGCTTTTCCCGAGATAACCCAGTCTTCTGAGGCAGATTAAGTATAGTGAAAGGTGACGCAAAGACATCCTACATGCAGAATTCCACAGGGAGAAAAAATGAAAGCGAAAGCATGCCCATCGCAGGAAACAAGAGGCGTCTAAGTTTTGCAGACACTTATTTTTAGGGACTAATCAATGCTCAGAGCTCAGATTTCTCTCTAGCAGACATGTCAGCCTTGTTGTACATTCATTTTGCTAAATCTGTACACCTCTACAGTTCATGCTCAATTTCTACATCCTCCAATCAAGCGCTTAATTTGTGAAGAGCGCGCACCGGCCACCGCCATCACCCACTTCTCCTCCAGGTTTGCTGCCGCGGATACACCCTTGGTAACCCTCAGCGAGAGACCACGGAGTCCCAGAGCTGTGTGTGTTCTTTGGCTTCGGAGGTAACTTTATTTTAGGGATGATCCAGATTTTCATTGTCTGAAAATGTTATTTATATTTTAAATGTGGTAATTACATAAACATTTGGATAGATTCAGACTGAAATTTGTTAATCTTTGTACAGACTAAAATCAGCTCCAAAGCGTCATGTATGTGAGAGGAAATGAAAAATAACAGAGCTGTCTCAGGGAAGATCAAATGCGAAAATTCTGTCCTCTAAAAATGTAGTTATACCTAATCCCCCAAACTGATGCCTCCTCGGTATCTATAGAGGCAGCCAGTGTCTAGGACAGACCCTCACCATACAATATAGTCGAGTTTTAGTATGCATTCCCTGTATGAACAAAAGCTATAAAAGTTTGTGATTTACTAGCAGTTTGTATTAAGAAGAGTTAGAACGTGCAAGGGGTCTTCAAAAAGTTTGTGGGAAAATGAAATTAAAGTAGAAGATTTTGGTGCTTGGGCCAGCAGATGGTATAATGGTTACATCGCTGGACTCCCAGGTAGTCGACTGGGGTTCAAGTTCTGAACCCAGCAACTTAAAACTCACACCGGGCATGTCTGCATGCACGCCCAAGATCCTGAGAGGAGAATGGAGAAGGGTTTGTGGTGTGGCAATTTCCCTGAGGCATGATTTCTGGCTCGCTCGCTTGCTCTCTCTCTCTCTCTCTCTCTCTCTCTCGCTCTCGCTCTTTCTCTCTCTCTCTCTCTCTCTCTCTCTCTCTCTCTCTCTCAGGAGCACACGTAAAAATCTCTCAAAAAAAAAAAAAAGAAAAATGTTTTTGGTCCAAAAATAATTTGAAATCTCTGCGTAGCATTTTTACCTGACACATTTTCCGTGAACTTTTAGAAAGCCCCCTGTATATGCACACGGCCACCAGATTCAACCTTGGCATGGTCCACTCAGTTACTTCAACTGTCTTCCCAGTCAGTGAGGAGCGTGGTAGATGATGCAGTGACACGCCTTGACCTTACGATGGAGTAAAGCCATGACCCCATCGCTTCTGCTCTAGGTCCTGCATCGCCCCCAAGAAGACCGCAACTTGTTTACATTTATGAACCACTAAGCCCTTCAATGGCTGTCGTTAGAGAGACTGAATTAAGTGGGTAAAGATAATCTCCCAAAAATTCACGCCAACCCCATACCAAGTCACCACTCATGGAGTGCTTGGAGCACCAGCATCCTGCTACAAGTGGATGCCAAAACTTCCGAAGTCAACATTATCTCCTCTAGTCTGGCACAGGGGCTGAGCAGTGGCCATTCCTGAGTAGCAGAGGGTTGTAGGGACAAAATGAGAAACACATTTGGAGATAAAGATGCCACATGCCATCAAGCAGCAAAACTGACATCTGCAGACCAAGGAGACATGCACAGCCTCCTAAAATTAGAGGAATACAGACCCAGAGGCCTGCATGACATGACTGCAATCTGGCTGATGCGGTGAGGTACCTAAGGAAAGCCTGTAACAGCCAAGAGTGCACAGAAGCAGGGGAAAGGAAAGCCGCCAGCCTCTACTGAAATGGGAGAGCTGCCCAGCTGTGGGCTTCAGTGGTTAGTCCTAGGACAGCTCGCCCACTCAGAGGAAGACAATGGAGCTGAGTCTCAGAGCCCAGTGCAGGTAAAATTCAGATCCTCTCACCAGATCCCTTACCAGAAGTCCACGATCGCCCAAGACCTTCTGATTCCAGCGCAACTTCCTAGGTCACATTTGCATTTCAGAACAACAAACTGGCATTCTGGTCTATACATCAGTCTTTCTGAGTTTGGTTAATGTTGGTCCTTCTCTATGACACAACCCAGTGAACATTGTCTCTCCTCATTATCAGTCTCCCCTTTTATTTCAACAATGAACATGTGTCTTTTATAAACGTGGTTAAACATAGAATGACACGCTTTCAGTTAGAATGTATAAAACACTATAATAGCACTACAAGGGCAACGATAGGAATATAAAAAAAAAAATTCCCCTTAGGAAGAAATGTGAATTAAACCTGTTCTCTAGTTTCTTTACTGACCAGCGTGCGGACAGTGTGAAGGCAAAGGCTAGGTAACCGTATTTCACATTTCTGTACTTTGTGTTTACTTTTCCTCCACAATGCCTGACCCATTTCAGGGAATATGAGCACAGAAATGTCTGTCAGTTTATCAAGTGAACAAACAACAGTGGCTGAACAACACTTGGCAGCTGTCTGTGCCAATGTGACGCAAACCAGGCCAAACGCCCTGACCTAGGAAGCCAAAGGGCAAAACCTCAAATCCTAGATGGTCCAAGAACCTGCCTCCTAAACAGAACCAGGCCACTCTGCCCCAGAGAGCAGGCAGTCGCTGGCTTACTGGGAGCAGTGTGTGAGGAGGAGAGAGGCCTAGGCAGGGCTTCCAGCGTCTGGCTGTGAGCTCATTGGAGGCTCAACCCTGACTCCTTCCGAGGTCACAGCGACACAGGGATGTATCGGTGCTAGGATGTCACAGCTCAAGATGTTACTGCAGCCATGTGGCAGGGAAAGGGACGAAGCCTTGTCAGCTCTGTCTATATATATATATCCCTGTTCACTGGGCGAGAAAAGATTTTTCATTTCATACATCATTTACAACTTGCTGCTGTGATTCTAAAAAACCAGTGGGCTTTATCGAGTTAATGAGCAAGAAAAACATATTTGGTGAGCGTGTTAATTTTTTGAAAGTTTTGCAGAGTCCAAGACATGAGGCATCATGCATGGGGCAGCCTGAAAGTTCCCTTCCCCCAAATTCATCCCATCCAATTCTGGGGGCATCTGGCTATTTACTACGTCGGCAAACGTGCTCACAGAAACCGAACAGCTAGTATGGCACTCGCGCTGTGTTCTCTGTTTTTCTCTTGCAGGAACAGTTGGGGCCATATGCAGAAGTCACCCTTGCTCTGATTCAGTTTCTCTTCCACAGATGTCTTTGCATTTGGTCTTATCCATTGTAAAAACACAACAGTTCTCAGCAGAAGTATTCTGTCTCCTAAGCCATTTGCTTAATCTAAGTGATCTACTGTAGTGATGCTCTCCAGGGGTCTGGAATGGTGTGTGTGTCTGTGAGCAGGAGAGAAATGGCTGGGAGCAACCGTGAGGACCACTCAGATCGGAAGGAGGAGGGGCCCAGCCATGGTGGCACAACCGTAAAACTAGCGCCCTGCAGTGCTGGGGGCCATATGGCAGCCAGGGTTCTGACCCGAAGTTGGCCTGGAAAGGCACCAGGTGTAAGCAGGCGCCCAGGATCCTGAGGAGCTGGAGGGCTGGGGAGGGGAGAGCACAGTTCAAGACTCTGTCAAGGGAGTCTTCTCTCATCCTCCTTTCTCTCTCTCTCTCCCCGCCCCTCTCCCTGTCTCTCATGCATGCACACACTTTCTTTCATAAAGTAAAAGAGAGGGAAAAGGAAGCATATGAAAATTAGGGCTCAGGATTTTCAAAATGATGGAAGACAATCTATCAAAAACTGATTCAGTAATGAAAGTAAGAGACTAGACATTTGGATGACATGGCTTTGTCAGAAGACCAAAATAAGATACTGACATAAGTCTTCATTTATTAAAGGATTCTTTTACAGTTCTTATTCTTATCTATCAAAATCTCTGATACTTCAAGCTGGCTAAATACATCTCAGAATTAATCTGCACATAAAACCATTGAACCAGGAGAGTCATACTGCACTTTACAATTTCTGTCTTTCAGTTTCCTCGTAAAGCAGACATTTGAGCCTGAGCTCCGGTGAATTTATGGTACAAGCAGAATTCACACCCAGAACTGAAAGGGTGTATATGCATCTTTCTCACTCCCTTTTGCACACGTGGAAAGTGTGTGGATTTGTGCCTTATTAGAGATGGAGAAATGTTTGCAGGGCTATTAAACTGAAACTGTGTGAATTGAATTGAATTTTACATTGAAATGCAAAATGATAGCTACTACTTCAGGGCTTAGACTAACCCCCACTCTACAGAAAATTGACAATGGATAGGAGTCATATTTTAATATGTTATGAAATTCAGTTAAAGAGGGTCTATTTCTAGACTTTCACCTATAGCAAAGACTAGCACCCATAAATAAATACACACACACACACACACACACGCACGCACGCACATTTATGCTCCTGGAAAGCATAAACACAGAGATCACTTAGATTAAGCAAATGGCCTAGGAGACAGAACACTTTGGCTGAGAATTGTGCTAAACTGGTTGTTTTCTAGATAAGACAAAATGCAAAACAGTCTATTTCAGAAAAGATACAAAATAAGTGTCACTATTTTGGGAGGAAGATAATTATGTTTTGTTGGAGAATATATCAATAAATCCAGGAACACTTTCGTATTCTGATATGTAATGGCATTTTGTATTTGTTCTTACTGTGACTGTGATATAACTCGTTACTTAACAGAGAGGTACCATCTCAAGAGCTGAGCCCACAGTCAACCCTTCAGCTCGGGAAGACAGGGTCTCGTTCCACGCCTGGGAGGGGAATGTGTCTGCAGCGCCTGGGAAGTGTGTAGGCATGTCAGGAAGAAATATTTTAGTTTGTGGATCATTTTTGAGAAACAGAGAAAAGAAATTTGAGCAATGTGACTGGTGAGAATGAGGTGAGAGTAATGAGCAATCGGCACAATCTTCCGTGTGTGATTTTTTTTTTGTTGTTTTGGGGGGTTTTTTGAGGTTTATGCCATAGAGCACATGAGCTTGCCAGAGAGACACAGACAGCAGGAAAGTGAGAAATCCACCCCCAGGGCTGTGGCCGTGCCACAATCTCTCCTCTCCATTCTCTTGGGATTTTGTGCATACACGCACCCACCTAGTGTGATTTTCAAAACACTGGGTCCAGGATTCAAACCATGTGGGAATCCAGCGCCTTAACCACCATGCCACCTGCTGGTCCCACGTGTGGCTTTACATGACTGACTTGGGTGCCCCGCCTCCCCGAAAAGACCACACCACCTTGCCTGTGTCCTCCCAGAAACCCAGTCAACTTCCCGGCCCCTGCCAGGCAGACAGGGCCAAGCACCCACCCTAGGTGCAGACCCTGAAAGAGGCACCACAAACCTCAGCTGTCACTAGATACACACCTTCGGCTCACTTGTGTCAGCCCACAGTAATAGATACCACTGGTCCACACTGGAAAAGTAAGGCCTGACCAAAAGTAAGGCCTAGGCAACAGGAAGTCTCAAAATCCTCAGCAGAACCCAGGCCCCAGGCAGAGAAACAGCCGTGATGAGAGGTGGGAAAGAAGGACAAGAAAGAGCTGCACGGGGCCTTCTGAAGAGGCTGGAAGAAAGCCCTCTCCCTCATTGCAACACAGGGGCACCCAGCGCCACGTTACTGTGAGGCAACCCCACCCCCGGTGGGCAGCCGAGCTCCAGGATGGACATACTCTAACGGGACCCAGTGGGCCACACCCTCGTACAGCCCCCTCCCTGGCGGCAGGCAGAATGCAGACGTGCTCCCAGACTCTAAGGTGACTGGACAGTCCTTCTGTGATTAGGTCACACTGCAGAGGCCTCCATTTCAGCAGATGGAATGAGCAACTCTCTTGCTAGCTGTGGGAGACAGAAAATGCTCTCGCCCCAACAATGATGTCGACCTCCTAATCCCAGGAACGGGTGATGTGATGTCCCATGGCAGTGAAGGCTGCAGGTGTAATTAACGTTGCAGACCCTGAGGGAGGTGACCCTGGATAACCTGAGGGGCCCAGTCTAATCACGTCTGGTCAGAAGCCGAGAACTGTCTCTGCGTAGAAAAAGAGAGATTTGCAGAAGAGAAGCACCAAGAGATGGGCGAAGGGAGACCAGAGAGATTCCTGGCATGCGAAGGACTCATGTGCTGGTTCTGAGACATAGAATCTATTCCATGTACGAGGGCCACAGATGGCCCGGGGCAGCCCCCTCTGACAGCCAGCAAGAAAGGGGGAACTCAGTCCTACAGCCACAAGGACTTGAATCCTGCCAACAAGCTGAAGGCACCTGGAAGAAGTTACTACCCCAGAATCTCCAGGAAGGATCACAGCCTGCCACACCTCAGGGGAGCAAAGCAGAGAAGTTGCTGAGCGATTCTGTGCCCTGACTTCCACCACGTGGAAGGTATGAAGTGACACTTCAGCAATGAATGTGTGGTAACTTGGTACAGCAGCAGTAAGAAACTACTGCACCAGCCTTGAAGAAGTAGCTGCAAGGTTCCAGCAGGTGGCGTGGTGGTTAAAACTGGATTCAGGGACCAGCAGTTAGCATAATGGCTATGTCACTGGACTCCCATGTAGTTAACTGTGGTTCAAGTCCCAGACCCGGTGGCTTAAACTCACACCAGGCGCATGTGCATGCGTGCCCAAGATCCCGAGAGGAGAATAGAGGAGAAGGGATTGCAGCGTGGCCATCCCCCAGGGGGTGATTTCTTGCTTTCTATCTCTCTCTGGCGAGCGCACATGCCCTATAGCAAAAACCTCTCCGGAAAATAAATAAATAAATAAATCTATCTCTGGATTCCCACGTGATGGCTGACCACAGTTTGAGTCCCAGACTTGTTGGCTTGCATTCTCATTCCCTCTCTTTCTGGTCAAACTGAATAATAATAATAAATAAATAAAATTTAAAATAAATAATAATTGGGGAAAAAAAAAGAAGTAGTAGCTTCTATGTTGTGAAAGGGTCACTGGGCAAGGAGCCGAGGCAGCCCCCTCTGACAGCCACCAAGGAAATGGGACATCAGTCTCACAGTCCCAAGCACCTCAACTCTGCCAACCCTTCTAGGCTGGAAAGAGGACTCCCAACTCCAGATAGGAATTCAGCCCAGCCAGTACCTGAATGGCAGCTCCTGACACATGGAACTGTGGGATGGTCAATGTGTGTTGTTTGGAGCCACCAAGGTTGTGGTTACTTATTACCCAGTTACCCATCTGTGACTAACACCCACCCCTCGCCCTCCCACAGAACTGAGGTCAGGACCAACTCAGCCCAACACCTACTGACACTGGCTCACTTAGGGCCTGGAGCACGGAGGCTGCTGTGTAGCACATCTCACTGGAGAGAAAGATCCCCCATGGCTGAGCACCTGTTGCACACGAGGTAGGTCACTTCCCACCCTAATTTGTTTGTCTTAAGTGCAATAGCAAACGTTTGGCTTTGGTTTTTTTGTTTATTTCATTTTATCAGAGGGACAGAGAGAGAAAGAGGGAGAAAGAAACACCCCACCCCCACCCCCAGGGGAGAATGATCATACCTTAATCCTGCCTCCTCCAGTTCTCCATCCCGTTGGAATCTAGGGCATACAACACACACACGTGCCCGGCATGTTCTTTAAGCTGCCAGGCCTGACTTGAACCATGTGTTTGGTCATGGGGGATCCACCTCCCTTAACCACTAGACCACCAGGCTAACACTCTCACCCTAATTTAAAATCGTGTCTCCTGGAGACTGTGCCCTGCCTGTCCTCTCCCCAGGGCTGGGCTGCCTGTCCTGCAGTGGCAGGATGAGCTCTGTGATGTGGACACTGAGAGTCAGCTCCCGTTCTTGGCATTCGCCATCACAGGCTGCTGGGGCCCATGCAGGAATATCGTTCTCTGACTTGACTTCAAATGTTATTTTTTTCCTAAAGTAGTTGATGTGGTTTGATGACAATATGAGAAAGAATTTTGTCATGGCTAAGTAACAGAAACCCTGGCTCAAACAGGCTTGAACAAAAACAAACAGAAGACTAAAAAATGGATCAGAAAGTCAACTAACTGCAAGCCCGGCCTCCTTCCCTCCCCCTGCCCTCCTCCTGTGTCCACTCTTTCAGTGCCTTCTCCCTCCGGTGCGGCTAGACAGCAGCCAGCAGGCCAGCCTCTCTCACCCACCTTTCACCCAGGAGTCGGCCTGCAAGCCCTGGGCCGGCTCCCACTGGCTCAGGGGCGTCGGGTCCCTTTCTGAGCAATCACTGGAGAAGGGGATGGAGTGTGCCCATTGGTTAAAATGGGGGTCCTGTGCCCATTCTTTCATTTTTTTTTTTTTTATATTTGCTATAGGTCACGTATGCTTGCCAAAGACAGACAGGGAGACATCACCACCCAAGGGGGATGGTGAGACAGATGTAACCCCTTCTCTTCCATTCTCCTCTCGGGATTTGGGGCATACACGCACACGTGCCTGTGTGACCTTCAAGCCTCTGAGTCTGGTATGCAAACCACTCAGTCGGCCCTGTGGGATCCAGTTGCCTTAACCTCTGTGACACCTGCTGGCCCCCAGAGCACGTTCTGGCCTATTTGTTCCTTAAGAACTGAGGCTCGGGGGGTGCATTCCCTAGAGAAAGGGTCGAGAGCAGCACCAGAGGGACAAGCAGACCTCGGGTGGGCTCAGCCAGCACTCGCCACTTCTGTTAGCCACTGAGTTATCAGACGTGGCCTCGGCCAGAGTGGACAATTGTTTCCAACTTAATTTCTTTCAACTATGAGAGAGGGAGACAGAGGGAGAAATGGTCGTCCTCAAAAAGATCTTCACGCCATGATCCAGCCCCCAGCCTCTGCCAGCCAGGATCACAGGCACATGGGCATGCACACGGAGACCTCGCATGTGAACCCACGCAACGCTGCATCCCCACAGCGGCTGGCTCAGGACTGGGCAGTTTCCAAACACCAACTCAGTGTTCTGAGAAACAAAGCCATCAGGCCAGAAAGACATCCATAGACTGTATCGGGCCTGGATCACTGCCTGGAGGGTCCCTTCCATCGTTAGGGTCTTCAACTCTAACATTTCTTGGACCCTCATTGGAATACTTGTTCAGTGGCCCAACATGAGCATCTGTGAAATTAGCTTTGAAAGCAAAAACATCCACCAGACTGTTTAAAAGACCAGATGTATTGCTACTGAGCTACACCTAGAGGGTCACCTCCTGGCTTGCCCAGTGTTTAAGAGCTCACCTCGGGACCAGCAGTTAGTGTAATGGCTATGTCGCTGGATTCCCACGTAGTCGACCGCAGTTCGAGTCCCAGACCTGGTGGCTTAAACTCACGCCGGGCGCGTGTGCGTGCGTGCCCAAGATCCCGAGAGGAGAATGGAGGAGAAGGGATTGCGCCATGACCATCCCCCCGGGGGGTGATTTCTCGCTTTCTATCTCTCTGTCTCTCTCTGTCTGTCTGGCGAGCGCACGCGCCCTATAGCGAAAAACCTCTCCAAAAAAAAAAAAAAAAAAAGAGCTCACCTCGCCGTGCCTTTGCCCACTGCTGCCAGCACTCAGACACTGAGTCTGAGTGTCCCTGCAAAGTGAGGAGAGAGGTGGGGGTACCTGAAAAGCTGAGCTCGCACTTTCTCAACTCCCCAAACTTTGTTTTTCAAAAGCAAATTCCTTCAAACAAAGCAGTTACAAGCCCTTAGTCAGTTGAAGTTTAAAAACAAAGATACCTTTGAGTTTTCTAAACATGTACTAAAAGAAAAGGTTATTTTTTTAACTTTCAAAAAAGACGGATGAATTCTTTTGGTGTTTGAATACAGCCATGCAGAATTCAGCTAAAACTTTCCCCTGAGTACTCTCACAAGAAAAACCAGGCACCAACATTTTTTAATCTGAAAGGGTGTTTTTTTCCCTTTTAAAGAAGAAAAAGACAGAGTTGGAAGAATAAGAATAAAGAAACTAAATAGGAAAGCCCTCTGAACCATGTAAGTGCCTAATATTAAGATACCATCAAATAAATTGTTCATACCTTCTCATTAGATGTCATTTTGGGATCCAGATGATAATTTTAGCAGAAATCATTCAAACTTCCTTGAGGCAGAACACTCACTAAATCTTTAACCCATTTCAGAGATATATTGTACTAATTCTCTTTTCTTAGTGCCCTGCATCTTTTTTAGCATAATCTGGGGGCTGAGGAAGGGGGGTGGTTAATCTCCCTGCAAGTGTACTATATGCATTATTTTCTAGTACCTATGTATAATTATCGGTGTTATTTTAATAATCAATTTCAGTGTAACGGCAGGATTTGCTTCAGTTGCATTTAAATCATAATAAAGCTCAATAAAAGGAAAATGAGAAAAAAAGAGAAAATATCATTCAGAGGATTAACAAAACACTCCAGCAAAAGGGACCTTTTTAATTTTCATGACATGATGAAGTGATAGCCTTTTGAATAGACAATTAGGCGCATAAACCTGATACACTAAAGGCTTAATTCACAAACACACATTGCCACTAATACATTTGCAGAGGAACTGTATGCTTAACAGGATTAGAATACAGCAAATCAGTCATTATTAATGGGAATCTACATTGCCTAGGTCTTCATCCCTAGATAGACTGGTATTTAAATCAAATAATTTAGCACAATTTCAGGAGCTTAATACCGAACATAGATTGCTCATAGGTAGCTCCGTATTTCCTTGCACAGAACGGGGAATCTTTACTAGGGGCATTGTTAACCTGTCTCAGCTCCTGTTACAGAGAGGATTTAGATTCTAGAAGCTCTGTGCCCTGCACTGTCCACCCATAAAATGAGAAGTAACCAGTGGCTCCCCCGCCCCCAACCCCAGTCAGGTCATTTGCTTCCACCAGAGGCTGTAAGCCCCACCGTGTTCTGTGCACGTCGTTCATGCCCTAGCTCTGGTCCTAGATTTTGCAAATGCAGGACATGTTCCCTGAGCAGGTTCAGACAAAACCTGGTCTAGAGCAGAGGTGGAATTCACAGTCACTTCAACAGTGATCCAAGGTGCTGTCGTCCCACAGAAGACAAAGAAGGCTCCCCTTCTTGTGCCTGACAGAAAAGTTCCCTTCACAGGCAGGTGTGCCAATATGCCATTTGAGGGAAGGTAAGATGGGAAGCTATTCATTTTTATTATTGACTATCTCATTTATACCAACATACAGTGGCCAGCTGGCCCAGTCTGGCTGGGATTTAGGGCTTCCAAGGGCACAGGACTTTCCATTTAAAACTAGAAAACTCTGGGACTAGCAAGTGGTATAGTGGCTAAGGTGCTGGACTCCCACAAGTCCCAGACCTAGCAACTTGAAACACATGCTGGGCACATGTGCATGCATACCCAAGATCCCAAGATCCCAAGAAGAGAATGGAGGAGAAAGGATAGCGGCATGGTCATCTTCCCTGGGGAGTTATTCCTCAGTCTCAGTCTCTCTGTCTCTCGGTTTCTTTGGTGAGTGCACCTGCCCTATAGCAAAAATCTCTCTCTTAAAAAAAAAAAAAAAAAAATTAGAAAGCTCCTGGGCCGGATCCATAACCTAGTGTTAAGGGAGCCAGGTCCCATATGGTTGACCACAATTCAAACTCCAGCCACAGCAGCATGAAAAGCATACCGGTGTTGTGCGCCCCAAATCCCGACAGGTTGGAGAAATGAAAGAAGAGATTGTGGCACGCCCAGGCTCCATTATGGAATGCCGTCTCCCCTTTCTTTTTCTCTGGCAAGTGTACAAACCCTCTGGCAATTAAAAATAATTTTTTTTTAACTAGAAAATTCCTGAGCAAATCAGATGAGTTAGTCCCAACAAGGCAACATGCTTTCTATTAATTCTTAATATCATCGACCTTATAAAAGAGGTACTACTATTTTTAAATGCAGACGCTGAGCCTCAAAGAAGTTAAATGATTTGCCTCAACTCACATCAAGCAGAGCAGGGATTCCATCCCAGATCTCTTTGACTTCTCTGCCCAAGACCTCCAGTTCTGCTCAGGCAGCCAAATACCCAGTCAACCTGAAACACCTTGCTACTGAGACAGCTGCTGCAGACACCAGGCCATAGGCTGCCCCACGGGGAAATTGAGGCTTTCTAGGTCTCAGGTTAAAGCCTCAGATGATCTGAGACCTTTGAAAAAGCCAAACTAAAGATCAATTCAATTAGCATCTCACCGCCAACACAAGCATCCTACAGAGACTATGTTATCCACTGAAGGAGGGTATTGTTATGGTTTGAATGTGTCTTGACAAAATTCATGTGTTAGAAATTGGTTGGTATTGTGACAGTATTAAGAGGGTGGAAACTTAATCTGAGTATGGTATTAAGAGGTGAGGTTTCGGGGAAGGAATAAGTATTAGATAGGGTCATCAGGGTGGGGCCACCATGACCAAATATCGGTAGCTATATTGAAAGAGGGAAAGAGACCAGGCACATGTTCTCCTCTCTCTGGCTGTGTGATGTCCTGCATCCCCTTGGGACTTTGTACGCAAAGTTCCCACCAGCAAGAAGACCCTCACCAGCTGTAGTCTCTCAAAATGTAATTCTTTATAAATTATCCAGTCTGTGACATGCAGTTAAACCAACAGAAAAACAGCCTAAAACAGGGATAAATCAAAACCACCCAAAGATAATTTCCAAAATAAAAATCTCTTCCCACCCTCAGCCAGAAGATTTTGATGAGGCAGACTTAGTGTTATTTTCAGAGGAAGATCTCAAAGTCTGTTCAGTGATTCACAAAGCCATTCTGCTGCCCTGCACTGGATAAGAACTGCAGTTTTATTCCACGGCCTGGTAGCCACCTGCCTCTAGGTGTCCGAGGTGGGCCCAGGCAGGCTTTCTTCAGCAGTCAGGTAAGCCATAAGAAAGGCGAAGTTTCAAGAAGAAAAGAAGACCACAGCTATACTGTGATAAATCCCTTAATCTCGCATACCTTCCACGTCCTCACTTGTAGCATGGGGATCATACCATCCCTACACCCAGGATAACACGAGTGAGGCTGGACACATCGGCCCACTCGGTGATAGTTCCCACATCCTTTTGGCTTTGGAATCCCACTCAACCCCAACCAAGATTCTGAGCACTCAGGTTGATTGAGAGGAGGTTCCGTCCAGTGGGCGGTCTGCAGGAGGATGTGCTCGTTCTGTTCTGGCCTGCATACAACTGTCCATTTTCATTCCACTGCACATCTTGACTACCGACTGCTTTGAAATCATAGTAACCTCCATTACTTTCCAGAAGCCAGGCCAGCAAGAGAGGCTTCCGTGGATGCAACTGGTAGGTACAATTATAAACTCCACATATCCTATGTTAAGTGATTGACTCCACCATCAGAAAAGGAGTGTTCACATTACAAAAGGATTAATGTAAGTTATGTAAATAATAAGAACCTGGTTCGCATTACGGATTACTGATGAATAATAGTAACCAGTAATCTATATCCAACTCTGAAATGCAGAATTCTCAAGACCTGGCAAGTCTCAGATAGGAAAACTTCTAGCTTACAGAAGAAACAAGATTCTGTGTTCATAATTCCCTTCCCTTTCAGTCTCCTCTGCAAATTTCTTGGCCTCTGAAAGTTTTCAGAATTCAGTTGAAGACCACTCCCTTCTTCCCTACTTTCTCTCTCAGCAGAGGTGGGGGGGGGGGGGGGGACAGTGGTCTCATCTGTTTCGTTGCCAGTCTTGACCTCTAAGGTTGCATGCCTGCACCAGGAATTATGTCCCCCTCCCCCAAGAAGAAGACGTGCTAAAGTCCTAACCCAGTACCTCCAACGGGGACCTTATTTAGAAAGAGAGTCGGGCCAACAGGTGGCAGAGAGATGAAAGCACTGGATCCCACACGGCCAGCCGGACACTTCTATCCTGGACCTGGTGGCTTGAGAATCAGGTTGGGCACATGTGCGTGTGTGTCCAGGATCTCAACAGGGGAGCACATGTGCGTGTGTGTCCAAGATCTCAACAGGGGAATGGAAGAGAAGGGACTACAATGTGGCCATGCCCCTTCGCGGGTGGAGGGGGGTTCTCACTTTCCCTCTCTTTCTTTCTGTCTCACCCCTCCAGGGGTGATTTCTCACAGAGGGTCACTGTCTAAGTTAAGGGGGGTGTACTGGAGAAGAGCAGGCTTCCAATCCAAGGGACTGGAACCTGGATGAAGGGTGACAGTGTGAAGACACGAAGACACAAGGAGACCGCCCTATGAAGACAGAGCAGAGACAGGAGCAAGGCCGCTACAAGCCCACCAGAAGCTGGCAGAGGTGAGAAGGGGCCCTCCCCGAGAGGTTTCGAAGGTGGGTGGCCCTGCCGACAACTTGGTTTCCGATTTCTGGATTCCAGAATTGAGAGAGAACACAGTTCTGCTGTGAACGAGCCACCTGGAGGGTGGCACTTTGTGGTTACAGCCCTGGGAAGCACAAGCAGCACCCAACCCTGAGCTCTTGAGTCCCTGCGTGAAGGGGCCTCGTGCACACAGCTGCAGAGAGCGGAGGCCTGGTCGTGTCCTTGTGCCCCCATCCATGTACCTACCCCTTCCAATCCTCCCTCCACTTCCGGACCCACCAGATGACAACCCTGGCTCCCACATCTCCTCTGGCCACTCTAGTCTGCCCCACGCGATGCCCAGCTCAGCCCTCTCCACATTATGTCATGTCACTGTCACAGCTGTCACGCCCCAGGCCTCTGGGACTCCCACTGCGGACAAGGCACCCAGTGTGCCCTCTTCGTTGTCAGCACTCTCCCTGGACTGCCGTGACCTGGTCGGTGCCAGCCTCAGGCCTCCCTTCGCCTGCCAGCTCTTCTTTGTGCCACAGTCTCTAACTGCCGTTCACCCTGGGTCTCAGCCAAAAGCCATTTCTTGGACAAGCACTCCCTGCTTTCAGTCCTCCTGTGATAATCCCTCTGCACACTCCTCATGCTTCCCTCGTGGCGTGTGTCACAGCTCTGTCACGTATCTATTAGCATGGGGTTATTTGCTGCTGTGGTTGGGGTTTTAGTCCCTTCTCTTCTTTGCCACAGTCCCCCCGTGAGCAGGGACAAGGTCTGTTCGTTCTCCTGGCTTTGGCAGTGAGTGGAGCAATGCCTGGCTCCGAGGGGGTGCTCTGTACATATTTGCAGGGTGGTCCGACCTGAACGCCTCTCCTTGTGGATGGTGAAATGGAGGGATGTGCTGCCTCCAAAATAAACGCCATCAGCACCGGCACGAGCTCTGCACGCTCCAGGAGGGCCGTGAGAAGATGCCTGGTCCGCTGACTCCGGGAATATGCACAGCTGCCCGGGTCTCCGCCCAAGGGCTCCCCGTGGAGGAGACGGTCTAATGGGCTCCTGACACGGGCAGAGCTCTTCCTCAAGTGTGACTTTATGGAGACTGGACGCGATGCAGTGAGGGCAGCTGTGTGGGAGTCACTATCCGCCTGTCACAGGTAGGAACAGGGGTGGGGTTCAGCCAGCTGGTAACACTGGGTCTGGTCTCCTTGCAGCTGGGACAAAGCTCCTCAGGATGACAAAAAAAACCAGCATTGCTCTTAAAGACTGACCGTTGGAGGGGTCGGCCAGTGGCCTGGTGCTTGGGGCAGTGGGATCCCACGTGTGTCCAGCTTGTCTACAGGGGAAGATCCCGGCTCACATCAAAGCCTCCCTGTGCTGGCTGGGCATTTAGGACTGGGCCAGCTAAGGCTGAGGATAGAGTGCCCCACGAAGATCCCACTGGGGGTGCCTCTCTCTCTCTCTCTCTTTCAGAAGAAATCAGTGACCTTTAAACAACAAATAAAAAAAGGTAAAGTAATCAATTTCATGTTTCGTATTTTTTTTTTTGGAGAGGTTTTTGCTATAAGGCGCGTGCGCTCGCCAGACAGACAGAGAGAGACAGAGAGACAGAAAGCAGGAAATCACCCCCCAGGGGGGATGGCCACGCCACAATCCCTTCTCCTCCATTCTCCTCTCGGGATCTTGGGCACGCACACACGCGCGCCTGGCGTGAGTTTAAGCCACCGGGGTCCGGGACTCGAACTGCGGTCGACTATGTGGGAGTCCAGCGACATAGCCATTACGCTAACTGCTGGTCCCTCATGTTTCGTATGTTTTAGCCTGGTTTTAAAAAATATGTATTTGCGAAAGTTAAACTGAAAGAGAAATGAGTGGTATCAGTGTTAAACCTGATTCCAAGTTTTCAGAAGCTGACCAATGCCAAGCTAGTAAATGATGTGACTATTTAAGAATGTAATTTATTTTAAAAAATTAAAATAAATAAAAAAGAATGCAATGAATTTCTTTTATTTAATTAATGTGCACTAATTTTCAAAAGGACACTAAGTTGTTAAAACTTAAGTACTTAAGAACTATTTAAATATGACTTAATCAACTGAACTGTTACATGTCGTTTTGGCCTAAAGGCACCACTAGAGTGTTCTGAAGCAAAACACCACCTATGAAGCTCACATCCAAAACCCAAGCCTGGGACTCATTTACAACCCCCCCTCCCAATTTACAGTAATTACAGAGGACAGAGGAACATGCAAAATGACACCACCAGGCAGCAATCAAGCTGATAGTTCAAGCCTGAACTATGGGGAACACTGTAGAATACAGAAACCTTGTTCTTCAACGGACACACTGCAGAGAGACAGAGGGAAAGGGGGAGATGGTGTAAGAGGTGCATCAGTCAATTATAAAACATGGACTTCATTGGATCCTGATTCAAACAAACTGATACACACACACACACACACACACATATATAAAAACACACATTCATATATATGTATATATGTATATGTATGTATAATTGGGAAAGTCATGACTTATTTTTTTTTCTGTTTTTTTAATGCAAAAATGCATCAAGACTTTTCCAACAACTACACACACACACACACACACACACACACACACATACATTCAAGGGAAATGTATAATAACTGACTGGATGCTTGATGTTATTTAGGAATTGTTCATTTTTTCATATAATAATAATATTATAGCTCTGCTTTTTGTTTTATAGGTGGTCTTTTTATTGGTCTTTTGGTTTCTTATTTTCTTTTTTTAAGAGAGAAACGGGGGGAGAGAGAGGTTGAGACAGGTGTTTTTGACAGGCTCACTGTGCTGCAATCCTGCCGCAGCCTCCCGATTAGCCAGGACTCCAGGCATGTGCAACTGCATCCGGCGCTAAGGCCCGGGAACTAGACCCGGGCCTCCCTCGTGACTCCAGCTTCCCAAACAGTTGCACTACAGATGCACCACCACAGCTGGGCCTATAGTCCTGGCTTTCTTGTACCAAATTCTTATCTTTCAGAGACACATATTAAAATATGTCCAGAAGAAACGACAACAGAGACTTGCTTCAAAATAATATAAGTGAGGGTGGGGGGAGAGAGTAGGGGAAGGAAGCAAAGTCAGCCACAAATACGGGAGAGAAAGAGAGAGGCAGACGCCCCCAAAAATGTCCTCATGCCACAACCCACCGCAGCCACAGCCAGCACAGGTTACAGGCACCCATTACTTGACATGTGCAGGGAGAACTTAGGATGCGAACCTGAGATCTTCCCAGGTAAACCCAGCAGCACAGAGCCCTGCGCCACCGCCGCGCCACCAGCTAGCCCCGCTGACTACGTACACACGCTCTGAGAGTCCCCTTTCCAAAGTTCAGCGTGCATGCTCAGGTAAAGCCTTGTCTGTGAGCTCACTTACCCCCGCTACCCGGGGGCTCCTAGAGTTCAGATCTGGGAGCACATGCAGCCCTCTGTCACACGCCCTGCCAGGTGATGCTGGACCAGGGTGTGGCTCTCCCCGCACTGCGGCCTCCTCCTCAGTCACAGCCTCCCATCATGCTGTTGTGTTGTTTGCAATCTCCCTCCATTTCATCCGAAAACCTCCCCATCATGCGGCTCTCGGCCCACTTCCTGCCTCTCCCCCCACCCCCGGGGCCGTGACCAACACCCTCCCCACGGCCGGGGTGGGGACACTCCTCACTTCCTTAGTAGCACATTCTCCGTCACAGACCTTCATAAAGTGGATTTTAATTTCCCATTACCTCATTGGACTCAGTGTCTGGTACATAGTAGATACTCAATAAACACATGCCGAATTAAGAAATGAATGGAGGGACCAGCAGATGGTGTAATGGTTACATCACTGGACTCCCACAAGGTTGACTACGGTTCGAGTCCCAGACCCGGTGGCTTAAACTCACTCCAGGCATGTGTGTGTATGTGCCCAAAATCCCTAGAGAATGGGAGAGAAGGGATTGCAGTGTGGCCATGCCCCCTGGGGGTGATTTCTCGCTTTCTGTCTCTCTGCCTCTCCAGCGAACACACACATCCTATAGCAAAAATCTTTCAAAAGAAGAAAAAAGAAAAAAATGAATGGAAATGAATAATGCTGTCATTATGACGGTTCTCTCCTGTGACCATTTGCCATCCCCACAGGCCCCACTGTGACGCCTTGTCACAGGGAGCAGTGGATCCTCCCACCTGCCTGGAGGAAGGGCTGACCAGGCCCCTGTGAGAATGGAAAGGCGCGTACTCAGAAGGCTACCTCGCGTGGCCAAGGCTGGCGACACAGGAACCAGGCAGACACTGCAGCTCCCAGAAAAGCAAGCCCCTGATCCAGGGGTAAAAGGGCAGGAAGGGGCCCCGTGTGGTTACAGGAGTCATGGCTCCGGTTAACTCCAGTTCCCACCTTCCAGATACTTACCTGTGAATCACTCCTGGGCCTCAGTTTCCTCAGGCGTCTCCTGAAAGCATTTTCCAGGCCTGCCATCTCCCGACTGCCCCGGTTTCTGACTGAGAGCCACACCCGTTACATAGTGAGGAGTTGATGCCCGGCTGTACCACACCTCA
Source organism: Tupaia tana (assembly GCA_026018925.1). Lineage (NCBI taxonomy): Eukaryota > Metazoa > Chordata > Mammalia > Scandentia > Tupaiidae > Tupaia > Tupaia tana. Next base: position 6,616,459 of record JAKSZU010000002.1, read on the forward strand.
CCACGGCCGGTGAGCTCAGCGGTGTGGCCATTCATAGAGGACAAGTACAGAGAACGAGACGCAGAAACAAGCACGTGGGAACAGAAAGCGAGGAGCAGCAGAGGAGGGGAACCGGCGAGGTGTCTGGAAAGTCGGAACTGGGCGAGAGCTCTGGCAGTTAGGGACGGCTGCATGGAAGCAGCAGGGTCGCACCACAGCCGTGGACGGGAGGTGGGACGGCGATGGGTGCGTGTTGGTGGGAGGCCTTAGGCTGCTTGAACTCGTTTCCAGCCCAGCAGGGGAGGTTCTCCCAGGCAGTAAGGGGCAGAGCGCAGCAGGGGAGGTTCTCCCAGGCAGTAAGGGGCAGAGCGCAGCAGGGGAGGTTCTCTCAGGCAGTAAGGGACAGAGCGCAGCGGCCTCAGTGCACTCAGTGGCTGCAGCAGCACCATCTTCCCATCTTGCCTCCCCACCAGGCTCAAGGGTTTGCCATGGAGCCAGAAAGTATGGAGTTCAGACATCCATCCCAGGCACAAGGCAGACCAGAGAAGAGAGGCTCTTAGATTAGTCTGCTGTCTCTTCCTGGAGCCCTTTTCTGGAGGAAAATAAATCTCCCCAGAAGACCAGCCCCCAACTTCTGGTCAAGCCAAAATTGGATGCTGGCCTACCATGGAGCCAGTTCTGGGTTTGGGGGAGTACCCAGTGCAGGTCCACATGGGCTGTGCTTGCTGGACACTCACCTCTTCCAACCTGACACACCATCCACATCCTGTCCGCACCGTGCCAGCAATGAACGGAAGAAATGGCAGGCCATGATCGGAGCAGAGGCCGCGTGACACCACGTGGCCCGGCATTCAAGAGCCCTGAGTTCAGTTCCCACCAAGCTCTTCCTCTGCCTGGAAGTTCTGAAGACGGGCTGCACGTTAGAATCCCCAGCCCCCACCCGCACCAAGCGAACCTAAGCCTCCAGGCCGTGGGGTCCAAGCCCCTGAGATTGCTTTTTCCAGCTTCCCAGACATTTCCAGTGCCCAGCAAGGGCACCATGATGCTCAACCTTGAGCAGCTCCTGGGTCACCTGAGGGCTCCTTAGAGCACAGGTTGCTGCCCCACACCCCTTCCCTTCAGCCATGTGGGGTGGGCCAAGGGTTTGCCTGTGGAACTGGCTCTGGGGGCTGCAGACGCTGCTGGCTGAGGACCACCCTACCTGACCTCACCGAGTCACAGGCCTGTACCAGCCACCGACTCCTTTCTCCTCTATAAATGGGAACCACAGTGGCTGCCCCACCGCTGATGTTAGATAAAGAGACCAGGCCCAGAGTGCCTGAGCACACAGAGCTCACAGAGCACCAAGGCTGCACACAGCACAGAGCACACAGAGCTCACAGAGCACCCAGAGCTCACAGAGCACCGAGGGTGCACACAGCACAGAGCACACAGAGCTCACAGAGCACACAGAGCTCACAGAGCACCGAGGGTGCACACAGCACAGAGCACCCAGAGCTCACAGAGCACCCAGAGCTCACAGAGCTCACAGAGCACCCAGAGCTCACAGAGCACTGAGGGTGCACACAGCACAGAGCACACAGAGCTCACAGAGCACCGAGGGTGCACACAGCACAGAGCACACAGAGCTCACAGAGCACCCAGAGCTCACAGAGCACCGAAGGTGCACACAGCACAGAGCACACAGAGCTCACAGAGCACCCAGAGCTCACAGAGCACTGAGGCTGCACACAGCACAGAGCACACAGAGCTCACAGAGCACCCAGAGCTCACAGAGCACACAGAGCTCACAGAGCACACAGAGCTCACAGAGCACCGAAGGTGCACACAGCACAGAGCACACAGAGCTCACAGCACCCAGAGCTCACAGAGCACTAAGGGTGCACATAGCACACAGCACAGAGCACACAGAGCTCACAGAGCTCACAGAGCTCACAGAGCACCGAAGGTGCACACAGCACAGAGCACACAGAGCTCACAGCACCCAGAGCTCACAGAGCACTAAGGGTGCACACAGCACACAGCACCCAGAGCTCACAGAGCACCCAGAGATCACAGAACACCAAGGGTGCACACAGCACACATCACCCAGAGCTCACAGAGCACTAAGGGTGCACACAGCACACAGCACCCAGAGCTCACAGAGCACTAAGGGTGCACATAGCACACAGCAACCAGAGCTCACAGAACTCACAGAGCACCCAGAGCACCCAGAGCTCACATAGCACCAAGGGTGCACACAGCACCCAGAGCTCACAGAGCACCCAGAGTTCACAGCACTCAGAGCTCACAGAGCACCCAGAGTTCACAGCACCCAGAGCTCACAGAGCACCCAGAGTTCACAGCACCCAGAGCTCACAGCACCCAGTGCACACAGCACCCAGAGCTCACAGCACCCAGAGCTCACAGCACCCAGTGCACACAGCACCCAGAGCTCACAGCACCCAGAGCTCACAGCACCCAGAGCTCACGGCACCCAGAGCTCACAGCACCCAGTGCACACAGCACCCAGAGCTCACAGAACTCACAGAGCACCCAGAGCTCACATAGCACCAAGGGTGCACACAGCACCCAGAGCTCACAGAGCACCCAGAGTTCACAGCACCCAGAGCTCATGGCACCCAGAGTTCACAGCACCCAGAGCTCATGGCACCCAGCGCACACAGCACCCAGCATACGCAACACCCAGAGCTCACAGCACCCAGAGAGTACAGAGCACATGCTTACAATATGGGTGGTGCCATGGCTAGTCATGTCCCAACTGGCATGTCACGTGTTGCTGGGCTGGCCCCATGCTTGGCCTGCTCTCTCTCCCAGCTAGAATTTATTTGCCTCTTCAAAACGTGTAAGCACCAGGAGAAAAAGTGTGCATTCCCGCTTCCTGCATGGATTCTCACCCTCTGGAGTTTTCTTATAGAATGATGCTTATCAGAGGAAAAACATCTGTTCCACTTTCTTTAATCTCTAATTTATCTAATCTCCCTTTGTAAAATAGGTATATTGCTAATGAGTGAATTTCTGCCAAGGGAACAGAAATGCTTGTTTCAATTACTTATTCTTCTCATTGGCTTTACCCTCTGCGGTACAATAACACACAACATAAATATAATGAATGGGCCACTTTTTTCTGGCATTTTCATCACAGGTCACTAATAGACTTCCAGAATAGAAAGATGACATTTTCTACTCAAAGCATCAGATAGGTTTATCCGATTAAATCTTTCCCTCTCCCAAGTGTCCTCACCCAGCCCAGGGCACAAACCTAGGAGAACCCTCTGCGAATAGTGACCATGACGGAAAGAGACCACCAGAGGGCGCCGCAGAGCAGCACAGGCTGCCCCCTCCAGGGCAGAGCCTCCGCCGCCTGGGCCGGGCACGCCCTGCCTGCTTGGGGTGTTTAATGTTTAAAAGTTTGTTTTTCAGACTCAGTAGACACCATCTAGGGGGTTTGTTTGTTTGTTTGTTTTTCTCCTTCATTTGAAAAAATGTAAAGTAGTGATCCAGCATGATTTGCTCCTATGTGTTTATAAATAAACGAAGGAGACATGATTTGACAAAATGGAATTGGATTAAAAAGTGAATGAAACTTGAGAATCTAGTGCTTGGGGGCTAGGGGTGGGGTCCTTGAAGGCCATCTGGAATGAAGCCCTCATTGTACAGATGACAAAATGAGAATCGGCGTTCACAATCTCATTAGAAATAAATGGGCACCCGGGCTCCACCTGATTCTGTGATCAGGTGTTCAGCTCCTGGCCAAGAGGGAGCCCCGAAGGTTGTCTCTGTCTCTCGTCTCTGTCTCTCGTTTCTCCTGGAGAAGGAGAGGTGCTGTCGAGATGTCAACCAAAATGTACCTTCAAGTCACGTCAGCCCAGTCACAGCGGCGCTGTGCTCAGACACGGGGATGAAGGCTGGGCCACGTGGGAAGGCTTGGTCCCATTCCTGGTCGGTTAGCCGGGTTCCTCTCTTCTGTCCTCAGTCGCTCGGACTCAGGAAAGAAAAAGACAATCAGCATCTTATAATCTGAGTTTGTACTGTACCTTGTGATGTTTACGCTTTCATATTATTTTTTTCCTAATTTTGCCATAGGCCACATGCACTTGCCGGGAAGGGAGAGGGAAAGTGTGCAATCACCCGTGGGGGTGAGGGGGATGACACGCCGCAATCCCTTCGCCTCCATCCTCCTCTCAGGATTTGGGTACACGCCACATATGTCCAGTGTGTTTGTCAAGCCACCAGGTCTGGGACTCAAACCCCACAATCAACCACATGGGGTCCATTGCCCTAACCTCCATGCCATCTGCTGCCCTCACATTTTCATTCTTTTTCTGAATTTTTTTTTTTTGAGAGGTTTTTGCTATAGGGCGCGTGCGCTTGCCAGACAGAGAGACACTGAGAGACAGAAAGCGAGAAATCACCCCCCAGGGGGATGGCCACACCACAATCCCTTCTCCTCCATTCTCCTCTCGGGATCTTGGGCACGCACGCACAGGCGCCCGGCGTGAGTTTTAAGCCACCGGGTCCAAGACTCGAAGCGCGGTCGACTACGTGGGAGTCCAGCGACATAGCCATTACGCAAACTGCTGGTCCCTCTGGAATTTTTTTAACTGTGGTAAAATATACATAACACAGACTCAGCCCTTTCACCCCTTTGACACATACGACTCGTTGCAGTAAGAACCGACCCTCGCATGGTGGTGCGTGTGGCTGTACCACACGGTCGCACAGTCACCGTCTATCTCCGGCACTACGTCTTCCCACACTGAAGCTCCTCCCACCAAACACTAACTCCCCTCCCCACTCCACCCGCCTGGTTCCCAGTAACTTCTAGTCTGCTTTCGGTCTCCGAATGTGCCTGTTCTGGGAGCCCCCCGTGAGCAGGCATGCATTTGTGTGTGTGTGGCTTCTTTCATGCAGCAGGATGTTATCAAGGTCCAGCCATGTCACAGCCTGTGTCAGAGCGTCATTCTTTCTCTGGCTGAATAACGTTCCAGCATCTTCATCTCATAGTGACATCTAATAGAGAATTCTACAGGGCAAAATGGAGGGGTGACACCAGGTCCATCTGCCCACATCCCCGTAACACTGCGCACACCAGGGCTGCTTGCCCTGCCTTGTCCTGGTCTTCCCCACATGCACAGAGCTGTGGCCATCGCTCTTCCACACCGTCACGGACAGGTGCTCCTTTGGCAGAGCGATGCAAGGGCGTGACCCCACCATTGGAGAAGGCCAACCACACTAGGCAGAACCACCACGTGTGCTAACGTTTGTGCAGATGGCACAAGCCCCTGCACAGCTCTTGTGCACACGGGGCCACAACAGTGTCACAGCAGGGCCACCTGGGAAAGGTCCTGGGTTTGCATCCGGGGCCCTCCATGAGCGCAGCAGGTGAGTCTAGGGCTGGATCACAGTGTGAAGACCCTGCTGGGGTTGTCTCTGTCTCTCGTTTCTCCTGGAGAAGGAGAGGTGCTGTCGAGATGTCAGCCAAAATGTACCTCCAAGTCACATCAGCCCAACTGTGCTAAGACACTGGGATGAAGGCTGGAGCTACGTGGGAAGGCTTGGTCCCATTCCCGGTTCACCCTAAGACTGGGGTATTGTGTGTGCACCTGGAGTCCCACTAACTCAGGAAGGCTGAAGCAGGAGTGTTGAGCCCAAGGCTGGCCTGGGCAATGCAGCAAACCCGGTTTACAATCTTGGGCAGGCAGGTGTTACTGCACACCTGTGATCCCAGCTATCAGGCTGATGCAGGAGGACTACAGCAGAACAAGACCCTGTCCTCAATTTCCTAATTGAACAAAACAAAGCACGTGATGTGTTTCCTGAAACTGTATTTACTCTAGGCACACTGGGAGAAGAAGAAGAAAGCCGGGACCCGTCCTGTTTTGTATTCTAAATACTGCGTTTTCTTCAACTCTAATAATGTACGTAAGAGGAGGCAACACTCGAAAAGGTTGGCTGGTCCTGAAAGGATTAAAATCTGTCTCAGCGGTCCAAGAGCCCTTTGTAATTTCAGCTGCTCGTCGTCCTTGACTGTATTTGCCAATTTTCTGATGTGAAAATGCTGGAGGTGTTCGACTCTGTGCCTCCGTTCGGGAGGTCTGCAGACAGCAGTGGAAAGAGATGCTGTCTGGTTTTTACACGTTGATTCCCTCGGCTCCCACCCCAACGTGTTACCAAGGAACGGGAGGCGTGTTCTCTAGTTTGCGGCGAAGCAGGAACACTTATACCAGTAAATGAGGACTATAAAGGAAGGGTGCATTTCTTCCACTAAATAACCTAAGACAAAAATAGGCAAAATTTCTTACCCATGAACAATGTTTTATTTTCATACCTATGTACTCTGATAGTGAGGAGATGGCAACAGAAAGGTTATTTCTACTAGGGAAGTTACTCTGGAAAAACGTTCAGGTAATATTCAAAGGATATTGGGGGGAAAATTCTTACAAAGAATATATTATAGTCATGTGCTCAGCTACTTGGTAGAACATAACCACATGGATGGTTTCAAGGAGCTCAAACTGCAGAATTAAACCTATGTAGATCACAATGCTATGAATTTTGTCTCAGCAAAGACCCCAAATCTACTTTCTGCATCTCCACCCTCACCGCCTTAATCCACGCCACCATCACCTCACCTGGAGCAGTACAGAAGCCTCTTAGTTGCCGCACCTGTTTCCACGTGCACCCATTTTGATCCAGCAGGTACACTGTTCAAACCAGCTCTGATCATGTTGCCACCAGCCCCATACACACTTTATTGCTGCCCCCCCCCCCCCGTCTGCCTAGCCCCTTGGAGGCCCCTCAAGGTTTGGCCATGTGACCTGCTCAAATCAATGGAATGTGATCCCAGGTAGCACATGCCAAGGAGCATCACTGGCCTTTGTCATCGCTCTTTTCCTCTGCCATGAGAAAGGCATGGCCCAGATTCAAGCTGCCTCTTTGGCCCAGACCCTACAAGGGAGAAGACCCAAGGAGTATAACTGCGGCCAGCCCAGGGTTGCAATGTAACACGAGTGAGAAATAAACACTTGTAACTAAGAGTCACGAGGTTTTTTCATGTTTGTTACACAGCATTATCTAGCGAATGCTAACTAATACATAGACGTCTTATTACTCTTACATTAAAATCCAGAATCCATAATGTGGCTTAAGACCCCACTTTAGTTTCCTTAAACTGGCCTTGCTTCCTTACATCAGGCCTAGGTCCATACTCTTGAAGGCCCTGTCTCTTCCTCTGCATGTTGTTAATAGCCACTTTTGACTTCAATTTAAATAGCATTTCTTTAAGAAAAGGGCCCCCAGACCTCACAGTTCATCTGTCACATACCTCTTCTTCATGGACTATTTCATATTTATAACTTTGAATCTATTTGCTTGTTTGTCTGATTGCCGCATGTGTCTCTCTCTACAGTACTCATCGCAACTGTAGCTTCTTTGCTTGTTTATGTAATATGCACTCTTCCTTCAATCACCACACACTCAAACACACACCAAGTCTCAGAAAAGTAGGCATTTGCTGGTTTTGTAACCACTAAACTCAGAGACTAGCAAATTGCCTAGTATATAATAGATGTCCGGGACATTTCTTTGAATGAAATACATGACTCATAGAGGGCCCAATGCTATAGCAGAGGCACAGGCAGCAGGGGACGTCCTTGTGACACTGAAGGTGGCATGGGATGGCTCCATCATCCTGCCTGAGACTGGGAGTAGGAGGACCCTCTACTGAGGCCACCTCTGTCATGTGTACACTCTCAGGAAATAAATCTTCAATATATATTATAAAATGTAAATATAACCATTATTAAAAGCATTGCTGAACTGGGTTACATGAGAAACGCCTGTATTTAATCTACGAGCAGTCACCAGGCCACAGTAACGTGGGTGGATGTCAGCCTCCTGTCCATCAGCACGGCCGCCTCTGGGGTGCAGATCCAGGACGCCCCCTCCTGTGCCGCGTGGCCCCAGCAGCGGCCTCAAACCTCAGCATGCTTAGAGTCACCGGGAGGGCTGGGGCTCAGCCCGACGTCTGACTCAGTGGTAAGAGGCGGGACTCCAGAGCTGCATTTCTAACAAGTCCCAAGGAGGCTACTGTGCTGGTCTGGAGACCACCCTGTGAGAGCCCTGCCTCACCGTTATAGAGCACTTTCACTGGGAGAGGTCGGAGGAGAGGCCAGGCAGCACGTCTGGCCCCAGAGGCTTCCTATTATTTCTCACAGTGACTCTGGACGCCACCAGAGACAGTGTTCTGATTTCTCAGGCCACACTCACCTGCGCGCCACACCTGCCACACTACCTGCCACTCCTTGAGAAGTTGGCATTTCTGCTCTGGAATGTCCACCTTAGGTTTTTTGCTATGTGACACATGCACTTGCTGGAGAGAAACAGGGAGAAGGAAAGTGAAAACTCACCACCACCACCACCCCAGGGAAGATGGCCACAGTGCAACCCCCTCTTCTCCACTGTCCTCTAGGGATGTGGGGCATACACCCAGTGTGGTTTTCAAGCTGCCGGGTTCGGGACTTGAATCACGATCCACCATGTGAAAGTCCGGCACCTTAACCACCAAGCCAGCATTCTTAACCCATCACACTTTCACAAACGAGGCACAGGCTACCAGAATTCACAATCCCAGAATTCCTTCTTCATATATATTAAAAAAAGGTGTGATTTGCTCAGTGGAATTCGGAGGGGAGAGGAATGGGAGCCTCACTTCCAACTAAGGGAAGGCTAAATTCACCAGTGCTTCATGACTGTGATCCAAAAAACACACACACACACACACACACAAGTGGGGCGAGGTTGCAGAGGAGAGAGAACCCGTGTGTGGTGCTGCTGGAAATGCAGAGCACAGGCACTGTGGAAACCAGGGTGGAGGTTCCTCAGAAACCTGAAGACAGAACCACGTGTGACCCCGCAACCCCACTGCTGGGTCCACACCCGAAGGACAGGAAGTCACTGGCGGAAAGCTCACCCCTGCTTATTGCAGCATTATTGCCAACGGCTACGTCACGGAGTCAGCCTCAGAGCAGACAACCAATGACTGGGTCGGGAAAACATGGCCCATCTACACGCAGGCTGCTCCTCGGCCATAAAGAACAATGAAATCCTGTCACTTGACACAAAGCGGACGAGCCGCGAAGATGCAACGCTGAGTGAGAAAAGCCAGGCTGTGAAATAAATACTCCATGACCACACTTAACACGCCACGTCTGCTCTTCACGGTGGAAACAGAAGGGCCTGGAAGCACAGAGACAGAAGAGCAATGGTAGATACCAAGAGCTGCCGGGGGTGGGGGGCATTTCTGAGAAAGTTCTCGATGGATGCAAGAATGCATATAAATAAAGGGAAATGATAGGGCATAGTGTGCACTGTGGAGTGAAAGAGAGGGACAATTTTATATACATATATATATATATATATATATATATAACATATATACTCACGCACACACACACACACATATATATATTTAAAAACTAGTATAACTATTATCAAATGTGCACAACATAATGTTCAATGTTGGAGAAAAGTAAACGTATATATGTGTGTGTGTGTATATATGTATATATATATATATATATATATATATATATATTCTTTGGTTGATACACTGTATACATGCTTTAAAAATCATACTGTATTACACATAAAAAAAAATACACCAAATATAAGCAATCTACTAATCACAGCTTAAAAACAAAAGTTACCAAGAGACAAAAAAAATAACACTTTCAAGATTCAGGCCCATAACACAACCCACTGTGGCAGGATAAAAGAAGAGGTTTCTGTTTTTGTTTTTTTTTTTACAAAGGTCTACACTTTAGACTACAAAGTTAAAAAATGAAACTAGAATTTCAGGTTAACCAAGACTACTTTTTCGGGAGACCCAAGTAGGAAGCCAGGCAGCAGGAAAGGGTCTGGGAGGCAAAGGCACCAGGGCAGGTAGTCAGACAGAATGTGAAGAGGCAGGGACGAGGTCGGGGAGGTGCAGGGGACTGGCGTGTGGCCCCTACTCAAGGCTGAGCCACCTCCTGATAACAACCGCTGTCATGTGTATTTCCCGCTGCCTCACTCAGGACTGTCCACGAGCCGTTCCTCCCAAGCAAATTGGTCATTTCTATTTGGTTAATATTATGGGCTGATATGTGTTGAAGTCCTCACCCTGGGACCTCAGAACACGACTGCACTTGGACACAGGGTCTTTAAAGAGAGCTGATTAAGTTAGACAGAGGCTGCTAGAGTGGGCCTTATTCCTATATGCCTGGGGTATATAAGAAGGCATTAGAATATAGACACGCCAAGGGAAGACCACAGGCAGACACGGAGAGAAGATGGTCTTCCGTGAGCCAAGGAGGAGGCCTTCGAAGAAACCAACCCTGCCGCCACTTTGCTTGCAGGCTCTAGACTCCAGGATTGTGAGCCATTGCTTCATTTAAGCCACACTGCCATAACTCATCACTGTGGCCCGAGCAGAGTCAGGCTTGAAGCTCTGCAGGTGAATGGAAAGGGCATCTCTACAAGAGTAAGGCGCCGGGGTAGGAGGTCGCAGGAGGAGACAGGCAGAGAGCCCTGCCCTGCCACATGGGCTGGGCAGGCCCCACTGAGCATCGGACCAGGAGGTAAACAAGAACCACATGTTTTGCAAAACTGTACTGGGTAGAGTTAGGGTGAGGACACTCAAAGACTCCTCTAGTGGGAGACCCCATCTGTCACTGGAGGCTGGCAGCGAGTGATAGGAGGGGGACTGTGGGGACACAGTCACACATCAGACATCAGCTGGGACTCCTGCAGCAATGAGGTATTCTGTGACAGGCCCGCACGACATAGGGGAAGCTTCATACGAAATCTCGATAGAAGAAAATTTTTATGACGTTATTCTATCAGTGTTTGCTACAGAATTACAATGTGTGTTTTTTTTTTTAAGTCAATCATCTCTTTAGTTAAATAAGCAAACACTTAAGCTATAAGGAGAGAAAAACTAAAAATAAACTGCCTCCTTTTAGCACAGGCAGAGCCCTGAGGATCTTCTTGCAAGACCGCCTCAGCTGTCACCTGCTCCCTCCCTGGGCGCCGGCTCACTGACAAGCGGGTGTCAAGTGTCCTCACTGCCAGCGCCCAGCCCCAGCTGCAGGCCTCTCCCTGGCTCCTGCGGGCACCCTGCCTTTCTCCAACACGCCATGGCCTCAACTCTCAGCAGGAAACTGGTTGAATAAGGGGGTGGTGTGGACACACCTTTGGGATGTGCCAGGGCCCTGCTTTTGTGCATGAATGGCCCACGTGTGGTAGAACTCATGTGACACACACATCTACTCATATAAACAGTAAGCCACCAACCTCTGGTAAATGCAAGGAGCTGGGCACCTCAGAGACCCCCATGCAGTTGTTCGTGAAGACTCCGACAGCCAAGAGTGAGCGGCTCCACAGACGAGCGCCGAGAAACCCGCCTGGCTGTGCGGCGCTTACAGCTGCTCTCCACCAGGCTGAAGGGGTCCGACGGAGGCTTCATTTGTCCGTCTGCAGTGTTCCTCGCCCTGTTTTCCTCTTACTGCTCATTTCTGATGCATAGCCAGGGAAATACATCTTCTTGATCTGCAAACTGCATTTCGTTTTCCCGAGTGCGGGGAACCTGTGTGACTGGTATCCCACCCACCGGGCCTCCTTGCTCCCATCACCTCCTGTGACTCAGTGCAGCTACTGGACTCTCTGCACATTGACGGGTTGTCCAGCTCCCCAAGAAAAGGCCGGGGACACGGGAGGGTGACGGTTGGGCTTCACCCTGATCAAAACCCATTTTGATCCCTGAAATGTGCGTTTTTCACTTAATCCCAATTCTTCACACTTGTTTTAGGATATGATTTAACATGAAATGTGAAATATTTGCTTTGTGACACTCAGGCTTGGTCTGCACACCGATTCCACGGTGCTAATCCCCTCGGAGTACTGCAATTTAAGACGGGAGCTGGCAAGAAGCGCCTCATTCCCTGGGGAGCTGCAGCCCCATCTGCGAGCAATGTACTCAGGGAAGAAAAAACGGGGTGGGCAGAGCAGGCAAGCAGCTGGGACCAAACGGGGCCCCCCACGACATGGAAGTCCTGTTCTCCCCTCACTCTCACTGTCCCGGATCTAGTGCTGAGGACCGAATGCAGGAAGCCAAGTGTCCCCCCCCCGTCCTCTCTGACAGAGAAAGTGAAACAGAGCGCTAGGTCCTCTTTTCCAACTCTCACGTTTCCAAAGCAATGGTGGGTAAGAATGCGAGTTTCCCAGTCCTAGATTCAGTTTAAATCCTGAATCTACTATTTTCTGTAATACCTTGGACAAATCATTTTTCAATGGATTTAGTTTCCTCCTCTGGAATTGGAATGACAGAGCATCTGCCCCACAAGGATTTTATAACAGCTGAATGGGGTAACTAGCGCAGAGCACCAGGATGGTGATGACAGTGGCACTTGTCAAAGCGATGTTATTGTTACTACCATCACGGTTCTCATGAAGGTGAGAGAAGGTAATGAGTACTATTGTGGTTATTCTAAACAGATAGAAAAGTTAGTGAACAGTGTGCTCATTCTGCAGGTAGAAACACAAAAACACCAACAGCTATGTCACTGGGCAAGGAAAATCAATGTGAAAAATGAAATCCCAGCTCCCTAATTCACCACAAAGCAGCCCCAGTGGCAAGCCAGTTGCTGATGCTCTGGGGGAGCTCTCAGAGAGACCCCACAGTGGCAGCAGCAGGAACAACAGCAAGCCTTCTCATTAGCTCTGCTGATGGTTTGCCTGGGCACAAGGATCTAATGCATGCCGCTCCAAAGAAATATGACTTTGGCACCCCTGTTTGGTCTGTACCCCAAGTCTTGGGCAGGCCTGGTAATGTATTGCTGTTGGGATGAGGGATACAGGCCTGACAGACTCCATTCACATGCTGCAGAGCTCAGTATGTTGTGAGTGATGTGCCCTGTGGTTGTGCAAATGCTCAGGTGAAGGAAAACAACAGAAGAGGAGACTCCTGCTCCCCAACCGCCCACGTGAGAGCTAGGGCCTGAATAGAAAAACGAGGTACTGACCCACTGACGCAGGTGTAGTCAAGGGAGTTTTATGAGTCAGAGGAGCTAATAGTCTATTGTCAGGTTATTTAAAACACTCAGCTCCACCCTGTGGCCCTGGACCTACGTCCATCTTTGAATTCATGCCACTTTGCGGCAGGAAGGTATAAAGGCACATTAGACGCTTACCACCTTGCTCTCTGGGTAATAACAGCCTTGATTTGTAGAGTTCCCAGATTTCTGTGGTGTAAACTGCCACTGTAGCCTTTTCAAGATGCCACATGCCAAGCTGGAAAGGGACACATACAACTTGGGTCATGGCTGACAATGACATAGAGACAATGGGAAATAAAAGACAACAAATACAGGAGTTAAATAAATAAGAATTAAGCAAAATTAAAACTTGAGAATGGGGTGACTAGGGAAAAAAGCAATCACTCCTATGAACCCTACACATACGTAAAAGAATGTTGATTTTTCTACTGTGTGTAGGTTTATGCAAGATAACTGTAGCAAGCTAAAGATGTGGAGAAACTCAAGAATCACCTAAATAATACAAAGACATAAAACTTAAGAGAGTCCAAATATCAGCCAACTCTTAGCCAAAAGCATACTCACAAGCTAAGATACAGGGTCTAAAATGGTTTTTTCTTATTTATAAATAAAGCAAAAAAAGCTATGAGAAAGTGAAATGGTGTAAGAATTTCTGAGCCGAAGACTAAGCATAAAACCTCAATGTCTGTTCATTTCTCCCTGAGTTTTCCAGTGCTCTTGCCTTAGTTTCCTACTCTATGAAATGAGGGTTCCCATCATGGATTTCCTACTCCACAGCCTGTACAACTACGTTTTCAAAAGAATGACAGACACAGAAACGTCACTGAGTACATTTTCCCCCTACACCTGAAATGGCTACAACTCAAAATCAAAAGACAATTTACTTTCAAAATGGTCAGTTCTATAATCCCTAAAATTAAATGTCAGCAAACAATACCAAAAAATAGACTTTGTTCCTTTATTCATCATAGAGTACATATATGTGCCCATGAAAGAAACAGAGAGACAGAGAAAGAGGTGAGCACCTTCCGCAGGGCCTGATCACGCAGTGAACCCCTTCCTCCTGTCCTCCAGCCCGTTGGCTCTTGGGTATTCATATGCATGCTCACGGTTTCAGGACCAGGTTGGGAATTCAAACCATGGTCACTGTATGGGATCCAGATTCTCTTGAGAATGTATTACTGCTATGCTACAGAGACAGCTCTGAAAATAGATTTTCAAAAAAATGTCACTTGTGGGTAACAAGGACAAAATATGAGACACGTTCGATCAGAGGTATCAGAGAAGTACCAAGGCAGCAAGGCCTAGAAATGCCAAAATACTTCTTCCATAGAAAGGAAGTTACTGTTAAATATTTTCTCTGTCGTCACATCTCTGTAATGGGCAGAGGCTGAGAAGTTGATGAAAGGTTTCAGAAGGCTCACAGGTCTGGGGAGGCAAGGATTGGAATACAGAACCCACCAAGAAGGGGTATTCTACTAAATACCTGAGGCTATCAGTCGGAACCCTTAAAGGTTACTCCTAGGAGAAAATAAAATTTTCCACATAGGAATACATGGAGATACATTGGCCCTGATGAAGACTGATGCTGAGCTCAAATCAGGTCAATCTCTGACTAAAGTAATCAGTCCCTATACTTAACCTGCCAAAAGCAAAAGTAAATTCTCTGGAAAAATTATTAAATTACTAAGTTATTCAGGTTTTAAATAATCTCTATAATATTTATACATAATGCCTATAACTCAATAAAAAATACACAATTTCAATCAATAAAGAGATAAGAATGACAGAAAAAAATAAAGAAATTTTTAAAAATATAAACAATCCCACAAGAGATTGTGATATTAGAATTATATGACATAGGGGGACCAGCAGTTAGTGTAATGGCTGTGTCTCTGGACTCCCATGTAGTCGACCATGGTTCGCGTCCCAGACCCGGTGGCTTAAAACTCACGCCGGGTGCGTGTGCATGCATGCCCAAGATCCTGAGAGGAGAAGGGATTGCGGCATGGTCATCCCCCCTGGGGAGTGATTTCTTGCTTTCTGTCTCTCTGTCTCTCTCTATCTTTCTGGCGAGCGCATGTGCCCTATAGCAAAAAACTCTCGGGAAAAAAAAAAAAAAAGAATTATATGACATAGGTATGAAAATAACTATGACCAATATGCTCAAGAAAACACATAACAATATGGACAATTTCAACTGAGAATTAGGAATTATCTTTTAAAGAAGAACAAATGGAATTTTTGAACTGAAAAATAATCAAAATTAAGAACTCCATAGATAAGTTTAATAGAAAATTCAAAATGGTAGAAGGGAGATTTAGTCAAGTGGAAGATACTTAATAAGAAAATATCCAGACTGAAGGACAGAGGTCCAAAAGAATAGAAAGTGTAAAATAGAACATAAGAGACATAGGAGACTATGGAAATAGTTATATATATTTATAACTGGAGTCTGAGAAAAAATTTTTAAAAGTGAGATGGTCAGGTGAGATATGAATTTGTTTCACAAAATCTTAACCAAGCTGGTACCAATTTTACACAAATTTTCTTCCCTGATGATCATGGATTAGTATGACTTATAAGAGACATTTTGTACTAGATTCAAAAGACAGAATTAAAGTAGCAATCATATTCTTTTTACATTTAGAAGGTCATAGCAGGGAAGAACGTGGTGCTGCTATTCAAATTCTTTGTCATTACCTACTAATTCACTTCAATGGTTTGGGGTGTCAGCCGGCTCCTTTCAGTTTTCCTCTTTCAGCCTTCTCAACTCCTTAGCCAGATGCATTTTTAACTCTGTATCAAAGAATTTCAGCTTCTTCTGCAAGATACCTATCATCGAAGTTAGAGTTCTGGAGGCAATGAGAGACTGATATGGGTTCTAGCCCATCCTTGCAGGTTCCTCACCTTTTCTTCTTACTTATCTGTCATGTAGACTTCCTACAGTGCCTGAAACAAGAAAATCACCTTCCTCTAGACTTTTTTTTTTTTTTTTGGGGGGGGGGTGGTAAAGCTTTTTGCCTTAGGATATGTGCACTCACTGGAGAAAGACAGAGACAGAGAGAGGGAAAGTGAGAAATTTCTCTCAAAAAAATGAAAAAGGAAAAAGAAAACCATTTAAAAGAAAAATAGTAGCCAGGTATAGTGCTTTTATTATATATAAAAATGTGTGGTGCATAAAACACACACACACACACACACACACACACACACACACACACAAGAATGAAAGTAGGAATTGAAGACATACTGATATAACATCCTTAATGTCATATGTCCCATAAATGTCTTGCTTCTCTGTATTCCTCTTAATTTCTTTCCTCACACTATCTCCCTTTTTCCACCTTCTTCCCACATTGTCTCCAGTACCCATAACCATTTTCAATGTTTCTATGTCCTCTAATCTTTCAGTTTCTACCATAGAGTATACACAGTCAGTATATGTTAAGTGGAGACATACAATGTCTCTCTTTCGTAGCCTGGCTTGCTTCACTCAGCAGTAAATCTTCCATATTCATCCACTTTCTGTCAAAAGCCAATGTCTTGTTATTTTTTATGGCTGAGTAGTATTCCATAGAGTGTACATGCTACTTTTTCAATCCATTCATCTATTTGTGGGCATTTGAGTTGGTTCCATGTCTTAACAATTGTGAATAATATTCAATAAACATAGATGTGCAAGGGCTTTTCTGACTTAGTGTTTTCCTATCCTTTAGGTAGATACCCAGAAATGGAATTACTAGAGCATATGGTAGTTGTATTTGTATGTCTTTGAGGAACTTCCATATTGTTCTCCACAGTGTCTGGACCAATTTACATTCCCACCAACAGTGTAAGAGAGTTCCCCCTTTCACTGCATCCCCACCAGCATTTATCACTTTTTTTTTTTTAATCTCTGCCATTCTGACTGGGATTAGGAGGTATCTCATTGTCATTTTGATGTAAATCTCCCTTAAAATGAGAGATGTTGAGCATTTTTTCATATTATTTTTGTCTGTTCATGTCTTCCTTAGAGAGTTGCTTATTAAACTCATTTTCCCATCTTTTAATTGCTTTAATTTTTTTTGGGCGGTGGGGGTAAGCCACTTGAGTTCCCTGTGTATTCTGATTATCAGTTTCTTATCTAAGGCATAGTTTACAAAAATATTTTCCCATCCCAAGGGTTGTTGATTCTCACTAATTACTGTTTTTTTGTTTTGTTTTGTTTTGTTTTTTGCTGTTCAGAGATTTCTTAATCTGATGTAATTCCACTTCTCTATTTTTGGGATTATTGCCTGTGCTTTGGGGGTCTTATTTAAGAACTCTTTGCCCTAACCCACTGTCTCCCAGAGTTTTGCCAGTGTTTTCCGCCAGTAGATTAGTAGTTTGAGGTCTTAGGTTTAGATCTTTGATCCACTTTGAGTTGATTTTTGTTAATGGTAAAAGCTAGGGGTTCAGATTCATCTTTCTAGGTGGATACTCAGTTTCTCCAGCACCATTTGCTAAAGAGGTTTTCCTTTTCCCACTGGATTGACTGGTACCCTTTGTCAAAAATCAGTTGGCTCTATGTTTTGGGGTCTCTTTTCTGTTCCATTGGTCCACATGTCTGTTTTTGTGCCAGTACCATGCTGTTTTGATTATCACCACTTTGTAATATATTTGGTGGCCTGAGAGTGAGTTGTTGCCCACTCTACTCTTGCACAGGCTTGCTTTGGCAATACAGGGTCTTTTATGATTCCAGACAAATTCTATGATCATCTTTTCTAAATCTGTGAAGAATGTCTCTTGTAATTTGATAGAGGTTTCATTAAATATGTAGATTAATTTGGGTAGAATTGCCATTTTTATTATATTAATAAAATGGGATGTCCTTCCACTTTTTTGTGTTATTTTCAATTTCTTTTTTTAAGATTGTCATAGTTTTCTTTGTAGAGGTCTTTGACTTCCTTGGTTAGATTTAGTCCTAGGTATTTTACACTTTTCGTGGCTGTGGTAAATGGGATTACCTTCTTCAGTTCTACTTCTGTCTGCTTGTTGTTTGTATATAGAAATGCTATAGATTTTGCAAGTTGATTTTTTTTTTTAGAGATTTTTGTCATAGGGTGTGTGCACTCACCAGACAGACAGAGAGAGACAGAGAGACAGAAAGTGAGAAATCACCCCCCAGGGGGGATGGCACACCACAATCCCTTCTCCTCCATTCTCGGGATCTTGGGCACGCACGCACACGCGCCCGGCGTGAGTTTTAAGCCACAGGGTCTGAGACACAAACTGCGGTCGACTACGTGGGAGTCCAGCGACATAGCCATTATGCTAACTGCTGGTCCCTGCAAGTTGTTTTTTATACCCTCCCACTTTACTGTATTCGTTTATTACTTTGAGAAGTTTCTTACATGGATACCATCTGCAGAGACAATTTCAACTGTCCTTTCCCTATTTGAATGCCTTTTATTTTATTCTCATGTCTGATTGCTTTGGCTAGGACTTCCAGCACTATATTGAAAAGGAATGGAGAAAGTTGGCAGCCTTGTCTTTTTTTTTTTTTTTTTTTTTGGAGAGGTTTTTGCTATAGGGCGCGTGCGCTCGCCAGACAGACAGAGAGAGACATAGAGACAGAAAGCGAGAAATCGCCCCCCAGGGGGGATGGTCACGCTGCAATCCCTTCTCCTCCATTCTCCTCTCGGGATCTTGGGCACGCACACACACGTGCCCGGCGTGAGTTTTAAGCCACCGGGTCCGGGACGCGAACCGCAGTCGACTACGTGGGAGTCCAGCGACATAGCCATTACGCTAACTGCTGGTTCCCAGGCAGCCTTGTCTTATAACAGCTTTCCCCCAGTCAGTATAATGTTAGCTATGGATTTTTCAGACCAAACGGATTTTAAAAACAAGGACAGACAAACAGAAAATAGCTAACAAGATGACAGATTTTAATCTAACCATGTTAGTGATCACATTAAACATGAACAGTCTAACCAACAATTAAAACACAAAAGTTGACAAATTAGATTACAAAGCATGATCTAAAGATATGCTGTCTATAAGAAACCTCCTTTAAATACAAAGACAATTGTCTGCTGATGATAATGTGTATGATAATGTTTTTGACTGGACTGATATGCAGCATATTCAAGGTGGCAAAATTCATTTTGTATGCCATAAAGATATACAATAAATAAATGTAAAAATATAAAATTTTAAAATAAAAAAAGAAGAGGAAGAAATGTCCTTTAAATATGAAAATAAAGGTAGATAAAAAGTAAAAGCATGGACGTTGAAGCCGGATCCCTGACTGCAGGCTGTTCATCAGGAGTGTCGCCTGAGAGATCCAGATAGGCAAAGCTTGAGACAGAATCAACATGCCTTCGGCTAGAGATTTATTACATCCACCATTAGAAGAGAAAGCACAAAAAGAAGTGGTTAGCTCAAAGTCCGAATTCTTCACCTGTGGATGTGAAGTGTCCAGGATGTGAAGATCACCACAGTCTTCAGCCATGCTCAGACCGTGGTTCCAAATGCAGTGTTCAGTGGTCCTGAGCCAGCCTGCAGAGCGAAAGGCCAGACTCACAGAAGGCTGTTCATTTAGAAGAAAGCAGTACTAAGGAGCTACACAACTTGCTGATTTGTTTTCTCACAGAAAGTCTTATCATTAGTTCAGTAATTCCCGTTAATCTACCAAGATAATGTAATTATATTTGATTTTATAAGGTATATATCAATGTTCTCCTATTTTGGTGTCAGCTTCTCAATGAAGTTTTGATTGTGAGGAAAAAAAAGCAAAAGCATGAAAAATGTTATGCCATGCAAATGCTAAGAGGACATTGTGCAGCCACGCTGGTGTCATTCAAAGCAGTCTTCAGAACAGAAAACACCGTTAGGCATAAAGAGGAACATCGTGGGGCTGGCCCATGGTGCAACACGTAGGCGCAGTGCACAGAGCTAGATCCCCACGGCCAGCTGAGATTTGAATCCTAGCCACAGTGTCTTGTACAACACACCAGGTGGGTACAGGCGGGCATGCATGCCCAAAATCCTGATGAGGATGAAGAAATGGAGGACCAAGAGTTGCAGCATGGCCACACCCTATTGATATTGGGGAATGCTTTCTCTCTCTCTCTCTCTCTCTCTCTCTCTCTCTCTCTCTCTCACACACACACACACACACACACACACACACACACATCCTGCAGCAAAAATAAAAAATAAAATTTTAAATTTGAAAATGAGAAACATAAAACAAAGTACATGAAGCAAAAACTCATAGACCTGAATAAAGAAACAGATAAATCCACAATTATAATTAGAGACATTAATACTTTTCTCTCAGTAATCAACAGAACAAGCAAATGGTACATCAGTAAGGATAAAGACTTAAATAACAATATCAATCAAATTGATCTACTTGACATTTATAGAATACTTAGCTTAGAAGCACATATACATTGTTTGCAAATGCACAGGACATTCATCAAAACTGACCATACAGTAGTCATAAAATAAGCCTTAACAAATCCTGAAAAACAGAAACCATATAAACTATGCCTTCATGCTATCATGGAATTAAACTGGAAATAACTAATAGAATGGTAACTGGAAAATCCCCAAATATTTGGAAATAATATACTTCAAAATAATCCCTGAGTCAAAGGAGAAGTCTTAAGGGGAAATTAGAAAATATGTTAAACTGAGTGAAAATGAAAATACAGCATATCAAAATTTGTAGGATGTAACTAAGGCAGTATCTAGAGCAAAATTTTTAGCATTAAATGCATATGTTAGGAAAGAAGAAAGGTTTTACATGAGTAATCTAAGTTCATATCTTATAAAACTAGATAAGAAGAGTCAATTAAACCCAACATCAGCATAAAGAAGGAAATGATAAGAGTGGAAATCAATAAAATTGCAAACGGAAAAATGAAGGAATAATAAAGACATTTTCAGACAAACTAGATCTGACAAACATCGTCACCAGAGCCACCCTAAAGGAAATTACTGAAGCAAATTCTTTGAATAGAAGCAAAATGATCCCCAATGAAAGCACAGGGACAGTTTTCCATTGCTGCTACGACAAATGACTAAAAACATAATTGCTCGAAGCACCATATATGTATTACCTTATAGTTTCAGAGACTGGAAATCACAGGGGGTCTCACCAGGCTAAAATCAAGATGTCAGCAGGGCTTCATTTCCAACTGGAGACCAGAGAGAATCTGTTCCTTGCTTTTCCCAGGTCTAGAGGTTACCTGCGTCCCCTGGATCGTGGCCCCATTCCTCCATCTCCAAAGCTGGCCACACTGAGCTAAATCTACACACTGCCTCCCTGTCCTGCAATTAAGGACCCTCATGATTACACTGAGCTCAGCTCAGGATAATCCAACCTAAGTCATCTGATTAGCATTAGCATTAATTCCTTCTGGAACTTTAATTTCCCTTTGTTATATAACACATCCACAGTTTTCAGGTATTAGTATGTAGATATCGTGAGGGGACCATATTCTACCACATACAGAAAGAAATGAAGACAAGAAAAAAGCTGACCATGTGGGTAAATCTAGAATATGGACTGCTAAAACAATAATGACAAATGGGCCAGCAGATGGCTTGGGGACTCAGGCACTGGGTCCCATGTGGCTGACTCTGCAGTTCAAGTCCAGACCCAGAGGCCTGAAAAATATGCTGGCACAAGTGCACGTGTGCCAAAATCTCGAGGAAAATGGAGAAGAAGGGATTACGGCATGGCCATCCCCCCAGGGGTGAATTTTCGCTTTCTCTAAGTCTGTCTCTCTCTCTGTAGTGAGCACACCCCCCTGTGGCACCAAAAAAAAAAAAAAAAAAAAAAAAAAAAAGACAATGGTATTTTCTAGTTGAGCTAAATTACAGCTGACCCTTGAACAACTCAGGCGTTAGGGGCCCCAGCCTCTCCTCCCCTCCCCTCACACAGCTGAAAACGTTACAACTTTTCACTCCCCAAAAATGTAACTACTAATAGCCTAATATTAGTGGAAGCCTTACTGATAATGTAAATAATTAACACATATTTTGAATGTTATGTGTATTATATACTGTATTCTTATAATAAAGTGAGCTACAGAAAATATTTTTAAAATCATAAAGAGAAACTACATGTACAGTATTTACTGAAAAAAAAAATCTGTGTATGTGTGGGCCCATGCAGTTCAAATCAATGTTGCTCAAGAATCAACTGAACATAGAAAGAACATGTGCGGCATGGGGGCTGGGAGGTGATGTGGTGGTTAAGGCACTGGACTCCCACATGGCCTACCACAGTTCAAGTACTGGACCTGGTGGCTTGCTTTCTCACTTTCTCTCTGTCTTTCTCTGATCAAAATAATTTTTTTAAAAAGAACATCCCGAAAGTCAGGATTGGGCGTAAATGGAATTAAGTCTCTTAAAGTCTGTGTACTGCTCAGGAAGTCTGATTTTAGTAAGGCGATGCCGTGGTGAGCTCTAGGCTTTGCATAGCCAGTAAAGGAATCAACAGAGGGGGAACATGGAATCATTTTTAACTATCTAATTAATCCAAAATATGCACAAAAAGGAAGATATAATGAAACCAAGAACAAGCGGGAGGAATAGAGAACACATCGTTCGGGGACGGATTTAAGTGTGAAGAACGCCGTGTGTGAAATCCCTGGCTCAGACATTCACTGAATCGCCTACAGTCACAAGGCAGTCCTGAATTCTGCTCTCTCTCCACCAGACCCCCTCGTGCCCTGCCCCTGCCACCTCTGGGTACTCACTGACCTCCTCCATGATAACCTGGCCTTCTTGGTACCGGGGCCCCCTGACCTCAGTGCACCCTCATCTTGCTGGGGCTGTTTCAGCCTGAAGGGAAGGTCTTTGTTTCTGGAGTCGCACGTAGTGGCCACACACACGTGCGCGATGAGATCTGCTTACGCTTCAGGGGCCACAGGCAACACGTGGGCCCGAGCCCTTTGGTGGTAGCAGCTGAGTGTGGCTGCTTTCCACAGAACAGCGCACTACACACCTGAAGTGAAGCGAGCATTCCCGAGCACAGCCCGGATCCATCTGCACTCAGAGACGTCCCACGCAGCGCCGTGAACACGTGCACTCGTGCTGTTAACCTGAGTGGGACGACTCAGAGAGGGGAGGCCTGCCTTCACTCTCAGAGATAAACGGGGAGGCGGGGAGGGAAGGAAGGGAAGGAAAAAATACGGCTTCGCCTGCTCAGCAATGCGTCTATAGGCGACTCCAGTGGCTTAATGGCCATGAGTGACACCCCACACACTTTCAATTGGATATTCTACGTTTACCGTCTAAACCACAGGAACAAACACAACACGGGCAGGGTAGGGTAGGTGGGAGGACGCCAGCAGGGAATGATTTAGAAACAAGGTCACGGATTTGACCGGAAGGAACCGGAGGAGCAGGCGGACGGCCATCACTCACAGCGGTCAACAGACTGTTTTCCAGCCAAAACAAAACCCAGACAGCATCTCAAAGTCCCCACACCCTGCTTCCCCCTGCCCCCCATCCCTCACACCCAGGTCCCCGCTGCAGTGAGGCGCACATGCCAGGAGGCGATTAAAGCATGCTATCGCAATCGCATCTCTCCGACTTCTTCATTTCTTAAATCATAATGTGCCTGATGCTCAGCGGTGTTCATACTCCTCCTTTTATTTAAATTTACATTTAATCATTGTATTCTTTACAGCATAGGATGTGGATTCTCAAAGCATAAACGCATTGCATGTGGAGTAAGTTGAAGATATTACCAGACACAGTAACTTTGAATTCTTGTGTCCATTATTTTTTTAATAAAACTTTCCCACAGACTTAATAGTCTTCATCATACTTCAATTTTACTCCACATTTAATGTGTATTTAAATGTAATTCATGACCACTGATGCCTCCTCCAACACAGAAAATGGGAGTAAATGGGGCCGGCAGGTGGCGTGATAGCTTAGGGGCACTGGACTCCCACGTGGTCGACCGCAGTTTGAGTCCTGGACTTGGCGGCTTGCTTTCTCACATTCTCTCTCTCTCTCTCTCTCTCTCTCTCTTTCTCTCTCTCTCTTTCTCTCTGTCCCTTTCTGGTCAAATTTAAATAAATAAATAAATAAATAAAGTTAAATAAAATATTTAAAAAAAAAAAAAAAGAAAGGAAATGGGAGAAAAGGAGTAGACAACACTCACCCAGGTTTCCCCTGCCCTGACACCACCTGGTCACTGGTGATATTTGCTGTTCATATCACCCTCTCCACGTTGCAACCTACTCTGTACCAGAGGCTGCCGGGGATGAGACAGCAAATGTGGCTCAGATCCGCTCTGTCCTCCAACCAGGAGAAGAGACTCATGGGAGCAGCTCTGCAGTGGTGGGGAGGCATGTCCACCCTGGGCTGCTTCCCTCAGAGGCAAGATGAGGGGGTAGGCACAGCCACGACCACTGCCCACACATAGGACTCTACACTCCAGAGCTGAACACATTCATACAGTGGAAACCAACTTACACTTTCCTCTATGATTTCCATCAGAAACCATTTAAATACCAACCAGAACTCTCACACAAAGTTGGTGGGGGGGACTGGGGACACAAAGGGACAGCCAAACACTGAGTTGCTGTTTCTTTCAAAGTTGGATGTACACTTCCCATATGACCCAGCAACTCCACTCCTAGGTGTTTCCCCAAAAGACATGAAGATGGTACAATAACACCAATATCTACCCTGATGTTGAAATCAGCTATGTTCATTGTAGCTAAAACTGGGAGGATATCCAGCAATAAACTGAGATACAACAGCCGTTGCTCAGATATACTGAGGTACGATGACCATTGCTCAAGTATACTGAGGTGCACTGATAAAACAGAGAGCAGCCGATGATAAAAGAAAATGAACTACTGAGACACACAACATCAGTGGAAGAAGCCACACAAACACACACACCATCTGAGGGGAAAACATGTATTAACATGTATAAAGCATTTTAGATTTTAAATCTTTCAGGATTCAAAATATCATATGAATTTTTTAAAGATTGTTTTTTAAATATTGAAACCAGGAACTCTATTTTTTGTTTGTTTTTTGTTGTTTGTTTGTTTTGTTTTCAGAATCAGAACAGCAGCAAGAAAGTCACTAATTTTAAGATGAACTCAAATTGGATTGTGGGTCACCCAAGTTTACTAATGACTGATGGTGTTGATGTTATTTTCCTAAAAACTTTGATAGGACCATATACCAATAGGGTAATTTTTTCTTTTTTTTTTTTTTTTTTTTTTGGAGAGGTTTTTGCTATAGGGCGCGTGCGCTCACCAGACAGACAGAGAGAGACATAGAGACAGAAAGCAAGAAATCACCCCCCAGGGGGGATGGCCACACCGCAATCCCTTCTCCTCCATTCTCCTCTTGGGATCTTGGGCACGCACGCACACGCACCCGGTGTGAGTTTTAAGCCACCGGGTCCGGGACACAAACCACAGTCGACTACGTGGGAGTCCAGTGACATAGCCATTACGCTAACTGCTGGTTCCCCCGATAGGGTAATTTTAAGACTACCAAATTCCACTATAAAATTCATTCATGCTGGCCGGCAGGTGGCATGGTGGTTAAGGGCACTGAACTCCCACATGACTGACCATGGTTTGAGTCCCAGACCTTGTTCTCGCTCTCTCTGTCCCTCTCTTGTCAAATTAAAATAAATAAATTTAATTAAACAATTCTTTTTAAAAATTTCATTCATGCTACAGAATTAATATGATAGCAACACCAAGTATCTTGAAAACAGCTCAAATTGGCATTGACTTTTGAGTCTTTGCCTCTGTAGATAATATGAACAAATCCATAGATTGAGCTTGAGGAGACCTGGACCAGACTTTCACTGTCCTTTCATGTGATCAGTACGATTTGAAGCAAATGTCAATCCACACTACTGAATGATGGGATTGTTTTCAAGTGACTGAATAATCCTGACCCTCCAGTTGGCATGGCCTACTTGGTCTTGGGAGACAGATACACTGGGTTTTCCACAAACTTGGCCTGGTAAATATCTGGCGGGGGCCAGGGAGGGGTGGTGTAGAAGGTTCTAGTTCCTTATTCCCTCTTTGGGGAAGAAATAGGAGTTGGGTGGCATTCAATCTATTTGAGAATCTGGTGGGCAAGTGACTCTTTATTCTTCAACTGAATCATAAACAACAAACTAGTACATTTTCTAAACAAAGAGGGGCTTTTAAGAAGGAAACATTCAAATTTTGCTGTTCTCCTCAGTTGCAAGACCTAAGCGTCTCTAGAAAAAGGATTCATTGATCTTAATGTAATTCAAATAAAGATAGTGACTATTTCTCTTGTTCCCAAAAGAATCCCAAAAAGAATTACAGGACAGTAATAACAGAAGATCTTGAGATTTTTCTCAAGGATCTCCAATAACATCAAGTAATTGCATTTTTTTTTTTTTTTTTTTTAGAAAAGATATGAGGTACCAAGAAGGATTACCCCTCAATAATGGGAATTTTAGGCACATTGGCAGCCGAGGGGCTAGGAGGTGGAGAAACAACTCTGGTGGTTTGAGACAAACTCTGTCTTATCCTTTTGTCCTACAGTTACTAATAGTCGGCCCCGGTAATGAGGCAGATTTTGTCCATTTTTTATTGAAAAAACGAATACTTAAATGATACTATATCCATGGAGTAGAATAATTACCAGCTGTAAAAATTAACTACAGCTACTTGCAACAATATGGATGAATCATAAAACATGAATGATTTTTTTAAAAAAAAATCTGAAAAGAGGAAAAAATGAAAAAAAAGTCTAGACCCAGAGGATTGTAGAGGGAAGGAAAGGAGTAAAGCACATAAGTTATTATCAATCTTCTATTATTGGGTTGGGCAGTGAATCTTCACATGTGTATTATATTACAATAAATAATAAGAGCAACACAAGGCTTGATTAATAATGAGACCATCAAGAAACAAGGATTAAGGGTAATCCATTCTATGCCCTGAGGTCCTTTCTGGGGCCGAAAGGACACATCATAGCATCTTTGTCAAAAAAGCCAGAGTAAGGATCACAAAAGCCACTGCCCAAAGACCCCTTGAACCAGACAGGAATCGGCTTCACCACAAAAAATCTGTCATGCTGGAATCTGTAAATAAGAGGCATTGCAGGAAACCCAATGCATGAAGTTCAAGTAACTGATTTGAGGGGAAAAAAAAAAAAAAAAAAAAAAAAAAAAAAACCACCTAGAAGCCAAAAGTCTTCAGCCAATCAACTGAATTCATGCATGTGACTGGTATTTTCTTTACTTTTGAAAGGAATACCCTAAGGAGCACTTTAGTTCTGAAGCTGGAAGAGTAAATAAAAGAAATGTTATATAACTCATTTCTAAAACACAAGCAAACTATATTAACAGATTGACAGTATTCATAGGTTAATTAGGAAATCTGTTGGCGCTGTTAAGAAACTTGGCATATTTTAATTTAGATTGACATTCCTCAAGATACAGGTATAAGTGATTTCATTCAGTAATAGTGAGATGTCACAGTCTGCGAGACTGATGTCTAGAGGCAACGTACAGGCGAGTGGTACATAAATGTGCTCTGGATCACAACGGATGTCTTCTAATCAAAGCTGTGTCTTTGAAAAGTATTCAGGATATGAAACTGATGCACACTTGAGATAAAAGAAAGGCGTTAAAAGAAAAGCTTTTACGCTGATTAAAAAGGAACCATCTAACCAGGCTTGTACAGTGGCTAACATTTTAAATATGGTCACCACAGCTGTAAGGGGAGGGTTAGAAAAGTCCTCTTCATTATTTATCGTGCTGTCTATTGGACTGAATTCTAAAGAGTCAGATAAAAGAATAGAATCTTGGCAGGAATACTGAAAACATTTCTATACAGTCACTCAGAAACCCAAGACATGGCTTTCAGAAATAGTTGGATCCTTTCTTAGAGTTTTTACACCCATCAGCTTATGTAGTCCTCACGACAACCCTAAAAGATGAAAGGTCTTCTCACCCGCAATCTCAGATGAAGGTTAGAGAGATTAAGTCACTTGTTCAAAGCCACACAGCTGCTGGCAGCACATCAAAGACTGAAGCCACACCCACCTGGCCCCAGACCCTGGGTCCTCCTGTTTCTGGCCTATATGGGGCAGGGTGAAGAGCAGCCTCCAGAGGGATTTCCAGATTAGATACTGCCAGTGCTTTGGGGGGAGGAAGAGCCCTGGGGCGGTGCCCAATGTGTAGGCTTCTGCTAGATTCCGTGTTTTCACCGTCTCCCTGCGCTCAGCCAAGTTTGCATACGGTCTCATGTATAAGGTCTCTCTGCTTCAGACACATCAGATGATGACATGCTCATCTTTTACTCTGGAGTGAGAGACATGTTGCTACGGTGAAAGAAGTGGAGGAACTTAAGTCAGGGAGCGTGCTAGCTGATTCCGCCAATTGAATTTTCAACCAGTTCTTCTGTTTTCGCACCCACCTGCAGCCGAGAGGTGGAAGCAATTCTAATCCTGAGGTGGAGTTCTATGGCTCAACTCAGCCTGCTTCTGTGTTCCTTCCTTGGCCAGTTTAAGTTTAGCTTTCTCCAGCAAAATCAATAAGCACTGTCTATCTATAAGGTCTGAGGGCCTCCACAACATGCTCTTTTTTTTTTTTTTTTTTTTGAGAGGTTTTCACTATAGGGCGCGTGCGCTCTCTAGACAGACAGAGAGAGACATAGAGACAGAAAGCGAGAAATCACCCCCCAGGGGGGATGGTCACGCCGCAATCCCTTCTCCTCCATTCTCCTCTCGGGATCTTGGGCACGCACGCACACACGCCCGGCGTGAGTTTTAAGCCACCAGGTCCAGGACACAAACTGCGATCGACTACATGGGAGCCCAGCGACATAGCCATTACGCTAACTGCTGGTTCCCCACAACATGCTCTTTTGTAGTGAGCATGCTCTCCTGCTCTCTTTGTCTTTGAGGTCTGTGCTTTTTTTCTTTTTTATTATCATTTTAATGCAACAGTTGGAGGAAGCAGCTATAAAAATATTTGTTCGATCCACCATGTTGAAGTGGCTCTCTGAAATAAATAGGTGTTCATGGACAAGAAAATTTGTGCTTAAATTCTTACATGAACTTAGGGCTTGACACAGTCTACTTTCAACATGCAATCACTTGGCCTGCAAGCTCTAATTATAAGCAATGGGGACAGGTGACTTGTGTGGCCTTACTGCAGACATACTTGTGCATATTGCCACCTACAGTTATAGTCTCTTTTCAAGCTTACAGAAAAAGAAACACGGAAAGCCAGATTCAGCCATCCTCGATTGTTCATGTCTCATAACAAGGCCATCATCTGCAGCATGAGTTCGTCCATTTTTCACAAAGCTTAGCCCCCATTTTAGGCAAGACTATGAAATGGCGCAGCCAAGTAAATTGTGATTCTAAACTTTGGAATTGTAAATAGAGGAATCATATTTCACTTGTAAAGAGAATGGATATGGGCTGGCCCCATACCCTAGCGATTAAAGGAGCAGATCCCACATGGCGAACCACGGTTCAAATCCCAGCCCTGGCAGTTTGAAAACATTTCAGGCACATTTGGGCATGTGTGCCCAAAATCCCAACATGGAGGAGAAGGAATTGTGGGTGACCATGCTCCATTGGGTATACTTTCTATATATCTCTGTCTCTGTTTCTTTCTCTGTCTCTCTTCAGTGAGCATGGATACCCTCTAAAAATTATTTTTTTTAAAAAAGGGAGAAAGAATAGACATAATTTCTTGCCTTAATCCTTTAATACTGAAACCAAGTTAACCAACTCAGCTGTCCAGTTGTGTTTCTGTATCCCAAAAGGAGAATTCAGGTAATTTCATCTCTGAATGGATAGTTGCTTCTCCTGACCTTGCTCCCTGGCCCAGGCTGTAACACGATGGACCAGAAGAAATGCGAACATACAACAAGCACAAAGTCTAATTTCTTGAATCCCCCCCTGCCCACACCCACACCCACACTAACAAAAGCAAGATATAGGGACCAGCAGTTAGTGTAATGGCTATGTCACTGGATTCCCATGTAGTCGACCGCGGTTCAAGTCCAGGACCCGGTGGCTTAAACTCACACCAGGCGTGTGTGCGTGCGTGCCCAAGATCCCGAGAGGAGAATGGAAGAGAAGGGATTGCGGCGTGGCCATCCCCCCTGGGGGGTGATTTCTCACTTTCTATCTCTCTGTCTCTCTGTCTTTCTGGCAAGAGCACACACCCTATAGCAAAAACCTCTCAAAGAAAAAAAAAAAAAAAAAAGCAAGATGTACCTCCATTGCTCACCCCCATAATAAGTATGAGGTTTGAGTCATTGTGGAATGATTTCAAGATCTGTTAAAGCAGAGAAACAGAAATTCAACTCCGAAAGGGGAAGTGTTCTCTCCTGGAAAATGCACTCCATGAGGACAGGGTTTTCCGTGTTTCGTGCTGAATGAATAAATGAACGAACAAAGAGCCTACAAACTTGCTCACCTCCCCAACGGCAAACGAAATAACTGAAGTAACAGGAGAGACATCATGTCGTCAAAAATAAGGGGTTTATTTCCTTCCCTTTCTTCTCTGCCCAATACATCTCAATCAGATAAATCCAAACTGCTTCTGCCCCGCTGTGTGGCTGGGCCCCAGGAGCAGCCTCAGTCCCCTGGTGTCCTAACTCAGGGCACTGTGCCACATGCATCACAAAGAAACCGAATTTGGAAAATCCTTGCAAAGCCACATCTTTACTGATGCTTCTAAAAGAGCCTTCAAAGGGAATCCTCGCATTAACATGCAGGGAGCAAAACACCCCCAGATCCATTTCCCTATTTCTCCCCCAGGAGTCTTGACGTTGCAGAGTTAGCTATGGCCCACCCCTCCTCCTCAGTCTCTCCCAGAGTTCCCAGCTTGCACCTGCCTCCTGACACCTCCTCACCCCCTCACCCCTCACCCCTTTCCCTCCTCCTCTGGCCTTCCTGATCTCTCCTCCTCAGAGAGTAGTAACTTCATACTTCTAGTGTGAATTCACACTCTTCATACAATCGATGCCAATAGCAGCAGAATTTTTCCCTTCCCGCTTCTCTGATTAGCTGAGGAAGGCTAGGGCTTTGTAAGGAAAGAACCTTCCCCAAGGCAAAGAGGTGCATGGGCTACCCTGAATTGAAATGAATAGTTTCTCCCCGTGGTTTGGTCAGTACAAGAATCTCCTCGGTTTTCAGGACAGGGCCTGAGCCGGCCCTTTCTGGAAGTTTAGTTCCCTTTCCCAAGTCCCATGCCTCCTGACATCAGCAGATGCTCTTTCAACGTCTGTTTCATTATCTTACTCTTAGTATTCCACTGTCTGACTTGCTCCTAGCCCCTTTCATTGTGTGTGTTCTTTCCCCCAGGGAGATTATAAGATTCTTGAGGGCAGGAGCTTTGCTTTTTCATGTCTTTTGGATTCCCTCCATAGTTCATCTCCACACACTCCCAGATCAAGTGCTGGTTGAATATTTGCTCATTTCCAAAAGGGTGTCAGATCACAATTCCCTTTCTTTTCTAGAAAGAATATGCCTGGAGAGTAAAAGGCAACCAAGTCGTCTCTGAATACAAAGGACAACTGCGTATGTAAATATATGATAGGAATAGTCATTCAAACATGAAATTGATCCTGGAGGACTCATAAAACAAACTGTAGGCGATCTGAATGCCTCCTGTGGATTACCAGCCAACTAATTCCACTGACGCTGTACAAGGAAGGGTTTATATGAAAGTGGGTTTGGGGAGGAGGCACCGGTAAGTTGTCGCGTGTTATCTACCTTCTGCTAACGTGAGAAGTGTGTCTGGCCACTGGGCGGGTTCCTATCCGTGACTATGTCCTCAGCTGAAAGGGATATTGTCTGCGGAGTCCAGACTCAGAGAATTTGTCTTTGCTCCCCCCAAAATACCTGCGAAAGAGCTGCTGGAGGAGGAGATCCGTATGGCACAAAGGAAGAACTTAGCAGGAGTTTAGGTCTCATTAGTACAAAAGGTGCAGAATAGTCAAATGTAAGAAAGTAGGTCAGTGAAAAAGGAGAATCTCCCAGGGAAAATCACACAGGCTCTTCACCCTGACACAAAGCGAATCCAGCTAGTAGGAGGGAAACGTGGTGTTGTGGTGTTGTTTCACCATACACATGCTCTGAAATGCAAATCGCAGCAAATGCCTCACAGGCCGGCCTGAGCAGCAAGAACTCTCAGCCCTCAGAGCCCAGTCAAGTGAAGTTCACGCAGAGCAGAATTAATGCTGAAAACGAGAGGCAAAGTTCACTTCTGAGCAATCTCTAATGGGCAATTACCTCGTCTCTTTGCTTTC
This sequence comes from Tupaia tana, assembly GCA_026018925.1. Taxonomy (NCBI): domain Eukaryota; kingdom Metazoa; phylum Chordata; class Mammalia; order Scandentia; family Tupaiidae; genus Tupaia; species Tupaia tana. The sequence goes on from JAKSZU010000002.1 coordinate 6,648,833, forward strand.
GTTCCTTCCCCCTTTTTTTCCCCCTCGTGTTAAGGTGTAGTAGGCAATGGAGGATAGGAAGGAGACTGCAGTTTTATTTAGTCTGGCTAAGAAGGCAGCTTTTATGCATTTTCTGAGGTGTGTATAATTACAGGTGCAGTTAATGTGCTTAAGAGCTTAGGGGAAGCAATTGCATATGAAAGATAACTTCCGAACAGACAGCTTTATTACAAGGCCTCAGCCTCTCGCTCCGGAATTATGCACACTTCGCCCTGCTTCCCGTCCCTCCTGTCCCGGCAGTGCTTAGCCCTGGAAAAATGCTGTCACCTGTGGGAATATTTGACTGGGAGTTCAGCTTGGCCCCCAAGAGGCACATGTACGCTTGATACATGGGTGTTCAAGAGGTTCATGGAAAATGAATATTAGGAAAAACTATGGGTTTCCACTTTTTTTGCCCCCCAATAAACTCATACTTTTTTTTTTCACTTTTTTGCTATAGAGTGCACGCACCTGCCAGGGGGAGGGAGGAGTGAGAAATCACTTCCCACAGGGATGGCCGCACCACAATCCCTTTTCCTCCTTTCTTATCTCAGGATTTTGGGCATGCACATACATGCATCCAGTGTGTTTTTCCAAGCCGCCAGGTCTGGGACTCAAATCATGCAGTCATTCATGTGGAATCCAGCCACTTTAACCACCATACAGTGGGCAGGTTCTCTTTTTTTTAATTTTTAATTTGCTTTTACTTGCCAGAGAGTGCCTGAGATCAACAGAGAGAGAAGAAAGCGCCCGCAGTGGAGTGGGGGTACTCTGCAATCATCTTCCAGCCTGCCAGGCTCTGGAGCGTGTACCCAGCTTATTTTTCAAGCCACCAGGGCCAGAATTCAAACCACAGTCAGTCACGTGGGATCTGGCTCACGAAGCACAGTTCTGAACTTTCTGAAGTCCCCTGATAAGTGCTCAAATCTCACAGTTTGCTGAGAAAAAGGCAGGCTGTGACAGAAGCCCTGAGTGATTATTACCTCCCCTGTATCGACAGTGAGCAGCCGCAGCATGTGGGGTCAAGAACACAGATAAGAAGCCTCCCTTGGTAGCAGCGGTAGATTTTAGAAGCAGCATCAGGGAGCCCATGGGATTGGGTGCCAGTCCTACCAAAGTCTTGCTAAACTACTGAAGCCCTCCTATGCAAGCCCTCCTATGCAAGAATACCACTGTTTGCTTCTTGCCAGTGTCCCTTCTCCAAGGGACCAGACTACAAAATGAGAACATTTTCAGTACCATGGGCTACTGAGTCACACAGAAAACAACCATCAAGGACAGAGCACTGTGACTGGGTTCTTCCACGGCGCGGATGAAGGATTGAGCCAAATGGAAGAAAGAGTGAGAAGAAAGGAAGGAAGAGCCAGGAAGAGTGAGCGGGAGAAGATGAGTGAACAGAAAGCCAAGGGCAAAACACACTGAGGCTCCTCTGGCCCCTTCTGTCTTTGTCTCTCTTACAACATATTCACAGAGATGTGCAAAACAGCTCCATGACTCAAGAGAAACCACATCAAAACAGAGACTGATATGAGGGATATCGCCATAAAGAGACATGGCAGAGGTGTCAGTGTGAACGGTCTTTTGCCCTTTAGCTACTGAGAGAGACTGACTTTCCTTTAACATCAGAGCTTTCGTATTTTTGTGAATGTAAGAACCATTAGTGATAGCATCTCTTGGTACTTACTACATGTTCAGGCTGAAGTGGAGCTAAGAACACTCTGTCCCTGTCCACACAGGTCGTTCTAGTGTGGGAGAAGCCAGTGGCCCAGGCCTCACAGCCTGAATTTCCCAGTGTTCCTGACAATTATTCTCTGTTAGCTTTCTGAAGAAGCTGTCTAGTCCATGATTTATCTTTCAACTTGTTCCTCTCTTCCCTAAAACCCATTGTCATGACTCCTTATCTGGATACCTCCCTCATAAAACATGTTTCCACAGCAAATCCAGCACCATCACCCTTCAATGCCAATATCCCCATGACAGTCTTTCCATTCCCAAAATATCGTATCAGCTAAGCATTACGAAAAAACATTTGGGATGATACTATGATTGAGTAGCTCAGCGCTATATAGCAAATTTAAAAATAATAATGATAATAAAATGTTTTTAAAGAATTATTATATTTAACTTTATTTATTTATTTATTTATTAATTTTTTATTTTATTTTATTTTAATTTGACCAAAGAGGGACAGAGCAAGAGCGAGAGTGAGAGCGAGAGGGAAAGTGAGAAAGCAAGCTGCCAGGTCCGGGACTCGAACTACAGTCAGCCATGTGGGAGTCCAGTGCCCTTAACCACCAAGCCACCTGCCAGGCCCAATAAAATAAATTTAAAAAAAAAGATTATCTTGGCAAAATCATATGCTCAATAGAACAGCATTTCCCAAGTTACATTTTACTGAATGGGATATTAAGTGTTACTTAAAATAAAACAGATGATATCTTTGGTAAAATAGGTTTGTGACACTCTGGGTTAAAAGAAAATTCAAATTAGGGGCCAGAGATGGTGTAGCAGTTACGTCACTGGACTCCCACATGCCAGAGCACAATTCAAGGCCCAGACCTGCGACTTGAAAAATCACATCAGGCATGTGTACATACATGCACAAGATCCTGGGAGGAGATGGAGGAGAAAGGATTATGGTGTGGTCATCTCCCCAAGGGTGATTTCTCACTTTCCCTCTCACTGTCTCTCTCTCTCTGTCTCTCTCTCCCTCCCTCTCTCTCTCTCTCTTTCCTTGGCAAGTGCACACATCCCAAGACAAAAGCCTCTTAAAAAAAAGTCCAGATTGATATTTTACATCAAGTATCCTCAGCGAATTTTGTATGCTGCATGCTCATAACTCACTAAGAAGACATATAGAAAGCCAATTTTTCCAAATTTATTTGTCATTGGAATTTTTTCTGGCAAAATATTTTGAGGAAGCAGTATACTAAGAAACATAGCAGTATACTAAGAAACTTCAGGAAAAGATCACAGAATACAATCTCTCAAGTCAAATTTTAAATCAATAAAGGACAATTTTTAATACAGTATATGTAAAATATATATTATGTATAATATTTAAATATATACACATTTCAAGTTACATATTTGAAATTTACATATATTATGCAAGATACATTTGTGTGTAACATACAGCTTATAATACAGTTGACCCTTGGACAATATGAGTTTGGACTGCAAGTCCACTTACATAAAGGTCTTTTTTTAACAAATACTGTAAATGTATTTTCTCTTTCTTATGATTTTCTTATTTTTTAAAGAATTATTTTCTTTATTATTATTTTGTTTAAATTTGTTATAGGGCACATATGCTCATGAGAGATACAGAGAGAGAGGGAGAGAAAGAGACAGAATGTGAGAAAGCAAGCACCCAGGTCCAGGACTTGACTGTAGTCGACCATGTGGGAGTCCAACACCTTAGCTACCACACTACCTATTGGCCCTTCCTTATGATTTTCTTAATAACATTTTCTTTTCTCTAGGTTATTCTATTATAATAATATAGCATATAATACATATAACACACAAAATATGTGTTAATCAACTCTTAATGTTACCAATATTGCTTCCAGTCAACAGTAGGTTATTGGTAATTATATTTTTAGGGAGTCCAAAGTTACATGCACATTTGCAACTATGCAGGAATTCAGTCCCCCTAACCCCTACATTTTACAAAGGTCAACAATATATTAAAATATATATACATATATATTAATATATAATTTTATATATATATATGTGTGTGTGTGTATATATATGTGTGTGTGTGTGTGTGTGTGTATAAATATATATATATATATATATACATATATATATATATATATATATATATATATATATATATATATAAAGTTGTTGGGAAAGTCATGATATATTTTCTTTTTTTTTTATTTAAATTTATTTGTTTACGTTCATTCACTGTACATCATTACAGCATACAAAATGAGATTTTCCATCCAGAGTACACTGTATATTGTCTCAATCAAGCACAACAACATACATGTTATTGTCAACAAATAATTTTCCATTTCTTGTTTCCTGTATGTTTTGCTCCCCCCCCCCATTCCTTGGTTCCCCATCTCTTACCCTCAGCCATCTCCCACTGTCTTCCCACACTGTCCCTGGTATCTATGTTTACTTTCTATACTGTTCCCCCCCCCCCATTTTTTGTTGAATTACTAAAGATCTCAATTAATCTAAATATTTTCATAGCAAACACAGGTGATATATACATTTCCATGAACACAAGTCTAACTTTAGGCATCCTATAAAGTAGCACCTAGCTGGGGCTATATATCTTAACTGCGGTCATCAAATGGATTCTTTTTCCTGAAACTTTTCTTTTTTTTGTAACTTAATTTACATTCTTACCCTAAGCATCATCACAGCATACAAAATATGATTTCCCATCCAGAATAAACTGCATAGTGACTTAATCATACATATTATTATTCAAAATTTTCCATTTATACTTCCTAGAATTTTTTACCCCTCTTTCTGACCCTCTGTCCTTTCCCACCCTCTTCTCCCACTGTCTCTGGTGTCTACAATTGTCTTCTATTCCTTTTCCACCCACATTGTATTGATCATACGATTTCTTAAATAATCTAACTACTTTCAATGGTAAGTTCATATGGTACTATTAAGAAAACCAGTTTTAACTTAAATTATAGAAATGCTAAGGAACTTTTCTTAAAGCCAGGAAACAAGTTAGGATTCTGTTCAAATGGTAGGTGCATGAACCTATCAGTCTCATGTACTTTATCTTCTGTTCTGTACTTTATCTTCTGTCCTATTAAATTCTGGGATATAATATTCAGCTCCAGACTTGTCCCTATGATTAAGCTGGCTGATTTCTTAGTTTTTGAACTCTTCTTTCCGTGTGTCTGTATTTAATTTTCCTGATATAGCACACCCTTGAGAACTTCTTGGAGATCTGGTCTGGTGCTGGTAAATTCTTTCAGGTTTTGTTTATCTGAGAATGTTCTTGTCTTTTCTTCCCACCTGAAAGATAATCTTGCCGGGTACAGTATTCTCGGCTGGAATTGCTTTTCTCTTAACACTTTGAATATATTTTCCCATTCCTTCCTCACCCGCATTGTTTCCGATGAGAGATCTGCTGTTAGCCTGATGGGATGTCCTTTGTAGGTAACTTGATGTTTTTCTCTTGCCAATCTTAGTATCTTGTCTTTGTCTGTGGTTTTGGTCAACCTGGCTATAATGTGTCTTGGAGAAGATCTTCTTGGGTTGATTCTATTTGGGGTCCTTTGTATTTCTTGGGACTGGATCTTCGAATGCCTATCTAGGTTTGGAAAGTTTTCTTGTAGGATTTCATGGAATAGATTATCAATGCCCTTATGGGTCTCTTCACCTTCCGGAATGCCAATTATCTGGATGTTTGGACGTTTGATGGTATCTAGTACTTCTTGTATATTATTCTCAAATTTTTGTGCCATTTTCTCAGTCTTCATGGTGGATCTTTCTAGGCCAGCCATTTTCTCTTCTACGTCTGAGATTCTGTTTTCTGTATGATCTAGTCTGCTTTTAATACTTTCAAGGGAGATTTTTACTTCCTGTATTATAGACTTCATTTCTAATAGTTCTGTTTGACTCTTTTGTAAAGCGTGTAATTCCTCTTTTAGATCTTGCAAGAATTTCCTCACCTCCTGGAACTCGTCAACTTCTTTCTCCTTTCTCTTTAGCAGTTCATTGTCTCTCTTCTCTTCCATCTCAGTTAGCTTTGCCATTATGAATACTCTAAACGCTTTAACAGACATTTCCATGATTTGCATTGAACTGCTTGTGGATGGAGAGGAGTTATTCTTTTCCCTTGGAGGAGAGGTATTTTCTTGCTTTCCCATATTTCTTGTGGTCCTGCGGTGATTTCTTGTCATCTAATGGATGGTGTGTTTCTTTCGAATTCTTGAAGTTCAATCATGCTAGCTTTGTTTGTTGGAGGCTGAATTATCAGTAGAAAATATTCATTTTTCCTGTCCCCTGAAATGACTACTTTGCAGGAGCCATGAGGAATCTGCTTCTCGACAGAGACCCAGAGACAGATAGAACATCAGAGGGGCTCCCTACCACGCTAACTTTGTTTGTTGGAGGCTGAATTATCAGTAGAAAATCTTCATTTTTTCCTGTGCCCTGAAATGACTACTTTGCAGGAGCCATGAGGAATCCACTTCTGAAGGAAGGCCTCAACTCTCCTGCCATGCTAGCTTTGTTTGTTAGGGGCTGAATTATCAGTAGAAAATCTTCATTTTTCCTGTCCCCTGAAATGACTACTTTGCAGGAGCCATGAGGAATCCGCTTCATGATATATTTTCCTATGCACAAATGTGTCATGACTTTCCAGACAACCTAATATATCATGTAAAATATAATATATAATGTTATATAATATATATTATATATTATATAAATATGCATGTATATATATATATATATATATATATATATATTTCTAGTGATATACTGGCTACATGTCTTGACTATGCTTTATTGAAATTATTATTTTATCATAATATATTCATACTATTACTCCAACATAAACAATGACAATAGTACAAAATCACATTCTTTTTTTTTTTCGGGGGAGGGGGTGTGGGCTGGCCATAAGGCATGTGTACTCACTGGAGAGAGACAGAAAGAGACAGAGAGAGGGAAAGTGAGAAATCACCCCCTAAGGAGGATGGCCACACCACTACACTGTGGTCAGCCATGTGGAAATCCAGTGCCTCAAACACCACTCGACCTACTGGTCCTCCAAAAAAATCACACTTTAAAGCAAACATGTATAAATAATTTAGGAGTTTAAATAAGCACTGATAATGTGATTTTGCATATTATTTATCAAATTATTTCTCTCCAGCTTGCATGACTCTATACTGCAGGAGTTCAGTGAAGGAATATAATAAACAATTATGATAATTCTATTCCTAGCTATTACATGAAATCAACAATCTGAACACCTTTCTACAAAAAAAAACATGCCTTAAAATAAAAAAGTATAGTAAATATCCCTTAAAATGCATAGCTGAACTTATAATAAAATAAAAGAATTTTCCAACTGTTAAACATGAACTAGGAATAAGGAATCCAAAAGCTATATCAAAGAGGAATTACTCCAACCAAACCAAATGGGTTGGGTTTTAATGTCTCATGGACACAGAAAATTGAAATTTTAGACTCCAATAAGACTAGGAGTTAGAACCAAGATCTCTGATAAAGCCAAGACCCTCAAATGACTACATTTTTAACAAAGGGTGATATCTGAAACAATCTATCCACATACCTAGAGAAATATCAAGGAAGATGTTTTAATTATTAACTGAACTTTCAGTAGAAATAGACTACCTTAAGATTTGCAACGAAGTACCTACCCTCACACAAGTGTTTGGCTTTAATTTATAAGATCACAAGGTTCAGAAATCTCCATGCCAAAAAATTATAATAAAAATATCTCCAAAATGCTAGTATCCTTAAGGTGTCTTGCGGAAGCAAATTCAAAAGTATTCTGAGGAAGAGAGTGTTATATCACATAATCAAACCCCAGAGAAATGTATAAAAATAAACCCCACCAAACACATATCATGACCTAAAATTTAAAGATATATGAAGAAACAAAACATCCTGGGGAGGAAGGATCAACAAGCACCAAAATAGCATAATTAATCCTCTAAGAAACTTTAGATGATAGAACAATTAGATACTCTATGAATGAGTATATTTTTAAAAGGAGCAGAGAAATATGAACAAAGAACTATGAAAAATAACAGACATTTGAAAAACTATACAAATATAGCTTCTAGAAATAAAAATATAGTCACTATTACTTAAATCTCAATGGATAGATTGATGAGCTAGCAAATTAGAGGCAGTAGAAGAGAGAATTGGTGAATTGGAAGATGGTCTGTGGAAATTACCCAGGAAAAAAAAAAGAGATTTCTTTTAAATAGGAAAATGTTTTGATTTAATAAACACTGAGAATAAAATGATAAGATCTAATAAACTCTTGGGGGAGATCCAGAGAGAAAGGGAAAGAGGTAGAATTTCCAGAAGACAAACAGGAAAATTTCTAATTCCATAATCACTTCAAATAAAAAATATAGTAAATAAAAGTAAATCCACTCTTCACACATTGTATGGAAAATGGCAAAATACTAAAGATGAAGAGAAATATTGTATATGAATCATAAAAATACACAGATTGTCCACAAAGTATCAGCAATTATAGATTGACAACAGACTTTTAAACTGCAATAATAGAACCCAAAGAACAATGGAAAATATTTCCAAACTGTTAGGAGAAAAAAAAGGAACTTATCCTAGAATCATAAACCCAGCAAGATGATAGTTGAAGAATGATAAGAAATAAAGACATTTTCAGGCAAACTAAAATAGTATTTTTACTAACAAATCTTTACTTTTAAAAAAATACAATTAATGTATTACTTAGCAAGACAAAACATTGAACATAAAGGTGAGATTGATATGCAAAAAAGCTAAGCAATTAATTGGTAAATATACAAATATTTATTTTTAAAATACTCTGGCTAGTATAAAGCAATAACAATGGTAAGTGTGAAAGAGAGTAAAATTAAAATGAACATAAATGTAATATAAGATGAGAAGAGTGGCTAAAGTGAAAACATTCTAAGATAATAGTTAGGTATTAAGCTATTAGTCAAGAAAGTGTAAATGATGGCTAACACTAATGTGAAACATCACACTACATTTTTAAGGTAACCAATAAAATAATAGGAATGGAATATGTACCTTTCAATGAAATTGAGGTATAGGGAGAAAAAAATAAAACTAAATTAACCAATAAAGCAGAAGATTGGAAAGTTAAAATAAAGTAAGTTTATAATTATAATAGATGTAAATTTGCCAAGTAAGAGAAAATTTCTCAGATTACTTTTTTCTCTGAGATTATTCTTTTTTTTTTTTTCAGGATTTGCCATAGGGTGCATATGGTCACCAAAGAGATACAGAGAGAGAGAGAGGAGAGAGAGAGAGAGAGAGGGAAAGTGAAAAATCACCCCCAGGAGGGATAGCAATGCCACAATACCTTCTCCTTCATTTTGGGTGTGTACACACACATGCCCAGCATGACTTTCAAGCCATCAGGTCCAGGACTCAAACTGTGACCGGCCATGTGGGAATCCAGTGCCTTAACACTTATACCACCTATTGGCCACCTCAGATTACTTTTTAAAAATAAAAATTTGCTTATACGTTTCTATAAGAGATATGCTTACAGCATACTATACCAATTCACCATCCCTCTTCTACTGCCTCTATATTGCCAGTCCCATAACACAGTGGTTAAAGGGCTATGTATTGGCAGCCAAATCCCACATGGCCAACCACAGTTCTAATTCCAACCCTGGAGGCTTGAAAAACATACTAGGTGCTTGTGTGTATACCCCAAATCCTGATAGCTTAAAGAAATAAAGGGAAAGAGATTACTGAGGAATCCTTTCTTTCTCTCTTCCCCTCTTTTTCTCTCTTTCTGTCTCTCTCTCACACAAGCACATGCACCCTCTGGCAATAAAATTTAAAAAACATACATTTATAAATAAAAAAATAGAGAACACATACCCAAAAAAGGCAAATCAAATGAAGGTTGGCATTGCTATATAATACGAAACAATACAAACTTTAAGTCAAAAAGGTTAAGCAGGGAGAAAGGTGTTTATTACATAGTGATAAAAGGAAACCTCATCAAGACATAATTCAAAACTTATGTTTATATATTAAGACAGACTCAAAATAAATAAAATTGTTAAAATTATAAGGACAACTAGACTAGTTCAAAAACATTGTGGGAGATTTTAGCATACATCCTTGGATGTTTGGTAGATAAAGCAGAATAAAAAAATTTAAAGGGTATAGACAATCCATATACAGAGATACAGAGGACTGCATCACTATTACCAATGGCAATTTTCCAGTTAGGAACTATACATCGTTATAAAACACATGGAAATCATTTACTAAATAGGAGTGGGCAATATAACCAAGACCTAACTGCATTAGGAATTTGAGGTACTCTTTTCACTCCAAACAGCATTTGTCGGAGTTTTATGAGAAGCATCATGTTCCATTCAGGATACATAATATGAGACAAGGAATGAGGATGCTGGAGAGACTACAAGAAAAGCACAAAGGATGCATGCAAGTTCTAGAAAGTGACTCCTTCCATTCAAACCAGGGGGTTATGTGCTCATATGGGTTTTTTAAAGGGATCCAGAAGAAAATTATTTACACCTTAGAAAGAGATATGACGATATAGGAAAAGTCTTCTCAAGAGTGCTCTTTCTTCACTGAAGTAAGTTCAAGTAAAAAAGAAAAGAATTTAAAGTCACAACACAGAAACAACTCTCAGAATCTAAGAAACATACACTCTTTGGGGTTCCTGGTGAGACTAGGAACCAAACCCATTCTCTCCATCTCTCAGGACCAGATGACCTTCCATCCATTTTCTCCCACACTCTTGTTCCACCCTTTTCCCTGCAGACGAGCTTCCTATATGCACCTACCAGCCTGCCAACACCAGAGACTTGACAACACCAGAGGCCTCTAAAGGGAGAGAGAGAAAGAGAAATTATTGAAATCCAGGTAGCAGGTGGAAGCTGTCTGAGAAAAAATTAGAGCCCAGATCTTCTTCCCCAGTCTATTGAGATGAGCAAAAGCCCATGCCCCATTCTGGCAGAACACTAGAGACATGTTTTTCTGGAGAGGAGAAAAGAGAGTCATTGGACTAGAGGCCAACCAGCACAACTGAGGACATGGGCACTGTACTGAAGCCTGAGAACTAGGTGAGCAGATACCAACACTGCTGTAAGCTGTTCCAGCCACCTTCCTTCATTCAACTCCCAGAAATCTGCAGCCAGACCTTCAATCTCTGGGTGGGAGACTAGAAACTTTACCTTTGGGGAGTCTGATGAGCCCAAAAGGAAAGACCTAGAGTTTGATTAAAGAGTTCTCTAACAAACAGATTACCTAGATCATCCTAAAGTGAAGCTCAAGTTTGACAAACCCTACCCAAGCAGCTTTTAGTATTCTCTTTTAATCAGGAACAGACAAATGATGGTGACAAGACAACCAAGGAAATTTTCTGTACCAAAGAACATCAGCAACAGAGAGAAATGACAACTCATAATATAAAAGAAAATATTTATAAATCATATATTTGATAAAGGATTAATATTCAGAGTATATAAAGAACTTCTACAACTTAACAAACAAACAAACAAACAAAAATAGTATTTGAACAGACTTCTCCAAAGATAAACAAAAGACTGATAAGCACATGAAAAAAAGTTCAACCTCAGTTATTAGAGACTGCAAATCAAAACCATGAGATACCACTTCACACCCAATAGGATGACTATTATCAAAAAGACAAAAAATAACAACTGTTACTGAAGATGTGGAGAAATTGGAACCTTTGTGCATTGCTGATGGGAATGCAAAATAGAGCTGTAGAAAATAGTAGCTGCTTCCTCAAAAGTCAAACATGGAATTATCATATGAAGGCCAGTCCACAACATGATGGGTAAGACAGTCAGATTCCACATGACTGTGCAGTTTAAATATCAGATCTGGTGGCTTAAAAAACACACTGGATACATGTGTGTTCATGCCCAAAATCCCAAAAGCAAAAGGAGGGAGAAATGGAGGAGAAGAGACTGCAGCATGACCATTCTCCATGGGGAGATGCTCGTTCTCTCTTTCTCTGGCCTCTGGCAAAATTTTTTTTAAAAAATAGAATTATTGGGACCAGCAGTTAGCATAATGGCTATGTCGCTGGACTCCCACATAGTCGACGGCGGTTCGAGTCTCGGACCCGGTGGCTTAAACTCACGCCAGGCGCGTGTGCGTGCATGCCCAAGATCCCGAGAGGAGAATGGAGGAGAAGGGATTGTGGCGTGGCCATCCCTCCTGGGGGGTGATTTCTCGCTTTCTATCTCTCTGTCTCTCTCTATCTGTCTGGCGAGCGCACGCACCCTATAGCAAAAACCTCTCAAGAAAAACAAATAGAATTATTACATGAACCAGAAATTCCACTCTTAGGTATATAGCAAAAAAAATTGAAAGCAGAGATTAAATGTCAATGTTCACTGTAGTATGGTTCACAATAGCCAACAAGTGGAAACATTGTGGAAGCAAATGTCCATCAGTAGATGAATGGATAAACAAAATGTGGTACATCTATACAATGGAATATTATCTAGCCATAAAAAGAATGAAATGATGATACATGCTAAAACATGGATGAACCTTCCAAACCCTATGCCATGTGAAATAAGTTAGATACAAAAACACAAATACTATATTGTTCCCTTTATAAGAGTCAGCTAGCATAGGCAAACTCATAGAAACAAAAGCAAAATATAGGTTATCAGGGGCTGCAGGAAGGGCAGATCAAGAATTATTGTTTAATGGGAATGGAGTTTCTTCTAGGGATGATGAAAAATTTTGGAGCTAGGTAGTGATAATGACTATACAACATTGTGAGAGTATTTCATGCCACTTCATGGTATACTTAAAAATGGTTAAAATGGTAAATGTTATGTCGTATTTACCATAACATAAATAAATAAAATGACAGCAGAAATCAAAAACCCAGTAGCGAGGTGACAAATAAGAATCATACAAATCTCAGCCCAGCCTTGGTGACATGGGCAACAGCATACTGAACTTAGTGATGGAGGCACTGGAGAGGAGAAGCCAGTCATTGGGCTAGGTCAGCTGACACAGCTGAGGACATGGGCGCTGTAACAAAACCTCCGGGGTTAAGTGAGCACACACAAATTCGCTGTTATAAGTTATTCCAGCCACCGTCTTCCATTTAACGCCTAGAAATCTGTAGCCAGACCTCCAGTCTCTGGGAATGAGATGAGAAATTTTGTCTTTGGGAAGTCTAATGACCTGGGAGCTACTAGTATAAGTCCTGAGTCCAAAGGCCCCAAAACTATAGTTCTAAGGCCCAAGAGCAAAAGTAGATATCCCAGCTAAAGAAGAAGTGTGAAGAGTCTACCTTCCTTGACTTTTTTGTTCTATCCTGGCCTTGGATTGGTTGATGTGCACCTACACTGGCTTGGGATGATCTTCTTTACTCAGTCTACTGATTCAAATGCTGTTTCAGAATTTTTCCAGAAACACCTTCACAGACACAACTAGAAATAATATCTTCCCAGCTACCTAGGCATCCTTTAACCTAGTCAAGTTTTGACACATGAAAAACAACTATTACAGGGGCTGGCAGGTGATGTGGTGGTTAAAGATGCTGGATTCCCACATGGTCAACCATGGTTCAAGTCTTGGACCTGGCAGCTTGCTCTCTCACTTTCTCTTTCTCCTTCTCTGTCTCTCTTTGGCCAAATTTTAAAAAAATAATAATAATAATAATATAACAAATGGAATTAAATGAGTAAATAAGTGTTTTTTTTAGAAAAACAACCATTGCAATACCCAAATAATAAGAATTCCAGAAAGAGAATGGAAAAATTAATTGTGAGAATGGATTTTCATTGAAATGATTCAGGAAACATTTTCTAAATTAAAGGACACAAATTGAAAGAACCCACAAACATGTAACCACTATCTATAAATAAATGCACACCATTTACCACTATGAAATTTCAGATCCCAAGAGACAAGAGAATCAAGGAACTGAGATATCCAAAAACTGAATCTATGTGGAATCACCAGGAATGATGACAAGACTAATTTTGAAGTGGAGGGTAGATTGTGGGTTTCCATATTTCATTCTAGAACCTCAAACGTGCCTGGAAGATAGACCTAGAAATAGTCCATCTATTGACGGCCAAGTGAATGATATCTGCCGTGAGCCACCTAAGAGTTCATAAGAGTCCAGGAAGGAGGGATCACAGGCATTGGGAGGATACATCATGTCAACGAACATTTTGAATGACAATAAATGAATCTTCTATTCTTTTTTTTTTTTTTTTTTTTTGGAGAGGTTTTTGCTATAGGGCGCGTGCGCTCGCCAGACAGACAGAGAGAGACAGAGAGATAGAAAGCGAGAAATCACCCCCCAGGGGGGATGGCCACGCCGCAATCCCTTCTCCTCCATTCTCCTCTCGGGATCTCGGGCACGCACACACACGTGCCCGACGTGAGTTTAAGCCGCTGGGTCCAGGACTCGAACCGCGGTTGACTACATGGGAGTCCAGCGACATAGCCATTACGCTAACTGCTGGTCCCTGAATCTTCTATTCTAAGAAGTATTATAAGAAAAATTTCAACAAGCACAGACTAGGAGCAGTAAGAAGAGAGGCACTGTGGGATAACAGAGCCAAGCCTGAGAACCCTAATTAGTCAGAAAGGCCAGAGTACAAGAAGGAGAATACTGGGGGACAAAGGTAAACAGGGAGCCTGGTGGTGGTAGAGAACAAAGGAGTCCAGTCCAGTGCAGTGGGCATTTGCTAGTGCCCTGGGCTGGCCTCTGAACAGGAAAACACAGCATACTAATCTAGATGGAACACCAAGACCCTATCCAATTGCTCAGACTTCAGGATCCTGCCTTTATTTTGTGCACGTGTGTGTGTGTGTGTGTGTGTGTGTGTAATAACTGAATTCAGTGCCACTGTGTGCAGATTGCTCAATCAAGCACTGTACGTGGATGATTGTGGGTAATATAAAATCTGTGCCCTCAAGAGATTCACGTTCTAGCAGAGGAGAGAAGCATTCTTTCCAATAATTGAAGAGAATAAACCAGAGAACCAGAGCAGGAGAAGGTAGAGAACTGAAATGGAAACAATTAGCCTAACGTTCCGTTTTGCGTAACAGCACAGGACGCTTGAAATCGAAGGTGTTAGGGACATGCTCATTCTTAGAAGCAGAAAGCAAATTAGCTGCACTAGAAAAAGACTACTTGTAAATGCCTTGCAGGGTGGGGGCTCTACTTTACATCATTCCTGATTTCTGTCCTAAGATATCCCATAAGCTGGGGGAAAAAAAAAAAAAAAAAGAAAGAAAGAAAAAGTAGATGGACTCCCCTTACCTGCCAGGCAACGTACTAAATGTTCTGTCTCCTTTATGATGCACAACACATCAAAGATGTTCATTGTGCGAACTCTGGATGTTTCTGAAAATATGGGCAGACCATAAAACGTCCTCAATGTGACTCAGACAATATGCTGCACTAAAGATACTGCAGCCACTTTACTGTAAAAGATCAATTATTATCTATTAGTTCTACGATTCTCATCTCATGAAAATTAAAAAACCAAAAGATTTTACTTGACTAATGAGCTACTTTGCTCCACTGGGTCGTAATCTGCATTTTAAAGCGTCTGTATTCACAAGAGTAGGGTAAACCAAACCTCACTGGTGTCATTCGTACTGATTTTGTGGTAATTAATGGAAATTTTTCAAATTGTCTGAGTCTCTATTTAAATGATTTATATAATGGACCTTCAGAGTTGCTTTTATAATCTATCACATTGTAGTGAAGTAACTTAAATGTGTTTGTTACCAATTTATAGGGAATATGACAGACTGGTGATGATATAACTTTTCTCTTAGGTTCTCTTACAGCTCTAACATTCTGTGTTTGGAATAAACAAGACACATCTTAACACAGAAGACATTTGTAGTATGAGACCATAGGTATTTTATGTTGGGTGCTGGCCAGTCCTTTGGGATTTATGACATTATTCCATTACAAATTGCTGTAAGGACAACCATGGCTCACCCATGAGGTGGTATATATTAACTCATAAATTTTCAGGAATAAAGCAGAGTGTGTGCCAGGCATGATAAAACACTGTTTACTTTTCCCTCCTCCAACTCTCCTAAAAACAAAAGAATGTTTTAGAAAATTGGAGTTTCAGAGTCCAGTGTGAGAAAAAGTAGATAACCAGAGCTAGCACATGAGTGTCTTCATTTCGTGCCAAAGCAGAGACATAAAGAGGAAGAACAATATTGATTCTGTCTATCACCATGACAGGAAACCTAGAGTAACCAAGCAGAGATCTTGGAGAAATATAAGCTCCTCTAAGAAAAACCCAAGTCTTACTCAAATTTCTCATGCACTAAGCCAATTGACTTCAGTGCCCAGCAAAAGATGGTTGCTCAGTACATAAACACAGAAATCAAAGTAGTCTATGTAAGCATTTAATCTGTGGAACATATATTGTAAAAACAAAGTTGATGTCCGAGAAATCTTTACATGAAAGGAGCGTACAATAGTGAACTCTTTTGTAATTATAAAATAAAAAGGGTCTTCATGTAGATGAGAAAAGTGTGTTTTGTAGTTGCTGGGTGAAATGTTCTATATATGTCTGTCAGGTCTCTTTTGGTATATGGTATTGATTATTTATTTTTTGTCTAGATGACCTATCCAGTGTGACAATGGGCTGTTGAAATCTCCAACAATTAGTGTGCTGCAGTCTATATCTCCATTTAGATCTATCAGTCTTTCCTTTACATATTTAGGTGCCTGGTATTGAGTGCACAAATATTGATAATTGTTACATCTTTTTGGCAAACTAACGTTTTTAGAACTATGTAGTGTCCTTCTTTCCAATCTCTTTTTACACTTTTTACCTTAAAGTCTATTTTGTCTGATCTCAATCATTGCAATTTTTTTTTCATTTCTGTTTGCATGTAACAACTTTTTCCAACCCTTAGCTTTTAGTCTACTTATATATTTGTCAAAGAAGTGCATTTCTTGAAAGGAACATATAGAAGACTCCTGCTTTTTTATCCATTGAAGCAATCTGTGTCTTTTAATTGGGAAATTTAATACATTAACATGGGGTAAACCTTTTAAGAACTTTGACATTTCTCTCTTGCCATTTTTATTAATAAAATATTGTCTTTGTCTTTTATTTTTACCAGTTTGGCAATAATACGCCTTGGAAAGGAGCTTCTTATATAAAATCCTTGGTGTTATTTGTATTTCCTCAATTTAGATTTCTGTATACCTTTATAAGTTTGTAAATTGTTCAGCTAAGGTCACAAAGGAAGCCAATACAAATTTAAAAGTAAAGAAACAATATTCAGTATCTTCTCTAACTACAACAGAATTAAATTTGAAACTAACCAAAGAAAGAGCTGTCTAAAATACACAAAAACATGGAAACTAAACATCCTATTCCTGAATGACTTCCAAAATCTTGAAGAAATTAAGACCTAAATCAAGATATATTGAAACCAATGGTAATGAACATACCACTCTCCATAACCTTTGGGACCCAGTTAAACATCATAAGAAGGAAGTTCATAACAATTAGTGCTGACAAGGGGGAAAAAGTGGTAAATAAATAACTTAATGGTATAGAAACTGAAAAAACAACAAAAAAAAAACTCCAAAAATAACATAAGAAAATAAATAGTAAAGATTATAGCTGAAATATAGAATTAAGAACTACACCAAAAAAAAGACAAAAACAGATTTTTTGAGAGGATAAACAAAATTTACAAACCATTAGCTAGACTAATTAAGAAAACAGAGAACAGAACCATATAGATAAAATTAATAATAAGGCTGGTAATATTACAACCAATATATCAGAAATACAAATGCTTATGAGAAAAAACTATGAGTGACTATATGCCAAAAACTAGAAAGCCCAGATGAGATGGACAAATTCCTGGACATGTACAGATATGTAGGTTGAATCAGGATGAAATTGAAAATCTGAACAGACCTATAACAAGTGATGAGATTGAATAGGATCCCAACAAAGAAAAGCCCAGGTCCAGATGGCTTCACTTCTGAATACTACTAAAGTTTTTAAGAAGAGCTAACTTAAATTCTCCTCAAATTATTTTTAAAAATCCTAAAGAAAGGAACCTTCTTAAGTTTATTCTATTAAGTTTTCATCACCTTGATACCAAAACCAGACAAGGACATAACAAAAAAAAGGAAACTATCGACCAATATCCCTAATGAATACTGATGCAAAAATTTTCAATAAGATACTAGCAAACCAAGTCCAACAACACATTAAGATTGCCACAACCAGGAAGACTTTATTCCAGGGATGTAAAGATAGTTTAACATGAGCAAAACAATAAAGGTAATACATCACATTAACAGAAAGATAAAAAAACTGGGGGCTGGCAAGTGGCATGGTGGTTAAAGGCGATGGACTCCCACATGGCCGACCACGGTTCAAGTCTTGGACCTGGTGGCTTGCTTTCTCACTTCCTCTCTCTCTCTCTCTCTCTCTCTCTCTCTCTGTCTCTCTGTCTCTGTCTCTCTCTGATCAAACTGAAAAATAATAATGATATAATAATAAATAAAGTTAAATAAAATAATTCTTTTTAAGAAACTGTATAATCATATATAGAGATGCAAAAAAAATAAAATTCCATGAAATACAGCCACCTTTCATAATCAAGACTCTCAGCAGAACAGGAGTATATGGGACATTGCTCATCACAATAAAAGCTGTATATGATAAATCCATTGCTAACAGCATACTGAATGGAGAAAAGCCAAAAGCTTTCCCACTGAAGCATGGAACAAGAAAGGCTCTCAACTTTTTCCACTTCCTTTCAACATACTGTTGGAAGTCCTAGCCAATGCAATCAGACAAGAGAGCAAAATAAATGGCATTCAGATTTGAAAAGAAGAAGCTAAAGTATTCCTATTTGCAGATGATGTGATCATATACATAAACATTTCCAAATAAATCCAAATAAATTCCAAAAAAATTAAGATTATTTTCAGGTTCTTCTGTTATTTATATATCCCCAGATATGAAATCTTCTGATTTTGTTGACAGTTCATACTGCATGGGAGTTGCCTACCTAAAAGCCATTCCACCAGCTTTGCTAATAAAACCCAGTTTTATCTTCAGTGGCAGCATATCCAGCCAACAGATTGTGCCTCATCTAAAGCAGTTGTGATTGTTTGTTTCTCTGTTCCAGACAGCTAATTTACCAGCCTCCGGTAAAGACCCAAGGGGCCATGTGACCCAGTTCATCCTAACCAGATAAAGTGGAGGTTCTCCCGAGCTTCAAAAGAGGCAGGAATTGTGAAACCTGAAGCCAAGGCAGTCCTCTTGCTACCCTAAGGCAGCAAGCAACAAACTGAACAGGAAAGAAAATGTTAGGGAGGTCCTGGATCCTGGAAAGCACTGTTGAACTGCTGTACCATCCCAAGGCAGCCTGCCTTCAGTTTCCTTACTGTTCAGAAAGATCCTAAGCCAGCTGCAGTGGTGCAGCAGTAACTTGACACCTTGTGATGTTGAACCCATAAGAGAAGGTACCAGGTTCGCCTCCCAAGGTCTCCCTGTACACACACACACACACACACACACACACACGCAAGGTGTGTGTGTGCGCGTGATCCTGGCTGGCTGAGGCTAGAGGCTTGCAGCATGAAGAGACTGTTGGGTGTGGGTAGCTATTTCTCACTCTCTTGTGAAAGAAAGAAATAAACATGTTTGAAGAGAAGAGAAGGAGAGAGGGGGAAGAAGAAAGGGAGGAAGAAAGGTTGTAAATGTGTGTAGAGTTTAGACCAAAATTACTTGCCCTACACTTGACTCAGCCTGGATGCCTCACCCTAGGTCCTGGGAGATGTACAACACCTGGCATGGCTTCACTCCACTGCATCTTCTTTCTTCTTTTTTTTTTTTTTTTTTTTTTTTTTTTTTTTTTTTGAGAGGTTTTTGCTATAGGGCGCGTGCGCTCACCAGACAGACAGACAGAGACAGAGAGATAGAAAGCGAGAAATCACCCCCCAGGGGGGATGGCCACACCACAATCCCTTCTCCTCCATTCTCCTCTCGGGATCTTGGGCACGCACGCACACACGCCTGGCGTGAGAAGCCACCGGGTCCGGGACTCGAACCGCGGTCGACTACGTGGGAGTCCAGCAACATAGCCATTATGCTAACTGCTGGTCCCACTCCACTGCATCTTCATGGTTCCTAGCTCTAAGACAGAGCATAACTGTGTCCACTTTCCAGTCATGCTAGTGCCTCTGCTTCTGCCTTCTGCCGTAGAAAAGCAGCTGGTTACCTCCTGAGAGCCTGGGCGGGCTAGATGGCATTTTCTCAGCTTCCGATCACATGCACAGAAGCACGCCCCAGCATGGGCTTCCTAACAGGACCCTGAAGTGAGACTCCCACTCGTGCCCCTGTTCCACTCCGCCTGGGGCTCCGGCTTCAACCAGCGCTCACTGTTGTGGGGCTCTGCTTGCTCTGCTCCTGGCTTGCCTCTGTTCCTTCCACACGGCTATGCAGCTCTGACACTTACCTCTTGAGTTGTCCCCAATCCCTACCTATGTGGAACAGACAAGTCACATCCACTCACTTCGACCTCATGCCTCAAGGCTATCACTGTGCATTTTTTAATTGTTGTATTTAGACTTTTTACAAATAGGCCTACTCTTGTAAAAAAAAAAATGTGGAAACACAAAGAAAGGGAAAATGAAACATTGTGATACATTTCTTTCCATTTCTTTCCTACACATATCTGGAAATATAGTATGATATTTTTTTAATTGTGACATTAACCAAGTAGGATTTTATCTTACCTCGTGTGTGTGTGTGTGTGTGTGTGTGTGTGTGTGAGGGTCTTCAAAAAATTTATGGGAAATCTGTATTGTGAAAAAACTATGGGATTGGCTCCATACCTAGTGGTTAAGGGAACCAGATCCCACATAGCCAGTTCAAATCTGGGCCCCACTAGCTTGAAAAACACACCAGGTATGTGTGTGTGCATGCCCAAAAATCCTAAATAAAAAAAAAAAACAGGAGAAATGGAGAGCAAAACATTGCAGCATGACCATGCTCCATTAGGAGTGCTTTCTCCTTTTCTCCCTCTCTCTGGAAAGCACATGTGCTCTCTTGAAATTTAAAAAAGATAGGAAAAAAAAACCATACATGGATCTCAAAAAATTCATCACCAAAATGAACTTGTACTTTAATTCCATTTTCTAAACACTTTTCAAAGTCCCCATTTGTATGTATGTGTGTGCATGTGTGTAAAACATAGATCAAGCATAATTTCCCACATTATGAATATTTTGTTGCTTTTAATTTGTACCTACCATGTATGTTACATTATAAACTTTGGATATTTCTTTCGGATCAAATCCTAGAAGTAGGATTACTGAGACAAAGGCTATGAGCATTTAAAGTACACGTACACATTGCCAAATCATTCTCCCAACAAATGTTTATCCTCTCAAACTGAGTATAATAATGTTTTAAACTTGCCAATTTGATAGACAAAAAAGCCTCAGTGTTCTTTTCATTTACATTTCTTTGATACTCATAGTTTGAACATTTTTCATATGTTAATTAGCCATTTGTCTTTCCTTCCAGTGCATTTTAAATAAGATTGTATTTACTTACAACTCTGCAGAAACAGTTGTTTCACAAATTAAATAAAATACCTTTTTATGCACAGTAAACTATAAACCAGCCTCAGCAGAGTCCATGTTGCTACCATTTGTGTAAGGGATCTTTCTCTCTCTCTTTCTCTTTTTTCTTTTATGGCCAGAAAGTACACGTACTTGCCAGGGAGAGAGAAAGCAACCCCCAATGGGGCATGGTCACATCATAAGGATTTTTCTTCCATTTCTCCATCCTGTCAGAATTTTTGGTGTGCATGTTTTTCAAGCTTCTGTGGCCAGAATTCCAAACCACGGCCACCCGTGTGGTATCTGACTCTCGCTGCACATCGTTTAACCACTGCCCTGTGGGGCTAGCCCTGGGTAGCTCTCGTTTTTCAAGTTAAAATGTCTTTCATTTTACTTCAGGTCCAAATTATAATTAGACTCAGTCTTTAGGTAATTTATGATCAAAAGTGTGGGAGTATACAATATATATACATAAACACATGACCAAATTTTGTGTGTGTGTGTGTGTGTGTGTGTGTGTGTGTGTGTCTGTGTGTGTGTGTATGCCCAGAAATACAACAGTTTCCCCAGAAACAGAGTAAATTTTTTCTTCTTAGGATTTTTGGCATAGGGTGCATGTACTTACCAGAGATGAGAGAGATGGAGAGATATAGAGAGAGGGAAAGTGAGAAATCCCCCCCACACTCCCACTCCCCCACCGCCCGCCAGGGGGAATGGCCATGCCGCAATCCCTTCTCCTCCATTCTCCCCCTGGGATTTTGGGCACGCATGCACACAACACATGCCTGGTGTGATTTTCAAGCCATCAGGTTTGGAACTCGAACGGCTGTCGGCCATGTGAGAGTTCAGCACCTTAACCACCAAGCCACCTGCTGGCCCTGAAACTGATTTTTAATTCCCTTCTTTTCTTCACTAATTTGCTTCTTTCTGCTTTTGCACACACCAAGACACACAGTATTATTGGACTATTTCTTAACATACTTCCCTTCTTCCCTCATCAGACACCTGTAAAAATTATACCAAAAAAGAAAAGAAAAAGATGCACCTAATATTTCAATCACTATTTTAAATGCATCTCTTGATCATTGCCAAAACACTTCACAAAAGAACCAATTCAAGAAACCTGGAGTTAGCCTTCCATTTTTTTTTTTTCTCATGAAAAGTCTAAATAAATGTTTCTTAAGAAATTTCTTCATCTCTTTGGGGAAAGTTACAAATTCTTCTCCAACACAGTCTGGTACATCTCAGACCAGTGAAAGGGAAGGGCATCTGTCTCTCACAAGCCAATTTTAATCTTTTCAGTTTGAAGTTTTGTAAATAAAGCTTCCTGTAGATGCTTCTTAAATAGGAAAGAATTTACTACAGAGTCATAGGTGTGAGACGCATAAAAGTTCAGTCCTGTAACCTTAGTTTCTTCATCGGCCAGGTGGCTTTGCAAATGAGGCCTGCTTCGTACCATTCTGTTGGGGCTATGATTTTATTTATTTTATGTACATAAAATATAAATAGGGAGAGAGACCTGCTGTCCAATATGCAGTCAGCAGGCCATCATTGTTGTCTCTCTCCCTTTCATTTTTATCCTCGTGACATACTTTTTTGAAAGAAGAATGTAGGAATTTTCACCAGCAGGCCTTGAGAATTCATGATCTGCATGAATACTTCACCACACCTCCACTTTCCACTGCAGGACTCCTCTCTGAACCTCAGCTCTCTCCCCTTGTAAGGACTTGGGCTTGCAGCCAGAGGTGCTTAATAAATATTTATTGATGACGAGCCAACATCTGTCATATCCCAGCAGCTTTAAATGGACCCACCTCGCTCAGAAAAGCAAGAATTGCAACTTCTGAAGTGTGTGTGGTAGACGCTGCTGCTCAGTGGGCTGAGACCACGGGGCAGGTGTTTCCCAGCCCACCCTCAGAGCCAGGCCCTGTGGCAGGCACCTGTAGAACCAGCTGTTCAGAGGGCAGGAGGATTGTGGCATGGCTAGACTTTGTCAAAAACAAACAGCAGCAGCAGGTCAGAAGCATGTAAAACAACTGCCAGCAGCCCGGACTCCCCTCCAATTTCATCTGGACTTCCTTCCAAGACACAAATTGTTTCCTGGTCTTATCACAAGCCTATCTTCATCTTCTGAGGTTCTCTGAGCATTCTCTGGGGAATGTCCCTCAGTCCCCAGTGGCTATGGTCTGGATAATGGTTTGTCCCCTAAAGGTTCCTGTTCTAGAAGTTTGGTGCTCAGTGCAATGACTTTGGGAGGAAGTGAGACCTTTAAGAGGCAGGTCCAAATGGAAGGGCAACATTGCACTGTCTGGGAGAGTGGGAGAGTCAAACAGCAAATGGAGAAGTCTCTTTCCTCCTTGTCTCTCTCTCTCTCTCTTCCTCCCCACACGTGCCTGCCTTCCTCTCTGCTTCTCTCTGTCAAATCGTGAAGCTGGCCCCATGCCTTTGAACTTTCCAGCCTTCAGAATCATGAGCCAAGTAAACGTCTATTTATAAATCATCCAGTCTCAGATATTCCTGCTTAGCAGCACGGTAACGACTAACGCGTCCATGCACCACTGGGGTCTCCTTGTTTCCACAGTTCATTTTAGCTCAACCCCCACCTTCCCCCTTGCTCATCAGCCTGGCATTTGCCCTCCATTCTCTCTCACTGCAGCCACAGGGAAGACCCGATGACCTCTTCACCCCTACACAGAGGGGGCTCCAGACACTCAGACCCTTCATGCCATTGAAGTGTAGCTCACAACTCAAATAATACACAAGAATGGGTTCTCTGCAGACTGAATAGAAAGGCTCCTGGATGGGAGCAAGCAAGGTCTGAATAAAGAAGGTCTGAACTGGTCATCTACAGATGGGCACGGGGCTGGATCGGAGCGTAAATCAAAGTCCCCCAGGGATATGTGAAAAGTTGGCACGCAGGGCAAAGAGTCAAAGGTAAACTAAAACCAGGAAGTTACCTTTTATCAAAGACACACACATGGGGACCGGATGGTGGTCCAGCAGTAAACATGACGCTGCGAAGCGGACGCACTAAGGAAGGTTACCGGTTTGCATCAGAGACCTCCCTGAGCGTGACAGTCACTCTGAGCCAGCCCGGGGTCTGGGCTGGCTGAGGCTGGGGTGGATCACAGCAGAAGACCCCCATTGGGGGTACTGTATCTCTAGCGATCTAGCTCATTCATGGAATAAATGAATAAACTCTAAGAGCAAAATGAAAGACACTTCGAACCCACAGATCTGCTTTAACTGAGAAAGAACAGATGATCCAGGAGTTCAAGCAAGCTCACAGGAGGTGTCAAAGCAGATGGCTCAGAAATGGGTTGTGGAGGCTGATCCTGCAGATGCTGGGTACAGGACAAGAAACTGCACCACTGACTGCGTCTGTAATCATGCAGGGGGCCATAATTTGAGCACTAAGGACAGAGGAGGGCCAGGTCTCCTGAGAGGCTCCTGCAGATCAAGAAAAGGATTGCTTCCCAGCAAAAGGCAGAGCCAGGTTGAGTGGTTCAGGTACTAGAGCAGCACCAGACAGGCCTTCAGATGATGCACCTCCACGCCGAGTCAGCCGGATTTCTGCAGACCACATGGTCCTCACCAAGGAACTCTGTCTGCCTGGGCCCGCCCTATACCCTGGCAGAGAAAGCAAGGGCCAGGAGAGGGCCCAAGGCCTAGGAGAACTGGGATTTTCCTGTGGCCTTTCCCCTGCCAGGGCTGGAGTGTTCACCAAAGGGAGAGAACAGAGAACGATGTTGTCCTGGGCCCATAATCGTCTGGGCAGTGGCAGGGAGGGCTGTCTGAGGTGCCAACACCACAGAGTGCCCAGGCATCTCCCAGGGCTCTGGGCCAGGAAGAGGCACACCAGTAGAGGGCAAGACTCAAACCTAGTCCGCGGGAAAGGGAGAAGTGGCAACCCCAACCCACAGGCATGATGGTCGAGGTGCCAGACAATTCACTGAAGGGACCTGTCCTCATTTTCCTTCCAAAGCCAACCGGCCGTCACCTGGCAAGAATAGACTTCCAGGGACCACCAGACGGTGTAATGATTACATTGCTGGACCCCATATAGTCGATCGCTGTTCAAGTCCCAGACCCAGCAGCTTAAAACTCACGTCAGTCATATGTGCATGCGTGCCCAAAATCCCTAGAGGAGAATGGAAGAGAAGGGATTGCAGCGTGGCCATCCCCTGGGGAGTGATTTCTCACTTTCTGTCTGTCTCTCTATCTCTCTGGTGAGTGCACATGCCCTATAGAAAAAAATCTCTGAAAATAAAAAAGCTTCCTGGGTTTGGCTCATTATGTTTGTCAGTTCCGGAGGCCATGGCCACCTGCAGTTAGATTTGGTCCCTGAATGAATGATGAATGATGGCCACTGTTCCCTCCAGGACTGCATCTCTGGGGCATCAATGGGACAGCTTACCTACAGCCGTTTAATAAAGTTGGATTCCACCTATGTCCTGATTCTTAGGATTTGGACAGGTTGGCCACCCTTGTTTGAACTCTTACCTCTGTCTATTGGGAATCTGCGGTTGTCATTTTTATCCGCTGGGCAATCACGTACAGTCACAAGGAACGCTTGCATTGCGGTTACCGTAACTCTCGGAACACAGACACCACGTAACTCTGCTGAATCAAAGACGAGAGAGAGAGAGAGAGAGAGAGACTCAGAACTTCAATGGTGCCAGGGTGTCAAGTGTGGCCCTCAAAAGCCAAGGTCTGCCAAGCCACTCACATCGGAAATGCTCGGGTCTGCAGAAGCCATGATGCATATTAGCACCCTCAGCAAAAGCGCTTTAGCCAACTCGGTTTTCATATTCCTCAACCCAATTCCTTTGGAAATTAAAGTCAAAATAAAGCGACACTCCCGGTCATTTCTTCAAGGCCATGGAGTGTGGGTCAGGGAAAACCTGCTGACTCTGCCAGCCTCGCGGAGGTGTGGTAGGGCAGAGGGCGCTCAGGTCTTACGTGGATCCTAATAGCCCCGCTTTCCTGCGCGCTCGGTATTTTCTTTCAAACTTGCCGTTTAGCTGTTGTGGCTAGGCTTGTCAGTTTTCAGTACTAATGGGTTGTGATGGGGTGTCAGGGGAAGTCAACAATCAATGCTTGAAAAAAAGTGGTGGGGGTGGCGGGACCATCACTGCTGACATGGCCAGGAACAGAAACACAGCAGCCTTCTTTTGTAGAAAAATAGACAAGAAATTCTCTGCTGTGTTTTAGTTTGAAGATGTGTGTAGATTTTGATCCTATGACAACTGAGCAGACTACCCTCCCTCCTCACCCCTCCCGCTTTCAGTTTGGCTATGGAAAACCCAGATTCTGGTTTTAAATAACCAATTTACAATATTGTTAACATCGTAATTCATGGGATGGGTTATTTCTTGCAGGGAGATGAAGTCAGATAGGGAACAGAGATGGGAAACAGAAGCAAGAAAGACATGATGGGGAATGGCTGGAGCCTTCTCAGGAAGAAGACTTCTTTTAGGAAAGATTCATTTAGCTCCACGTCCCGTAGCACGAGAGTGTCATTACAGTGACAGTGTGGGACAGCTAGGGGGACACGAGGCAGAGCCTGGAGGCAGGAAAGCTCATAGAAACTGTATTTTACTAATAACTCGGTGCATCCTCTCATGACACGGGTGGAGATGCAAGGGTAACACCTGCCTTACAGGTGGCTTCATTCAAGTCCTCGTTCAAGCAGTCTATCTGGGAGATGATTTGACCAGCGATCAAATGGAGTATAACCCATGATAGCGAAGGCCTTTCTAGATGAGAGTTCACAGTGCTTATTTTTTTTTAATTGCCAGAGGGTACACGCAACAGAGACAGAGAGGGAGAGGGAGAAAGCACCCCCAGTGGATGTGTCATGCAGAAATTCCTTCTCCTCCATTTCTCTATCCTGTCCAGATTTGGGGCACGCATGCAAATGTGCCTGGCAGGTTTTGCAAGCCGCCAGGGCATTCAGACTGCAGTCGGCCATGAATGTAGGATTCACCTTCCCTTAACCACTAGGCTATGGGGCTGACTCTGCACTATACATATTTATGTAAATTACATTTATTCCAATAATCCCTAAGTGGTTCTCAAGTAAAATTATTCCTAGTTCCTACATTTGAGTTCCTGAGAAGTTGTGTGAAAAACTTACAGTCATATCCTGATCTATTCACTTTGCAAACCCAAATGTCTGTTTCAGTTTTTCTTAAAGAAAAGCCCATCTCTATTTACCTTTCTTTTTTAAATTGAAAAAAAAAAATTAGTTCCACAGAACACCGTGCACAGTAAGTACCCAAAGCTGCAATGAAATGAGAAGCAGTGCTGGTCCCGTAACGTCACCTCTCTGTGTTTTCTACTGTCACCCTACTTCACAGGCATACCCAGCCTGATGACTGCTTTCAATTTCACCCTTTTGTATTATCAGGAGTTTAATAAGCATGCAATATTTTAATCATCAGAGTACATAAACATAAGTTTAATCATTTTAAAAACCATCTGTCAGGAAGATAGGGTAGATATACAAGAAGATATCAAAGCGTTCATGGAAAAATGGAATTAAAGTATGAGTTTATTTGGGAGCAAAAAATTTTGCAATCCATTCATGGTTTTTCCAAAAATACTCCTTTTTCCATGAACTTTTTGGCTATCTCGCATACTTTTCCTATCTCTCCAGCTAATCACAAGTAAAAACACTAGATACTGGGCCAACAGAAGGCATGGAGGTTAAGGTGGCTGGATCCCTCACGGCCGACTGCACATTCAATTTCCAGACCTGGTGGCTTGAAAATCACAGCAGGTGTGTGTGCGTGCATGCCCAAAATCCCCAAGAGGAAAATGAAGAAGGGATTGCAGCGTGGCTATCCCCCTGGGAGGAAAGGTGATTCCTCACTTTTCCTCTCTCCCTTTGTCTCTGTCTCTAGTGAGTGTGCATGCCCCACAGTAAACTAAAAATTAAAAGCAAACAAACAGAAACACTGGACATTACTTACATATACAAATCATATCTATAGATATTTACCCATATAAATAATGTACTACATTTATGTATAAATGCTTAGACACTGACATAATATATATTATTTATTTATTTTCATAAATCAAACATAAGACTCTGGAAAATGGCGAGGAGGAGGCAGACTGAATAGAATCCTTGGGACTTGAAGAATGCCCCAGAGTTGAATTCCCTGGCCTGCTCTTGGTCTCGTAAATCCCACTTGGTGCTGAGGAAGCCGGCAACACCGAAATGCCAACGGGTGCAAACAAAAACAGCCTCAGCCAAAGCCTCGATGCCCCTTATTCTTATTTGCAGGAAAGCCTTGGTCTTTGATGAGGGACTTGCTATATGTGTTTTAAATATTGATTAAAAATACCACCTGCATGCAGACTGGGCTATCCACAATGCAGGTCACAATAACGCCTGCCTGCTGCTCCTCATGACGCAGAACGGCTCCCCTCCCTTCCCACGTGTGATGACCCAGGTCTGCTCTCGACACGCTCACCCTTCTGGTCTGTCATCTCTGCTCTGCGCCTGGGTTCTCCACAAGGGCACAGCTTCAGTAGGACTGATTCTGCAGCTTTGGTGGGAAGAGAACCTTTCTATTTGGGGTCCAAACTAAAAGTGGATTCCGGTACCCCAACTGACAGCAACATCTATACCTTACCACTCTGCATAGCAGGTTTAAACACCTTCCCTGTTGCAGGAGCTCAGAAGATTGACTATTTAGTCCTGTTAGCCTTACCATGATGTGGGCCACAAATGCTCAAAAAATACTGAATGAATAAATAAACATCTACTGGCCCCATAGGCTGGGTAGTCCTGAAAGAACACACGAACACACGCAAACACACACAGGTACTTCAAACACCTGAAAATGCTCATAAAAAAATTAATGCATAATCAAAAGCAAGGAGAGGAAATCCCCAGATGCCAGAAATAGAGAACAACTCAAAGAAAAAGCGGTGAGTGGGAGCTGAAGCCAAGCAGGTGACAAGGGTGTTGTAAACAGCTACAGCCTCATAGACTTGGGTCTCGGGTTTTAATGCCTGCACGGGAAAGGAGACAAGGCCCAAGCGAGGCAGGGAGCTGAAACTAAGCTCCTGTATAAAAGTGAGAGCTGTGAAGCTTTGCCTGGGCTGGCACTGAATTAGGGACTCGGCACACTGGTCTAGGGACTCAGCTAAGAAGGAAGCTTGCCGTCAGCCTGGGGCAGCTTACTCACAGCAAGTTGGAGCTAGTGCCCCCTGTACACATGGTGTAGCATTCATAGCTGTGCTCCTTACATGGTTAGAGAACCCATGTCTGTAGTAGCATTATGCGGAGTACCCAAAGGTGAAAGCAATCCAAGCATTCTTCGGTGGACAAATGGATAAATAAAATGTGATACATACATACATGGACTATTATTCCACCTTTTTTAAAGAATTATTTCATTTCATTTTTATTAATTATTCTTACTTTTTAATCTGCTATAGGGCATGTGTGCTTACCAGAGAGAGAGAGAAGGGACAGAGAGAAAGTGAGAAGGTGAGCCGCCAGGTCCAGGGCTTGAACCACGGTCAGCCACATGGGAGTCTAGCATCTTAACCACATACCGTCTGCTGGCCCACTATTATTCCATCTTACAAAGGAAGGGCATCCTGTCACATGTGATAATATGGATGAACTTTGAGCATATTATGCTTGTGAAATAAGCTGGTCACAAAAAGATAAATATTGTACCATTGCACATATATGAGGCATCTGTACCATCCCACTTAGGAGATATCCGACATAGCCAAACTCAAAGGATCAGAAAGAACAAGGGTGGTATCTGGGAGGTTGGGGTAGAGGAAATGGAAAATTATTGTCTAATGGGTATGAAGTTTCAGTTTTGCAAGATGAAAAAATCCTAGAACTATATGTGAATGTACTTTACACTATGTGAATATACTCTACACTATGAAAATACATGCTTAAAGACTGTTATGGTAAGTTTTGCTCTATGTATTTTATCACAGTTTTAAAAAGAAAAAAAATTAAGTGGTACAGAACCACTGAAACTCTTTGGTCCCCAGAAAGCAAATGGAAAATAAGATTGTCTAAAGAAAAGCAATAGCACGTGTCACCCCAAAAAACAATCTCAGCCAAAAATGAGCTCACACTCAAAGATGACAAATGTGGGGAAATATTCCACCATGAAATAATCAGCAATGGCAGCAAATCAAAAATTTTTTCCAAGAGATAGTAGAATAATCTGAGAGAACACAAGTGAATATTCCTATCCAAGATAAACTGAATGAGAATTTTTGAAATAAGCAAATAAGCTGTCATTATAACCTCTAAAAAAAAAAAAATCATTGAGTGGGTTAAACACTGGTCTAATTGACACTGCTTATGAATCCACAGCAATGTAAAAAGCAACGTGTTTATTAAGACCAAAGCCTCTTCCCAGTCAATTGCATGATTTATGATTCATGATGTCATACCCATTCTACAGCCAGACACAAAAGCATGTCTGGAGTCTCTCCTATTTATTTTCAGTTATCAGGCATTTATTGTTTTGTTTTATTTTTAATTTTTTAATAGGGTGCATGAGCTTAGTGGAGAGAGAAATACAGAGAGAGAAGTGAAGATTATGCCTCTTAGGAGGGATGGCCATGTCACAATCCCTTCTCCTCCATTCTCCTTTGGAGATTTTGGGCACGCACACATAAACATGCACCTATGTGTTTTTCAAGGCCCCATGTCCAGAACTAGAACCACCCAGTCAGCCACTTTCTGGCCCCAGAGTCAGGCATGATTTTGAAGTCTTGAAGACACGGTTACAAATAAGACAGGCAAGGTTCTTCCTCTTCTAGTTCTCTATTATAGTAGTTTATTGTCTAGAAGACAATAAAAAGGCACTTAAAAATAATTTCGGATATTGGTCAATAAAATTTTTTAAATAATACAGAGCAATAGGTAGAGGTAATGGAGAGGGGATGTTCATAGGGCTGCCTCAGACTAGGTGCTCAGAAAAGGCCTCTCTATAAAGGTAGTATTTTAGCTGAGCTTGGATAAGAAGACACCAAACAAGTAAAGATGTTCAAGAAGAGCAATCCAAAGGGAAGAATTGAGGACAAACGCTCTAGGAAAGAAAGGGGCAAAGCCTTTGGACTGGCTTGTAAGATAGACATGGGTAAAAGGAAGGGATAATGATATTTCCATCAACCACGGCACACAGGATGCCATGGTGCAGATGAGCCCAGTTATTTTCATTGCCAGATCACTGCTGATTCTCTTAAAGTTCAATTTCTTTTTTTTTTTTTTTTTTTTTTTTGGAGAGGTTTTCCCTATAGGGCGCATGCGCTCGCCAGACAGACAGAGAGAGACATAGAGACAGAAAGCAGGAAATCACCCCCCAGAGGAGATGGTCACGCCGCAATCCCTTCTCCTCCATTCTCCTCTCGGGATCTTGGGCACGCACGCACACGCGCTAACTGCTGGTTCCCTTAAAGTTCAATTTTTAACTGGGTTCTAAGATACAGTCTGGGAAAACCAAAACTCCAAGCCCTGAGCCTCAGCCAGAATTACTTCACAGGGGCAGGCACAGAAATATGTTCTCAGAAGTCCACGGGTGACTTTAATACTTTCTACCGAGTACCCCATATAAGTGAACAAATGATTTAAGGCTAAGCATCTGGAATCCAGCAAATTCCATCCATTTCTTGCTTTATTTTGTTTTATTTTAGTTTGTTACACAGTACGTGTACTTGACTGAGAGTGACAGAGAGAGGGAGAGAGAGGGAAGATTGGCCGTGCTGCAATCCCTTCTCCTCCATTCGCATCTGAGGATTTTAGGTATGCATGCACATACAAGTTTTTCAGTTTGCTGGGTCTGGCCACATGGGATCCAGTCACTTCAACCTCCACACCACCTACTAGCCCCAAGTTACCATTTTCTAAAGCAAAGGTGTCAACCATTTTCTTTACAGGCCGACATAATACATTCTTTAGGCCTTGAAGATCATTTTGCCTCCGCTGCAAGTGCTGGGCTCTGCCACTGTGGTACAAAAGCAGCCAACATAATATGGAAACGAGTTAATATTGCTGTGTTCTAATAACACTTTATAACAGTAGGCAGGGGTTTGCTAAACCCTGTTCTAAAACAATGGTCTCCAAACTGGACTGTTTCCAAGATGAGCCTTGAAGTGTAGAAAAAATAATGTTATGACTTTAGCTTATATTTTTTATTCCCCCCAGAAAAAAATTAATCAAGCATACAGGTTGACATTGGTACCTTCATTCAATCCGACGTCAGAGCATGAGATCACACGATGTGGAAGGAATGATAGGAAAGGAGAGGTGTCCCAAATGCAGCAATGTTGACAGCGGGGCCTCGGTCTTTCATTCCCTTGCAGCTCAACGTGATACTTTATGGTTTGTGCATAACACCCATGGTACAGACAAGGAGCTTGAAAATTTCCCAACAGAGACCTCAGATTGAAGACGATACCAACAGAGCATGCATAAGTGAATCACACAAAAACGGCAGCACCAACACTTCCCCAGTCCTGTTATGAGCATTTGTAAGTCACCTAAAAGACAACAATAGAAAAAAATACTCATATTTGAAAAGCGGTCTGCAAAAACATTCAACTCTGTATTCATTATCTATCACTGTAGCAAGTCACCCCAAAACTAGTGACCTAAAATAATAATAAATACTTAATACCTCACAGTTTCTAATGGTCGTAAATTTGGGTGCAGGTTTTCTGGGTGATTCTGGTTTAAGGATTTCACATAACATTGCAGTCACAATGTTGAACTGGGCCACCATTTCCGAAGGCTTCACTGGGACAGAAGGAGCTACTCCCAAGAAAGCTCACTCCCCAGCTGACGAGTGGGTGCTGTCTGCTGGGAAGAGCGCTCAATTCCTCACCTTGCAGACCTCCCCATTCAGCTGCTTAACGTCATGGCGGCTGGCTTCCCCAGACTGAGTGAGCCAAGAGAATAAGGTGAAAGTGACAAAGTCCTAGCCTCAGAAGTCACATGCCATTACTACCACCATATTATTTTACTGATGACACAAACCAGCCCTGCGTGCAAGGAGACTAGTAACAGCTTGGATACCAAGAGGCGAGGATCATTAGAGGCCATCTTGGAAGCTGGTTACCATAAGCCGCCCTCCAACCTTTAATGATTCACGTCCCCCCTTCATGCAAAATGCATTCGCTCCCTCTCAAATATCCCAAAAGTCTCCACACAGCCATGACTCAAATTCTAGAATCATTTATATCAAGTACAAATGAAGTCCTCAAAAGTCAATCAAATTTACCCCCAAAATAGCTGGGGTTTTGAGATAGTTTCATGAGAACAGAAATTATTTATATGATTATATTAGTCAAGGTCCAGACAGACAGACAGGTAGAAGATAGATTTATTCTAAGAAGCTGAGGAATCCCATAATCTGCCATCTGCAACCGGAGAACCCAGGAAGCTCAGTGGTGTAACTCGGCCCACGTCTGGAGGCGTGAGATCCAGGAGCACCAGGAGTGTGAGTCCTACTCTGAGAACAGAAGACCCATGTCCTAGCTCCAGCGGTTCAGCAGAGAGCACTTACTCTCCTTATCCCGCCCTCTGTTTTATTCGGACTCCAGTGGATTGGATAAGACCCACTCACACTGGGGAGGCAATCTACTTTACTCAGCCTACTGGTTCAGATGTTAACCTCCTCCAGAAACACCTCACACACACACACACCCAGAATAACACTTCACCAGCTATCCTGGCATCCCGTGTCCCGGTCAAGTTAGCACGTAAAATTAACCCCTGCAAACACTGAAATAAAGTAAATTAATAATATGGTTATTATTATGGTTTAAAATATGGTTTATTTCACATTTCTCATCCCATTTAATTTATATTTTTGCATACACTTTATGAACTATCAAATATAATTATGCATTATATACATACATATATATATACACATACATATATATATATATATACACACACACATACATATATAAAACGCAGATATATTATATATTCACAGAGTTATTCTTGATAGACACACAGAATCAAAATCAGTTTGGATACAACAGGTACAAAGATCCTGAAAGGTGAAAGTACTCACCCATCCTCGGTTTCTATTTTCAGTAATCATTTGTCAGGGCATCTATCTGGTGGTAGGTAAATGGTATCAAAATATAGTTAGCAGCTTGCCTGCCTTATGGGAAGTGGCCGAAAACAACGTGGTTTGTGAGGGGAAGTAAATGTAAAAATCACATCAAGGGAGCAGTGGTCGCTGTGGCGAGCATTTAGCCTGCTCTTGAAGATGAACAGATTATTTAGAATCAAGGACAAATTTCCCTTTAAAAAACCAGTAGATACATTATCCATTTACAAGACAAATACCTAAAAACAAGTACCTAGAAAAGCTTATGCTTTCCTGTAAAAATTGTGTCTTATTTTTAAAAAAGAAGAGAGGATGTAGAGATTTGGTGGGAAGGAAGGAAGGGCAGGGAGGGAGGGAGGAAGGAGGTAAATTATCAACACCTGCCATCATCAGCCACCAGATACTTACCCAACATCCTTCACTCTGGGCTTCCTCTGCTGCTCCCTTTCATTGAAACCTGCTGTTCACAGAATCAGAGATCGCGAGAGCAATCTCACTGCAGTCCTCTGCCAGCACAGCCCTCCACTGCGGGAGCTCGATCAACACCCAGCCTAGCATCCCAGACACTCCCAGAATCCTGTGCTTGTGAACTTGCTCATGCCCAGTTAGTCCTGCGGGCCAGGGCACAACGTCCCAATTAAACTGTTCCTCCAAGGGCCGCCTTGCCATAGCCTGGACACGCACACACAGCTAACGTGATACCTTTGTAGTGTACCTTGTGCAGTAAGTAGTCTAAGTTACATGTGCCACCAAAATGTTTATATAATTGAAAGATGCCCTAGTTGAGCCATTACTGTTAAGCATTACAGTCTAGGGACCAGCAGATGGCGCAATGGTTATATTGCTGAACTCCCACGTAGTCAACCACGGTTCAGGTTCCAGACCCAGCGGCTTAAAACTCACGCCAAGCTCGTGTGCGTGCTTGCCCAAAATCCCAAGAGGAGAATGGAGGAGAAGGGATTGTAGCATGTATTCCCTCGGGGGGTTGATTTCTTGCTTTCTATCTCTCTGTCTTCCTCTGTCTCTCCAGCAAGTGCACACGCCCTATAACAAAAATATCTCCAAAAAAAAAAAAAAAAGAAAAGAAAAAAGAATTACAATATAGGGTATAGTCAACATCTATCATTTTATCATTTACTGAGCCACTCTGCATGCGTGATTTTCATGCTTTGTTGCTGCATCCTCACCAAATCGTAAGTTTGCCTACTCTTCCCATTTTTACAGAAAAGGAAACCAAGGCTTATGTAATTTGCCACAAGCCCCAAGATAAATGGCAGAGACAGAATTTGACTCCAGTGACGCTCTCTCACATGCCATGTAGTAGTTCTCAAACTTTGATGTGCAAAAGAATCATGTGGAATATGGCTTCCAGTGCATATTCCTGGGCCCCACCTAAAAATAATGACTCGACAGGCCTCGAGTAGTACCTGGGAACCCAGTTTTTAGTTTTGTTTTTCTTTCTTTCTCTTATTAATTTGCCAGAGAGCATATATATTCACCAGAGAAAGACAGAGACAGAGAGAAAAGAAGCAAGCATGCCCCGTTGGCATTTGGCCATGGCACAATCCCTTCTCCTCCACTTCTCTGTCCTGTTGGAATTTGGAGCACGTGCACACGCGCGCGCGCGCGCACACACATACACACACACACACACACACACACACACACACTCACTCGGTGTTTTTCAAGACACCAGAGCTGGCACTTACACTATGTGGTCAGCCATGTGAGATCTGGCTCCCCTAGCCCCTCGACCATGGAACAAGCTCTGTTTTATGTTTTTATAAACCACCCCAGGAGATGCTGCTTCAGAGAGGTAGGCGTTTTCTGGAACACACATTGTATTATTGGGTTGTCAGAAAGGTCATGACCATTTTGCATAGA
The DNA here is from genome assembly GCA_026018925.1 of Tupaia tana. NCBI lineage: Eukaryota > Metazoa > Chordata > Mammalia > Scandentia > Tupaiidae > Tupaia > Tupaia tana. The sequence continues at coordinate 6,685,235 of JAKSZU010000002.1, forward strand.
AAAATACTCCATGACAGCCCATTATATTACAAGGTGTCCCTTAAACTGGTGCTCAACTCTAACCAAATAAATTGAACTATATCTTACAGGTCAGGGAGGTCTAGTGTAATGACTCAAGGGGAAGGAATAGTTATATACATATAAGCACACGCATACATTCAACTTACAAACCTGAAAAACTGGAGCTTGCAATTTGCATTATAAAATTATTCTTTAGTGTAGGAAAAGGTTTTTTTGCAGTGACTCCTCTTACAGTAGAAATGTCCAAAACAAGGTGCCATGCAATGCCGCCTATAAAAAGAACACAAATGTTTGGCCACTAGAACTTGAAAAAAGGAGAAAAAAGGGCAGAATTCCCAATGTACAGGAAAACACTTTGTGATTATAATTTTAACCATTTTAAATTTGTCTTCCATATATTTTTCTTTAACATCCGGTGCTTGTAGCACTTATGTGCGCTTGAGAGAAAGTGGACAAGAAAGGAACGAAACACACACTCGACTCTTATTAAAGACAACGATCCGGACGGACTGGCCTAGTGGTTAAGGGAGCGAGATCCCACGCGGCTGACAGTGGTTTGAATCCCAGCCAGGAGAGTTTGGGAAGAAAGTGTGGAGCATGTGCATCCATGCCCAGAAACCCAACAGGATGGAGAAACAGAGGACGAGGGATTGCAGCAGGACCATGCACCCCCTCTTTCGCTCTCTCTCTGTCTTTCTCTCTGTGTCTCTCTGTCCCTCTGTGGTGAGCACAAGCCCTCTCTGGCAATTTAAAAAAATAATAATAATAATAATAATAAACAAACGAACAAAACACTTTAGGAAGATTGCTAGTCAAAATGATGACAAGAGAGTCTGGGTGCTCAGGGACATGAAGCCCAGTCAGCCGGAACACGTGGTTTTGCAGAACAACCCACCCAGGCAATGCAGAAAAATGAAGAGTCACCATACTAGCAACAGCAGCAGGAACCAGAGCACCTAAGAGATGAGTGCTGTTAGTCAAGCTGCAATGGCTGGACAGATGGCGGGAGAGAAGGGGGAATCTAGGAAGCATCGGGACATCAACCACCTATGAGATGACTTCAGGGGCAGAACATTCAGGCCTGTCCCGCTGCCCCCTCCCAGTGTCAGCGGTTGCTCAGAATGCAATGAGAGGAAGACCAGCATGTGTCTCCAGGTGGCATATTTATTCCTTGCAAAAAGAACACTTAGCTAATCTCCACTAATTTTGAAACCCCAGATTCGGGGCGCCTCTGCATTTCGGCACTGCCAGCATTGGAAAAAGTATGCATGCTGCCGCCTTTGTGCACAGGACCACGCTAGAGTAAAAGCAAACGGGTTCTCCTTGTCTGGGATATTTATGCCGTGCAGCAGAAAACCAATAAGTGCACGGCCTTGTTCCACACACAAATATGTTCTTTTAACGGGCTTCTCCTTTAAAGCAGCAAGTCTGTGCCAGTAGGGAGAACAGAACAAATTTTCCTTTTAAGAAATGTGTAAAATGGTACCTTTTCCCAGGATTTTTTTCCTTTTATATCCTCAATTTCACAAAATATAAGAGCACATCCCTTTTTTCCCATGTTGACATTAGAGCGAAACCACCATGCTCAAGGGTCCTCCTCCCTGGTAACTGCTTTGGTTTTGTCTGGTGCTGAAATGGACCCGAGCCACAGAGACCCAGGACCGGAGCCCCAGAGACCCAGCCAGTTCAGATTCTTATCGGTGGCACTGGAGGCACCATCTCTCTGGTTGTATCCCTGTATGACCTCTTGACTGTATTAGACACGTGGATATATGGATGGACAGAAAGACAAGTAATGAGATCCTCCAGGTCAATAACTGCTTTCAAGCCAACGCTGTAATTAAGAAAGCACCGGTTTGATTTTCCTGCTCCTACATAACTCTTATTTGGGGTTGAGCAAAGTTGAGACTGATTTATTCCACAGCACACCACGAATAAAGCTTTTGAAGTAGAGAAGTGTAGTCACAAAGGTTGAATCTAATCTACATGCATATTAATAACGACCCAGCTTCGTGCAATAGCCCCTATAGGACTGAGCGTGCTTTAACATCCTGAGTCCTGCAGTTACCAGAGACCTACTGGGTGCTACCCTGTAAGATGGATAGAAAGTAAAAGGAGGAGGCAATGAAAAGATCCTGCAGCCAACGGAGCGAGGCCGTGCAATGAGGGTTAGCAACCCCCATTTGTTACAACTGCGTGAACATCGGTCTGTGCTTCAGACTGAAATCCACCCCTTCCTCCCTCCACTCGTGCATCAGTCAGGAACAAAAGGAAATGATTCTGACTTTTCCCTTTCTTTCCCAGTACCTTGGGAAGAGCCAGGCATGGAGCCAAAAAGAAGAGGGGTTTTACTAAGGAAAAACACCACCCTGTTTGGCTTTGATGGAAAAAAGAAGGAAAGAAAGGAGCAACTGCATCATGTATAGACGATTGAATGATGTACTTAGAAAAAAGAGTGTTTTTATGGATAACTGCCATGGGCAAAACAGCAGATCTAATCAAAAGCACTACACACATGGATGTTCCCGGCCTCTGGGAGAAGGGAACTTTTACAAGGCTGGGTTTCTCTGTCTTTCTTCTTCAGTTCAACACAGAGGATAGACAGCCTTGCTGTGCATAAAATATTCCTCACGGCCTCTCTGTCCTCTACAAGGGAATAAACAACAACAACAAAAAAGGGAGTCGTCACTAAAATGAATCATTAATTACAAATTAATTCCAAACTAATAAAATGTTCCCCGCCCCTTACACACACGCACACACACACGCATGCATGTGTGTGTGTGTGGAATATGGATATCCTCACGGTTCTACACATGGGGCAGCCAGGACCCACCACTGCTGTCGTCTCTCCCTTCCTCAGACCCCAGGAACAGAGTCCTGACCTGGGGAGACAAGGAGGCTACGGTGAAGCCCCCCATCTTCTCTCCATCCCCATCCCCCATCTGCCCCCTTTGTTTCCCTGCCAAAGAGCCTGAGTCCTGAGTCTGCAGTGAAAACCCAGCCTTGGGGTCACAGCCACTGCCCCCCTTTACCAGGCATTGCATCGTCAGGCTTGGGAGACCTACTGGAGGCCACCTGCCCAGCTTCCTCTTCTCCCCATAAACACACAGCATAGCCATATTTTGGAAACTCTAAACACTGAAGAGGCCTGAATCGCAGGATGGGAGAGGAAGCAGGACCCGGTGCTCGTAGAGGCCAGGGAGGTGGAGAGGGGTCCCTTTAGGGAGGGCTCCTTCCTGCATGCTGGCATCAGGAGGACAGAAACAAAGCTGAACAAGAAAGGGAGGGGAGGGCTGCTACTGAAAAGAGCCCTACCCAAGGAGAATTCCAGGACTGGAAGTCAGATAAAGGATGCCGAACCCCCCAGGAAACATCTCAAGTAGACCCCCAAATTCTAAGACCAGATCCACAGTCGACTAGTTTCCAAGTCTGTCTTGACCATCCCCAAGTAATCTTGCCATAATGGTTAATAATTTTCCAGCACTCACTGCGTGCAGACCCCACACTGTCTATGTGGATTATCTCCTTGACTCCTCGGAGTACCCTCTGGCCTATGTGGGAACAGAGAGCCAGGGTGAAAAGTACTCCAGATAACCCAGCCAGCAAGTGTCAGAGGTGGCATCTGCACCCGACTGAACTGACCCCAGTGTCCAGTCTCCTGACTGTCCCACTTGTGTTGTGCTTTTAGAAACTGCAAGAGAAAAATCAATTTCTAAACCCAACTATTAAAATATAAGTAGGTTAACTTCACGAACCCTGACAAGAAGTCCCCGCCTTTCTCTTCTTTCTTATGTAACAGATGCAACATGTAAGGAATATAGAAATTAGGTTTCTAATAGCTAGTATGATCCCTATTAGAAAAATAAAATATGGAAGTGAAGGCTATAAAAATCAATCTCCTGTGATACTCAGACCCAACATCCAGAATATTTCATAGGTTTTTAAATTTTGGTTTAATAGATTTTCAGAGCCAGCTCTGTACCTAGTGGTTAAGGGAACTGGATTCCATATGGTCAACCAGAGTTCGAATCCCAGCTCGGTGTGCAAGCTCCAAATCTCAACAGGATGGGGAAATAAAGAAGGGATTACAGTGTGACCACATCCCATTAGGGAGTGATTTCTCCCTCTCTTACTCTCTCTCTCTCTCTCACCTCCCTCCTCCCCCCAGCAAACACATATGCCCCCTGTCAATTTATAAAAAAAAAAAAAGACTTGGGGGACAATTGCAGCCCACGGCCAACCATGAGACCCCACAAGGGTGGGTCCACCTCCTCTCAGGACCATCCCACAACTACACCCTCGTCGGTCTCTTGGGATCTCCAGTCTTATGGCTCTGATCGAGTCCAGTTCCCCGCCCTCCCTCAAGACGGATTCCTTTCCCTTTTACTGAGAAGCCTGAGTTCCTCCTACAAGCATTTCCTTCCCCTCTTTCCTCTTCACCTCAACAGCTCACAATAGCGCCCCTCTTTGGCAACTCCATCTGTTTCAGTGAGAGAGATGTCAATCTTTCGTCTTCGTCCCAGTCCCAGTCTCAGTTTATTCAAAACCATTTCTTCAAAGAATGTCCCCACCCTGAGTTCAAGGCCTCTCTGCGATCAGCCTTACTTCAGTGAGCAGACCTCCTCTCCGTAGTAAGCTCCTGGGCGACACATGTCCTCTGCCTGTCCACCCGTACTACCCTCTCACCTTAATAACTATGAAAAATAAATGAATAAACGTATCTTCCTTTTACCTCTGCCCCCCGTTGTAGCAGTCTGTGACACTTACCGAGTCATAGGACTCACCTAAGGCCCTTAGTAATTACAGGTTCCCAGGAGCTTCCCCCTAGAAACTGATCACCCGCAGTCTGAGCCAAGCCCTGGGCACCGCTGTGACTAAGCACGTTGGGAACACACCTCCCTCCGCCTCTCCCTTCTGTCTCCCCACCGGCCAAACGGGGCGTGTGTGTGTGGGGGGGGGGGGGTATCACTGCGACTTCCTTTCCACCCACTCTCCAGCAACTGCAAAGCTCCCACCTTAAGACACTTCCAAAAATGTCCCAATCTGCGTGGTTCTAGCCAGGAGAGAAACTGCCGTGAGATCTGTAAGGCGGAGGTGAAGCGGCAGGCCTGCCTGGTGTGCAGCTCCCGAGGTCGCCGGCTCAGATGTTGGCCTGAGGCCACACAGGGCCCACGGCTCCTCCTTCTGCTGGGTCTCCTCCTCCAGCTTCTCGAGTCCTGGGCCAGGCTTGTACAATACAACAAAGGACACCAGCTGCGTCTGCAGGTCACTCCTGTCATCGAGGTCAGAGGTAGAGAGGCACACGAGTGACCGTCTGTCCTTGTGGACTCAGTTTATCTTCACACATTCCGACGCAGCCTTAATTTCCTTTACTTGGCGTCTCGCTGTTCTTCCCAACCTCCGACCTGGTGACTGAGAATGACGTCGGTGCCCTACCACGCACAGACGCGATGACCTCCCGAGATTCACCTCCAGCTTCCATGAATGCGTATGGTCCAGCTGACCCCGGGAATCCCCCCACAGTGCTTCTGCTCCTCTGACCAAGCCCTCTCAGAGGCAGATATTGGTCTGAGCAGCGGTTTTAGGGGAAGAGAACTTTAAAAACCGGTTCTTTGACTTGGAACTGGTTTATCTAGAATTGGCTCTCTGATCTGATTATATTTAAGGGCATTAACAGCCCTGTCACCAATGGCAAAGGAGGCATTGGTAGCCTGTGGCATGCGAAGGCAAAATCTTCACTACATTGTCACTCGTAATCAAGGGTCTAAGAGATAAGACTCTGGGTGACGAAGTGCTTGCTGCTATAATACATTTGGTGAAAATAAAGAGTGTAGTGCAGTTGGCTGCTTTTAAGAGGACTAGAAAACTTAGCAAAAGGAAATGACAAGCTTGGGCTTCCTAACTGCCAGTGTACGGTCCTGGGGGAGGACCATATTGCTTCTAGGACTGCGCTAAAGGATCTCTTCTCTCCTGGAGCCAAGATTTCTGAAAATAAACCCTAAATCCAAGCCTAAGGATTGCTGAACCACGAAGCGCATTGAATTCCCAACCTTGCAGGCTCTCTTATGTTAAAATCAAGATATTGATCAGGACCCTGAATGTTTGAGATCATTTCGACCAAGGCTTTCTTGTCAGTGGAAGCAAGCCATCTGGGTTTTCTCTTTCTGAGTTCTCCCTGTCTCTGAGGCACCCATGAGGGGCTCTGCGAAGCCGGATCTGTGCAGAGCACCATGGAATCTCCCCAGTGCTCCTCATCTGCTTCTCGCTGCGTCTAGACCTCTGATTGGACTCAAGCCCACACAGGCCTCCGGAGCTAAGGTACAGAGTGTGACCCGTGAGGAGTGTCACCCGTGAGGAGTGGCATACGCAGCACAAGGACTGAAAGATTCTGTGAACTTGTATCAGTGGCATCTTAGGAAGCATGAATGGGAGTGAATCCTCAGGGTGTGGGATCAGGGTGGAAGGAGTGTATCAGATGGGACCAAGCGTGCTGCTGTGGGCGCACCGAGCAGAGACGTGCCCCAACCAACGTCTAACCGACCTGTTAGGAGTAGCTCAAAGAGCGTATGCAGTTGACTTTCTGAACATGGGAACAAAAACGGCCTGTACTGGCTGAGCTTGAAATGCCAGAACTTCCTCAACACTTTAGAAGGAGATACCCAGGGCCAGCCTCGTAGCAGTGGCTAAGTACTGTGCGTAGCACTGGGTCCCACATGGTCCATCAGGGTTTAAATCCCAGTGCTGGTGGCTTGGAAAACACATCAGGTACACGTGCATGCATGCCCCAAATCCTGACAGAATGCAGAAATGGAGGAAAGGGATTGAGGTATGACCACACCCCACTGGGCATGATTTCTCCCTTTCTCTCTCTCTCTCTTTCTATAGATAGATAGTATTATATCTGGTGAGTGCATGTGCCCTCTGATAATTAAAAGAAGGAGAAGAAAGAGGGGAAGGGGAAAAGAAGGAGGAGGAAGGCGAGGGGTCAGGGAAGGGGAAGAAGAATTATTCCCGAGGCTTCAGGATCAGAATGGTCGCATGGACACACTGCATAAGACCTACCTACACATTACGTCACCGTGCTGCCAGGAGGCCCAGGTGGTCCTCCTTCACCAAGGCCACCAGAAATGAATTTATGAGGAGAGCCCCAGCATCCACGCAGAGCTTTTCAGTGGCTCTTTGCAGACCAATAACACCACTGGGAATTGTCCCATGAAACCGCACTGCCTAATCCATTAGGATAGGAGTGCCGAGGTGGCAGGGCCCTTAGCCGCAGAGACAAGGTTGGCCTGATGGTGGTGTGGTGGCGAAGCATGACGCTCAGTAAGTCCGACCCACACAGGGAGGCTCTGCTCGTGTGCGGGGATTCCTGGAGTAGGCCAGGTCCACAACACGCCCACGGTCTGGGGCTGACTGAGGCCAAGGATGGCTTGTGGCATCGAGACTCTGTTAAGGGTTTTCTCTTTCTCTCTCTCTCTCTCCTTCTCTCTTTCTCATGGATGAAATAAAAAAATAAACTTTTTTCAAAACTCCCAAGCTAGCAGGTAGCATGGAGGGTAAGGCACTGGATCCCACATGGGCAATTTTGTGGTTCAAGTCCCAGACCTGTCAGCTTGAAAAACACTCCAGGAACATGTGTGTGCCTGCCCAAAACCCCCAGGGGAGAATGGAGGACAGGAACTGCTGCAGAGCCATCCCTTCAGCGGGAACTTCTCACTTCACCTTTCTCTGTCTCTCTGTCTCTCTTTCTGGTGAGTTTATGCGCCCTATAGCAAAGACAAACACACACACAAAAACTCCCCTCCAGGTGTCCCCAGGACTGGATGCTTCTCCTTCTGCTACTGCCCCAACTCCTTCTCCTCGGTTCCCCTTCTTCTTCTTCCTCCTCCTCCTCCTCTTCTTCTTCTTCTTCTTCTCCTTCCTCTTCCTCTTCCTCTTCCTCTTCCTCTTCCTCTTCCTCTTCCTCTTCTTCTTCTTCTTCTTCTTCTTCTTCTTCTTCTTCTTCTCCTTTTCTAGGCCTCAAGTATAAGAATCTCTGTGTCTCTGTTCTCTAAAACCTGCAGCTCATTCATTCCCGATGCCTAAATTTGCTCTGGGTAGGGATTCTAAACCTCCTTCTCCAAACCCGGCTTTTTCTCTGAGCGCGATCCCTGCTTTTTCTCCAGTCAAGCACCAAACCTGGGCTGTCCAGCCACCTCCAAGGCGGTCTGCGGCAGCTCTCCTTCCTTTCCCTGTCAGCCATTCCATCTTCTCCGTCAGCAGGACATCCCGAACCCACCGCACTGGTTTTATTTCACAACATCCCCCTCTCTTATCACCAGAAACACAACCCTAGCTTGAGTCTGTGTTCTCTCCGGAGGAGCCACCGCAGCCTTCCACCTCTATTCCCTGCCCCAACCATCCAGCCCCCTCTTCCAAATGCATGTTCTGTTTTGCTGTGTGTAGTTCCACTATTCAAAAACCCATCAAGGGGGCCAGCAGGTGGCCTTGTGGTTAAGGCGCTAGACCCCCATATGACCCACCATGGTTCAACTCCCGGACCTGGAAGCTTGCTTTCTCACTTTCCCTCTTCCTCTCTCTCTCTCTCTCTCTCTCTCTCTCTCTCTAAGTGCACATGCCCTGTAGCAAATTTAAAATAATAATAATGATAAATAAAATTAAATAATTCTTTAAAAAATCATGATTCCTACTTACCTATAAAATAAAATCCAAGCTTCCAAATTTAGTATCTTTGCCCAGTCACTCAACCTACATTTTCACATCTTTTACATATCAGTATTCCGACCAAGCTCTACCTTTCCCAAACACGGCCCGTGCATTCCCATTGCTACACTTCGACTGAAACATCTTCGTCAGCCAGGCCCTCCTGCCCTCCCTGTTCACTTATCCCGTAAGTAGCACAGAGCACCCCTGAGGAGTAAGGCCTGGGGAGTCTCAGGGCCAAGCTGGCATGTTGACACTCTGGGAATCCTTCAAGGTTTGCTCACATGCTACCTCCTCCAGGGATGCCTCCTGGATCTGGCATGGGGGCCACCTGGCAGTCGCAGTCTTCCCTGTGCTTCTGGCATTTGTTAGTGCCGGGTGCTCAGCCTTCATCTTAGGCCCCTTTGAAATTGCTGCTCCCTCTGCCCAGTTTCCCTCCCTGACTCCACGAAGCCAAACCCTCAATTCCTTCAGTCTCTTGTCAAATGTCACATCCTCAGGGAGGCCTTCCCCAGCCACCCCACTTAAACAGCCCCCAACGTTCATCCTGCTTCACTTTCTTCCTTCCACAAACAGATGGATGTGAGCGTGTGTGTGTGTGTGTGTGTGTGTGTGTGTGTGTGTGTGTGGCTTCTTGTTTGTGTATTGTGCATCTTCCCCACTAGGCTATAAGCGCTATGACAATGGAGGTGCTAGAATTGTCCTTTAGGAACAGCACTGTCCTCTCCCTACTCTCCCCTCTTACCTTCACAAAGAACACACAGCCATGATGTTGTAGTGTATGTTTTTTGAACCAGATCAAATTCTTGGACAGAGCTTCCTTTCCCAGGGATCATTTCCACAGCGGAAAGGGAGGGGGAAACACACTTACCCTCACTCCTTTTGTTTTCTTTTGTCTAGATGCTTCCTTACTTTCCCTCTCTGGTGAGCACATGTGCCCTGTAGCAAATTTAAAATAATAATAATGATAATGATGATAAGTAGAATTAATCTGAAACCATCAGGGACTTCTCCCGGCTTAGCAGAGACTAAAGTAAGAGCTTGGTAAACATCTGTTGAGTGAATTTCCCCACCCAAGAAACAACCTCTTACCTGTCCTTCCCATGGCTCAGCGCCCTCCACGGGGTCTAACATGTCAATGACGCTAATCACTGACCACAGTGCTCTTTTAGGGCAGCTTCCTTCAAAGGAGGCTACCACAGAACAGCCAAAGTCCCACGAGCTGCAAAAGCTGAGAATGACAAAAGCCAGAACGAACGTGCTCAGCTTCCATCCGCCTGGCTTTAAGACAGAGCCACCCTCAGCGTCCCATTAGCTCCAGGAGGAAACGCTCTTTCCTGGAACTTGAGCCCCTGGATTCTCAAGGGCGTTACCTTTCGTTTGGCATGCTGTTTGGGGCTCTGCTTGGAGCCTCAGTCGTCCTAAGTGGCAGTGACAGCTCGTTCTTCCACGAGCTGTCTGAGAACATCAGATTGGCAGCAAAGTTCTTTCGTCATTCCTTTTTCTGGCATGATCTTGAGTACCCCGTGGAAAAAGCAAGCCTTGGCTTTTCTATTGCAGTGATACGGCCTGCCCCACCACAAGACCACACTGATCCAGGCCTCAGCAATGGGAGGAAACCCACAGCTTGGCAGGGTGCAGACACCCAGAGCAGTGGGTATAGATAACAGCTCTGCAACAAAACGTTCCTGGAAACAACAAAGCCAGGACTGTGCCTTTGCTGACCTGCAGTCTCAATCATCTCAACCCCTTTATTCACAGTCCCTTATGTATCATCAATCTCTGTGAGACGAGGAGTCCCCATGGTACACCCCTCTGTCACACTCATCAGACAGGTACCTTTCATGTCATTAATATTTGGTCTGTGTCGGGACCGGCAGGTGGCATGGTGGTTAAGGGTGCTGGCCTCCCACATGGCCAACCATGGTTCGAGTCCTGGGCCTGGTGGCTTGCTTCCTCTCTCTCTCTCTTTCTTGCTCTCTCTCTCCCCCAGCCCCCAATCAAATTAAAACAAATAAATAAATACAGGTAAATAAAAATAAAAGCTTTAAAAAATATTTGGTCTGTGTCTATGACTTGATTATCTAGCCTAGATTAACTTAATTCACCGCAGAATCAGACCAACTGAAATTCGTCGGTCCAAAGAAGTTCCTCTGACGGATTTCTGAAGGTAATGACAGCCTGTCACTTTTAGACAAGCTGCTTGCTTTCTCTGGGCCTGGATTTCCTCACCAATCAAACGAGAGGAGCAGAGTACTCAGTGGTGCCAACCCTAGTTGCATAGTAGAATCACCTGGGGAACTTGTAAACCAACTGCGTGCCTGGGCCTCTCCTTCCCAGACTAATTAGGTTAGAATCTAAAGGAGAGGGTGGAGGCCAGAGCCTAGTATTTTTTTAAAGCTCCCAGAGGCTCCTAATGTGCAGCAACACCGGGGAACCACCAGATTGGACGGTCCTGAGATCCCTTAGCGCGACCTCGCTCTCCTCGCCAAGGCCCAGGATGGGCAGGAACAGCAGCTGCTGTGTGAGCGACCAAGCACGGGGCGCCTCTAACGGGGCTCGCTCTGGATGAGAGGGCAGCCAAAGACAGCAACCCACTGGGGATGCCTTGTTGTCCAAAGTCAAAAAGATCCAGTTACCATGACAAGGGCCTTTGCAGAGCTGCACATGTCCAAGGAGAACACAGTTCTGGAATCAAGATTCTCCCTAGACCTTCATCTGGACAAGAAGTGCCCGGAACAGACTCATCACCCTACCCCCTTCCGGTGGAGGAGCTCCCTGGGTGGCCTCATGTCCCCACTACAAAGGCTAATCTGCCAACCTCCAGGGGCCCCCAAAATCCCACCCTTCTGATTCTGCCCCCCCATTCATCCACTCAGCAAATGTTTATTAAGTGCCTACTAAGTTACTGAAGCACTGTTCTAGACATATTTTAGTAAATAAATATGACAGTGATTATATCTGGCATAATTAGTATATTTACATACCAATTATATATTATACTAATATAGTATATAAATATACTAATTATATATTAGTTCTCAAAAGCAGAGACTAAAGAAGGAGCGGAGAAGGCTGACGAGAAGCGCTGGGAGCCTCCAGGAGGTGACGTTGGGTGGATAATGAGGGGGTCCACCAGGGGCGGTGCAGCGTGGGCAAGGCGGGGTCCGAGTGAACACTCCGACCCAGGCCTCTCGGTTCGCCCTGTGGCTCTCTTCCACAGGAGTGTCTGCGGCTCCACCGCCTCTATGGCTATCGTCTGACTTCGAGTCATTGCCTCCACGGCTTTTTAGGTGTGTTAAGGGGGAAAATGCAGTTTACACAAAGGGACTTCAAAAACTTCATGGAAAAATGGAAGTAAAATACATTTTGGGGGCAAAAAGAATGGAATTGATGAATATTAAGTTTTTTCACAGTACACATTTTCCATAAAGAACCCTCATATTTTTCTGAACCTACGCACCACAGAGCACATAGTGGGTGCTGCGCAAAAAAACCTTTGAGATGAAGGGAAAGGCAAAAGTAAGGCTGAAAGAAGTGTTTTATCTTTTTTTTTTTTTTTTTTTTTTTTTTGGAAAGGAGGTTTTTGCTATAGGGCACATGTGCTCGCCAGAAAGTCAGAGACAGAAAGCAAGAAATCACCCCCCAGGGGGGATGGCCACGCCGCAATCCCTTCTCCTCCTTTCTCTTCTCAGGATCTTGAGCACGCACGCACACAGGCCCGGTGTGAGTTTAAGCCACGGGTCTGGGACTCAAACCGCGGTCAACTACATGGGAGTCCAGCGACACAGCCATTACGCTAACTGCTGGTCCCAGAAGTGTTTTATTTTATCTGCAGTACAATCCATTCCTCTCTCATGCACACACCCAGAATGTTTTCAGTTCCAGTTTTAGATCAAACGGGCTTCATTTCATAAAATCATAGTGATTTGGAATAGAAAGAGACCTTACGAATCATCTAATCCCTGTGCCTCACTGTACAGGCAAGGAGCCTGTTGCCTGCAAGTCTGGGATCTCCACACTGAGCAAGTGGCAGGCACTCCCTTCAAGGTCACACTGCCGAATGAGCTGTCACGGCCACTTAGGAAGCCCCACCTCCCGGGCTGCAGCGCAGTGGGGCCAGCCTCAACCCGCTCAGAGACTGCTTCCCCAAATCCCGATGGCTACTACACGGGCATCCCGGAGCTCCAGGACCCCACACCTCCTGGCCTGGCTCTGCGCAGCACCAGAGCTCCCTGCCAGCTCCCTGCAAATCCAGACACCTGGCCAGATCCGACTCTAGAACAAAGAGTTTTTTCAATGTACTGTGTGTGGTTTTCTGTTCTGGACCTGCCTGTACCTTGGCTTCTTGCTTGGAGATCTAGACGGCAGCTACTGCTTTAAATGAGCGGTGAGTCCATACTAAAACTGAAACCCACAACAGTCTTTCCGCCCGGTTAACCTACAGCTGCTCTGATAAGCGCAAAAGCACACACTCCTCTAGTGGCCATTAAATGGCAAAATAAACCACAAGCCAGGGCTAAATACAAAGCCGTAATATTTAAAATGCATTTTTACCTTGAAAAGATATTTTAACTTAAAAATCATGTAATATTAATACAAACCCTAAGTCTGCTTGCCTACTTACTCACTAGCTTGTTTAGGAGCAAATAGATTTTTTTTTCCATTTTCCAAATATAAACTTCCATAATATTCGCAGTGCTTTTCCAAAACTGCAGAGGGTCTTATTATTAGGTGTTAACAGGAGAAGGCAAAGCTGTATTTTAAACTCTGATGACCTAAGAGTCAAATGATGCCAGAAAACATAGGCGTTTTTGGAATGAGCATGCAGCTTGGAAGCAAGCACCCTGGTTTTTAATTCAGATAATGGGGGCACTTGGCAGGCACAGCTTTGCTAAGTCTGCATGATTTGATTCTGCAACTATGACTTCTGAAACCTCCACCTACTTCTCAAGATCACTGAGATCTTGAAGCCTGTCGTCAGCACCATCCCTGACCAGGGTAGCCAGAGACGAATGGAAACTGAGAGTTCTGTGTAATATTGGAAAACAAACAAACAAAGTTGATATGTCTGTAGTCTGCCAGGGGCTTATAAGAGAACTTCGAATAATAGCCAAGCAGGGAAATAGGCAAGAGCCTGCAGTCTCATTCCCTGTACGAAGAAACCATAATGTCGTCAAGTAGTGAGATAAATAAAAAATCGAAAATGTTACCAACGAGAACGTCGGACTGAGCCGCAGACTGCTTTATGCATTGCTGTCCTTTGTATTCAGAGATAATGCGCCTGACAGTGATTGTTCTCTGAGCTCAGAATGTGGCTTCAATACCAATGGGATACCCGAGAGTCTTTCGCAGCCTTCACACGTTGTCCCCACACGTTGTGTGTTACTCTGCTGCTTTAGTTCAGGGTGAATCTGAAGACTTGGGTCCAGGGAGGGAGACTCACATCTTCCTGCCCACAGTGGGATCGCAGCAGGTGGTGGCCTGACAGTGGAGGGGCTGGCTGGGCCTGCAGCACCGTGCTTCAGCACTGCACGGAGAAGTCCCATCCCCGGCCCCATCGGCTTGAAAAACACAGCAGGCCTGCACGTGCCCAGAGTGCTTTCTTTCTCTGTCTCTCTCTCTCTCACACACAAGCACAAACGCCCTCTGGCAATTAAAACAAATGTTTTAGAGGACTAAGCCAGTCCATGGAATGGTGGTTAGGGCGACTGGATCCCACATGATTGACCATGGAGTTCAAGTCCCAGGCCTGGCAGCTTTGAAAGCACTCCTGGTTCATGTGCATGCATGCCCAAAATCTCCAAAGGAGGGAGAGGTGGAGGAGAAGGGATTGCAGTTTGACCATGCCCAATGGGAGCTGCCTTTTCTTTTCCTTTCTTTTTTGTTTTTTTAAGAATTATGTATTTAATTCCACTTGTTATTATTACTATTATTTTTTAATTTGACCATAGAGAGAGAGAAAGGGAAAGCGAGAAAGCAAGCCACCAGATCTGGGACTCAACCGTGACCAGCCATATTGGAATCCAACGCCTTTAACCTCCATACCACCTGCCTTTTCACTTTCTGTCTCTCTGTTTCTCTCCAGTGATCGCATGAGCCCTGTGGCAAAGAGGAGAAGGATAAAGAGAAGAAATTCAGATTTCTGTCCAACTTGAATGAAGCTTAAAAAACACCCTTCCATCCCAGCAACAAATAAAAAGCTGAACAAATGAAAAATCTGAGATCTCTCAGAAACATGAGGTTACAGGGCAAACAACGGCACCCAAAACCGGAGACAGGCAGGTAGACACAGAGACTCAAATTTAACCAGCACAAAAGACCCTGTGGGAACCAGTCCCAGGGTGGAAAAAACAGAATTACCATTGATGAATTGCTGGAGGCTCAGTGTGGATAAGGCTAAGATTCAAAAATTCCAGGGGCACCCAGTCACAGGGGCCCCCAACACTTTTAAGAGTTACACCTCACCTCTCCAAAAAAAAAAAAAGAGTTACACCTCTAGGAGCTCAACTAATTTCCTCATAGCAAATACCAGAGGAAAATTTCCTTGGGCTTCCAGCAGGAAGAGAAAAATAGAGCCATTTTCAAACGCACCAGAGCATTCTGTTCTTAACAAAACCTTCCCTTAAGAAAATATATTTTACCAGAACCTAATCTGCTGAATGTTTTTCAGAGCCTAAGAGACTGGGAGAAATGAAATACCCAATCTCAGCCCACTCTACCCTTCCATGTGAGAAATGCCTAACTCCCACACCTTGCATTATCTTCTTTAACCCAATGATGTGTGTGCGGGGTGGGGAGCGGGAGACAGCAAAACTAAGAAGCGTAATGAAGTTCAGATTCAGGGAAACAGGATCAGCAAAACCTTAGGACCTACTCATAGGATTGGAAACCATTTCTACTCGCCACACACATTACCCTGCATTACTAAAGGCCAGCTCCTTTCACCTAGGACTTCATGCCTACCTTTCAACAGGAAGTTAAAAGGCATACTAAAAAGCAAAAATCATAGTTAGAAGAGACTGAATCCAGGGCCAGAAGATGGCATGGTGGTTAAGGCCACTGGACTCCCACATGGCCAACCACGGTTCAAGTCCTGGACCTGGTAGCTTGCTTTTTCAGTTTCCTCTCACTCTCTCTCTCGCTCTGTCCCTTTCTGGTCAAATTTTAATTAATTAATTAAGTTAAATAAAATAATTATTCAAAAAAAAAGAGACCGAACACTCATCAGAACCAGAATCAACTATGACAGAAATGTTGGAATTACAAAACTATACATTTTAAAGAACTAAGAATATGCTAAAGGATGTAATGTAAAAAGTAGACAACATCCCAGAACAGCTGGATAATGTAAGCATAGAGGTAGAAATTCTAAGAAAGAATCAAACAGAACTGCTAGAGATCAAAAATACTGTAACAGAATGAATAATGCCTTTGATGGACTCCTTAGTAAACTCGACATGGCCAAAAAAGAATCTCTGAGCCAAAGGATATAGTAATAGAAGCTTGCAAACTGAAAAACTACTGCAGAGAACTGTATAGGTGGCGTAGCAGTTATGTTGCTGGACTCCCACGTAATAGACCATGGTCCGAGTCCTGGACCTGGTATCTTAAAACTCACACTGGGATTGTGTGTGTACATGCCCAAAATCCCAAGAGAAGAATGGAGGAGAAGGGATTACAGCATGGCCATCCCCCTCAGGGAGATAATTTCTTGTTTTCTATTTCTCTTTGTCTTTCTGGAGAGCGCACATGCCCTATAGCAAAAATCTCTCTTAAAAAAAAAAAAAAAAAAAAAAAAAAAAAAAAAAAAAAAAACTATGGGACTATTACAAAATAGGAATACCAGAAGAGGAAAAAAACAGAGAAAGGAACAGAAGCAATATTGAGTATGAACTTATCCAAATTAATATCAGACATTAAAGACCCAGAAATCTCAGAGAGTTCAAAAAAAGGATAAATGCGGGACCAGCAGTTAGCGTAATGGCTATGTCGCTGGACTCCCACGTAGTCGACCGCGGTTCGAGTCCCGGACCCAGTGGCTTAAACTCACGCCAGGCGCATGTGCATGCATGCCCAAGATCCCAAGAGGAGAATGGAGGAGAAGGGATTGCGGCGTGGCCATCCCCCCTGGGGGGTGATTTCTCTCTTTCTATCTCTCTGTCTGTCTGTCTGTCTGGTGAGCGCACGTGCCTATAGCAAAAACCTCTCCGAAAAAAAAAAAAAAAAAAAAAAAAAAGGATAAATGCACCAAGAAGAAAAAACAAACTATACTATGATATCATAGTCAAACTTCAGACTAAATAAATAAATAAATAAATAAAGGGTTAAAAGAAGCCAGGAAGGTGTGTATGTTGGGGGGGATCCCCACCTTACAGTTAGAACAAAACATGAAAATTACAACTGACTTCTCTCAGAAAACATGAAAGCAAGAAGAGGAAAGTGAGATAATCACAGTGTTAATAGAAAAAAAATAAAAAAACCACCAACCTAGAATTTTGCCCCATAAAATTATGCTTCAAATGTGAAGGAAAAATAAAGACTTTCTCAGTCAAACAAAAATTGAGGGGAAATCATTGCTGAACTCAAATCTACATAAAGAAAGAAAGTGCCTCAAAGGAATAAGTTCAGGCAAAAATAGAAATTTATTTGTCTCATTTTCAGTTGATCTAAATGATAATGGAGGGGCAAGTAGGTGGCATGGTGGCTAAAGTGCTAGACTCCCATATGACTGATGGTGGTTCCGGTCCCAAACCTGGAGGCTTGAAAATAATGCCAGGTGTGTGTGCCCAAAATCTCAGGAGGAGGATGGAGGAGAAGGGATTATGGCGTGACCATTCCTCCTGTGAGGTGATTTCTTCCTCTCTCTTTCTCTCTCTCTCTCTCTCTGGCAAGCTCACATACCCTATGACAAAAACCTTGAAAAAGAAAAGATAATGGGTTATAAAAAATAATAGTAGCAATGCTATATTTTATTATTTACATCTCTATATGCCTGTGAGTGTTTCTCCATGTTTACATATAAGTGAAATTAATTATGGCAATGATACAATAGAAGGAAGGAGAACTAAGGAATATTTTGTTATTACAATGTTTTCAGTACCCATGAAGTAGAATGGTATTATTTCAAAGTGAAGATGGATTAGTTGCAAACGTACAATGCAAACTCTTAAACAATTCCATTTAAAAGTAAGAAGTATAATTGATTATGCTAAGAACAGAAATAAATGGAATCATATAAAATGTTCAATTAAAACACAAAAAGCAGGAAATGTATGAAAGACAAAATAGGAGTAAAGAATAAGAGCAAAAAATAGAAAACAATAACTAATCTATTAGATATTAATCCAATTGTATCAATAATCACTTGAAACATCAGTGGCCTAAGTATATTAAAAGACAGAGTAGATCAGAAGAATCAACCCAGTTATATGTAGTCTACAAGAAACACTTTAAATACAAAGACACAAATAGATTAAAAGTAAAGGGATGAAAAAGATATACCATACCAACACTAATCAAAAGAAAGTGAGAGTCCCTATATTAATTTGAGATGAAACAAATTTCAGAGCAATGAAAGTGATCAGGGATAAAGAGAGGCATTACATAGGATAAAGGGGTCAATACTCCATGGAGACATAACAATTCTTGACATATATACACCCAATAACAGAGCATGAAAATGAATGAGATGAAAACTGATCAAAATGTAAGAGAAATAGTCAAAAGCACTGTTAATATTTGCAGACTGTAACACCCCACTGTCAGAAATGTACAGATTCATAAAATCAGTAAGAAAACAATTAACAGCATTTTCAAACAACCGGATATAATTAACATATGAAGACTACTTCATCCAACTAAAGAAAATTACACATTCTTCTCAAGCTTACATGGACTATTCACCGAGATAGAACACATTATAAGCCATAAAGCACACTCTAATCAATCAAAAATCATATAAAAGATATTCTCAAACCATAAAAATGTTAAACTAGATATCATTAACAAAGAGATAGCAGAAAAATTCCTGAATACTGAACTATTACTGAATACAACTGATCAAAATTTGTGCAATTCAGGAACCAGTGCCTAGAGAGAAATTTATGGCAATGGATACATATATTAGAAAAAGAGAAAGGCTTGAAATCAATAATTTAGACTGATTCTACCTTAGAAAATTAGAAAAAAAAAGAAGAAATTTATCCAAAGTAAGCACAAGATATATTAAAATTAGAGCATAAATAAATGAAATTGGAAACAGAAAATCAATAGAGAAAAGTCAACAAAACTAAAATCTGTTTCTTTGAAAAGGCTGATAAAATTGGTAATCCTGTAGCTAGGCTAACTAAGAAAAAAGAAGACACAAACTATTAATATTGGAAATGAAAGAGGAGACATCACTACAGATCCCATAGACATTAAAAGAATAATATAGGAATATTATAAACAATTCTGTGCTTACAAATTTGATAACCTAAATGAAATGGACTAATTTCTTGAATGACACAACCTAGCAAAACTCACACAAGAAAAAAAACACAGTCTGAATATATATATATATATGTGTGTGTGTGTGTGTGTGTGTGTGTGTGTATGCACATAAATATACATATATATAATAGAAATTGAATCAATAATTAGTAACTTTCCAAAATAGAAATATCAGGCCCAGATGACTTCACTGGTGAATTCTACCAAATATTTAAGGAATAAACTGTACCAGTTCTCCACAATCACTTTCAGAAGATAGAGCAGAGTGAATATTTTCTAATTTATTTTGTAAGGCTAGCATTTGCCTTAATACCAACACCAAAGACATTACGAGAAAAGAAAACTTATTGACTACCATCTCTCATCCACAAAGAAGGGGAAATATCCTCAATAAAATAATAGCAAATCAAATTCATTGATGTATAAAAGCAATCATGCACAATGACCGAGTGGCATTTACCCCAGGTATGCAAAGATAGTTCAATATTCCAAAATCAATTAATGTACTCCATTGCATCAACTAGCTAAAGATGAAAAATCATGATTGTATCAACAGATGCATAAAAAACATTTGAAAAAAATCCAACACCCTTCCATGGTAAAAAAAAAAAAACCTCAGCACACTAGTAATAGAGGAAAATCCCTCGACTTGATAAGGAAGATCTACAAAAAGCCTATGGCTAACATCATATTTAATGGTTAAGAAATGCAGTTTTTCTACTATTATCAGGTCCAAGGCAAGAATGTTCACTTCATCACCACTTTTCAACATTGCAGTGGAAGTCATAACTAATAAAAAAAAAGAAATAAAAGTTATATGCATTGGGAAATAAGAAGCAAAACTGTCTTTGTTCATGGATAACATGATCATCTATGTAGAAATTTTTTTAAAAAAATAAACAGAAAACCTTCTGGAATAAAATAATTGTAGAAACATTATGGATACAAGGTTAATATTTAAAAGTTGGGCCAGTAGGTGGTGTGGAGATGAAGGCATTGGATCCCACATGGTCAGCTCTGTGGTTTGAATCCTGGACCTGGCAGACTGAAAAGTCATGCCAGATGTGTGTGCGTGCATGCCCAAAATCCCAAGAAGAGACTGAAGGAGAACGGATTATAGTATTACCATCCCACTTGGGTGGTGATTTCTCTCTCTCTCTCTCTCTCTCTCTCTCTCTCTCTCTCTCTCTCTCTCTTTCTCTCTCTCTCACTGGCAAGCACACACATCCATAGTAAAAAGTAAAAAAAAAAAAATTTTAAGTCTGTCATCTTCTTACACTAGCAATGACCATTTTGAAATTTGAAGTTAAAAACATATTATCAGGCCAGCAGGTGGTGTGGAAGGTGGCTGGGTCTCACATGACTGGCTGCATGGTTCAAGTCCCGGACCCAGCAGCTTGAAAATCACACCAGGTGTGTGTGTGTGTGTGTGTGTGTGTGTGTGCCCAAAACCCTGAGAGGAGAATGGATAAGAGACTGCAGTGTGGGCATCCCCCCATGAGGAGTGAGTGATTTCTCTTTCTCTCTCTCGCACACACGCACTTTCTTTCTCTGTCTTTCTGGTGAACACACTCACCTTATAGCATGAACTAAAAAAATAAATAAATAAAATAAAATAATTACTATTTACATTGGCATCCATAAAAATTAAACACCATAAATATAACAAAATATGTGCAAGATCTATGTGAAGAAAACTACAAAATTCTGAAGTACCCAAGGTCTCCCTGCACACCATGCATTTTAACTTAACCTCTAGTAGCCAAAGGGATCCTACTGTCAACAAAGCCAACACTGAGGAGCTATAACTATAAACAGGCAAAAATTATTAAGGAAATGTTTAGTTTCACCAACCAGTTCTAAATTATAATTCATATCAATTATCTATTACTGTGGAACAAATCACCCCAAAATCCAATGACTTAAAACAACAACTTACTATTACTCATAATTCTGTGGGCCAGCCAAGTGGTTCATCTGCTGCTGTCATTTGGGCTGACTCATGCAACCATATTCAGCTGTTGGACTAGACGGGGGCTGTGCAGACTGAGAGGGCTGGACAGGTGGGCCTCTTCCTCCATAGGGTCTTTGATGTTGGGCTTTTTCATAGTATGGTGAGCTCTGAAGCCCAAGACAACAAAAGCAGAGCTTCCAAGCCCTTAGGAGCTAGCCTCAGAGCTGTACAATATTTCTTCTGCTGTATTCTACTGGTCAAAGCAGCTTAGAAGGCCAGTTCATAGTCAAGGGGTAAAAAAACTAGACTCTACCTCTTGACAAAAGGAAGGGCAAAGTCACATGGCCAAGAGGCATGAACACGAGAAGGTGTGATTCACTGGGGACCATGACTATACAGATTATTATACCAAAGCCTTCCCTTTGGCCCCTATTTTTCACATTTCCTTCACATGTAAATTCCAGTCTCTCAACCAATCCCAACATCAGCCTCAGAGCCCGTTACCTCATGAAGATCATTAAGTCCAAAAACAGATGAGGCTACTTTAGTACAGCTCTCTGGCCCAACTCTTCATCTAGAGAGCTTTGACAAGGCTTTGCCCCATGGGCATCCCAATACACAATAGCGACAAGGATAACTACGATAGATACTCCCATTCAAACCGGGGAAGTGGGAGGCTCAGACTGTTGCTGGCTTATAACGGTTCTGAAAACCAGCTAGACACGTTTCAGGACTTCTCTTTCTGGGAATCGAGAATGTTCCTTTACTGGGCACCAGCTCTGTTCCCTCAGATTGGTCTCCTCAATTACCACCCTTCCCAGCTCTTGGCTATGCCCTAGCCTTGTAGCTTTACCCTCTTTTTCTTTTTCTTTTTTTTAAATTTATACACGTATTTGTTGGGGGTGGGGCAGCTGGTGGTGTGGTGGTAGTTAAGGCTGCTGGATCCCGCACGGCCAGCTGCACAGTTTGAGTCCCAGATCAGTGACTTAAGAAACACACTGAGCACATGTGCATGCCCAAAATCCTGAAAGGGGGGACAAGAGGAGAAGAAGGAGAAGGGATTGTGGCAAGATCTTTCCCCTCAGGGGAGTGTATTCTCTCTCTTTTCACGCTGTCTCTGGAGCACACACAACTTCTAGCCAATTAATACATATATATTTTTTTAATTTTACACATATATATTTACATTTTTTAAATTTTCAGAGGGAGTTATGTGTTCCCCAGAGAGAGAAAAAGACAGAAAAGCACCCCCCCAGAGAGCCGTGGTCTCATTTTTCTTTTTTTCCTCTGATTCTTCTTTCCGTCACAATTTTAGTCACTTGTGGGCATGTATCCGGCATTTTTTCCAGCTGAATGAGTCAAACCACAGTCGGCCATGTGGGCTCTGGTTCCCAATGTACATCACTTAACCACTGCGCCATGGGCCAGCTCACATGGCTTTATCTTCAGAGCCCTCCTTCATTTATCACAAAAAGTGTCCCTTGTTTGTAGCTGAGAAACTTTCTTGTCCTCCTGACCACAGAAAGTTGGGAGGCCAGAGGCCTCTTTCATTTTGAACTTTTTTTCTCATTTCCAGACTAAGCTGACATTTTCAAAAATACAATGAATGCTCTTTTAAACCTTTATGAGTTTCCTATGAATTTATAGTTTTCTCCATGCCCAAAAGGAACATCTGTAATTCTTTACAAGACATACCTCTACTTTGGACATGTCAAGGTGCTATGGAACAATACCCTGAATATTCCTAGAATCTTAGCCAAACTTTATCTTGCTGATAGAGGTGTTAGACACCCCCTTAATTTTTCTGAAGTCTTAGTAGAGGTCTTATGGCCACATCCTTGATTCAGTGATTACTTTAAAGCCATTTCTTATTTTGAGAATCGTTTGCTAACTGGAGAAACTAGAGATCATTTCATTTTCTAATCCAAAAAGTCCTAGCTTTCCTATAGTTCCTATACATTGTAATTATAAACTAAGCATTTCATTTATCCCTCCCAGATTTAAAAAACAAACAAACAAAAAAGGACTATTGGGCGCTTTCACCATCTTACCTGAAAATCTCCTTAACCAAGTCCACGAGCTCATTAGCTACATTTCCCATCTTCTAAATCCCTGTGGTCTGTGTTTCCTCGTCCACAACACGGGCCACCCATTTCACACACAGCAGTCTCTACACTGCTCTTCCAGCCTCTGCTGACAAGCTCCCAGCTGCCCTTGCAGTCTGTACCTGCCACACAGATCTAAGTCCGTGTCTCGTGTTTGAGGATCTTACTACACTTGCACCTACTGTCAGATACCAATTGGTATTTGTCACTTGCAGCTGCACAAAATATCCCAAAACTTAATGGTATAAAACCACCACAATTTATTATTTCTCACAATTCTGAGTAGCAAGGGAGCTCTTCTGCTGGTTTTGCCTGGGTATAAGCAGCTGGCAGGTGGGCCAAGGGTGTGTCACCTGGGCCATTCTCTCCAGAAGGCCATTCAACCTGAGCATAATTATTCTCAGCATGGTAGTCTTGGAGTTGGGCGAGAACAAAAGCAGAGGCTCTTAACCTCTGTAAGCCTCGGCTCAGAGCCACACCATGTCATTCCGCCATGTGCTTTTAGTCAAACCAAGCCGCAAACCCAGCGCACAAAGGATAGGAAAACATACTCCCATTGGATGACGGAGTAGTAAAAGGACATCAGTCTATAGCAGGGTGGGTCATTAGGGGCTATTATCATAAGAACTTACCACATTATATATGCGTATGTGTGTACGTGTGTGTGTGTGTGTGTGTGTGTGTAGTATATTTCTTATGTTTGGCAATATGTGAATATGTGGACATGACTGTTTCACATCTGAATTTGGAATCATGATATTTGCTTTACTAGTTTATTTAGTCGAGTCATAATACTTTATGATAGTCAGCTAGCAAATGGCCTGTAGTATATTTAGCAAAAGTAATGAATTCTTAGTGATTTGAGATTTGCTTAGAGCTCCTGGCTATAAAATGTTTCCCGTGAAGTAAAATGATATTGCTAAGGAATTTCTGTGGAAATTATAGGGTTTATGGATTAGCAAAGTGAGAATTAATGAGGTTCCTCTGTCTTTACTGCAGTCAAAGAACTGGAATCCCTATGAAGAAATTAGTGCTAAGAGTAAAGGCCTTTTTTGAATCATTCTGGCAAAGATGACATCATACTGAAAGCAGAAGGCTGTAAAAGCCTAAATTTTGCCATTCTGCAGATCATTTTTATTGCAATGTATAATTTATATTAATTAAATTTTCACGTGAATAACTTGGCAATAAAATTATTTATCATCTAAACGTATGTCTGTAATCATATCATGAATTGTTTTTTACAAAGGTCTGGGACAGTGTAACACATAGTTGCCTACCTATCTGTTTTTTTAATATATGAAAAGAAATTTTATCATTATTTTATTACATAATCTATTAGTGAATATACCACATGGGATTTTCTTCAATGACAAACGAGGCGCGTTTCTGATACCTCTGAGAGTCTCGATGCCATCTGTGTTTTGGAGGGTCCAGTTTCTCACGATGTCTGTGACACTGTCCGTGAGGATACCAGCGGTGCTTGGTGGTAAAGAACGTTAGACTGAGTTGTTCTATCATGGGTCCTTGTTCAAAGTGTGCACTTTTCTCTTCTAACCTGGATTTCAGCACTTGGTCATGGGTTTCTTCATTATTATGCACAGGATCCGGTCTAGGGAGGGGTTCTGTGTGTTCATAGGGAACGTCACAGACGGGTGGTAGCACACTATCGTCCTGCCATCAGATGTCAAAGCAAGCTCCACTTTGCAATTACAGTCATCCGGAAGAGAAGAATATGTAGATTTATGACAAACACAATATAAAGTTCCATTCTGGGTTGGAAGGAAATGTTTCAACATGGTTGTCTTATAATACACATTTTATCGCTGCTACTGCCATGTTGAATCAAGAGGCTTCTTAGGTGGCACAAAAAAAAAAAAAATTGTTCCGAAGAGAAATTGCTTTTAAAATCTGCTTTTAGACAAACTACTTTCAACCCTTGACAGATCGTCACTGTGAGCCCGCCATCTTGTCTCAATCCTAGCTGCCTATCTTTATTTCTCAGAGTCATTTTTACTATTTAAATTAAGAAATGTTTAAGCATTAGAGTATATTGTTTCTCAGATATTTGTGACAGAAAAAAACATGTTACTTTTACTGTCTTCGGAAATGTATAAAATGAGTGATTATAAAAATAATCCATAGAACCAGCTCTATAGCCTGGTGGTTAAGGCAGCTGAATCTCACATGGCTGATTGCACAGTTCACATCCCAGGCATAGCAGCCTGAAAAGCATGCCGTGTGTGTACTTGTGTGTGTGTCTGTATGTGTGTGTGTGTGTGTGCTCAAAATCCAGAAAGGACAGAGAGGTGGAGAAGGAATTGCAGCGTGATCATTTCCCATGAGTGATACTTTTCACCTCTCCCTCTCTGTCTGTCCTCTGTCTCTCTCTCTCTCATGTGCCCTCAGCAAACAAAAAAGAAAAATACATCATAATATTCATAATCTTGTTCAGGCATTAAGAGAGCCACCGACAATGTCATGCTGACGAAATGTTAAATGAGAGAGTTTCAGCTGAAGGACACTTAATTTTACATACAGAAGAAAGATCCAGGGGCCACACAGCGGTGCACGTGGGAAGGTTTCAAGTTCTCATCCAGAGACCTCCCCGTACGCCAGGCATACGCCTGCCCGTGACCTGGAGCTGGCTAAGACGGAGGGTGGATCAGGGCACGAGAACCCTGTGGGGGGTACAAAGTCTCTCTCTCTCTCTCTTTTTCTCTGTCTCTCTTGCTCATGGAAAAAAAGACAGAAACTTTAAAAAAAAATAGTGCACCATCATTTAAAAAAAAAAAAAAAGGATTAGGATTTAATCATAAAGAATCGCGTGATGAAACTTTATGCCCTTCTCATTGTTCAGGCTAAAAGTCTAGAACACCAGCAATGATGACTTGAGACAAATTGATATAACCAGCTTTGGAATAAATTGCATGTTCATAGAAAATTAAAAATCTGTGTGTAGAACACTTAAATGCATTAAATTTTTCAGTAACTCATTCTGTAAAATCTTTCTCCAACACTGTTTCGAGTCTGACAGCCATTTTGCAAAAAAAATAAAATGATTTTACAAGGTATCTAGAGTCATTGAATTCATAGAAAAGTATTGGGTTGTCGGGAAAGTCATGATACATTTTTGCATAGAAAAAGACATGATTTTCCCATTGACCTAATAGAACAGCAGTTTCCAGAGGATGGGTGAGGGCGACCACAGGCAGTTATCAGAAATGGATGGTGATGGTTTGTTGCAAAATAATCTAAAAGCACTTAGTGTCACTAAACTGCACTCTAGGACGTGGTTAAAATGGTAAATTTTATGTTGTGTATGCGTCACCACAACAAAATTAAAAATTAAAACTGAAATTAAAATACTTTGACTATAAGGTAAGCACAAACATTCTAGAATGTTTGTAGCTACAAAAGAAAACGATGCATAATATTATCGAATATAATCAATATCAATAATGGCATTATGGTACAACCATAAAATTAAAAGGAAAAAAAAAATCACTTTCCCAAAATGGCAGTTACTATCATTAATGCAGATGAGACTCCGCTTAGAAGAACTGGTCAGTCACACCAGGCACCCAAAGACCCAGGAGGAGAATGGAGGAGAAGGGATTGTGGTGTGGCCATTCCCCTGGAGGATGATGTCTCCTTTCCTTCTCACTGGCTCTCTCTAGTGAGCACACACACACACACTATGGCAAAAACCTAAAATAAATAAATAAATAAATAAATCCCCCCAAAATAAAAGGGTCAGCCAGAATGCTGAGGGACATACATAAGCATGGGGTGCATTTAGTCTGCACAATAGCTCATAGCTTAAAAAGTGACTGAGTCTTACATTAATCACTCCGCTTTTTAAAAAATTGGGGAAAGGAGGGCTCACCATAAGGCATTTGTGCTTGCCAAAGAGACAGAGAGACAGAAAGTAAGAAATTACCCCCAGGGGTGATGGCCACATTGCAATTCTTTCTACTCCATTTTCCTCTCAGGATTTAGGGCGCGCACACACATGCCCAGCATGAGTTTCCAGCTGCCAGGTCCACCACTCAAACCATGTGGGAGCCCAGTGCCTTAACCGCTATGTAACCTCCTAGCCTCCCAGTTTAAATTTTTTTAAATGCAGGAGTAACATAAACATTTCTGTCCAGATATCTCTATAGATTCCAGCTCAGTATCAGTGACCTCCACACATCTCAAATACTTGCAGTTCCAATTCCTTTTTTTTTTTTTTTTTTTAAGGTTTTTGCCATAGGGTGGTACATGTGCTTGCCCGAAAAGTGAGAAGGAAAGGAAGAAATCACTTCCCAGGCAGGGTGGCCATGCCGCAATCCTTTCTCCTCCATTCTCCTCTCCAGATTTGGGGCACACATGCACACATGCCCGGCCTGATTTTCAAACCACTGGGTCCAAGATTTGAACTGCAATCGCCATGTGGGAGTCCAGTACCTTAACCACCATGCTATTTTCCCATGTCCCAGCTTTCCCCTGCAGAATTCCCAGACATTTTTCTAGGTCTTATCTTAGACTCTCTGAAGAGCTTCCTACTCTCTTCCAACCTGGTGGCTCCCTTAGAGTGTTCAGAATTACTTCTGTGTTCTCCTGACAACCTTTGGGTCTTCCCCATTGTCCCGACCTGGTTCAGGCGCCACGTGTCCCGACCCCGTGGGACAGTCGAACAGGTTTCCTGAGGGAAGGAGTGAGATCCGGAACAAGCGGCACAGAGTCACAGCTCCGAGACGACACAGTGTCGTCTGTTTATTGTGGGCAGCACGGTACAGCACGGAGACGACACAGTGTTACAACTCTTTAGGGTCGCGTCGTCTGTTGTGAGCAGCATGGAGACGACGCGATGTCACAACTCCTCAGGCTCGTCTGGAGACGATGTAGTGTTACAGTTCTTCAGGGTCGTCTGGAGACTGTGCGGTGCTTCAGCTCTGCAGGCTCTCCAGGGTCGTCCTCTTCCTGGTCTTCTGTGTTGTCTTCGTTATCTTCCTGGTCGTCTGGCTATTGTGGGCCAGACATGGTGGTTATATACACATTGGTGGATCGCAAAGGTGGGTTATGATTGGTTGCAAATGGTGGGCTGTGATTGGTTGTAAACGGTGGGCCGTGATTGGTTGTAAATGGTGGGTTACGATTGGTTGCTTTTGGACCAATCATGAGGTGCCAGATATGCAAATCTGAGGGATTCTAGTGGCCAATCATGGCAATTGTTTGCTCTCTGAGAAACCTCGGCAGACTCGCTGTTGCGCAGCCTCCCACACCCCATGAGCCTGGAAGCTATAAAAAGGCAATGATTGTGCCTCACTCATCAATGTATTCCCAGCCCTCACAGAGTGCTTGCCTCATAGTAAACAGATTATTCCTGTTTACGGACTGAATAAATGAGTGAATGAAGAACTAAACGAATGCAACACATGGACCCTCTTTATGAAGATGACCCAATTTCAAGAGACAGACTCAACCCCAATCTTCCAATCAGGATCATGGAGGTGACATAAACCAAGTCAGAGACCACAGCAGGTGGTCGGACTGCGTCTTCTTCTGAGATGATATTACAGTTTCCAAGCAGTGCATTCCAGAAAGCAATATCCATTCTGGAAGGCTGTTATAACAATTGCATTAAGAACATAATTTTCTTTTTGAGAGGTTTTTGTTGTAGGGCATGTGCGCTCGCCAGAAAGACAGAGAAAGAGAGAGAGACAGAGAGACGGAAAGCAAGAAATCACTCCCTGGGGAGATGGCCACACTGCAATCCCTTCTCCTCCACTCTCCTCTCGGGATCCTGGGCATGCACGCACACACGCCCACTGTGAGGTAAAGCCACCAGGTCTGGGACTCGAACTGTGGTCTACTACATGGAAGTCCAGCAACATAGCCATTACACCATCTGCCAGTCCCCAATAATATAATTTTTAAAGGATCTGTGAAGAGTTATGAAGAGTAGTCATCCTTTTGCTCATGAAAAATGTTTTTCACTGAGTTTATGTGTACGTGTATGTATGTGCATATATACCGACCAAATTATGCGAGGCTTTGTATTTTATCTAGGTAAATATTTTATTGTAAATGTAGAAAAGGAAAAACACACACACACACAAACACACAAACATGTGACTTTAACAGACAAACTAAAATTTAATAGAGTTTTTAGATAAAGGGCAAGCAATGTAAATTGGGCAGTCCTTTAAAGATGGCTTTTGAGAGACTGGCTAGCTGCGTGGTCATGGGATACACATGTTCATGGAAAGGGAATGTGATGTACAAAAACTCAAATGAGGGAAGGAGGTAGAGAACTTATCAGACTGGTTACAGCTGGAGAGTAGGCTACACAACCCACCTAAAAGGTAGGCTTTCTGTGATTGACTGATGTGCGTGGCTGTAACTTAGTAACCTGCTCAGGAAAAGAGCCTAGCACGTATGATTTCACCATATCCATAGGAAGCCACGTGTGGGAGTATAGTGGCCGTTTTAGGCCAAAATAGTTTAACAATATCCTCCCTTTTGGTCAGCTTTTTAAATGTTTGAGAGATTGACTAAAATTTAGGGCGTTTGTGCTATTTTGTGGTCATTATTTTTTCTTTTAGCATAGACATTTCAAGATTTTTTTGGTTTCTGGCATGGAATTTATAACTTACAATATTACGCATTAATTTAACTGACTAGAGATATTCCTAGGATCTTGCCACCCATACTTCAAGTAAATACCCAATGACATGGACTGACCCTGGGGTCCACCAATCACCTATCTATCTATCTACACTCCACATGCCACAGAGCTCTTCTGTGATGGAAGAGAGGTCTCCCATGGCATCCACGGGCTGTATTAAAGAAGCACGGGACAGATACAACCCAAGCTCCAGTCCTTCCAGGAGAAAACCATTGTTTACTCTCAACCAAGAACTGGGGGGTACTGACTATGCTACAAACGAGAGGATATATAGTCCAGCGGTCATGTAGTGGTGTAACTATTAAATAAAGAGACTAAATCTGCTCACTTTGGGGCTCTTAAACTGGTAGGTATATGTCCTCCTGAATCTAACATTTTTAAAATCCCAGGGAAGGGAGAACTACATCAAAAAAAAAAAAAAAAAAAAAAATTCTAAAAAGAAAAAGTCTTATAAGCACAAGCCAGCTCAACCCCTCCTATCAACATGTTAAAGAAAATAAAAATATTTTCACTTAACAACAGATGGTCCAACACTCATTCCTCTATGCCAGGACCTAGCAGTGCATAAATGGCCTCCCCTTAGTGAGAAAAGTGTCTTCACTCCCCAGTTGGACTCTAAGGATCACGGCTGGAAGTATGAGTGAGACAGGAGACAGACACATCGCCGAGGATTTTATAATGCAGTGGAGACCCAAACATCGAGGTAAGAGAATGTGTGACTGAACCAGGAAATCTCCATTTTGATCGATTCCGTCCAAACTACTAAAATTAAACATTGGGAATATCTGAGGGATATTGCTCTGAAAAACTCCCTGATCCTTTTTATGTTCTTCAGAGAGGGTGAATGAAAGGGTGAGAATAAGAGGACTTGGGTAAAGGTAGCACTGGACTGCTCAAGGCCATCGAAGAGTCCCTGGAAGGCTACTGAAGGGGTTTACCACCCTGGGCCTCTGGACCACCTCACAATAATGAAGAACTTTGAAGCTGAGAAATTTAAATGTTATTGCTTCCTTTACAAAAGGCCATGCAAACAGGATGTATACTGGCATTTTTGTGTCAAAGAGTGGGTTTTAAAAACCTTTTCCCTTCTCCCCCTGTGGTAGGTAGATCATCATAAAACCCTCAACCGGTTTATCACATTGTTGATCACTTTCTCTACCTACAGGGCAATAATTTTCCACTCTGTAACCCAATCAATATGCTATCTACCACTGTTAACTCCCCTTGCCACTATTCTCTTCAGTCTCACAGTTACCAGATCTTTTTTTAATCATAACTTCCTCAAAGTTTCAGACAATTTAGGTCTATGGTATCTTTCAACAATAGTAGCTTTTTATTTAAAAAAAAAAAAAAAAAAAAAAAAAAAAAAAAAAAAAAAACTAAGTGTTGCTCTTGCTCTCAACTGTTAAAAGCTGGAGAGTTTAGTTTTAAGAACTTGAAGCACTGTACACCGTATCTGTCCCCTTGCCTTGGTTACTGAAGCCCTAGGTGTTTTGTATAATGCATGAGTGAACCCCGCTTAGAGATAGAAATGCATTTCCAATAAGTATTTATTATGTTGTTCTGAGCATACAGCTTTAAATTTGCCCGCTGTAGCTTGAAGCATTACACAAACTGCTGGTCTGCTGACTGCCTCTCTGGCAGCAACACACAGAGAAAATAGATTGCTAAGGGTTTTTTCCCCTCCTCCTCCTCCCCTTCTCCTCTCTCTCCCTCTCCCTCTCTCTCTCGCTTTTTCCTTTTTCTCTTTTTCTTAAACCAGTCGCGAAGATTTTTTAATCTTGTGGCATTTTTAATCAACACGTATTTCCTTCCAGGACCTATGATCCTCTATTGATTCCCATTAAAATGCTTTTCTTTTCTTTGCCCCCTCTGCTGATCGAATTTCAGATCAGCCACAGGATATGCAACTAACCTTCCGGCACTACTGAACCCAACCGAGCGAGGGTGATCAAAAGGCTTGATGCATTCATTAGACATTCCCACCGCCCGGCCAGGAGCTCTAATGGAAGCTATCTCTGCATTGCAATTTTTTTTTTTCCTTTTTGTCTTTCCCCCCACCTCCAAAAAAATGTTTTTTTGCCTTTGATCGTCAGGGAGGGCGGCGGGGCGGGGGGAGGACACGAGAACAAAAGAGACCTATCTTTCTCCCCGGGGCTGACGTCAGTTTGATTTTACTGACAACTATTCGAGCGTGAGTAGCAGTTGGAAGCGGCCCCACGCCCGCGCCCCCCCAACCTTCCACTTTGGGGAGAAAACAAGACTTTTAGCGGCTCCGGAGACGCGCCCTGAAAATGGCCCGCTCGGGCTCTCGCTCGCTGCCCTCCCGCCCGCTCGGCAAAGGGCATTCGAGGCTTATTTGTGCGGCACGATCTTTACTGGGGCGGAAAACACGCGGCGGGGGAGGGGCGGGACGGGCGCAGCCGGGCGGGGCGGGCCAGGAATGTTCCTTCCCGGCCGCGGGGAGAGGACACGGGCAGAGAAAATAGTCCCTGCCCGGCGCGGGGTGCGCGGGGTCCGGGTCCCGGGCGGCTCCGGGCGGCGCCGGGCGGGGGGCGGCGCGAGAGTTCCGGCCGCGCGGAGTTGGGGCGCGGGGAGCAGCCAACCCCGCGGGCGCGCGTGCGCAGTGCAGTCCCCACGCCCGGCCGCCGCGGCCTCGGCGGCGCCAGCTCCCGGCTCGGCGAGCGCGGCAGCGGGCGGACAGCAAAACCCGGAGCGGAGCAAGACGCGGATCGGGCGGCGCCGCGGAGTTTGGGAGGCAGCGCGCGGACTGCGCGAGGAGCTGGGGAGGCCGACCGCGCAGAGTGTGCCGGCTCCGACCAGCCCTAAGCAGACGGGCCCCCGCTTGACCCTGGGGGGCCGAGATGTGTGTGGCTGGCGAGGCCGGTGCAGAATTCCCAATCAGGCCCGGGAGGAAATGGATCCAACTAGGGCACAGCCCCGTCCTGCAGTTGCCAGGAGCCTGAAGATCTATGACCGACCTAAGCCATTTCTGGAAAGTCATATTTTCCAGGCTTTCGTGAAATAGTCATTACTCCTATTCTAAATCTGGAGGCGAATGTACATCTATTTCGGGGATAAAAAAGATGTGAAAAGTAGCCTGGACTCCTGGAAACATGGGCCTGGCGCTCGCCCACAGGTCTCTTCCCCTGTAGCAAATCTGAGACCTGTGTAGAGTCCCAGGGCAAATAATCTCAGGATCTAGACTTTCACTAGAAGAAGAAAAAGAAAAAAAAAAAAAACTGTTCCAAGTAGAAGTCAACCAGTGCAGGCCCCGCTCACCTCCACCCAGCATTTCCATGCCCACTGGCCAGTCCAGCTGCGTTCTGTGTCTCTGTCTCCCCAGGCCAGGGTTCCCAGAGGGTGGATATCAGGGCTGAATGTTCCTTCTAGCTGTCCCAACCCTTCAGAGCACACCACAGGCCTGAATAAATGGTAACCTACACAGGGGGATAGAGGAGATCATTGTAAAGTGCTGGGCGAAGCACACTTTCGTCCATTTTGAGTAAGGACAGGGGTCAGAGGCTTAGTGGAACAGACGTTTGAGCTGAACTTGAAAACAACCATCCACGACATTAAAAACTGGTCCAGGCTGTGGAACAGCAGCAGAGAACAGAACGTGCAGTACGTGGTGGATCTGAGCAGGGGTTAACTCGTGCCACAGAAGAGGAATCTGAGAGGCTGGGGCTGGAAGGTGTCAGTGCCTTGCCATAAGTAACAGCCAGGAAAAGAACAAAAGATTAGTTTAGCGGTTTTAGAAAATGGACTTGCAAATATATTGTAGAATAAGGAATATGGGTGCATCCAAAAAGAAGGAAAATAAACAAAACGGTCTGTAGGGGACTTTCAGGTGTTTTATTTAAAGATCTTTGACCATTACAATGCTTCTCATCGGTGAGAGCATGAATTGGTAAAGAAATACGGAGAAAGATGTCAGACATCACCATTAAGAATGATGGAGGGCCAGCCAGGTGGCATGGTGTGGCAGGATCCCACATGGCAACTGCCAAATGCAGGGGGACCTAGACCCCACAGCTTGAGAAACACACTGGGCACATGCCCAAAATCCTGATGGGGAAGTAGAGGAGAAGGGATTGCTGCGTGGTCATGGGGGTGCTTTCTCACTCTCTCTCTCTGTGTCTAGCGAGCCCTTGCACCCTATAGCAAATTTTAAAAGAGAGAGAGAATGAGTAGAATTCAGAAATAAGAGAACTGCAGGACATTGAAAACAAGAGAAATGCTCATCATTAAGAAATTTTAAATAACTTGTGGCACAGCCATTCAATAGGCTCTTATGCAGTCATTAAAAGTGATTGTTTTGGGACCAGCAAATGACATAGTGATTATGTCATTGGATTCCCACGTGGTCAACCATCGTTCGAGCCCCAGATCTGGCAACTTAAAACGCACACCGGGCATGTGTGTGTGCATGCCCAAAATACCGAGAGGGGAATGGAGGGGATGGAACTGCAGTGTGGCTACCCCCCTGGGGGGACATTTCATGCTTTCTGACTCTCTGTCTCTCCAGCAAGCACACATACCCTATAGAAAAAAAATCTCTCTCTCTAAAAAAAAAAGAGTATTTGTTAGAGAGATGTTTAAAATATATTATTATGAGAAGAAGCAAGTCACAAGTCAGCATATCTGGAAGGACATATAAAATGTTACGGGGCCTTTCTAGATTTTTTTAAGAATTATTTTATTTAATCTTATGTATTATTATTATTATTTAATTTGACCAGAGAGAGACAGGGCTGGTAAGGGGGGTTAGAAAGTAAGTGTCAGTCTGGGACTCAAACCTTGGTTGGCCATGTGGAAGTCCAAGACCTTAAACACCACACCATCTGCCAGCCCCTCTAGATGTTTTTCTTATTAGTGATTTTTCACTTTTTCCTTCTTATTTATATTGTTTTAATTTTTTAATTATTTATTTAATTTTATTTAGCATTATTATTGTTTTTTAATTTGATACAGACACTCACTAGAGAGAGTATGAGAGAGAGAGAAAGTGAGAAAGTAAGCCACCAGGTCCGGGACTCAAACTCTGGTCAGCCATGTGGGAGTCCAGCACCTTAACCACCACACTGCCTGCTGGCCCCAGTATTGTCTTAATTTCATAATAAGCAATTAAGCAAAAGTGAATTAATCAAAAAACACATAAATAAGCATGAATTTTTTTCCGAAAATGGATGAGGTTTTGTTGTCAGGAAACTGAGGTGATAACTCTAACTTTGGAAACCCTCATGCCAATGCAGAGAAAAGCCTCCACAGCCTGGTTTTTATTCTCTGTGCTGTCTGGCTCACGCTACTTCAACACTTTTCTGGGCCTCAATAACTTCACCTGTGAAACGAAGGTAGTAATAATCTCTCCCGAGAGGCTGTTGCGAAGACCTGATATATCTGCCAAACTCTTAGTGCCTGGCCCCACCAGGTGCTCAGAGCTCAGCAAGTGAAAGCTTTCATGGGAGGTAGAAACTGAAGGAATTCGAAAACACCAAAGCATGGGCTTTGGCAAAGATCTTTCCTACTGGATCCTTCCTCTACCGCTGTGGCAGACCTTAGGCTGCCCACGAATACCCCTCCTCTCCCTCACAGATGGTAGGATTGTACAGTCAGTCCTAACTATTCAGCATCTGAGGATTCAACTAACCATGGGTCAGAAATATCTGGGGCAGGGCCAGCAGGTGGTACGAGGGTAAGGCACTGGATTCCACCTGGCACACTGCATAGTTCGAGCTCCAGATCCAGCGGTGTGAGACTCACAGCGGGCCTGTGTGTGTGCGTGCCCAAGATCTGGAGAGGAGAAGGGATTGTGGCATGGCCATCCCCCACAGGGGCGTCATTTCTCACTTTCTCTTGCTCTCTCTGATTAGCATATGCACCCTATAACAAAACTGAAAAGAAAATTCAGATAAGAGGGTAGTTCTACAAACTTCCCAAAACCAAAACGTGAACTTGCAGTGTGCTGAGTCCTACGCTGAATCCTCTCTGATGAAGTAACATGTAGACGTGTATTTGGAACTTAAGTGCTCTAGGCCTGACTTAGAGTACATGGGAGGACGTGGGGAGGTTACCCGTGAACACTGTACTATGCCGTTTATATAAGGGACTGGGGCATCCACAGATTTTGGTGTCCCGGAAGCAGGACATCCTCTCCCCTGAGAGTCCTGGAACCAATCCCCCAGAAACCAGGGGACAACTGTGTATGACTCTTCTGAGGTCTCCCCCACCAATTATCTGATGGTTCTTAGAGCTGACAACAAAAACAACCTCTCTACCTTGTCTAATAACTTAGAATTCCTTTCCTCGAAGCTTTCTATACTTTTAGAGAAGGTGACAAATATCGTAGAGACAAAAGAACTTCCGCAGTGTGTCGACGCCCAGATTGGAAGCGCCAATGTCTTGGTTCACCTCCTGATAAACAGGATCTATTTCTAATGACTGCAGTAGGTGACCCGTCTGGCGTTCAGCTGGGAATGTGCGGGACCGGAGCAGTATACACCAGGTCTCTGACCCACTCACGCACATGAGATGCCACAAGTGGCATCTCATGCTAGAAAGAGAGTCGAGTGTCGACGTCCTGATGGGTTTTTGTTTTGTATTTTTAGATTTTTGCCATAGGTCACATGCACTCAGCAGAGAGAGAGAGAGAAATCACCTCCTCCCACCCCCGTGAGGATAGCCATGCTTCAATCCCTCCTCCTGCATTCACATCTCAGGATTTAGGCCATGCACATGCACCCAGCATGTTTTTCAAGTCGCCGGGACTCAAACCGCAGAGTCAGCCACACGGGATCCAGCACCTTAACCACACACCTGGCTAGCCTTATTCTGCCGTTTATGGGCGTCCCTGCTTAGACCAGGGAGTGAGACGGGCATCTGACCATTAAAAACATCCAGCTTTTCAGGGAGCCCAATGGTGCAGCAGTAGAAGCCGCGGCTCTGCAAGGCCGACCCACACGGAAAGGTTCCTGGTTCGAGTATGGAGATTCCCTGAGTATGGCGGGTGTGAGCTTGCCCTCCATCTGGCTCTGACCGAGGCTGAGGCTGGGAGTGGAGTACAGCATCAAGACCTGTTGGGGGATCTCTCTCTCTGTCTTTGCCTCTGTCTCTGCGACTCTCATTCGTGATGTGAATAAAATAAAAAGAAAAACATATTTTAAATCTGATTTTCAGTGCCGAGAAAACTTTGTCTCCATTTCTACGTAATCAGAAGGTTCACAATTCTGACAGAAAATGGTCTATCTTATGAGGGTGTTTAGGCAAGAAACCAGACACCTCAGAGAGTTCCAGAAGGAATGTCCGGAGCGGCTCCTCTCCCCAGAGGTGTATTGGAGCACCTTCCCAATTTGGAAAGGGGTGGAAGCCCGGTGGGATTCTCAGGCCACACACGATGGAGCCCCCACTCCCTGGATTTCAGTCGCTCAAGGCTCGTGTTAAGCAAGGTGTCAGGGACCCTCTTCACCACCTCTCAGAGGCGCGAGTGACAGTCACCGTGATGAGTGATGAGCAGTACCTGCGCATTTGCAGGGCACGTTTTAGTTCAGCGAGGGCTTCCACCTGCATTCACCCACGTCATCCTTACGATAGGAAGGGGCGAGCGAGAGAAAAGCCTTGCCCCATCGCGTCTCCGTGGCTCCTGGAAAGCCGCGTGGAGGTTGAGGCGGGGAGCTGCAGCCGGCTGGAAGGAAGACCCTGGTGCGGGGACACGCGTTAACTGCAGTATGGGCACTCACCTCCATCTCCTTCGCAACCAGCAAATGGCTGCCCCTCCACTGCCACCTCCCCTGGACTGACACACACTAAGGACCCTCGCTGGATGGCCCCGCCTCCCCGCTCTGCACGCGCCACCCTCCTCCGTACTGAAGCCTGCCCCAACTTGCCAAGCACCACTTTGACCGTGTCACTTGCTCACACACAACTCCCTAGTGCCTAACTACGAGCTACAGGCCCTTAATCATGAGCGCCTGCGGGGGGCCCCACCTACCGAGTCTGAATTTGTCAGCGGCCCAGGCTGCTTGCCCGTTTCAGAATGTCCGTCCTTCTCCTTGCCACAGCACAGTTCTGTACACAAGGCCTGTAAATGTTATATCCCCCATAAAAATGTCACCGACACCTCCAGCGAACAAAGGCTTTCCGTGTCCCTGGGTTACAGAGTCCACAGTTCCCTGCCGTTGTCCCAGGAGGTACGCGGTGGCCCTGGGCTAAGACTTTCACAGAGAGGCCTGCTGACCGGGTTATCTTGAAGAAAAGCAACACACGACTCTGAATATAATACTGTGTTTCTGTTATATCTGAAGGTGCTTGTCATTCAACGCCCCTGCCTACTTCACAGAAGCTCTTCCTCCACCTTACAAAGGGAGCCATCCACCTCACTCTCTGTCCTTGTGGGTCTACTAGTACCCAAAAACCCTTCTCAGGCACGGAGCTCATAGCTGGGAAGCTAGACCCCACATGACTGACTGCAGTTCAAGTCCTGCCCCCACGCCTTGAAAAGCGCACTGGTGTGGTGGTTAATGCACTGGACTCCCACTGGACTCCCACTGTCCAACTGTGGTTTGAGTCCTGGATCTGGCGTCTTGCTCTCTCTCTCTCTCTCTCTCAGGTGAGCACTCGTGCCCTGTAGCAAATTAAAAAACAATAATAATGATAAATAAAATTAAATAAATAATTCTTTTTGAAAAAATGAAAAGCATGCTGGGCACATGTGCATGTGTGCCCCAAATCCTGATAGCGTGGAGAAATGAAACATCAGGGACTACAGCACGAGTGCACCCCATGGCGGGGCTCGCTCTCTCGCTCTCTCGCTCACTCTCTCTCTTTCTGGGAAGTACATGTGCCCTCTGGCAATAACAAAAAGCAAAGAAACAAAAACAAAACCTCTGGGACACCAAATAAAAGAAAAATGGAAAATACAGGTGTAGGCGTACCAGGGTGAGTGGCTCTCAGGACCACAGGGCTGAGCAAGAAAAAGTCATTGTCCCCCAGTCAGAGGCCAGAAGTCCACAAGGCGTTGACAGCATGGCCTCCTTCTAAGGGCCGTGAGAGACTCTGTTCCAGGCTTCTCTCCTGGCTCGTCAGCAGCTGTTCTCTCCCTCGGTCTCTACGTGTCACCTTCCCTCTGTGTGTGTCCATCTCTCTGTCCGAATCTCCCCTTTCTCGAAGGACACCAGTAGATTTGAGTCCACCCTAATGACCTTCTCTTAACTAATTCCATCTACAAAGACCCTATTTCTGGGACCAGCAGTTAGTGTAATGGCTATGTCGCTGGACTCCCATGTAGTCGACCGCAGTTCGAGTCCTGGACCTGGTGGCTTAAAACTCATGTCGGGTGCGTGTGCGTGCATGCCCAAGATCCCGAGAGGAGAATGGAGGAGAAGGGATTGTGGCGTGGCCATCCCCCCTGGGGAGTGATTTCTCGCTTTCTGTCTCTCTGTCTCTCTCTGTCTGTCTGGCGAGCCCACGCGCCCTACAGTAAAAAAAAAAAAAAAAAAAACACAGAAGCAAAGACCCTGTTTCCAATTCAGTTCATATTCTGAGGTAGGAGGGGGTTAGGACTTCCATGTACAAATTTTGAGGAACTTTTTTTTTTTTTGGAGAGTTTCCTTTTTGTTTTTTTTTGTTGTTTTTATTTTGTTTTTTTGTTTTTTGGTTTTTTTTGCTATAGAGCGCAAGTGCTTGCCAGACAGACAGTGAGAGACAGAGAGATAGAAAGCAAGAAATCACCCCCCAGGGGGGATGGCCACGCCGCAATCCTTTCTCTTCTATTCTCCTCTCGGGATCTTGGGCACGCACGCACACGCGCCTGGCATGAGTTTAAGTCACTGGGCCCGGGACTTGAACCGCGGTCGACTACATGGGAGTCCAGTGACATAGCCATTACGCCAACTGCTGGTCCCAGGGAACACACTTCTTCAACTCATAGTAAATTGGGTAAAAAATCCTTTGCAAATCAGGTAATTTCCAATATTCTGGTTCAACAAAATTGAAGGAGGACCTAGTAATGTCGTCAGCTGATAGATCCTTAAAAATAATCATTGATAATTAACCTGTAATTTGGGGCAAATAATTAGAAGGAGTTCCCAAAACTGAAAAACATTATTATAACAAAACTCTTTTCATTCCCATCACTGTAACAAAGACTTCTCATCTCTAAAGTATAAAAAATAGAAACAGAACTTATATCACATACTTTGTCATGGCAGCAATCTATGAACAAGTAATCTTTACTCACAATCATGTAACATTTGAAAAAAGAACAGCATCATCTATCTTATTAAGAAATGCAAACTTCCAGTAAAACTTTTTATGTTGGCATTTATCAAAATTTGCTATTCATTTAGGTTGTTTTGATCAATTGTGTAATACTAGTAATTGCAATGATAACTCAATCCTAAAATCACTTGAAGTCTATGGTCACAGGAATTTTAAAGCATATAAATCTTAATTTTGATATGTGTTTGATAGATAAAAGTACAATGAGATGTTCAGTAAAAGACTTTCTATCATGATTTTATTACATTAGCATAAAAATTTGAAGGGAAAGTAGAATGGAAATAAAATTTCAAAGAGAAAGCAAAATATAATTTTTGGAGACGAGCTTGCCGTGTGTTTCTCAAATGGATCATGTTAGGTAACAAACTGATGGGGTTTAGACTCCATCTAGATACTTTTAAAAGAGTGACATCACAGTTTTATTTCAAAATGTCAATATTTACAATATGATAGAAATTACATTCTTTGCAATGATTTACATTTATGATATAATTATAGATATCAATTTTAAAACATGCACAGTCTTCTAAACTATTTTAGGGTCCTGGAGCAAAACCTTCTGTCTGATTCTGTGTATGAGGCCAAATTTTGTGTTATTCTTTGCTTGCCTAGGTGTCTTGAGGGGTATTCAGAATCAAGTTGTCTGCAGCTCACTGTTGATCAGGAATTTATTGTGCATGGGTCCTGCCCAAGCGTTGTCACCATTGTCACCCACGCGTATAATGATGGAATTGGACACAAGTTCAAAGTCCTTGATTTCTTTCTGGAGACCGTATGGCAGAGAGAAAAGTGCACAGGCTTAAAACCACAATGAGATACTGCTTCACACTCATTATCAAGAAAAGGAAGAAAATAATAAGTGTTGGCAAGAATGTGAAGAAACTGAAATCCCTGTGCAATGCTGAAGGGAGTGGGAAATGATGCAGCCTCTGGGGAAAACAGTAGAGTCCTCTAAAAGTTAAAAACAGCATTCCCATAGGGACCAGCAGGTGGCGCGGTGCTTAAGGGGCTGGACTC
This sequence comes from Tupaia tana, assembly GCA_026018925.1. Taxonomy (NCBI): domain Eukaryota; kingdom Metazoa; phylum Chordata; class Mammalia; order Scandentia; family Tupaiidae; genus Tupaia; species Tupaia tana. The sequence goes on from JAKSZU010000002.1 coordinate 6,726,483, forward strand.
TCACATGGCCAATCGCGATTTGAGTCCTGGATCTGGTGGCTTGCAAATCATGCTGGGCATATGTGTATGTGTGTGTGTGTGTGTGTGTGTGTGTGTGTGCACGCGCGCACGCGCATGCACCCAAAATCCTGGAAGGAGGATGGTAGAGAAGGGATTGCAGCACAGCCATGCCCCAAAGAGGTATTTCTCGTTTTCCCTTTCACTGCCTCTGTCTCGGTCCAGAGAGGGCACATATCCTATGGCAAAAAGAAAAGAAAAGAAAATGAAAATATCACTAACATACGAGTGCCCACTTTTAGATCCATACCCAAAAGAACTGGAAGCAGAATCTCCAAGAGTTATCTGCACGCCTTGTCCATAGCGGCCTCGTGCCCAGCAGCCAGATGGTGTTCCCAGCCCACAAGTCCATCAAACAAATGTGGCCTCTCCACACAGGGTATTTCTCAGCCTTTAAGAGGAAGAAACGTCCAACACACGCTCTAACATGGATGAATCTAGAGGACATCCTGCTAAGTGAAACAAGCCAGTCACAGAAGAACAAACCATGCATGCCTTTACTCACGGGCTGTCAGGACAGTCAAACCCACGAGGACAAAAAGTAGAAAGGGAGTCACCAGGGGCTCTGGTAGGGATGCTGGGAGTTTCTGTTTACTGAACACAAAGTTTCAGTTTTGCAAGATGAAAACCTTTTGGAGCCGGAGAGTGGTGACGTAAATGCACTTAACACTGAACTGGGACCAGCAGATGGCATAATGGCTATGTCGCTGGACTCCCATGTAGTCTACTGCTATTCAAGTCTTGGACCCAGTGACTTCAAACTCATGCCAGGTGCATGTACATGCGTGTCCAAGACCCCGAGAGGAGAACGGAGGAGAAGGGATTGTGACACGGCCACCTCCCTGGGGGATGATTTCTTGCTTTCTGTCTCTCTGTCTCTCTCTGGCGAGTGCATGTGCCCTATAGCAAAAACCTCTCCAAAATAAATAAATAAATAAATAAATAAATAAATAAATAAATAAATAACCACTGAGCCGTACACCTATGTACGGTTAAAAGGATCGATGTTATTTATGTATATTTTACCCTTTTCTTGGGGGGGGGGTAGGTGCTCTTTGGGTTCAGAGAGATCTGGGTTCAAATCCAGCATCTGCCAGGTGTGTAACTTTTTTTTTTTTTTGGAGAGATTTTCGCTATAGGCCGCATGTGCTTGCCAGACAGACAGAGAGAGACATTAGAGACAGAAAGCGAGAAATCACCCCCCAGGGGGGATGGCCACGCCGCAATCCCTTCTCCTCCATTCTCCTCTCGGGATCTTGGGCACACACGCACACGCGCCCGGCGTGAGTTTTAAGCCACCGGGTCCGGGACACGAACCACGGTCAACTACGTGGGAGTCCAGTGACATAGCCATTACGCTAACTGCTGGTTCCCCCAGGTGTGTAACTTTGAACACGTTGCCTGAGCCTCTGTTTCCTCCTGTTGAGAGGAAATGAAAACGCCTCCCTCGGAGGATTGACTGCAGTGGGGGCCCTCCCCTGCGACCAGGTCCCCTTCAGGATGGTGGCATCCTCACCCCAGCTGCATGGCTGTTGACTGCTGGCCGCCCACAGCTGCGTCCTCTCCAGGCACCTGTGGGCCATGGAGCTCAAGCTTATAGCCCTCTTGGGAGACAGCAGCTGGTCGATACCAGCTTTCGAGGTCCAGCCCTCGCCCCTCAGTTTGGGAAAGCTCCCAATGGCCACCTCGGCCCCACAGCTTGCCCCAGGATCAGCCAAGGTCTCTCTGGGGAAGAAGCACGTGCTCGCCCTCCCCTAGTCCTGCCTCCTTCACCTTCTTACAGTGGTGAGAGAGCCAGCTTCTGCTCGAAACCTGCGGAGGGCGTCCTGTCATCCTCACTGTGCGCCTGAAGACTGTGGAGTTCACGTTGTGGACCCGGGTCGCCCCTCAGAGGGCTCTGCCCAGCGCACCCCAAGCCCTCTCTCGCCCCTGAGCCGGCGTCGCTGTTCTCCACCTCACTATCATTACCTGAAGCCGCAGTGCTGCTTGCTTACGAGCACGGGCACGTTCCCCAAACGCAGAGCCTTCCTCCTCCTCGTGCCTTTGGTACTCCCAGCAACTAGAACACCCAGCACACGTAGGCAATCAAGAAACCTCTGCGGGGGACCAGCAGTCAGCATAAGGGCTATGTCGCTGGACTCCCACGTAGTCGACCATGGTTCGAGTCCCAGACCTGGTGGCTTAAACTCACGCCGGGCGCATGTGCGTGCGTGCCCAGGATCCCGAGAGGAGAATGGAGGAGAAGGGATTGCGGCGTGGCCATCCCCCCTGGGGGGTGATTTCCTGCTTTCTATCTCTCTGTCTCTCTCTGTCTGTCTGGCGAGCGCATGCGCCCTATAGCAAAAACCTCTCCAAAAAAAGAAAAAAAAAAAAAAAAGAAAAAGAAACCTTTGGGGGGACCAGCAGTCAGCATAAGGGCTATGTCGCTGGACTCCCACGTAGTCGACCACGGTTCGAGTTCCGGACCCGGTGGCTTAAACTCACGCCAGGCGCGTGTGCGTGCGTGCCCAAGATCCCGAGAGGAGAATGGAGGAGAAGGGATTGCGGCGTGGCCATCCCGCTGTCTCTCTGTCTCTCTCTGTCTGTCCAACGAGCGCACGTGCCCTATGGCAAAAAAAAGAAAAAAAATCCTCTCTGGAAAAAAAAAAAAAAGAAAAAGAAATCTTTGCAGAAAGAATGAACGAACGAGAGCGGACGTGCTGGACACAGAGCTTGGAGCACGTGTCAGGGCCCTCAGAGGCAGCACGCGCGGTTGGGACTTTGTGACAGTCTTTATCTGTCCAGCCTCCAGGTCGGTGTCAGACACGGTCCTTCTCTGGTACCCTTTTCTATAAGGCGGGGCACAGACCCCTCCGTAAACACTTCCTAACCCGACCGAACGCGTCCTGACGCCAGTGACGAGAGAGCTGAGACCGGCTCTGCCCAAGCTGGTTGGCTCTGTCCCCTGACTGGTCAAGGTGTTATCCCAGCATGTCTCCAGTGAAGGTCATTATGATCCATCCCCCATCACTACGGGGAGAAGAGACGATGGAGACCTCCCTCCAAAGTCATCTGGATGCTCCGCCAGGAAGAGGGTAACTCTGAGACCCTATGTGGCATTTCTGCCCTCTCATCATCAAACACTTTTCAATCGTATTCAATAATCTTTTAGAAACCACAGAAGAGACGTAAGCGGTATGATCTCTGCCCCCAGGTCCCTTAAACCCTGTCAGAGCAGAAGGGAGAGGAGGGACCCCGTTACTTTGCACCTGGCCTCACGGCCCTCTACAATTCCCTGCTCTTCTGTGTTCGGTTCCCGTAGGGTTTCCATAAAAACACACCACTGGGCACTCTGACCTACCTGACACCCCATGTTCTTGGCTACATAAGGACAGTGCATATTTTTACTTTTTAAAGGTTATTTATTTTATTTTTTTAAAGGTTTTTTTTGCCATAGGGCACATGCATTTGCCAGAGAGACAAAGAGAGACAATGAGAGGAAAAGTGAGAAATCACCCCTAGGGGATGGCTATGCTGCAACCCCATCTCTCCATTCTCCTCTTGGGATTTTGGGCATGCATGCACATGTGCTGGGCGTGAGCCACTGGATCCGGGACTCAAACCACGGTCAGCCACGTGGGAGCCCAGCACCTTAACTACTATGTCACCTGCTGTCCCCTAAGCTTACTCATTTTACTGAGGTACAGAAAGAAACAGGCATCCCCTACAGGACCTCATCATATCATGATCCATTCTCCACCTCCCCAGGCTTCTAGCCAGGATCACAGAAGCGTGTGGGCACAAGGAGTGTTTCAGGTCAACCAAGAAATGAACTCCCATCTCCCAGGTGGTTCCAGCCTTGCAGAGCAGCCCTACTGCCTGTGCAACCCCAGCTAGGCCAACAGTGCACTTTATTAATTCTATGGCACATGGTAGCTCCTACTTCAACTTGTAGAAGGCGGAAAGAATAGAATGCATGACCAAAGCGCCCTATTCCTTTGTGTTGAGCTTATCATGCATGTCTTCTCAGTGAAGCAATCCTTCAGAATGCTATGTAGAAGCTAGTGATAATTCTCTCTCTGCTCATCCTCCTGTTTTGCAGATACAAGAAAAACTAAGAAGGGGAAGCCATGGCCCTCACAGTAGGAAGGTGTTCAAGGGAAGAAGGATGGCCACAGCTGGGCGTGCTAGGGAAAGTTTGTTGGGTAACTGAAGCTACACTGTTACATTCTGAAGGAAATGGTATTGTCCTCAATTTACAGATGTGGAGAGGGAGTGAAGAGATTAAGTAAAGCATCTTGGCTCACCCAGATGGTGGGTAACACACCAGAAGCTGGACTGGGCTTCCTGTGATTCTCTTCTAGAGTTTGCTTCTCTGCTGCGTGTGCCCTGGGGTGTTGCTCACCCCCTTGAAACCAAGCTTGGTTATCCCCCTTAAAGCTCCCTTTCTGCCCTGCATCCTATTTAAACAACAGAAACTATAAAAAGCTGTGATACCTGATTTTAAAATGTCATCAATCTACATGCCCTTGTTTTAATTATTATAGATTGATGATATTTAAAAATCGGGCCTGGTGGTTAAGGCAGCTGTATTCCACATGGTCGACTGCACAGTTGGGGGTCCTGCACTCAGCAGCTTGAGAAACGAACTAGGTGCACGTGTGTGCATGCCCCAAATCCTGAGAGGAGAATGGAGAAGGCCGGATTGCAGCGTGGTCATCCCCCTGGGGCGGGGAGGGTGCTTTTTCACTTTTCTTCTCTCTCTTTCTCTTTCTCTCTCTCTCTCTCTCTCTCTCTCTCTGTTCCACTTGCCTATAGCAGATTAGAAAAACTAAAAACAACAAATGGTGATCAGTGAAGAGTAAAGTTAAGAAATAAAACCCAGGTGTACAATCAAAGGAATTTTTCCAATCAGTGGAGGAAATATAGATTGTCCTATACATGGTAGGGGAAAGCCTGGTTAGCGAAGCAGTTAGTAGGTGCCCGATAGTATGTGTCACTTGTGTATTGTGACATTAAATGAGATGACACATGTGACACTTGTTCTCCAGTTTCAAAGTGACCATTAGGAAGAGACTCAGCAGAACTGGATTTCTGGACTTCTTAAGTCTCCAGTGTCTAACGCAGTCTGATTTAATTTGTCACGCGGTCTCTTACAATACTTTCAGATTTACGGAGTGCTTTCACTACCCGTGAGCACAGGGCAGGTGTTATTGTTCTCTCTTTCTATATGCAGACACGGGCTCAGAGAGGTTAAGCTCACAGCTGGTGCAGCCGTGTGAAACTTGAACTCAGCTTCCTGATTCCCTGTGTGGTGGGCTAACTACCAGGCTATATATAGTCTCCCCCACCTCCACCCTCCTCCTCACACCACACAATGTAACAATGGGACGCAAATAAAATCAGGGCAGAAACATTAACACTGTAACTATGTTCATTTTTGTGTCCACATTACGTGTATTTTACATAATTACAATTGCAGTTTAATTCCAACCTAGTGGCCCATTTTTCTATTTAACATTGTATCCTAAGTCACCAAGGCTGTTCATAGTTTGTAGCAAATAACCGATGACCGTGTCTCCTGTCCCTTGCACACGCCTCCCTTGAAAGTCCTCCAGGGAAATCTGCATCTCTAACCCAACTGCTCTTCAATGAGTGTCTTTCGTGTGCGTGTGCGTGTGCGTGTGCCGCAGCGTTCCTCTTTACCGGCACACGTTGGTTTCTTTCCCCCACCCAGAGGTCCTCTTTCTTTTCTCAGTCCGGGGGTAACTAAAATGTGGGGTCCGGCTTCCTTCAGGATCAGGATCCCCGCTCACGGGCCAGGAGGTCTCCTCCTTGGGCTCTTCCCCGGGTTCCCGCAGCCTGGGGAGGCGTCCGCTGCCTTCGCGCGGTTTATGACGGCTGCGTTCCTCTTAAGGAGTCACACCCCAACTCCTTTTTTAACCTGTGGCTTCCCAATTTAGCTGCCCAAGGATAGTCATCACCGAAGTCATGACTCACCCCCATGGCTTCCAACTTGACCGGGAAGAAATTTCAAACTGAACTTTTTCATCACCGTTATGTAGACAGCATGATTGGCAGAGCGCAGGCTCTGCTCAGACCCTAAGTCACTGCTTTTCATCGTCCACACCATGATTTAACACAGAGGGACATTTGACATACTTAATCTTTCCTTTTCCCCATTTCAGGAGATGGAAAGGACCCCCGGAAACATATCCTGACTCGGTAAGTCTCTATGGGGAAGAAGCGCACAGAGCATCGAGCCTGCGCATTCGGGTCAGCTACGAGCCGAAACCTCCGACATAGCAACCTCGGGACTTCCAGCAGGGAGCGATGAGACCTTAACAAAGTAGCATTCTCAGACGAGGCCATACATATGGCAGCAGGTCCATGGAACACGCTCCGTATCACTAATCAACCGGGAAATGCAAATGAAGACCACAGCGAGGTACCAGCTCACACCTATCAGAATAGCTATTACCACAAAGAAGAAAGCTAACAAGTCCTGGTGAGCCTGTGGGAAACAGAACCCTTGTGCACCAAACCTCTACCCCGTTGGTGGGAATGTAAATGCGTATAGTCCTTACAGAAAATGTCATGTAAGTTTCTCAAAAAAGCTAAAAATGATCCAGCAATCCCATTTCTGGATATATATAAAAAATTAACATGAATCTGCATAAGGGATAGCTTCAGTCTCATATTCAGGACATCATTCTTCATAAGAATCAAGTTATGGAATCGACCGAAGGGTTAATCAACAGATAAAGAAAGAAAATGCACATAGTATCTTTGACTTGATTATCACACCTTACATGCATGCTTTAAAAATCCATCATGTACTCCACAAAGATATCCCCAGTAGTAAAATTAAATGTAAATGAATTTTAAAAATTTAAAGACAATGTGGTGTACGTATACAATAGAATACAGCTTAGCCTTTAAAAAAATAAATTCTGCCATTTGCATCAAGATGGGAGAACCCGAGGGATACCATGTTAAGTGAAACAAGCAAATATAGAAAGACAAAGACTGTGAGATCTCACGCGTGGAACTTTAAGAAGTCCAACTTAAGACGCAGAGAGTAGGTGGTGATTATCAGAGTTTGGTCAGGGAGTGGGGGGAGAGAGGGAATGGAGAGATATTCGTCAAAGGGTACAAAGTTTCACTTAGATCAGAGGAACCAGTTTTTTAGATACATTGCACAGGAGGGTAGCTATAGTTAATAATAATGTACTGTATGTGTCAAAATAGCTTAGAGAGTGCATTTCAAATGTCTCACCACCAGAAAAGAAAAAAAGTAAGTGAAATGATGGATATCCTCGTGAGCTTGATTTCATCATTCCATATTGTATACATATATCAAAAATCACATTCTGGGGCCAGCAGGTGGTATGATGGTTAAGGCACTGAACTCCAACATGGATGATCACAGTTCGAGTCCCAGACCCAGTGGCTTGAAAATTACACCAGGAGCGTGTGTGTCTGCCCACAATCCTGAGAGGAGAATGCAGTAGAAAGGATTGTAATGTGGCCAACCCCACTAGGGAGGTGATTTTACTTTTACTCTCTCTGTCTCTCTCTGGAGAGCATACAAACCCTATGGTTAAAAAAAAAAAAACCTTTTAAAAAATTAAATTATTTTTAAAGAATAAAAGAAAAAAATCACATCACTTCCTGTAAATAAATACAATTATGATTTGTTAAAGTAATATTAATAAAAAGGAACCACACAAGGGAACAAAGCAGCATTCAAATAATAACTCTAACAGAGAAGGAAGTAAGAGTCCCCACCCTCAAGAAGTTTGTCCTCTAAGCCAAGCTGTCTGGCAGACAAACACACTGGCAAAATCTACCAGAAGAGGGTGATATAAAATGTCATTTGTAATGTGTTTGTAAAAGGTTATGTTTGATCAGATTATAACCACAATGTGCTTTTACTTAATTACAATAGAGATGATAAGGCACAGAACAATGACAACAATAATAATAATTGGGGAAGAGACTGTTGTGATTTGGTTTTGTCTTCTGACTTCTAATTGCAAAAGCTTGAGCAAGGGGAGGGACAAGACTTAATTTTTTCCTTAGACTTATTTATTTATTGGACTATTTTCTTTTTCACCATTAAGAAGCTTCCCCTGGGGAAAAGATGCCCTAATTTCATTTTGAAAGCAAACGAAGATAATAAATTCATGATATAGCACATCTCAAACTGGGTATAACTTTTCATGACTCAACTAAGATGGGTTAAGAATGGCCAGGCATTGAAAGAATCAAAATATAAAAAGTGATACGTGTTGGCAGGGATGTGGTGAAAGGAACTCTCCTACACTGTTGGTGGGAATGTAAATTGGTCCAGTCACTGTGGAGAACAATATGGAGGTTCCTCAAAGATCTACAAATAGAACTACCATTTGATCCAGCAATCCCACTTCTGGGTATCTACCCAAAGGACAGGAGAATGCTCATTCGGAAAAGTGCTTGCACATCAGTGTTTACTGCAGCATTATTCATGATCGCCAAGACATGGAACCAACCCAAATGTCCACAAACAGATGAATGGATTGAAAAAGTGTGGCATATATACTCTATGGGATACTACTCAGCAATAAAAAACAACAAGACCCTGGAATTTGACAGAAAGTGGTTGGATATGGAGGATCTATTGCTGAGTGAAGTAAGCCAAGATATGAAAGAAAGATATTGTATGTATCCACTTAATACAAACCAACTATCTACACTCTATGGTAGAGATCGAAATATTGGATGGCATAAAAGCAGTGAAAATAGTTAACGAGGATAAGACAGTGTGGAATGGGGTGGGAGAAAAGAACAGTACAGAGAAAGATAGCAAGAGAACAAATAGAGAGGCATGACATTAGTAGGACACAGATATGGCTTATTCCCTGTTGATGATGACGTGTATAGTATTCTCAACTGGATTGGTCTGAGAAGTATTTCATGTTAAGTAAAGTCTTTTTACAAGCAAAATGAGAAATAGTGATTGTTTAAAAAAATTGGAATAGTAATAATCATCATCAGGAAAAATAATGAAAAGCTATTGGATGATGAAATGGGAATTTTAATGTCTCTGTATTGACTGATATGCATGGTATTCCTTCTGGGAAATAAATGTAACACACTGTAAAGTTCTATGTGACTCAATGTAATATATACAAGATTATGATGATAATAAATAAATAAATAAAAGAATGGTCAGGCATGGAACTAGCCCCACAGTGCAGCAATTAAAAGTTATTCATAGAAAATCGGATCCCATGTGGTCAACTGAGGTTTGAATCCTGGTCCCAGCAGGTGAAAAAGTATGCTGGGTTCATGTGTGTGCTCTTTCTTTCTCTTTCTCTTTCTCTTTCTCTTTCTCTTTCTCTTTCTCTTTCTCTTTCTCTGTCTATCTCTGTCTGGTGGGTGCAGGCACCGTGTGGCAAAGGGAAACGAGAATGGCCAAGCATGTTTGACTGTGACGCCTTCGTGCGGCATGGGCAGTGCCAGTACTTGAAAGCCATGGTAGGTGTAAATCAGAAGGGACGGTAGCACCCACGACCTGAGAAATATGCAGTGCTACAGCGAGGAGCCAACGTGCTGCCACTGTCAGCAGCCGTGACTTCACTGTATCGATTGTCCCCTGTGAAACACGAGGCTCTTCTATTTGAATCATTTGTATGGATGTCATATTGGGTTAATTGCAAAGCAATTGGATTGAATAGTACTGTAACGATGTATCCATGCACATCGATCCCTGGAATTGTGAGATGTGAATTGCACTTGATCATGAGGGTGTGCTTCCCTGTGCCGCAGGATGAGCAAGTCCCAGGGTGATCGTGTAAATTTAAGCTGCGTGCAGTGAGCTTGAATGTATGTGCCAGTTTGGATTGTTATTACAAATACTTTATAGGCTTGGAGCATGATTGGATGTAAACAGGATGCCCTTGAACTTGAATTATTTTAGAAAGCATGACTTTACGTTGAGCTCACTGCATGCCATTAAGACCAGCACCAATGTAAACACAGAGAATGAAGGCTCCCTTTGGCCACCTTTCTCGCAGAATTCCACGGTTGCTGAAATTCTCTCTCTCTCAGCTAACTTGCTTTGTCGTAGTTAATCCATAGAGTAAAGAATGTAAGAAAGGTGGTTCTCCAAGTGGGTAGGGAAAGCAGGCCACAGGCCACCTGAACAGATCAACAACCAAGGTAATGCTTTCATAATAACTGAAAATACATATACACCCACCATTTTTGGGGGGGGAGGGCTATAGAGCATGTGCACTCACCAGAGAGAGAAAGTGACGAATCACCCCCCGAGGGTATGGCTAAGTTGCATATCCCTTCTCCTCCAGTCTTCTCCAGCACATTAGCCACCATGCCACCTGCCCCGCCTCTATTTGTATTTTTTTTTAATTTTGCCAGAGAGTGCAAGTGCTCACCAGAGAGAGACAAAGAGATAAGGAGAGAGGGAGATACACTCCCCATGGAGCATAATCACACTGCCATCTCTTCTCCTTTATCTCTCCTCTCTCTTGAGATTTTGGGCCCCTAAACACATGCATCAGCGTGTTTTTCAAGCCTCCAGGTCCAGAACTTGAACCACACAGTTGGCCAGGGGGAATCTAGCCACCTTAACCACCATACCGCCAGCTGGCTTTCCATAAATGTTTTTGAATCAATAATTTAGTTAACCAAGATTTCAAAAGTTGTAAAAACAAAGTTAGTATTGAGTAAAAAATGTATCGTCTAAATTGCTGTCTGTGGTGTGTCTAAGTAGGACTTCATATTCTGTGTTAAGCCACACTTTGCTACAAGAATTTACACTAAGATACGATACAGTCCTTGCCAGCTCGACTTACTTGGTCCATCTTTTTGTCATTGCTGTCGTTCAGTCCACTGCTTTCACTAGTACAATTGCTATGACATTTCTTTACTATCATTTGACTTCACGGTCAAATTGGAGAAAGATCTTGGAATCACAAAATCATGAGTGTACAGTTCATCCCAACTCAGAGGGGAGACCATGAGACCAGACAGGTACTGTGCGCTTCGGGCTTTCCTTCTGCCTTCGTGAAGCTTTCCCGCTGACTTCAAGTCAGTGAAAAATAAAACTAAGCATATTTAATACATGTACTTATTAAGATATTAACTATGTTTGGGGCCAGACAGTGGCACAATGGTACAACAGGATGCTGTGCAAGGCAGACCTACCTGGGAAGGTTTAGACCGAGACCTCCCGGCACCTGCCGTAGTCCTGCCAGCCGGGCGAGGGGTGGTCACGGCGTCAGGGCCCCGCTGGAGGCGGCTCTCTCTCTCCCACTTTCTCTCCCACTCATGGAATACGTGAATACACTTTTAAATATATATAAGATATTAACTATGTTTAGTAGTTACCTACAGGCTGGTCTTTCTGTGAACGTAGACCAATACCACAGATGGTTTTGGAACGTTTTTTGGAAACATGTTTGCATGAACGTGCTCACGGCTGAGACGGAGGCCCTTCTGACTTGCTAATGCTTTCTATGGCCACGTGTTCGGAGCTGCTCTGGGCCAGCTGACAGCTGAGTCAACTGAAGGGGACTGCAGTGACAGAAGAGAGACGATGTTATCTTTCCCAGATCAGTTTTAATTTGATATGAATATAATAACATCTCAGACTTAAGGAGGACTTCAGAAATCTAAGATTTCTAAAAGGAAGCCGAAGAGAGACTAAACTTACAGCAGCGAGGAAACGTCGCATTTATGGAGAAAGTGAAATCTTGGTATTCCGCAGTGTGGTGGGGGTACCCGGGGTCAGCGCCCACTGCCAGGGCTGCTGGGCCAGTCTCTTCGGCCTTGTGATGTCACCACGTAGAGCCCAGCACTGAGCTTTCTGGGTCAAAGTGAGACTCTGGTTAGGTCAGAACAGTGACACGAGGGCGTGTAAGCAAGACTCAGCTAAAGAACAGCGACGTCCACGCACTGAGTCTCACCTCGCGAGCCCCCGTTAAGTAGCTCTCCCGCAGCTCCCGTTTCATAAAACGTCCAGTTTCTTCACAGCTGTTAGGATAAAATTTGGGCCAAGACCCAGGAAAAGTCTAAAACAATGAAAACTGCTCATTCTGAGGAGACCTTCCTCTGTACACTCGAGGCAACCCCAGACACCTTTTCCTCTGTTCACCATTTCATTCATCACCTGGAGAAACAAAAACGTGAAAACCGTGTCTCCTTTCGTTCCTCCTGCTCTATTCGATTTCCACCCTCTCTTTTTCTACCCTCTTTCTACCACCTTGTCAAAGAAAATCAAGATGCCTTCAAAGTTTGTGCAAAACCTCACCAACTACCCTGGCCTCCAAAACCTGTGTCTGTGTCCCAGGGCAGGCACTGGGCAAAAATGGGACCTGGGGAGGTGACAGGAGGGAGAGGTTGGGGAGATGGCAGTGTGTGACCTGGTAGTTAGTGTACTGTAAGAAATGATGCTGGGGCCACTCGGGCCCGAGCTCCTGTCTTACAAAAGAGTTGCCGATTTCACTCCGCCATAGAATGAAAGTGGCCATGGCGGCTGCTTCACAGTCTGCAGCCGACCGCATGCACCGATCACGTGTGTGGGGCCGTCACAATTCCAGCACGTGGCGGCTTCTTCCTCTGGGACATCAGGACGTTAATATTAGTTTAACATTGCAGGAAAGGACATTGCCAAAGGGAGAAAGAGCTGGAGAATGGGTACTGGAGTGTGGTGTTGAGGGGTGGGTGACACTTGCTGTTGCACCTGGCCATGGCATGGCCACCTCCTCTTCACTTCCACACACTTGCGAATGTCCATGTTGCCCATATTTCAAACTCCAAAGCAGGACAGCACTCTAGCTTTGTTACCATATGACCAGTCTTCACGAACTTCATGGGGAGGCATATCACGGAAATACTAAGCATAGGTTTCAATTTTTTTTTCTTTGCACTAAAATAAACTTGTACATTAATTCCATTTTCCTGTGAACTTTTTGGAGTCCTCTCTTTCTTGCACAGCCATGGCTGTATTTGAAACGAAAGCTGTCCCAGAAAATCCAGACCATGAAGTGGCCATAGTCTCATCTCTTCCTGTTCTTCCATCTGTAAAAATGTGCCCCGCTCTCTGCAGACTCACTCACGTTTGCGTCCTATAGAGAAACTTTTATGTATGCCAGTGCTGCGTAACTCTCCTTCTGAACTGGTCATTTCAAAAACGGTGTCTTATTTTTATGATAACGCTGGTTCAAATCTATTAAATGTATTATGGCGTCATTAACTACATTCGCACTATTTAAAGTGTCTTACTTTGTGAAATAAATCATCTGTCACTTTGATTAAAATGTAAAAAGGGGAAGCTTTTTTTTAAGTTCACATATGTGGACTAGCCTGTAGCCTAGTGGTTAAGGGAGCCATATCACGCATGGCTGACCACAGTTCAAATCCTGGTATGGAGGCTTACAAGTCACTCCAGAAGTATACGGATGCATTAAAATCCCTACAGGCTGGGGAAACGGAGGAGGAGGAATTGCAGCATGACTACGTGCACCTCACGGGGTGCTTTCTTCCTCTCCCTTTTTCTGTTTCTCTGTTTCTCTCTGAGGAGCATCCATGCATTCTGGCTATAAAAAAAAAAAAAAAAAAAAAGAAAGAAAAAAGAAAAAAAAAGACCACATGTATACTATTGGAAAATGGAACTAAATGATGCTTTCACATTATGTATAAATACTTGTCATTATTTAAGCACTGTCTAACATGGCATGTCCCAGAGTTCGTCATTTTCTAAGGTTGTTCACGTTTATAAATTGGCTACTCCTGTGACTCTCCAAAACAGATACATCTATAACCAACTTATCTCAACAATTACAAATGAAGGCACAGATTAGAAAGTAACCTACCTAAAGGTTCTCTTTGTGACAAGTTTTAGAGTCATTCTCTTTGTGACAAGTTTCAGAGTCACAGGCCAACACAGACCCACCAGTGCGGCCCCTAAGAGCCATGCTGTTCTATAGGCCCCGCCATTTAGCTGGTAACCGACATCTTCTGTTTTCCTGTCTCTTTGCTTACTTCCCCGTTTTGTCAGAGAATTTACCACTGGAAAGTTTCAGGAGATTAAGTGTCATGCCTACCTTCACTATGGCTGCTAGCGAGGGTGTCCACTGGCGTTTTCTACATCGGCCTTCAGGTCTCTACTTAAACCAATACAGGGAATGTAACATTTCTAATGTTGATCCTCAGCAATCCGCTTCATGGCCAACTTCTAAACACTCATTCTAACTTCTAAACATGCATCCTACATTTGTTCTCTAGAGGAATAGAAAAATGTGTCTACTCCTATTTGTCCACAGAAGCCTTCCTATATGTATAGCTCTTTATCTCATTCACGTGAGTGTTCTTTTCTCCCAAACATCCTCATTTTTCCAGTGGTTCTCCCCATCTCTATGTTTGTGCATGTGTTCACCAGAGAGAGAGAGAAAGGAAGACAGGAAGAGGGAGAACACACATCCCCCACCCCAGGGGTGTGGTGGGGCGTGGTGACACCACAATCTCCTCATTTCTTCACACACATGAACATGCACCCACACATCTGGCATGTGTTGAAGCCTCAGGGCAGGATTCAAATCACAGTCGGCCATGTGGGATCCCACTTCCTTAGCCACTAGGCGATGGGGCCTGCCCCTTCGAGTGTTCTTGTAGACATTTGAGCTTCCTTTTCTCTCACTGATGCTGTCAGCTTTTACTGAAGGTCCCTCTGTTTCCACTCAGTTTGGAGCACTGTGCTGCAGACTGTCTAGCCAATGATGAGCAAAACCAGACACGGTTCCTGCTTTCCCGGATCTCAGAGGCAAGACGACGAAGACAGTCATGAAACGCACAGCCACGCTGACGGGTGACCCCTGAAAGCTCACGTAAGCACTCGGGGGAAGAGGACACTTTTCAATGCAGGCAAGTGACAAAGATACTGACTCCATCTGAGGGTCCAGGGAAGATTTCTCTGGGAAAGTGATGCCTGAGCTGAGATGGGAAAGGATAGCAGAATAAAGAGAGGAGAAAACAGAAAAATAAATATTTATTTATAGAGAGACATGTCAGCATGCTCAAAGCGGAGCAAAAGGGAGCGTGGCCTGTCCAGATGATAAGACGGCCGTGTGTGTGGGATGTGGCACCAGGGACGGAAAGGTCAAAGGTGAAGCGGCGCGCTCGGCTGGGAGCACAGCGCTAGGAGGGAGCGTCAGGGTTTTGGCTTGGGCCTTAAATGAACAGGAAGGTGCAGAAGGGAGCGGGGAATTATACCACGGTCACCATATAGTCTGGCTTCCCTCTCCCCAGTGTCCCAGTCTGAGGGGACTGTGCACCCCCTCCCTGGCAAACTCAGAGGAGACTTCGTGACTTGCTCTGGTGAAGGCGATGCTGGCTGCAGGGATGTGTGCTCCTTCCCGGCAGACACCTTCCGGCCACCCTGTGCTTCCCGCTTCTCCCTCCTCTCTGCCATGACCAGCGTGGTGCACACAGAGGCCACTCCCTCTGCCTGGACCCCAGAGGGATGCTCCAGAAACAGAGCCAAGCACATGCTGTGGATGGGCAATAACTGCTGTTAAAAGATAAGGAGAGGGCCGGTGGTGGTTAAGGGTGCTGGACTCCCACATGGCCAACTGCTGTTCAAGTCCTGGACCTGGAAGCTTGCTTTCTCGCTTTCCTTCTCCTCTCGCTCTCTCTGTGTCTTTTTGGAAATATTAAAATAATAATAAATAAAGTTAGATAAACTAATTCTTAAAAAAAAAGATAAGGTGATAGGGGCCAGCAGGTGGCATAGTGGTTATGTCACTGGACTCCC
Organism: Tupaia tana; assembly: GCA_026018925.1. Classification (NCBI taxonomy): domain Eukaryota; kingdom Metazoa; phylum Chordata; class Mammalia; order Scandentia; family Tupaiidae; genus Tupaia; species Tupaia tana. The sequence goes on from JAKSZU010000002.1 coordinate 6,742,336, forward strand.
ACATGGCCGACTACAGTTTGAGTCCCGGACCTGGGGCTTGAAATTCACTCCAAGTGTGTATGCGTGCTTGCCCCAAATCCTGGGAGGACAATGGGAGAGAAAGTCGTGGCTTGGCCATCCCCCTGAAGGGGGTGATTTCTCACTTTCTCTCTCTCTCTCTCTCTCTCTGGTGAGCACACATGCCATATGGCAAAATCCTGAAAATAAATAAATAAACCAAAAGAAAGTGATCACGAGAGGTCTGGGTTGTTGGTTACTGTGACCTCACCTAACTTATCAAGGTCGTCCAGAAAGTGTGGGAGGACATGACCGTCTCAGTCCATTTGGGCTGCGATAACAAAAATACCAGAGTCAGTGGCTTAAACAACAGAAATCGATTTCTCAGGATTCTGAAGGCTGGCAAGTATAAGATCAAGCTACCAGTGGATCAGTATCTGGCAAGGGTCTCTTTCTGGTTTGCAAATGGCTGTCTCCTCATTGGTCCTCGCTTGGAGGAGAGCAGAGACAGAGGAGGCTCTCCTGGCTCTTCTTACCAGGGCACGAATCCCAGCTGTGAGAGCCCCACCCTCCTGGCTGAATCGCCTCCCAAAGGCCATCTCCAAATACCACCACGTCGGGGCGAGGCTTTAACATACGAACTGGGGGGGAGGGGGACACACAAATTTAGTTTGTAACAGTGACAAAATTTGTGTTTTGAAAAAATGAGCAACTGCTATTCAGAAAGTAGATTGAGGGGAAGCAAATAGATTCTGAAAAATCAGTTAAGCGGCTATTGCAGTAGTGCAAGGAAGGAAGAGTGATTAACGGACAGGGCTGAGCACAAGGACAGACAATGTTGATACATACAAAGCTATTTCTTTCATGAGACAGAGAGATCAGAGGGAGAGAGAGAAGCGCCCTCAGCCGGGTCTCCTGCCATGACCGAGGATCACAGAACTGGCATGTCCAAGTGGACTGCCATACGGCTCCATCAGTGGATAGGCCCAAAAACTATTTAGGAAGTAAAATGTTCAGGGTTGGCTGATAGATTTGGAACCTTAGCAGACTAGGCGTAGGATAGAAAAATGGAGGTGGCCAGAGTGATGGTTAAGTTTCTAAAGAAGTTCCAGATGGATACGGGTAACTTATGACAACACGAGTCACATTAAAGGAGACGATACGAGTGGGACAAGCGCGTGGAGTTAGTTTAGAACATGTTGAGTGTGAGCTGCCTCAAAGACAGACAGATGATGCCGGGCAGGCCGCTGGCTACGGGTCTAGGATTCCGAGGGAAGGTCAGGTTACATATAAAAATTTAGGAATCATTGACATATAGGTGATAACATAGGCTGCAGTGCATTTGCCTCAGGAAAATAAGGGGAATAAAGACAGTGGTAGAAGTTTAGTTTAGTTTAGTTTAGTTTAGTTTTGTTTTATTATACAATATGTGTCGACGGAAGAGATAGAGAGAGAGAGTGAGACAGTACCTTTCAGGAAAAGGCCATGCCTCAGTCCCTTCTTCCTCTCCTCCATTCTCCTCCCTGGATCTTGGGCACTCATGCACACACGCCTGGTGTTATCTTTGAAGCTGTGGGTTCAGTTCTCAAACCACAGTGAGCCATATGGGATCCAGCCACTTTAACCACCTCACCACCAGGTGGCCCAAGAGAGGGAGAGGTTTTATGACTAATACTGAGAAGCTCCAAAATCCAACATCCAGGGGATAAACGTGCTCATATTAAGAAGGACTAGCTGTGGGGAGAGAAGAGAATCAGAAGAGTCTGGTGTCTCCGTGTGTCTTTAGAAATGAAAGCTTGACGGGACCAGCAGATGGCACAATGGACACATCGCTGAACTCCCACGTAGTCCACCGTGGTTAAAGTCCCAGACCCGGCAACTTAAAACTCACGTCAGGTGCATGTGCGTTGCATGCCCAGGATCCCAAGAGGATGATGGAAGAGAAGGGACTGTGGCATGGCCATTCTCCCCGGGGGGTAATTTCTTGCTTCCTGTCTCTCTGTCTCTCTCCTTCTCTCTGTCTCTCCAGCAAGTGCTCTATAGCAAAAAAATCTCTCTCTAAGAAAAAAATAAATAAATAAAAATAGGAATGGGAGCTTGCTTAACAGTGTCCAGGTTGCTCCAAACTCTAGAAAGATGAGGGGCACAAGGTCTCCACTGGACTTAGCAACCTGAAGCTCACCAGCCCTGGCTGGCTGTTACCAACATGAGGAGGCAGAGGCTGCTGGTGTGGTGTCACACACAGACCACTAGTGTCCCCACTGGCCATAGCATGGGAAGGAGTGGCAGGTCATTGTACTCAGAGCATAGCATCCCTACAGGAGGATCACTCTCTCACCTGCACATCCCTGTGATAAAGTTGCCAACTTGAGCCTGCATACACCCAGGAGCGTGCCCTGCACCCCTGTCTGCACCCTCCCCAGACGTTAAGAACAAAATCAGAGCCCCAAACAACAATGAAACCATTATTCAACCTAATTTTGTGAGTACTTAGGGAACAGGATTAAATACAGACAATGACGAAGACATGTGCTTGTGAAACTAAACAAATTCTCAATGAGTTTAGTCATGTTAATTTAATTTTTTAAACTTAATGGAAAAAAATGGTAAACACACACGTAAAAAACAAACACAAAAACCCATGTTCTACTGATTAAAAAAAAATACAGTCTCACTTTCCATTGAGATTAGTTTTATTTTGGGTTGGTGAACTAATTTTTCGTTATTTTTCTTAATTTCTGGTTCAGATTGCTCTCTCAAATATTGTGGCTACCCATTTCTAGCTTGTTCACTTATAAAAGTATCTGATTCTTTTTGTTCTTCTGCAGAATTCTTTGTTGGCTGAATCCCTCTTCTGAGCTCTCTTGCAGACCAAGCTTTTCTTTCTCACCCACATCCACCACCTCAAGCAAATCATCCTTGCCTCCAGCCTCCATCTCTGCCCCTCCTCAGCTCACTGTGCCTAAGTGCTGGTTTGCCAAAATCTTCTTCCTAAAATCATGCCTCACTCATTTCTCGGCCTTTGAAAGAATGCGCAATGGCTCCTACTTCCCATCCCATGGTCCAAAATGTTCTCTGAAATCAGGCCGGGGCCCATTCTCAGTGTTGATTTAAGTGATTATAGATAGGCAGGGTCTTCAAAAAGCTCGCTGGGAAATAAATTTTTTGTAAAAAATCTACGTATGGATTTCAAGAACACAAGACTTTCTGCAGCTTGCACTCGTTTGATTCACTGACTGTTTTAACCACTCCCCAGAGTAAACCTCCTGCTTCCCTGGAGCTGGCATCACCGCCCACTCCCCACACCCCTGCTCCTCTCCTCTCTGCTCTGGAGCCCACCTCCCCTTTGTCTGAAATGTCCTCTGCTGACCACGTCTACCCCTCTGTCAGGGTACACTGGGGAAAATCTGAATGGGGAAATCCTTACCTTCCAAACAGAATCTGCCAGTGAAAAATTAATTGTGTGGAGAGTTTGGTATGCGTGCTCTTTACATGGGCTATCTCATTTCCTACTCAGATGCCTCTGAAGGCATGCAGCATTTTGCACATGACGGCATTAAGTTAATTGCTGCTCAGGTACCTAGAACAGGGCCTGCCCATAGTACAGATTCAGCACCTGTCGGCTGCCATTGTGCTGACTAGAGAGACTGCATAACCCAGGTCACGCAGCAGACTGTAAGAGAGCCAGGATTCACACTGGCTCCAGAAACCCTCCCCTGGCCGAGGTAGGAGCCTACGCCTGTGCCCAGGCAGGGTCCCCACCCTCCCAACCACCACCGTCAGCGCCGCGTTCTGTGGTCCGAATTCCTCTGCAGTTGGGTGTCTGTTCTATTCGTCTCACACTTGGTGGCTCCTGACTTATTTTACTTTTTCTCCAGTACGTTTCTTATCTCCTCAACCACATGACAAGCTACTGGAGAGTAACGTGCAGGGGGTGCCGATACGTGTCTAATAACCAGCTCTTAACGAGGGGTGGCCGATTCCCAGTGTGAATTTCAGTGATATAAATACAAGGGGGCTTCGAAAAGCTGTGGAAAATAACATTTTTATTATTAAAAAATTGTGTATGGATTTCAGGTTTCTTGTTTTTGTTTTGTTTTGTTTTCACCAAAAATAAACTCATACTTCAATTCCGTTTTCCCACAAACTTTTGAAGTACTTTTATACTCCCTTCATGGCCAATTTCAAGATGTGAAAGTGAGGCCAACTAACCTGAAATTCCGGAAATGTCAGCAGTCAGCTCCTGCCAGTTGGTGCGAGCTGGACGCAGCCGCCCGCTGCTGTAAGGACTGCACTTAACTGTAGCCTCCTGTGTCCTTCTTACTTCTGAGTGCAACGCTGAGCATGTGGGGCCCAAGATCACGTATCTGGAGCTACTGGTTCAAGATCCTAAATGGGGTATAAACATTTACTTAGCCCACTTCCCAAAATCCCAGTGAAATGGTAATATGCAAAAAATGAAGACTTCCATAATAGTCCTTAACCAAGAAGGGCACCAGCAGCCAACTAGAAAACATGAAAAGCAAATGAAAGAGAAGAAAGCAGATGGAATCCAACCGAATCCAACCGAAGTAGCTAGAGGAAACCATAGCTGAAACAAGCCCGGAGGAGGGCTACTGTGGAGACAGGAGTGGTTCTTGCCAGGGAGACCTTATGCTCAGATGTGGGGGGTTTAAGGGGAGAGTGGGCCAAATAATCAACGTAATTAGTTAAAGGGTAAAGAATCGGGTTGGCAGGTTGTATGGAGGTCAAGGCAGCTGGATCCCATATGATCGACTGTATAGTTCAAGTCTCAGACCTGGTGGCTTGAAAAATCATGGTGGGGACCAGCAGATGGCATAATGGTTATGTCTCCGGACTGTAGTCGATTACAGTTCAAGTCCCAGACCTAGTGGCTTAAAACTCATGCTGGGTGCATCTGCATGCGTGCCCAAGACCCCAAGAGGAGAAAGGAGGAGAAGGGACTCTGCCTTAGTCATCCCCCCGAGGGGGGATGGTGATTTTGTGCTTCCTCTCTCTCTCTCTCTCTCTCTCTCTCTCTCTCTCTCTCATAAGCAAACACACCCTATAGCAAAAAAAATCTCTTTAAAAAAAAGAAGAAAGGAAGAGAAAGAAAGAAAGAAAGAAAGAAAGAAAGAAAGAAAGAAAGAAAGAAAGAAAGAAAGAAAGAAGAAAGGGAGAAAGAAAGAAAATTCATGCTGGGTGCATATGCATGTGTGCCCAAAGTCCCAAGACAAGAATGGAGGAGAAGAGATTTGCAGTATGATCATCTTCCTTGGGAAATAATTTCTCACTTTCTCTCTCTCTCTCTCTCTCTCTCTCTCCCTCTCTCCCCTCTCTCCTCTCTTCTCTCTATTTGGTGAGCTCACACGCCCTAGATAGAGATAGTGATATACAGATATTTTATATATATATATATGTATATGTATATATATGTGTATATATATACATATATATATATGTGTGTGTGTATATATATATATATATATATATATATATATATATATAATCCCTCTATAAGAAAGCTTTCAAACCCCTTGGAAGGAAAAAAAGGTAAGTTCATAGTCACAAATTATAAGGTACAGCCAAATGAAGTGGTATTTGCCTATAAATCTCAACTACTCTGGAGGCTGAGACAGGAAGACTATGGGTTAAAGGCCAGGTCAGGCCAGGCTAAAGCAACATAGAAGACCTTGTCTCAGAACAAAAACATATATATACAAGGTCCATGAAGAAATAAATTATCATGAAGTAGAGTCAACAGATATAACAAATGGAAGAATCAGTCCTCACAGATCTGCATATAAAAGAACACTCTGAAAGAGAATATGAAATAACTACAATCAACCAAAGATATAAACAGAGGCATATAAGCCATAACAAAAGAAGACAATATAAAATCAGGGCAAAGAACTTTTAAAAAGAACCAAATTGAGTATAAATGAAAAACATACTCACTGGAATTAGAAATTCAATGGACAAGGTAATGAATAAGAAGGACAAGGGTGAAGACAGAATCCATAACCAGAAGATGGATTTAATGAAATTTCTCAGACTTTAGGAAAGAGATAAAAACTACAAAAGTATGGTTAAGAGCCTTGGAAAATAATGTGATTATGACCCTTGAAATGGTTCAGTATAGATCAAGTAGATATTCCAGAAAGAACAAAGAACAGAAAAAGGTAGGAAAGACAATATTTAAGAAAATAACAGCGAGAATTTTCCAGAACTACAGAAAACAAAAGCAAGTCTTCAGGTTCAGAAGTATACAAAAGCCCTAGTGAGTATAAAAATTAAAAATGTCACGATTTGGCCACACCACTATGATACAGCAGTAACACAAGTGCCCCACAAAGCTGGAAACCATATGGTTAGTTACAGGTTTCGATCCCCAGGGTCATCTTGAAAATACATCAGCAGCTTGTACAGGCATCCAAGATCCTGGGAAACTGGAGGGCTAGCGAAGAGAGATCAAATGATGGAACCCTATCCAGGGTGTTTCTCTCTCTGTATGTCTCTTACTGTCTCTGTCTCTCTCTCCCCCACCTCATGCACACACTATCATTAAAATAAATAAAAAATAAAAACTCACAATTTGATACACTATGGTGAAACTTCAGAATGATAAGGACAAAAATCTTAAAAACAACCAAAAGACAAAAGTACAATTTCTAAAAACAAAAAGAAAAAAAAATCCAATTAGAACATCATCAAACTTGTCATTGGTCAAAGTAGAGGTCTGGGGGCTAGTAGGTAGCATGATGGTTAAGGGTGCAGGACTCCCATATGACTGACCGCAGTCTGAGTTCCAGACCCGGCAGCTTGCTTTCTCACTTTCCCTCCCTCTCTTTCTCTCACTCTGTTTCTCTCTGGTCAAATTAAAAATAAACAAACAAACAAATAAATAAATAAACAAAACAAAACAGACACCTGTGAAAAATTAATAACTCCTCATGGTGCTAAGGGAAAATACTTCTCATCTTTGATCATTCTTATTCTATACCCAGCTAAATTTTCATTCAAGACTGAAAGTGAGACTAAGTGCCATGGTGGTTAAGGCAACTGGACCCCACACGGTTAACTATGCAGTTTGAGTCCTGGACCTGGCAGCTTGAAAAACACACCAGGCATGTGTGCATATGTGCCCAAAATCCCAAAAGGAGGGAGAGATGGAAGAGAAGGGTTTGCGATCCATGAGGAGAGGGTGTTTTATCACTTTCTCTCTCTCTCGTTCTGTCTCTCTCAAGCAAGCACATGCGCTCCCTAGCAAATTTTTAAATTAAATTAAATTTTTAAAAAGACTGAGTGAAATAAAACCTTTAAACCAACAATCTTGAGAGTTTATCATTCATTAACCCTTTCTGAAGGACCTACTAAAGGATTTACTTGAGTAGAAACAATCATTAAATCCAGGAGGAAGATGTGGAGGGCAAAATCAAATAAAGAAATTGGTAAATATGTTGTCAAAATTAAATAACAATTTGCTTTAAATGAGTACTGATAACTAACTTGAGAGGACTTTTAAAATAAAGTAATGCTAAGATACCAGACAACAACATAGAAGATTACATAGAAAATAAAAAATTTCTGAGGTCCAATATTAAATTGTTTTTTTAATTTGCTATAGAGTATATGCACTTGCCAGAGAGAGAGAGAAAAAGAGAAACTACACCCCAGAGGGTATGGTCACTCTCTCTAGTGTGTACACACACCCTGTAGTAAATCCTTTAGTAGGGTTTTAGGCACACATTCACACACGCCCAGAGTATCTTTCAAGCCATCAGGTCTAGGACTCAAACTGTGTAATCATCTATACGGAATTTAGCCGTCGTAACCACCACACCACCTAGCTGGCTAAAATAATACATTGATTAACTCTACATTCTTTAAGAATTTTACAGCCAGCCTCATAATCTACTGGCTAAGGGAGCCAGATTCCACGTGGTTGACTACAGTTTGAATCCTAGCCCCAGTAGCTTGAAAAGTCGGGCATGTGTGTGCAAACTCAAAATCCCAACAGGATGGAAATGGGAGAGAAGAGACTGTAGCATAACATGCCCTAAGGAGTGTGATTTCCCCCGCTCCCTTCCCTCTTTCTCACTGCCTCTATCTATCTCGGGCAAGCACACATGCCCTAAGGAGTGTGATTTCCCCCGCTCCCTTCCCTCTCTCTCACTGCCTCTATCTATCTCGGGCAAGCACACATGCCCTCTGACAATTAAAACTAATTTTTAGGGACCAGCAGATGGCACAATGGTTATGTTGCTAGACTTCCACATGACCAACCATAGTTCAAGTCCCGGACCCAGTGGCTTAGAACTCACGTCAGGTGCATGTTTGTGTACCTAAAATACTAAGAAGAGACTGGAGGAGAAGGGATTGGGTCATGGCCATCCCCCCGGGAGGTGATTTCTCACTTTCTGTGTCTGTCTCTCCAGTGAGTACACACACCTTATAGCAAAAATCTCTCAGAAAAAAAAAAAAAAATTAACTAAACTTAAAAAAAATTAAATGAATGGAATTAATAATTTCTAAACCAAAAGAGGAGAAGTGGGGGCCAGCAGGTGGCATGGTGGTTAAGGTGCTGAACTCCCACTTTGCTGACCACAGTTTGAGTCCTGGAACTAGCAGCTTGCTTTCTCACTTTCTCTCTCTTTCTGTCTCTCTCTCTCTGGTGAGCGAATATGTTCTTAGCAAATTTAAAAATAATAATAATAAAATAAGATAAAGTAAAATAAATAAGTTTGAGAAAAAGAGAGAAAAAGAAGAAAAGGGGCCAGGGTTGGCATAGTGGGTAAGGTGCTGGACTTCCACAGAACTGACCACATTTCAAGTCCTATCCCCATTGGCTTGAAATTCACATCAGGTGCCTGTGGGTGCATGCCCCAAGTCCCCAAAGAATGGAGGAGAAGGGACTGCGGTGTGACCATTACCCCTGGGGAGTGATTTCTCACTTTCTCTCTCTCTGTCTAGCAAGCGCATGCACTCTTTAGCAAAAATCTCTCTTTTAAGAAAAAAAATAATAACAAAGAACTTGAGATACTGACAATCCACTAAGGAAGGAATAAGGGGGATGGAAAAAATCCAGATATACAAAAGCTGATTAAATTCAAAGCAGAAAGCCTAAAAGCACAATGTTAAATGATGCATACATGTAGTATATGAGCATGTATGTATATTAAAAGTGTGAATAAATATAAAATATTGTTAATAGACTACATGTAAGACAAATGTAAAAATAAGAATAGGAAACATATTCACCAATTTCAGTAGAGTGGCTATGTCAAAAGGGTAAAGAAGGAGATTGAAACTGAAAACAGGGTACCAGCCCCAGAGCACAGAGGTTAAGAACTGTGCACTGGGAGCTGGATCCCATATGGCTGAGCATGGTTCAAACCCCAGCTTCGGAAGCTTGACAAACAGGCCAGGCGTGTGTGTGTGCGTGCACATGTGTGCCCCAAATTCTGGAAGGATGAAGAAACAGAGGAAAAGGATTGCCACACAATAATGTCTGTCTAGGGTTCTCTCAAGATGAGAGAGAGAGAGAGAGAGAGAGAGAGAGAGAGAGAGAGAGAGAGAGAACACGAACTTTCCAGCAATAAAGATTTGTAAAAAAAATAAAAGTAAAAATAAATTAGAAATCAAAAATAGGTACAAAGGGGTTTCAATGCTCCTTCACTTTTTTTTTTTTCTATAATGTGAAAAAAGAAAAAGGCCAGCAGGTGGAGTAGTGGTTAAGGCAGCTAGATCCCAGGCGGCCAGCTTCATCGTTCAAGTCCCAGACCTGGTGGCCTGAAAAAACATGCCAGACACATGTACATGAATGCCCAAAATTCCGAAAGGAGATTTCAGCATAGCCGGCCCCCTGTGGGGTGACTTCTCACTCCCCCCACCACCGTCTCTGTCCTGGCAAGCATATGCACCTCATAGCAAACTAAAACATTGAAAAGAAAAAAAGGTAAATCATGAGCCATTCACTCCAATGGAGTAATTCTACACATACAGCTCAGAAAACTATCCCTTAATAATTGAAAACTGCAGAGTAATAGATAAAGCATGAAAAAGTATAAAATGAGACCTAAGAAAGAAGATTGAAAACAGTTCTGTCTTCGCTTACTGTTATTGGCATTAGCGTTCTACATGCAGAAGTTTCTGGGAAAGAAAATGGATTTAACTTGCAGAAGAAAAGATTGATATGAGGGTAAAGGATGGATTGTATGACTCCAAGGATTTTTTTTAACATTTAATGGGATTTAGTGTATTTATTTTAGAAGAGTCTTTTTCCATAAGTGACTTACAAATAAGAATGAGTGGACAGGATTGGCTCCACAGCCTAGTGACAGAGGAAGCCAGGCCCCACATGGCCAACCATGAGGTTTGAAAACACTCTAGGCACATGTGCATGCATGTCTACAATCCCGAAAAGGATGGGGGAATGGAGGAGAGGGGATTATGGCATGACCACGCCCTATTGGGGGTGACTTCTCCCCCTCTCTCTCTGTCTCTCTCTGACAATCACACAAACCCTCTAACAAATTTTTAAATATATAAATGTAAATTAAGAAAAAAGAGCAGCTGGGATAATTTAATAAAAACCCCTTTCTGAACGCAAAATTTTCCAGTAGATCCTTGGTTCTCAAACTTGCAGGTCTGCAAACCTCTGGGTAAAAATGTCAAACTGAGGAGGGTCCTCCACCCGCTGCTGTCTGGGGAGGAGATTGAGTGTAACTCTGTAAACCACTCACCTGCCTTCACCCACTGCTCTGTCGGTTTTCATAAGGCAACGCGCTGGATGAAAAGAAAACCAGAATCCGTTCCAAGTGTGGTGGCTTTCTGCAGTTCTGCTCCCATGCATTTTCAGTTAGTTGGCCCTGCTTACCCTGGCCAGAGTCAAGAGAAAGTAAAATATAATGACATCTTTTTCTTTTCTTTCTTTCTTTTTCTAATTGCCAGAGGGCACACATGCTGGCCAGAGAGTCAGGGAGAAAGCAAGCACTCCCAGTGGGGCGTGGTCATGCACTGTCCCTTCTCCTCCATTTCTCTATCCTGTCTGGATTTGGGGCACACACGCGCGCACGCACACACACACACACACACATACACACACAGTGTATTTTTCAAGCCACCTTGACTCAGCCACACTGGACCCGGCTTCCTTAACCATCAAGCTAGGGGGCCAGCCCCAAATCTTTTTCAATCAAACTGGCCATGAAGACAGACCCAGCAAGGAAAATTCTCATTTTTTTTAAAGTCTCCCGTTTTTATTGTTAAGTTTGTGGCAGGTGAAAATAGAGCCTCTACTTTTTTGTCTTTTCTCAAAGTGATGATAAAAACGTTCACGTAGTCACAAAACACCAGCCATGACATCTCAGGCAGTGCTGTAGAAGCTTCGCCGACTCCTGGAGGGTCCTGTGAGCATTCTGAAGGTCGTTCTGAAAAGTCCTCCCTGTTCTTTTTAAAATAAGTTTTAATTTAATCTTAAACAACACACATACTTTAAATAGACTATTCTATTAACTTCTATAAAAGTATATACCCACCTCATCCGTGATACTGTGTGAGGTCATTTTTTAGGAAACTTATCTGGATGGACCCAATAGCAATAATGCATAGGAACTTCTATTTCCACATCTCGCATTTGAAATCTCAGAAATAGCATCCAAGACTGAAGTTAATGAGATACAGTGTGGTAAATAGTATCTTTTATCCCATCTCTAAAGACAGTTCTATTTTCACTTAGATAAGAAACAGTAACTGCTATAAATCACTGTAAGGTGATTTGTACTTTCAAGCAAAAATCGTAACACTTTCATGCTGAAAAGCAATTAATCATACTTTTTGTTTGTTTGTTTGTTTTTGCTATAGGATACATGCACTCAGCAGAGAGAGGGAAAGTGAGAAATCACCCCACTGGGGGGATGGCCATGCCGAAATCCCTTCTCCAGTCTCCTCTCCGGATTTTGAGGCACACGCATACACGCGCCCAGCATAATTTTCAAGTCACTAGGTCCCGAGTCAAACCACACAGATCGGCTAAGTGGGATCCAGATCCTTAAACTCCATGCCATCTGTTAGTCGCATACTTTATTTTCTTTTCAAATTTTCTTATACTACAACATGAATAGGCCTATATGTCTTATCTTCTGCTTAATCTGAAAAATCTGGATTAACAGTCCAGGCTGAATTTTATTCTAGCAACAGGAGTACATAGCTACAGATAGTTCTCTTTATGTCAAAGGAAAATAACAACAAATACAGGAACATCTCACTCTGAAGTTCCTTTATTTTGGTTTAAACCTCCCTTAACAGGCTCCATTCAAGTCTTTGGAGCATTATTAAATGATTCTACTATTGATTTTCTGGGCTTAGTTCTGGTGAAAATGGAGTGAGTTCAGCACTAATGACTGGAGCCCACTCGCTGTGTACTCAGAGTTCTTTCCTGCAGTCATCCTTGTAACTTAGACCCGGCCTGGAAACAGGACAGGTGGGAAATGGGACGTGGGCGTTCACTCATCTCTCTTACTCAAACATAGCACTACTGCTATTTCTGTTCCTTTTCTTGTGAAACGTTACAGGTATTGGTATATCTTGCTATCCAGCAGGAGACTGTAGGCTTCATTTCTACCTCTGAAATCCAAATTTCCATTGAATCACTTTTAGGAAAGCATTTCTCTCCTTTCAGCCTCCTTCTCCATGGACCGTTTGTGTGATGTTGAGTCATCGCGTGATCAGAGGTTACCGTAAGAATCTGTCATGCCAGTTTCCACCTTAAAAAGAAAAGCAAAAATCTCTCCAAAAAAAAAAAAAGCCTCTGAGACAAATCAACCTTTGTTTTTAAATGGGTAAAAGAAAAGAACACATAAGAGGAAAAAAAGAAGTTTCTTAAGTTTAGCCTCATAATCAGGGAAATGCAAATTAAAGCCACAGTGAGACACCATTTCACACCCCATCGGATTAGTAAAAATTGTAGTCCGACAATGCCAAGTGTGGATGAGAATGTAAAACTACAGAAACTCTAATGCAAATTGGTTGGAGGGAGGAGAGACCAAACTGGGTAAAAGCATGTTGAGAAATAATTTGCATTACGGTAAAGTTGGTGTGCACATTCCACAACCCCAGGTATTTAGTTCCTAGGAGAGATATGCACACACACACACACACAGTAGACTATACAGATGATATGAAACTAGCTTTAATTTCTTAAGTGTGGCAACTCTGAAATATTTAGGAATAAAATGTCAAAATGTCTCCAACTTTAAAATGGTTCAGTAAAAAACATGGAGAGAAAAAAGTGTGATAAAATGTTTTTAAAGGGAGGGAGGACAGGCAGTGGGGGGAAGAGTCTGCAAGTTTGAACCATGGCTCAGCCAATTTTTGTATTATAACCTGGGCAATGTATTTGATCTCAGTTCAGTCATCTCTGAAGTGGGAGTGATAGAGGTGTATACTTAGCAGAGATGTTGTGAGTATTAAATAACTTAAAGTACTTGGCGTGGCAGTACTTCGTCATAAGCCTTTTTTTTTTTCTTTTTTTGGAGAGGTTTTTGCTATTGGGCGCGTGCGCTCACCAGACAGACAGAGAGAGAGACAGAGAGACAGAAAGCAGGAAATCACCCCCCAGGGAGTATGGCCACACCACAATCCCTTCTCCTCCATTCTCCTCTCTGGATCTTGGGCACGCACGCACACGCGCCCGGCGTGAGTTTAAGCCACAGGGTCCGGGACGCGAACCGCGGTCGACTACGTGGGAGTCCAGTGACATAGCCATTACGCTAACTGCTGGTCCCCGTCATAAGCCTTTAATAAACGTTAGTTAGTACTCTGAGAGCTCCACTCCGCGATGACGTCCGCGGAGACTCAGAAGATGGTGTAACCTGCTTGGTCCCATGACTGGCAGCCAGTGGGTGGAGCTGGAAAAGCGGGGGCTCCCCAGAAGACAGGCATGTGGTCCTGCCAGCAGATATATCAGGACCTGCTGGAGGGCCACCGGCAACGCAACGCCCTGTGTGGCTGGATCCACGCAGGAGAGCCCCATCCTCCTCAGGCCTCTCTGTGTCCCTGATAGGCCAGTTGTGACTGGGGTTCCAGACCGCTGGCTTGAATTTCACGTGTGGCACATGTGTGTGCTCAAAATCCCTAGAGGAGACTAGAGGAGAAGGGATAGCAGTGTGGCCCTCCACCCAGAGGAGTTATTTACCTTTCCCTCTCCATGTCTCTGTCTCTCTCATCTTGGACAAGCACACATGCCCTATGGCAAAAAAAAAAAAGATGTTTTAAAATGAACATTTAGTGAACATTTAGAGCATGGTGAAATGCTTATTAATATACTAAATTTAAAAATACAAGATGCCTAAACTTCAAATATAAACTTACACAAAAAGAGGGACTAGCAGGTGGTGTGGTTGTTAATGTTCTGGACACTCCTACGTGGCTGACCATGGTTTGAGTCCCGAACCTGGTGGTTTGCTTTCATACTTTCCCTCTCTCTCTGTGTCTCTCTCTGGTCAAATGAAAACAAATGAATGAATGAGTGAATAAAATTAAATAATTATTTTAAAAATTAAAAAATATACACAAAACATTTACATGCATACAACATATTATTTGTATGCACACACGTGCATATGTAACATACAAACACACATATGATGTAATACATGCATGTGAATACATGGTTATATATAATACAGTGTGTTCCTGTGTATATACATATTTACATATGTGATATAGTTACATTGAGTCGTCAGAAAAATCATGACGTATTTTTCTATGTTTTTCTATGTAAAAAATGCATCATGACTTTTCTGATGACTCACTATGTGTGCATATATGCTATGCCATATTTATATGTACATATATACATATGTGATGTGCGTGTGTGTCTGTATATACATCATGACTTTTCTGATGACTCACTATGTGTGCATACATGCTATGCCATATTTATATGTACATATATACATATGTGGTGTGCATGTGTGTGTCTGTATATGCATCATGACTTTTCTGATGACTCACTGTGTGTGCATATATGCTATGCCATATTTATATGTACATATATACATATGTGGTGTGCATATGTGTGTGTATGCATCATGACTTTTCTGATGACTCACTGTGTGTGCACATATGCTATGCCATGTTTACATGTACATATGTACATATGTGGTGTGCATGTGTGTATACATGCATATATACATCGCACGAAAGAATAAACCTGGAAGTTTATAGACCAAACATGAGGATGAGTTGCTCTCGATGAAGAGATGGAGGACGATTTTTCCTGTTTTTTTTTTGTTTTGTTTTTCTTCTTTCTATCTGTAGTTCACATTTTCTTATATTTCTATAGAGGAAACGTGAAACTGGTGGCTCTGGAGAGCTATTTGGCACATCTAATAAAGTCACAGATTTTGGACTTAACATTCCAAAACACTTCCGCTCCTGGGTGACAGTCTTTACACGCACACAACGGGACACATATGAGGAGGTCCACACCAACACTGAGGAGCATGGAAACAAGCCCGTCCATCAGCAGAAGCATAGGCGATATGTGACAGTGACAAGAAGGAAGCAGAACCGCTATCATCAATGTGGACATGTCGCAAAAATAGGACACAGAGTGTGTTATCTGCCAACTGCACAAATGCAAATGCAGCATGATAGCGTGCACTGGGAGGTTAGACACATGCCAACCCACACTACCTGATGTGCCGTTTATGTGTAAATACATGTGCAGTAATACTTTTTTCATTATTAAAAATTTACATTTAATCACTGCACATCTTTACAGCATACAAGATGGTTTTTCCCACCATGAATACAGTGCGTATGTGTCAAGTCATGATATTACCATGTACATGATCACCAACAGATAATGTTTCATTTTTGTTTCTGTTTTTTTTTTTTTTTTTTTTTCCTGTGATCCCCTCCCTCCCACCCCCTGTAGTAACATTTCTTAGCGTATGGGAGTGACAAACACCAAATGCAGGACAATGGTTATCTCTGGAATGTGAGGAAGCCACCAGGATTAGGGAGGGGGGCACCAGGGGTGCTGGGGGGCTTCAGTTACACCTGTCAAGCTTCATCTCTTGGGCTGGGTAGTTGGGTACAGATGTTTATTATATAATTCTCTGTAGCAATTTTTTTTTGGTGTGCCCAAAATGTTTCATAATACAACAGTAGTACTTGTAATATAACATTTAAATGCATCTCTAGTTATGTAATTAATTGAAAATGCAATCGTGGACTTTTGGAATAATTTTTTTTTTTGGAATAATTTTTAAAAATATTTTTACAGTCTTATTTTTTTGCAAAAACAGGATTTCTAAACCAGAATACTTAATTTCTAAAAAAACAGAAATGATTTTTTATGAGAATATTTGATCATAATAATTACTCAATTTGGTTTAAAACTCAACTACCTCCACTGGAGGGAATATTAAGGTTTACACTCTCCTTGCTAAAAATGCATATTTAAAAGAGGAGATTAAAGACATTGGATCTGTAAAGAGTAGTCATCTTTTTATTCTTCCAACATATTCTAGTTTGAGAGGGCAAGTTATGGCTCAGAGCAGCCCAAGGGAATCAAACCATGCTTCCAGCTTGGTACCGCCAATCTGTACAGCCCTGGTTGACTTCACCGGGAGGCAGAATGACACATTTGCACATGGTTAAACAGTGAGATAGATTTAAACTTTCTTAAAATAAGGTAAAGAAAACATTGGGCACATTCCACATTTTCCCCTAAGTATATCGTACCTTCAAGTCATGCTTCATTTTGCATTCTTCAGAGTGCCAAAAACCCTGTTTAAATTGTGTACATAAATCACTTCATCCCGGGTGAAATAAATTTGTCTTTTCCAGAGAAAGATGGCACCTGTCCCCTAGGGGCCATGCCTG
Source organism: Tupaia tana (assembly GCA_026018925.1). Classification (NCBI taxonomy): domain Eukaryota; kingdom Metazoa; phylum Chordata; class Mammalia; order Scandentia; family Tupaiidae; genus Tupaia; species Tupaia tana. The sequence continues at coordinate 6,759,232 of JAKSZU010000002.1, forward strand.
CTCTGGGCGAGGACCCCAGCTCAGTAAGGATCAAAGGCAGGTGTTGGTAAGGACCCATGCTCTGTCTGGAAGGCTGGAGTTGGAGTTCTCTTCCTTTCTGTTACCCATCCAGCACCATCGGGTTAAGAGCGGCAGTGTGGAAAACTCGAAAACTACCTCCGGAACACGCGATCTCAGCAGTTCCGGCGTGTGGGCAACGTGGGATTACAAGGGCAGACAAGATCTTCAGAAAGCAGGACTGAGTACGAAACTCGCAGACTGACGGTGCCAGAGCTCACACACCCTGAAATTAATGAAGATCTCGTGGAGGGGTGTGTATGCTCTGAACCAGACTCTCCTCTCACAAAAGAAACCACCCTGGGGTGCCTGTCACTTACATACTCCCTCAGTGCCTCTAAGACGGGGCTAGACTGACGATTATGTTTACACACACACACACACACACACACACACACACATACACAGTCCTGGGAAGACGCACACCAGCTAGACTGACAATTATGTTTACACACACACATACACAGTCCTGGGAAGACGCACACCAGCTAGATTAACACTTATGTTTACACACAAACACACACACACATACATAGTCCTGGGAAGACGCACACCAGCTAGACTGACAATTATGTTTACACACACACACACATACACAGTCCTGGGAAGACGCACACCAGCTAGACTAAGAATTATGTTTACACACACACAGTCCTGGGAAGGCGCACACCAGCTAGACTGACAATTATGTTCACACACACAAAACACACACACACACACATGCGCAGCCCTGGGAAGACGCACACCAGCTAGACTGACAATTATGTTCACACACACACACACACACACACACACAGTCCTGGGAAGACGCACACCAGCTAGACTGACAATTATGTTCACACACACACACACACACACACACACACACACACAGCCCTGGGAAGACACACACCAGGGCCTGCATTCCAGACGTTTCCTTGCAAAGGAGCGGGCCTGCGAGGCAGGCCAGGCGGGCGGGGCCCTGTTGCTCAACCTCCCCCTCCCACCCCCGCCCCGCTTCCCTTCCTGGCTGGAGGAGGAGCTGGGACGAGTGAAACTAGTTCATGTGTCAGATACGCAAGATCTGGCAGAGCAGGGTCAGGCGGCAGCACCGGCCTGTGAGAACACCCGCATCTGCCAGGCACTTCCCGGGCCCTAGGCGGACGTGTAAGGACCCAGGTGGTTTCCAAACCCACCGCTTCGCCCTGCCCCCAGCACGCGCGCGCACACGTATGCCCACGCCCTAGGAAAGGCAGCAGGTACACCTCCTTGCCGTGCAAAGTGCTTAGTGCAAACAGCCGTTGCCCTAAGGCGCTCCCCAGGAAAGTGAGAGTAGTCCTCCCCTGGAAGAGCGAGAAGCTTCTGCTTCTGAGGGCGCAGGCCAAAACCCCTCCTTCCTTGTAGGCCTGGCTTTCCGTGTCACTGAACAATAAAAGGGCTGCGTCTACCCTTAAAGATCACTCAGTGCCCCGCTTTCCAGTCGGTGGTGGTGGAGTCTTCGTTTCACAACGAAATGCAACACCTGCTAGGACAGGCCCATACCAGGCTCTTCCGCAGACCTCAGCCCCCGATCTCAGAGCGGTTGGGGCTGCTCTCGGGAAGCGGTCGGGGCGGTGCTGTCCGCAGGGAGCCGCGCAGGCCGGCGCACTCGGGCCCCACGTTCAGTAGCAGTAGGGGAGGCAGAGCTGATTTTCCCCTGACCTGCTCTTTCTCTCCACGCGTTTCTCCCCAGCCATTTTCCTTTCTTTTCCTTCTTCCTCTTTCTGCCCACTCCTTGGCACGGTCCCTTCCTTCTAGACTCCGCAAGGCCAGTCAGGAGGGAGGATTGCAGGCCTGTGAGCGGGGAGTCCTCCCCAGCAGAGGACAAGGGCAGAGCGGGGACTCCCACCTCCTCCAGTCGAGGTAGTGCGCTGTGAGAACCAGCCCGGGCGGGTCTGGACACGCTCCACTGTTCTGCCGCTCACAGGGTTATTTCATTTATTTATTTATTTTTTGTCACTTTAACTTCAGCGATCTTCAGTGCCCCTGAAGGCAAGTAGCACACCTGAATCGTAAAGCGTCAGATGAATTGAGTTCAAAGTTTTATTTTTTACTTTTAAAGCCCTCAATAAATTAGGGCAAAGGTAGCTGGAATCCAGCCCCTGCCCTGGCGTTCCTCTGGGATTATTAGGGTTGGCTAAGCAATCTGCTCTTGAGAAACCAGGTGTAACGCGACCTGGGTGGAGGGAACCAGGGGTTGTTTGTGGGACTTTCTCCTCCTCTGTGGCGTTTGCCAGTCTCTCAGGAGCAGTTCTGCCAGCTCGCACCAGCTCAGTGAGGTGGCTGTTGACCTGACTTTGTTATGCAACTTGAGGGACACAAAGTGTCCCGCCATCCCTGCCCAGTATTCCAAGCTAGCACAAGAGGAGGAAATGGGTCAGTACAAATTCTGGAACCTCACCTTCACCCCTATCGTCCTCAGGAGCATTAGGGCTCTACCACGGGCTGGAAGAGGGTCCTTGGGACTGAAGTGATAGAATACAATTAAAACAAGCATTCTGGACCCATCTGGGTTGATCCTAAAGAAAGCTATCCAGGGACCAGTAGATGGCATAATGGTTACATAACTGGACTCCCACACAGTCAGCCGCTGTTCAAGTCCCGGACACAGCAGCTTAAAACTCATACTGGGTGTGCATGCGTGCCCAAGATCCCAAGAGGAGAATAGAGGAAAAGGGATTGTGGCAAGGCCATTCCCCCAGGGGGGTGATTTCTCGCTTTCTGTCTCTCTCTGTCCCATTGGTGGGCACACACACCTTATAACAAAAATCTCTCTCTCTAAAAAAGAAAAAGAAAGCTCTTTATATTCACTCTTTTCTGTTTCCTTTACCTTTACATGGAGTCATATTTAGTCCTGTTCTCTACGGTTTTGACATTTCCAGCAAACTAGTCATCTCCTTTCTAAGACTCTTTTAAAAATTACGTTGACAGGAGAGTTAGGATTCTGCTTTTCTCTCCTCACTGATCCTGCATATCCCAGCTGCTGCGGCCACTAACAGGTGACATTTGGTGTTTTCCAGGTGGTGCTGCTTCCCCAGGGAGAACTGAGAGACCATGGGACATCATACGTCATGGGAGACCCGGAACTCACAGAAGGAAGATCTGTTAAAGTGGCTTTGTTCCAAACCCCCGGGGTGCCTCCGTGATCACACCAAATCCAGTTCTGCCCACTCAAATCAGGTTCCCAAGGTCAAAAGACAATCAAACCCACAATAACAGCAGCAAAAGTAGGTAGGAGTGTAGTCAGCAGGGAGACCAGCCCCATGGAAGGAGCTTGCTGATTTCACTCATGTTCTCCTTGAGAAGGGACTAGAATTTACAGAAGAAAAAAAAGACTTTTTTTCCAAGAAAAAAAGCAAAAAGGAAAAGTGAACCACTTTCAAAAGATAAAGGAAATGTTTCTCTGTTTCGGAAAGTGATCTAAGCCCTACTGGAAGTGCAAGTCACAAGCCTGGACAACGTGCGGTCATCTCCAGGGGGGCTGAAGAAGCCGACCCTCCTCGCTGTCCAGACCCCCTCCAGGGTCCTGGCCGGAACACCAGCTGCTTCCCTTCCGTGTTTCCTAGGGCGTGCTCCATGGAGGGGACTGGACCCCTTTTCATTTCCCTCCAACAGTGTGGTCCTTCCTCCAGCACTTTAGCTCAGTGTCCCCACAGCATCTCTGGAGAATCAAATCTATTTATTGGGTGGTCAGAAAAGTCAATGTATTTTTCTATGCAAAAATCTGTCATGACTTTTCTGACCACCCAATATTACCATGGGAAGAATACAGATTTTTAGGGGAGCTGAGACAAGAAAATCTTTTGGTTGAAATGTATTTCACTAAGTTTCTCAGTGATACACATAACCTACCTAGATGGTAAAGACTCAAAGTCCTGGGAGAAATGACCCACAGTTTCTATTTGGGCTTTCCTCTTTTACTGTATGCTATTTGAATCAAGTTAGAGAAGTAATAGTATTCTTAAGTGTGGTATCCTTGGCTTGTACCCTTACAAATCATTGACATGTGTCCTTAAAAATTTCATTAAATGGGGGCCAGAAGGTGATGTGGTGGTTAAGCTGTTGGACTCCCACATGGCCCATTGCAGTTCAAGTCCTGGACCTGGGCAGCTTGCTTTCTCACTCTCTCTCTCTTTCTGGTCAAGTTAAATAATAATAATAACAACAACAATAAATAAAATCAAATAACTTTTTAAAATTTAAATGAACTCTCAACTTCTTAAATAATGATGCAAAACATAATTTGTTATAATCAGAAGACCAAGGGACCATTCATAGCATAAGAGAGAAAGAACTGGACTGAAGAAGAAGTATGGGAATGAATCTCAGTTTCTGACTGTTCCTTTTCTCAAAATTCTTTCTGGCAAAGATTAAATTGTGCCAAGTAGCTATCAGTTTTATGATGACAAGACTATCGAACGTGTTTCATTAAATACTTCCCTTCTCTTACAACTGTCTAAACAGGATTTTCCTATTTAGCACCCTATCAATCCAGCATTATGATTATACCGTCATAATTTAGGAGATTCCTGTGTATCAAACATTAATATTTGTAAAGTTAAAGTATCTGATGACTTGTATAGGGACTATGTAAGATTAAATATAGCATGTCATTGATAGTATTACAAAAGAGAGTAAATGAAAAAAAAAACTATTGTCTAGGCTTTGGTTGTTGCTGGAACAACTTGTAAGATGAAACATTTTAAGTGCTAGGTAGAATAAGGAAATGCTTTTTAAAGCATGGCATTGGGCCAGCCGGTGGCGACGGTTGGAGCAGCTAGAGCCCACATGGCCAAGTGTGTAGTTTGAGTTCAGATCAGCAGCTTGAGAGGCGTGCCAGGGCGCAGCACGTGTGTGCCCGAAATCCTGAGAGGAGAATAGAGGAAAAGGGATGTGCCATGTCCATCCCTGGTGAAGGGGTGCTCTCTCACTTTCACGCTCTCTCTGCTTCTCTCCAGCAAATGCACCATGATCTATAGCAAAATTAAAGATAGCAAAATTAAATAACAAAATGTATATATATATATATATATATATATATACACACACATATATACATACACACACATACACACACACATATATATATATATACACACACACTATATATACACGGCATTTAAGCAAAACCTTTTATATAATATAGTGCAGTGGTTTTACAGACTACATTTATTCAAAGACTTGCTTCAAAACAAAATATGAAATAGAAGCCAAATAAACAAGGCAGATAGAAACAAGTATTGAGAAAGCAGAGGGAAATGGGCTTTAGTCCTCTCCACTCTCTCAAGGACCGCAAAAGCACCTTTAGGGAATACTGAAGCTCTAGGATTTTGAAGGCCAATGTATAATAGTATCGTAAGGCGTATCAAAAAGAAAATAAATAAAAGGTGCTATTCTAGATGCTTTACCTTTCCCTTACAGCTGTATGTACGCACGTGTATGTTTGTGTGGGTTTGCAAAATACCATTCAATTCACATCCAATTCTTACCTTCATCACTGTTACTTCGTTCTGTAACATTCGTGGCATTTTATGAAAATGCAATACACAGATAGTGGACTCAGCGTTTATGAACTTTAAGTTCTAAGGTTTGTTTTGGTTTTGGTTTTTATTCTAACAATAAAAAAAAAAAGAACCCAAGGGCATGTTAGGTCAAAGAACATATGACCTGGATAAAATTATTAAGATAGATATTTCTATTTTGTAGAAAAACAGTTGCATCTCAATGAATGATTGTCAAATTATGAATGGGACTCTACAGCCTATTTTATGCAGAGCCCTGATTTTGTTGTTAGCTGAGACGCTGAGGTCCTGGAGACCAAGGACTTTTGAGGTCAATGTGATGTGTGCCAGTTGGGAAACTATTCTCTTCTTCCCCAGGAATCTGTATTGTATTGTTTTAAGTTAATATGACATTCTAACCACTTCAAAATATAAAAATTAGGAATTGACTTAAATCAGTTTAATGTTTCTATGTTTGTTTAGACTAATCCAGTCTGGTTCACACTGGACCACAGTCAGGAAGCTAATTAAAAGTACAGTCATTGGGGGCAGCAGGTAGCATGGTGTTTGAGGTGCTGGGCTGAGGTTTGAGTCCTCAACCTGGCCGCTTGCTTTCTCACTTTCCCTCCCTCCCTCTCTCTCTCTCTGTCTCTCTCTGGTGACTGCATGTGCCCTGTAGTAAGTTAAAAATAACAAAAAAAAAATGTTCTTTAAAGCATCGTCATTAAAGTGCAATCATGAAGATGTAAAAGTTCTATGACAGTTGATCTTGCGGCCAGATTGTGTCAGATTGGAGGTGATGGAGCATCCTTATGTAGCATATGTCACCGGCCACGAGGTTCCGGGATTAATGTAGGAGTCATAGGAAGGCAAAGGGTAATAGGAACAGAAGGCATTGTGCCTTCTTGGTAAGCAGAAGATGCCTAAGCGTGTACATGGACAATTCACAAACATGAGGCTGAGATAGCAAGGCTGGAGCAGGGGTTTAAAAGAATCTGATATTTCCTGTCGTCATAGAGCAACTCTCCCACCTAAAGTTTTTTGTTTGTTTGTTTTTAATATGCTGTAGGGCACATGAACTCACTGGTCAAAGAGGGAAAGTGAGAAAGCACCCCCAGGGAGGATGGCCATACGACAGTCCCTTCTCTGCCCTTCTCTCAGGATTTTGGGCGTCACACACACTCATCCAGTGTGTTACCGAAGCTCCTGGGTTTGGGACTTAAATGGCAAAATCAGCCATGTGGGATCCAGCCCCTTAACTGCTGTGCCACCAGCTGGCCCCCACCTAATTTCTTGAGCAAAAACTGGGATAAGATAATCCCAGAAGCTGATCTTTCATAAATCCAGAGCATTAAATCTTGGGCTGGCTGCAAAGGACTGTCATTTTGGCTTATCTCGCACGTGTCTGATCAAAGAAGGAGAAGTTTGCGTGGTGTGTGTCTGGTATAAGAGTACTTATTTACACGCCCCATGTATTTTCAAATTACGTAATTGGACATTTTAAAAATCACATTTCTTTACACATTGTAATGCTCTGATTCAAGCTAAAGTGGAATTATCCTGTTAAGTTCCTTTTGAGACTTCAGGAGAAACACTAGAAAATAATTTTCTGGGAATGAAATGAACACACTGACTTCCATTTTGTACCAGGGAATATTAGCTCCTGTAACGTCAGCCATTGCATGCCTAACTGTATGTATTACGTGCATTTCAGTATGTAAATGTAAGTGCTTTAGAGTGAGAAACCACCTCGGACCTAAATGAGGGAGTCAGACGAGTAGGCAGGTCTGCAGGTGTGATCACCCAGTCAAATGTATCATCTGAACAGCGTCACATAACGGGTTCCTCGTCAGGGACTTAAGTATCCTTTAGTATCATTTGGCAGAGGGAGGGGTCTTGTCTTTGTAAAAATATCTGGGCTTCTCAAGGCAATGATACTATTTTCAACCCAGTTTATTCAGATTACATTATCCAGGATGGCCTTGGTTGTAAAATTATAGACTCAGCCACGGTGACATGTGGGAGGCTGTGTGGGAAGGGTCCAGTTTCTCATCCAGGTCAGTGTGTCCCTGATCCTGGCTGGCTGCAGGATTATGGCGTGAAGATCTTTCAAGGATGACTTTTTATCTCTCTTGTGCTCAGGAAATAAATAAACTTCATATATATATATATATATATGTGTGTGTGTGTGTGTGTGTGTGTGTATACACATACACACATATTTAAAGTTCTTCTTTATATATATGTATATATACACACACATATATAATTATAAACTTTATATATAAACTATATATAAAAATAAACTATATTACGTGTGTATATATATATTTAATATATATATATAATCTGCACAGTATTTGAAGTTTGTCAGAACAGAGTTAAAAGGAAAAAAGAAAAGTGCTAACTATGTATAACAATATTTGCAAACTAACCCTCAGGATTGGTGTGAGGATCAAATATATCTGAAAATGGTAAAGGCCCTTGCAAATTGTGAAGAACTATTCACACCTATTGGTATAGACACAAAAGAATTACATTTCAGCACTGAAGTAAACAGGAAGAGTTTGGATGGCCACTCCAACCCACACAGCACTGTTTTTACCTTCAGCAGCTTTACTGATGTATATTTTATATACAGTAAAATCTATACATTGTAAGTCTACAACGTAGTGATATTTTTTATTTATTTACTTACTTTTTGTTTGTTTGTTTGTTTTTGCCGTAGGCACATGCACTCGCTGAAGAGAGGGAGGGAAAATGAAAAACCACCCCCCAGAGGGGATAACAATGCTACAATCCGTTTTCCTCTCCTCCCTCCTCCTCCTGAGATTCTGGGCACAAACACACACACACACACACACACACACACACACACACACACACACTTCTGGCATATTTTTCAAGCCACCAGGTCTGAGACTCATATCACGCAGTCACATGGAATCCAGCCGCCTAAACCTCCATGCCACCAGATTAACTCAACACTAATTGGCCTTTGCTCTTAATTTCTACGCCACCTTATTCTTACTTGCAGCCTCTCTTATTCTGTTGGATTCTCCAGTTATTAAACTTCTGTACTATTATTTAACTCTCAGTGTATATGTATTTTCTTTCCAAACTTGATTTTTAAATTCTCTCAAGAAGGAGAGCACTTTTTATGGTAGAAATCAAAATACTGGAGGGCATAAAAGCAGTGAAAATAGTTATGAATGCGGAAGGCAGTGTGGAATGGGGTAGGGGGAGAAGGGAAGAGTATAGAGAAGGATTGCATGAGAACAACTAGAGAGGCATGACATTAGTGGGACACAGAAATGGTTTATTACCTGTTGATGATAACATGTATAATATTCTCAACTGGACTGGTCTGAGAAATATTTCATGTTGGGTAAATTCTTTTTTTTTTTTTCTTTTTTTGGAGAGGTTTTTGCTATAGGGCGTGTGCACTCACCAGAGAGACAGAGAGACAGAAAGCAAGAAATCACCCCCCAGGGGGGATGGCCATGCCACAATTCCTTCTCCTCCATTCTCCTCTCGGGATCTTGGGCACACACACACGCACCCGGCGTGAGTTTAAGCCACCAGGTCCGGGACTCGAACCGCGGTCGACTACGTGGGAGTCCAGCGACATAGCCATTGCGCTAACTGCTGGTCCCTTGGGTAAATTCTTTATACAGCCAAATGATATGTAGTGATTGAATGTTTAAAAATTAATGAGAATAAATCATAATAATCTGAAAAAAATAATGAAGAGCTATGTGATGATGATGTGGATATTAATGCCTTTGTTTTGACTGGTACGCATGGTAATTGTGCTGGAAAAAGAAATGGAATACACTGAAGATACATGTGATTCAATGTTATATAAAAAAGATTATGATAATAAAATTAAATAAAAAAAGGAGAACACTTTTACCTTTTTTTTTTTTAAGTAAACCAAGCCTAGGAAAATACTTCAGAAATAGTACATTATTAATAAATATTTGTTACATAAATGATAAAAAGCTCATCATCTTTATATATTGTCAGCACAGCTGATATCCTAGTTTAGTATGATTGAATTGCATTGAATTTTGTTTCTTTGCTTATTTTGTATCTCAGAAGCTTTAGTTTTAAAATATTTTCAAGGCAGGGCCGGTAGGTGGCATGGTTGCTCAGGGCTCTGGACTCCCACATGGCCAACTGCAGTTTGAGTCCCAGACCTGGTGGCTTACTTTCTCACTTTCCCTCTATCTATCTCTCTGTCCGTCTCTAGTCAAATTAAAATAAAGTAAATAAAGTTAAATAAAATAATTCAAAAAAATATTTCAAGACCCAGACTCTGTGGTGCTGAAAGCCATGTGGTAACCACAGTTTGAATCTCCAGCCTGGTGGGCCTAAAACATGCTGGGCATGTGAGTGCAAGCCAAGGGTCCTAGAAAGCTGAAAGACTGGAGGATGGAGGATCACAGCCTCCCAGACCCTGTGGAAAGTGTTTCTCTCCCTCTTACTCTGTCATAAATATTGGGTCATCAGAAAAGTCATGGTGCATTTTAACATAGAAAAACATTGAAAAATATGTCATGACTTTTCCGATGACCTAATAAAAATAAAATAAATTAACAAGTCAAACCCTTTGTGAAAGGAAAGAGAGCTTCAGAACATAAGCTTGCTCAAACAAATTATCAGAGAAAAACTAAAAGGAATTCTAAGGCACCGTTAACATGTATGATAATTAATGTGTTTCAATAAATAAATTTAATGTTTTAGCCACTACTGTTCTTGCAAATGTCCCTGAGTGCCTTAACAAAAATAGCAATAACATAATTGATCACAAATGGGCAACGCTCTCAAAGGTATACAAGCGTGGGTAGAAAGAGAACCACTTCACCTATTCACCAGTCCTTTGAACTGAAAAGAGTTCAGATTATAAATATAAATACCCTTAAGTATAAGCCTGTATGTAAAACAAATACAACTACCCCTATTACTATTAAATAACAAGAAGAAAAAAACTTGTGAGCCTTACCTGGAAGGATGCCAAAGATAGACACTTGAGAATATTTTAAGGTAATTAGCATTTTTGTCTCTGTGTCAGTTAAAATAGGCTTTTGCCTGCTACTAATTTTCTTTGGGTTACTGAGACCATTGTATGAATGAAGGACTGTTAAAGGCCATTTATATTGTGCAAACAGAGGCACAAATTAGAGAGGGCATGCTAATAAGGAAAGGGGCTTATGAGTGCTCAATTATGAGCCCAGGACCTGTTTCTATTTTAGAGGGCTAGAAAACACATCAATCTTGCTTTTAGAATATTTTCAATTAAAATGAGCAGCACATCACACACTAGAGCCTGTGAAGGCTGCAGCCATGTGCATTTTGAGTAATTCTTACGTAGCATCTTAGTACCCAAACGGATACACATTTAATGGGCTGAAATACATTTGAGATCCCAGAAGACGAGGTCCCTGAGCTGCATGGAAAATTCTAAAGGAAAAGAAATATAAAACTGGACCATCTGTTTCACTTTACAACATGCAACCTTTGGGGTAGAAAATCTGAAAGAAGATGTTGTTTACAACCTGCACAGGGATGAAATACGGTACAAATCTTCACAACATGTTATCAACTTCCTCAACCCTAAGCATAACCAAATAGCACCCGCAAGCCTTTTTCCACATGCTAAAAACCAAGCAGGTGGCATGGTGGTTAAAGCACTGGACTCCTGTGTTATCAAGGACAGTTCAAGTCCCAGACCTGGAAGCTTGCTTTCTCTGTCTCATGCTCTCTGTTGAATGAACGTGCCCTGTGGCAAGATAAAAAATAATAATGATAATTTAAAAATTAAATAATTCTTAAAAAAAAAAAAAAAAGGGCAAGCCCAATGAGAGTGGGGCAGAGCAGGCTCCCTTCTCCTCCCCACTCAGAGACAACAGTGAGCAGATTACTCTCTGGCCCTAGGCAGGGTCTCTTCCCTAATTGGTGTAAGCAATTTGAGAAGCACCCACTCTGCACAGACAAGTATTTGGTAATCTACTGGTAATTTTGCACATGCGTGAGCCTGGTCTTGCTTTGTTTTAGCCACTACTTCCAGGTGCCTAACAGCATGGTTTTCGTATGTGCTTACCAAAGCATTGTAAGACACTGTCTCCAAAGTTACCTTTTCCCCTCTGTGACATACCTATTTTAGCCTTCTAGCTAGCCAGTGTTCAGTAAGATTCACTGAGTGGAAATATACAAAATAAAACAGTGAAGGTTAGCAAGAGGGCAGACCTTTAGCCTCCAAGTGGAAAAGCCACTCCTCCGCGCTATTCAACAAGCCCGGTGCTGAACCTCTGCACACCGTGACTGCGTGACTGCGTTGGTGTGGGGCCTTTCTTTTTCAGGGGGCGCTAGTCTTCTCTCTTAAAACCTTTGCAACTGTTAAGGCTTAAGTGCCATTTAAAGAAAAAGGAAGGAAAAGAAATGAGCTCTAGGAAGCCAAGGAGAGTCATTTGTCAATATATCCTTTCCTGAGCCCATTGAGGAAGCAGCTTCAGGGTGATGGAATCACAGGCTTTACTTCGAATTTGTCTGTTATAACCTTAAAGCTTTCTTCAAGGGAGATACACAGGATGCTTGTGAGATATGTAACGTCCGTTGCTACAGAAAAGTTTGTACTTCAGCACGTTGCAGTATTCCGTTAGGGATGGGGGATCCAGGATATCGCTTCACTTTTTTCTAAAATCTGTATGTCTTAGGAGATTAAAGAACAACAACAAAGAAATATATAGCACATACTTCAGAAATGAGAGATTTTTTTCTTTTAATATTATTTTCCTTTCTTTCGGTGATAGGATATATGTGCTCTCCAGAGAGAGAGAGAAAGTGAGAAGACACCCTTCAAGGAGGATGGCCACATTGCAATCCCTTCTCCTCCATTCTTCTCCTGAGATTTTGGACATGCATGCACACATACCCAGTTTGATTTTCAAGCCACAGGTCCAGGACTCAAACCACGGTTGGCCATGTGAGTCTGACACCTTAACCACTATACCACTTGCTGCCTCCTCCCTTCATGTTTGTTTGTTTGTTTTAAGATTTTATTTATTTATTTATTTATCAATTAATTTATTTTTTTGCCACAGGTTGTATGCACTTGACAGAGAGAAGGAAAGTGAGAAATCACCCCTCCAAGGAGAATGACCACACTGCAATCCCTTCTCCTCCATTCTCCTCTCAGAATTTTGGGCATGCGCACACACACACACCTAACATGATTTTTGAGCTGCTGGGTCTAGGACTCAAACTGTGCAGTGGGCCGTGTGGGATTCAGCCACCTTAACCACCACACCACCAGCAGGCCCCATGAGAAAAATTTTAAAGACTTTTTTTTTTACATTGTATTCGTATTCTAACATCCATAACAGCCTCTTACTACAAAAGTTAATGTTACAGATGTCGGCTACTCACAGTGTATTATCTAAGCTCCTCTCGTATTTCTAGCTCCAAATTCATTTCCATGTTGCATTTCTCACTTCCACCTAAGTATGCCTTCTTAGCTACACAAGAGAGACGTCCTTTTGTTCCTAGTGCTTAGTTCTTGGTGAGCAATTCCAACACAATATGATTGTACTATGTTGCCATTCATGAGTCCAGCATTGTTTGAAATAAGAGGAGGAGACTACCCTAATATCATGACCTTGACTTTTCCAGAAACATGCAGTTGTACAGACATAATCTGAAATTGTTCAACGTTCACATTTTTCTGTCTGTGGAACATTGAAAAGTACTGTTTGTTTCACTTTCTAAGTAACATAGTGTAGGTGCTCTTAGCGCTTGCATAGAAGGAGGCAGGAAAACAACTGTGCAAGGTTCGGAACCCAGGTTCCAGAACTAGACAGCCCAGCTCAGTATCGTCAGCTATGCAACCTTGGGCAGGCTTCTTAACCTTCTTCTGCATGTGTCCCCATCTATGACACTGGGATAATAGCAGTATTTTTTAAAGAATTATTTTATTTAACTTTATTTTTAATTTGAGTAGAGGGGGGAGAGGGAGAGAGAGAGAGAAAGGGAAAGAGAGAAAGTAAGCTGCCAGGTCTGGGACTTGAACTGTGGTCAGCCATGTGGGAGTCCAGACCCTTAACCACCATGCCACCTGCTGGCCCCAATAATAGTAGTATTTACATCAAAGAGTTGAGGTGGGAATTAAATGAAATAGATTGGTAAAACACTTAAGACAGTGCATATGGTGTGCAGTAAATGATGGCTTATTAGATGGTTAAATGTATTCGACATCTTATACTTTTTACTCTTACTTTTATTTCCTATGGATATACAGCCATTTCCCTTAACTCAGAGGAATTTTTTAAAATAATTATTTTATTTAACTTTATTATTTTTATTATTGTTATTGTTATTTTCCAGTTTGATCAGAGAGAAGAGGAGAGAGAGAGGGAAAGTGAGAAAGCGAGCACCAGTTTCAGGACTTGAACCATGGTCAGCCATGTAAGAGTCCAGCATCTTTAACCACCACGCCACCACTGGCCCCAACTCAGAGGAATTTTAAGTGGCAGAATCTGGGGAAGTATGAAAAGATGTTTGAAAAATATATGGGAATGGGGGACTTTCTGGTGTCCCACGAATATGAAGAGACATCAGAAAGTTTACAGAAAATAGATTTAAAGCATGAATTTATTTCATTACAAAATAAGTTTGAAATCTCTGCATGGTTTTTTCATAATACACAATTCCATTCATGTTTTGAAGGTGCCTCAGAACACCAAGTACATAACCAACAGCTTCCCTATACCCGGAAAGACCACTTTACCTTCAGTATGTACTTTTTTGTTCTCTGTCCTGCCAAAAGCTGCTGTTTGGTTCTAAATCAGGAGTTCCATGGGCCGATGAGATGGCCTGTGGCCTGTTGGGACCAGCCATGCTGGTCTGCCAGGCTGCACAGCAGAGGGCGACCAAGCAAGGCTCCGTATGTGTTTGCAGCCACTACCCGTTGCTGGCATTGCCTCCCGGGACCCGCCTTCTGTCGGATCAGCAGCGGCATTATGCTACCCCTGTTGTCTATCCCAGTGCGGTAGTGGTAGGAATGGAGTGGCACGTGGTGCATTTGGGTCTTCCCAGAACCAAACCCAACGTTCCCGATCCATGCAGGGATTGTCTTCCATGAGGCTGGTCCCTGTTGCTGGAAGGTTGAGGACTGCTGGTCTAGAAAACATAAATGTGAGGACCAGCAGTTAGCGTAATGGCTATGTTGCTGGACTCCCACATAGTCGACCGCGGTTCGAGTCCCAGACCCGGTGGCTTAAACTCACGCCAGGCCCAAGATCCTAAGAGGAGATGGAGGAGAAGGGATTGTGGCATGGCCACCCCCCCGGAGGGTGATTTCTCACTTTCTGTCTCTCTGTCTCTCTCTGTCTGTCTGGAGAGCGCACGCGCCCTATAGCAAAAACCTCTCAAAAAAAAAAAAAAAACACCATAAATGTGAACATGGGGAGGGGGACGGCAGGTGGTGTAGTGCTGACCCCGGTTTGAGTTCCAGACCTGGTGGCTTGAAACTCATGCCAGGCATGTGTATGTGTGTGCCCAAAATCTCAAGAGGAGAATGGAGGAGAAGGGATTGCAGGAGGTCATCCCCCCAACCCCGGAGGTGATTTCTCACTTTCTGTCTCTGTGTCTCTCCCGTAAACACACATGCCCTATAAAAAACAAAAATTAAAAATAAATAAATGTGAAAACAACTTGTCTAGGTGGACATGTTCACCTAAAGTCCTTAAGGTCTCTGTTCACATCAACTACTTTAGTGTAGTGAGTACTCCCTATTAACAATCCTGTGTGTTATCATGTGTTGAAAGAAGTTTAAGATCATTGTGGTGGCTAAACTCTGACATATGCAAGGCTTTACCAATATCCGAAGTTTAATAAATGCAGACGTGGAGAAAAAGACAAAGAGCTCATTTGGTACCTATCCAAACTGATCCTGAGGGTTCAGCCCAGACTCACCGTCAACATTTGGCATTTATCCACAGCCAGCAGAACCACTATCACTAGGCCTGCTTTTATTACTCAGAACATAATACGGTACTGGCAGGTCAACCTGCCTGCATTTGAATGGATTTTTTTAAGACTTTGTCATGGGGCAGGTGTGCTTCCTCTAGAGAGAGAGGAGGACAGAGAGTGGGGACGGCCATTCTGCAATTCTTTCTCCTCCATTCGCTATCGGGACTTTGGACACCAAGCCCACATGCTTAGTGTGTTCCTCAAGCCACCAGATCCAGGACTCAAACCAGGGAGTTGGCCATGTGGGATCCAATGCCCCAGCTAGCACATCTGCTGCCTGAATTTTTTGTTGTTCAAACGCTGTTTCCACATTTTATTTATATCCTATCTCTAGTGAGGTCAAATTCCCCTGTAAATATTATCTAATTTATTCTCATAACATCTCTAAGAGATAGGATGCATTTATCTCTATTATTAGCATCTGGTGTTAGGATATTCACATTTACCTTGTTGGAAGCCACCAGGAATAAATCTCATATAGACACTAATGGAAAATATAATAGGAGATAAATACAGGTATGTCTGCAAATGAAGATATTTTCCCACCTTTGAAATCTGTTGACTAAAAAGATAAAAAGTGGAACAACTTATAATGATTGAATAGTAATAAAAAGCAGCATTTAATCTAAATCTCTCCTTCCCATGATTACAGCATGCTAAATATTACTCAATACTAGGGAGTTTGCTGATGAGCTATGTAAATGTTTTCCAATAAAATTAAATAGATTAGATCTAGAAAGAGAATGCTAATGTTTTGAAGGCTTTTAAGGAGTGTTTTCTTCAAACTTTTCTGAAAAATGTCATTTAAGACTCTATCATACCCTCAATATTCCTAGCAGAGTAAATGCCATTATTTTCGTGGGGCAGAACAGGAAGAGGCAACCATGATGTTGAAGAAGTTCCTGTCATCTGTGATCCTTTATTGTTAATTCTCTTCATGTATTTTGCCTGCCGCTTTGTTTTGGTTGTCAAAGTTTGTTACTGAGACAAGACTAAGATCATCCCACTCTGACAGGCGCAGATTGGCTTGGCATGACGCACCATGAGGTGAGTCTAATTGCTGTTAATATCGGAAGGATGAATAATCCTATTAAAAAGAAGAACAGTGATAAAAAAATAAATAAGTGGAAGCAAGTCCCCATTACAGGAAAGAAGGACAGCTTGATGAGGGGAAACCCATTAACCTGAAAGGAGACAGTTCTTTGCTTCTAATTTAGCAGGCATGAGTAAAACTGCATTCATACTAAACGGAAATGGAAACACGTTTTCTGATTCATTTATCGATGTAAATGTTAGTTATCGTATACATGGAAAAAGAAATTCTACTGTGATTCTTAATTGTAGTAGAATTCCAAAATGCCACGCCGGGAGGGTGGGTAGAAAGACCTTCAGGTTGTTACTTAGCTTATCAATACTGCCAAGAGGTGAATAGGCTCAAGAGTACAATAGCCTAAAAAAAAAAAAAGAGTACAATAGCCTAAGCTAGCACTTCTCAATTCGAATGCTCCAGTATCGCACCAGGATCATGGTAAACAGCAGATTCTGAGTCAGAGTCTCAGAGGGGCCTGCAATGCTACACTGCAGAGCTCCCAGGAGACTCCCATGCTGCTGACTCGGGCCCATGCTGAGAAGCCAGGCTCCAGACAACTATTCTAGAAAGAACAGTGCACAGATACTCTGTAACTTGTTAGTCAAAGTCAGATCAATGAAGACTCATGGCCACAGCAAGGAATGCCTGGAGTGGGAGGCACGCCGATGTCACAGACAGCCAAATGCCCCATCTGAGCTCTGGGTAACACGCCTCTTGAGACTGTGATAACATCTAGGAGTTCTTTTTATCAAAGCCAAGTTCATTCATGGCAGCCCATCATTTTAGGAAACTGAATGACATCAGCATAACAAAACCCAAAGCAAATGGAACTGGAGAGAACCGGCAAATGTAAAGCTTAAAGGATTTCTTTATTATATTTTCTAAGAATTTGTTTAATTTTATTTATTTATTATTATTACTTTTATAATTTGCTACAGGGCATGCTCACCAGAGAGAGACAGAGAGGGAAAGTGAGAAAGCAAGTCACCAAGTCTTGGACTCGAACCACAGTTGAACACGTGGGAGTCCAGCACCTAAACCACTGCGCCACCTGCCGGCCCCTCAAGTACTCCTTTAAGAACAACTAGGATCACCAGGAAGACCAAAGTGGAGCAGTCTGGTAAAGTAGAAAGTCTCCTAATTCCCATTGAGGCTTTATTAGTGGCTTCTTCAATCCCTCCTTTCCTAGATCATAGTGAGCGAATGGCTAAAGGAAACATGAACATATTGTCTGTACAACAGACCTTGCTACTTGAGTTTATGGTGCCTTAGTGAAGCTTCTTCTGTATCCTTTCAGACTAAGGCGTTGAATTAACACTGCGAGGATCACACAGCAGGCACATCTCCTCCATTCTGCCTGTGCCCGGGATGGTTATTTATTCTACATTAATTTATTCTCCTACTCCCAACATAACATTTTTAAAAATTGGTTGTGACAAATGTAGCAACTACTAGTCATGTTATTTCTACGGTCCAACTCTACAAATTTACTTCTAGCATGTTAGAAAAACATCTGTTCCTTCCAATACACACAATGAGGAAGGGAACATGCTAAACACATGTGACACGAAAAGACTCTCTTCTTTGTACAAATGCATGAACGTGATGGGGAAAATGAAATGATGCATGCCCCCACGTGGGCATCGGTGGAGAAAGGACTCATCTGTGAGAAATTCACACGAGACTGGGTCACACATTGAGAGGTCTGAATCTATACTGTTTCTGTGGAAAGCACATTCTACGTCCATTTCCTGGAAATAGGTCACAAAGGCAACAAGTTCACATAAAGATAGGCCTACAGCCTTGTATCGGAAGGCAGCGTATGTGAACGTATCTGTGAGATCATTTTCCCAGCCTAGGGATTGGAAGCTGCATTAGTTACCAGGTCTGCCATGACAAAATACCACAGGCTGGGTAGCTAAACCAACAGAAATTTATTTCCTCACAGTTCTGAAATGCAGGGAGGCCCAGACCAAGGTGTCAGCAGGTTTGGTTCTTCTGGACACGTGTCACTTGACTGAGGCCACCTTGCCACAGCCTCACGTGGCCTTTCCTTCGTGCATGCACATCCCTGATGTGTCTTTCTTTTTCTCTTTCTCTTTCTTTCTTTCTTTCTTTCTTTCTTTCTTTCTTTCTTTCTTTCTTTCTTTCTTTTTTTATAAGAATATAGTTGTGTTGGATTACAGCTTTATGACATCCTTTAATATGTATTTTAAAGAATTATTTATTTAACTTTATTTATTCATTCACTTATTTTTCTTAATTTGACCAGAGAGAGACACATAGAGAGAAAGAAGGTGAGAAAGCAAGCCATTAGATCCAGGACTCAAACCATGGTCAGCCATGTGGGAGTGCACCTTAATGACCGTACCACCTGCTAGTCCCCTTAATATATTTTTTAACATTTCTTATTTACATTTAATTGTACTTCTCTATGACATACAATATGATTTTTCAAAGAACGCATGCAGTATGTGATAATCAAGTCAAGGATATAACCATATAAATGGTTTTCAACAAAGAGCTTTATAGTCCTATGTTTATTAAATGCTTTTTTCCCTGAGCCCTTCCCAACCACCAACCACCATCCAACCCCCTCCCACACATAATCTCTGGTACCTACACTTATCCTACTTTTAAGTTTTTAACTTCTTTTTAAAAAATATTAATTTAATTTATTATTATTATTATTGTTACTATTTTTTTTTAAATTCGCTATAGAGCATGTGTGCTCACTATAGAGGAACACAGAGGAAGAGAGATAGAAAGAGGAAAAGTGAGAAAGCAAGCCTCTAGGTCCGGGAGTCAAATCATGGTTGGGCACGTGGGAGTTCATACCTCAACCACCATGTCACCTGCTAGCCCCTGTCTCCTCTATTTTAACATCTTCAAATCTTTCCATTTCTTCCACAGAGTGAAGACATTGGTCTATGTTGATCAGAGACATACAGTGTTTGTCTATTATGGTATGGTTTATTTCATTTAGCATTGAATCTTCTAGATTTATCCACTTGGTTTCAAATGATAGGGTCTCACTGCTCTTTATGTTTCAGTAGTATTTCATTGTGTATATGTGCCATGTATTTTTAAATCCAGTCATCAGCTGTTGGACATTTAAGTATCATTTAATCTTAATTATCTCTCTAAAGGCCTTATCATAAAATACAGTCACACCAGGTGTTAGGGCTTTGTATTAGTCAGCACTTTCCAAAAAAACAGAACGCATAGGATACATGAGAAAACTTCAAAAACTTTGCAGAAAAATTAAAGTATGAGTTTATTTGGGTGCAAAGAAATTTTGAAACTCATTCTTGGTTTGTTTATAATACACATTTTCCATATACTTTTTGAAAATCCCTCTTATATATGAGATAGATATATATATATTGGGTCTTTGGAAAAGTCATGATGCATTTTGCATAGGAAAATGTCATGACTTTTTTGACAATCCAACAAATCTAGTTGTCCCTACTACATGGTTTGAGTCCTAGACCTAGCAGCTTGAGAAACCTGCTGGGTACAGGTGCTCGCATGCCCAAAATCCCAAAAGGAGGGAGAAAAGGAGGAAAAGAGATTGAGTGAGACCATCGCCCAACAGGGGTGCTTTCTCGTTCCCCTTCTTCTCTCTCCAATAAATGCATACATCTTTTAGAAAACTTTAAAAAATATATATTTAAATGAAATAATTTTTCTTCAGTTAATATAAAAAAGACCACATTAACATAGTTAAGTTCCCAGGAATTTAAGTTCTGTAGGGATGGGCAAAACAGCTAATGTCATCACTTACAAAATTGCCTTAAGTTTGATGGTGATTGTGTTGAAAAATAAAGTTTATAATTTTTGCTTTTTAATTCCATTTTCCATAAACTTTTAAATTCCCTTCATGTAATATGTGGAAAGAAATTATTATAAAGCATTGGCTCTTGTGATTATGGAGACTCAGAAGTCCTTCAATGCTGTCTATAAGCTGGAGATCCATGAAGTACACTTGGAGAGCCTTAGAGCCGGAGAGCCAATGGTATAGATTCTAATCTAAGTCTGAAGGCTTTCAAACCAAGAATGCCAAGGGCATATTGATATCTCAGCTCAGGCAGTCAGGCAGAGAGAGAATTTGACCTTTCTCCACCTTTTTATTTTGTTCAGGCTTTCAGCAAATTAGATGATTCCTATGCACACTGGGGAGGTCCATCAACTTTACTCAGTCTACCAGTTCAAATGCTAACCTATTCTGGAATGTTACCTGTGGAAATAAAGCAGAAGAAAATTTGAAAAGAAACAAATAGTCTATAAATGGAAACTGTAGTCCTTAAAATCACAACAGATAGGTTAAAAAACATATTAGACACATCCAAAGAGAAAATTAACAAACTGGAAGATATACATGAGGAAATCACTCAAGTACAGAGACAAAGAGATAGAAGAGATGAGAGAGTGGTTCAGAGATAAGAAAGAATGAGAAAGTCCAACCTACTTTTAACATGTCTCAGGGAAATGTAGGAAGCATGTATAAAATGGAAGAGGGGCAATATTCAAAAACAAAACCAATGATAATCTTCAATAATGGAATAAAAGCATCTAAAACTTAAGATATACTGATCCCCAAGCAAAAACCACAACAAACCAAACCAAAAAAAGTCTCAATAAATAACAAAATTTTGGTTTCATATAGAACACATTCACAGATTATAATGTGTAAAATTAGAAATTAATAACAAAATAGTAACTTCTAGGAAATTAAAATGATTAATATTAATTAAAAGAGTCTAAAAAATTCATACTATATTAAAGCATGAATTGAATCTTTTTAGCAATATTTTCACCTCTAGAAAACAATTTTTTTTAGGTATTTGATATATAGTTGTACCTGACTATTTATAATACCAGTTTTGTAAGCAAATCATTCTCCTTAGCTTCATGGCTATTCCTAAGACTACAATATTTTGTTAGGTTCTCTCTAGTCTCGATCAATTAGAGAACTTTATTTGGTTGGTACTTTAAAAAGTACTTTCACATACATTCTGTCACCATCTAATTTCCCCCTCTTAGTGATGTAAATGGAAGATGCTTTTGTGACATCTTTAACTTAACTAACATGCAAATCTCTTAATAATATGCAAATTAACAAGTACGCAAGAATTAGGACTTTCTCACCAATAATTTTCACTTCATTTTACAGCATATAGAGAGTTCATTCAGGTATGCCAAGAAAATACAGTCTTGTAGTAGAAAATTTTTGACATTAAGGATGGAGGTGCTTGAAGACAGTGCTCTCCCATAAGAACTGAGTATGCATGTTATAATAGATTTCTTCTTTAATTGATGTAAGAAAAGAACAATCTAGGGGCCAGTGGGTGGTGTGGTAGTGAAGGTGCTGGACTCCCACAAGACCAATCACAGTTCAAGTCCCAGACATGGTGATTTGAAAATCACACCAGGCATATGTGCATGCATGCTCCAAATCCTAAAGGAGAATAGAGAAGAAGAAATTGTGGCATGGCCAGCCCCACTGGGAGGTGATTTTCCACGTTTCCTCTCTTTGTCTCTTTCTGTCTCACTCCAGCAAGTGCACATACCTACAGCAAAAATCTGAAAGAAAAGAATAGTTTGAACAGCCCTAAAATATTTGATAATAGAGTATAGCAGAGATAGTGCATATGAGAAAACTTGCTTTTTACTTTAAAAACTTTTTAATTAAAATTAAATTGACTTTTAAAATTTTATAATATTTTTTGAAAAATATGTAATAATTTGTTTTTTAAACAACTGATAATTTTTTCACTGTGAAACCTAAACTCTGGTCCAGGCAGTGGTGCAGCAGTAACACAACTGGACCCATCTGGGAAAAGTCCTGGTTTGCATCCTGGGACCCCTGAGCACAAGCATGAGTGCCCACCTGCAATCTGAGACAGCTGTAACTGAAGGTAGATTGTGGCAAGGAGATCCTTGCCACAGGGGAGGGGCCTGCTTCTCCATCTCTCTCACTCTCTGTATCTCTCTCTCATGGGAGAAATAAACTTAAAAAATAAAAACCCTAAGCCTCTCTTGAAGATTCTGTTCATATAGATTAATAAATAACCCTTAGATGTCTATTTAGGGAGTTTTTTCATCTCTGAATATGTTCGTAGTGAATTCTAGCTACTATTCTAGACTGGTAGGAGTTACGTCTTGAGAAATATTTTATTGGCCAATACAATTCACAAATCCAGGCACAACCCAATCACAAGGCATTTGACAGATAATTCTTCTATTTTTCATTCTTATATCATGGAATATGTTATTGAAGTATCTGCTGTCCTGCTTCTCTATGTTGAATTGAATGTTTCTGTCTGGAGACATACATTTTATTTTCTGACTTCCACAAGAAATTCATTCAGGGCTGGCCTGGTGGCACAGTGGCAACTCCCTGTTCAGATGACGCTGGATTCCTGTGGAAGACCGTGGGTTCTGTTCCTCGGTTGCTCTGTATACCCTGAGTTCCTGTGTTTGTGATCCTGGTGTCTAGGAACTCTGCTGAGGATGCTTGTCTTCCTTTCTCTCTCTGTCACTCATTCTCATGAAAGAAGAAAAATAAGCTTTAAAAAGAAGAAAGGTAAATCCAATCAGTCGAATATCAATAAAGACTTCCTGAAGATTTACACAAGCATCATGAGGGTTATATCCCATGATATGCAAACTTTTACCACATACCTCCCCACCTAGTCTCAGGCCACCGGGAATCACCTTTCCTCATTTGCTTCCAACACAGCTGGAACCCAAGACTCCTCCAACTCCTTCCTGCAGAATTTTCTCCAAGAAGAACCTCTTCACTGCCTGCCCTTCACCCTCGCTCCATTAAGCAGGGTAGTGTAGACATTGAGCCTAAATTCCTCATCTCAACCAGGAAACTACTGACCCTCCACTGCTTTTTTCCTTTGCTGAGTCAAAGCCAAAACACATTGACCTTCTTTGCCCAAACAAAAACAAAATAAAAAAAGGAAAAGTCAATGTTACTAATATAACAATATTTTATAAAAACTCTACTTTGAAAATTTAAATAAATGATTTTTTTAATGCCACAGGGTATATGCATGTGTACAAGAGAGAAAAAGGAAGTGAGAGATAGAGTACCCTTCTACTGGAGGGCCAACCCTGAAATAACATGTTAAGTAACCCTACTCACTCATATCTAAAGATGATAATCTAGGGGCCAACAGGTGGCAAGGTGGTTAAGGCTCTAACTCCCACATGGCTGACCACAGTTTGAGTCCTGGACCTGGTGGCTTGCTTTTTCACTTTCTCTCTCTCTCTCTGTCTCTCTGTCTGTTTCTGGTGAGCACATGTGCCCTATAGTAAATTAAAGAAAATAATAATAAGGACCAAGCAGATCAGCAGATGGTATAAAGGTTACATCACTGGACTCCCACCTAGTCAACTGTAGTTTGAGTCCCACATCCGGCAGCTTAAAACTCAAGCTAGATGCACCTGGGTGCATGTCCAAAATCCTGAGAGGAGAATGGAGCAGAAGGGATTGCAGCATGGTCATCCCTCCAGGGAGTGATTTCTCACTTTCTGTCTCTGTCTCTCTCTGTCTCTCTGGCAAGCATGTGCACTCAGAGAGATAGGAAATATCTCTCGCTAAAAAAATTTTAAAAAGAAAGAAAATAACAAATGAAATTAAACAAATAATTCTTTAAAACACTAAAATTGATACCCTAACAATGTATACGTTCTGTTTCACATTAATTATATCACATTTTTATTTAGTCACATCATTACTAAGCCTGCAGGTGTATAGACTCTTGAGTTCTCTGTCTCTTTCTGGTAAGTACACATGCCTTATAACAAATTTTTAAAAATAAATAAATAAAATGCAAATAATTCTTTTTAAAAAAGGAAAAAAGTTGGCAAAGAAATTAAGGACAAAGTTCTGAGCAAGGCTTAAAATCCCCATGAATTTTTAAAAATATTATTTATTTAACATTTTTATTTTTAAATTTGATCAGAGAGAGAAAAGGAAAGTGAGAAAGCAAGCCACCAGATCCAGTACTCAAACCATGGTCAGCCTTGTGGGAATTCAGCCCCTTAACCACCACACCACATGCTGGCCCCTACCCACGAACGTTTCTTGGTTTGTATTTTTTTTTCCTCTTGCTTTTGTTTTTTATCTTACTAGAGGTCGTGTGTGTTCACTAGAGACAAAGAGAGAGAGAGAGACAAAGCACACCTCTATGAGATGGAGTCATGCCACAATCCTTTTTCTCCATTTCTCCACCCCATCAGAATCGTAGGCACACACCTGCACTCAGCATATTTTTCAAGCTGCAGGGCCCAAGATTTGAACTGCAGCCCACCATGTGGAATTTAGTTCCCAATGCATAGCATTTAACCACTGCACTACAGGGCTTATATTTTTAATTCATTTTATTCTAAGTGCTTCATGAGACATGGTCGTGGTCACAATTATTTGAATTTTCATTGTTCTTTTCTAATTTTTTTCTCTTTCTGTAATATAAATCTATCTTGGAGGTAATGACTATATATTAAAGTTATGTCATACAATTATCTTAAGATTAAATCAAATAGAAGAATACGCTTCCTTTGGAATTAATTAAATCCATTTCCCTATTAAGAGATTTGAGTAGAAATTATTTTAAATCAAATTCTTCCTAGATAAGGTGTGTACTCTTAAAACTAGGAATTTTTTTTTTTTTTTTTTTAATTTTTTTTAGAGGGTTTTGTGCTCGCCGGAAAGACAGAGAGAGACAGAGAGACAGAAAGCGAGAAATCACCCTCCAGGGGAGATGGCCATACTGCAATCCCTTCTCCTCCATTCTCCTCTTGGGATCTTAGGCACGCAAGCACACGTGCCTGGAGTGAGTTTAAGCCACCGGGTCCAGGACTCGAACTGCGGTCGCCTACGTGGAAGTCCAGTGACATAGCCATTACGCCAACTGCTGGTCCTAAAACTAGAAATTTTTAAAAATTCTTTTTTTAGGTATAGGGTCTTGCTGTGTTGCTCAAGTTGGCCTTGAACTCACAACCCTGCAACCTCAGCATTCCAAGTAGGTAGGACTACAACTGTGTGCCACCACACCCAACTTATTTTAAGTAGAATATTTATTACAAGTTGTTGCAAAAATATTTTTCATATGTATGACAAAGTCGTACCTGTTAATAAAAAGGTAAGTCCATTTAAAAATAATAGAGGACCAGCCTCACAGCACGGCAGCAGCTAAGAGATGCACAGTTGGGTACCACGTGGCTAACTGAGGTTGGAATTCTGATCCCAACAGCTGGAAAATCACACCAGATATGTACACATGCACAGGACCCTGGCAAAATGGAGGAAGGAGGAAAGAAGACTTGCAGCGTGGCCAGGCCTTGTGCGTGTGTGTGTGCAGGGGTGCTTTCGCTCTCTCTTTTATACATGTCACACATGCTTTGGGAAAATAATAGGTAGGCACACCTGCAGGGAACATCCTTATTGGTGCTGTTACTTAGCACGCTAAGGCCACACAGGAGGTCCAGGTTTGATTCTTTTTTTAAAATAATAATGATTTTATTTGACTTTATTTATTTATTTAGAATTTGACCAGAAAGGGACAGAGTGAGAGAGAGAAAGATGTGTGTATGTGGGGAGTGGGAGGTGAGAAAGCAAGCTGCCAAGTCCAGGACTGGAACTAAGATTGGCCATGTGGGAGTCTGGCGCCCTTAACCACATACCACTTGCTGGACACCTCTCTCTCTCTCTCTCTTTTTTTTTTTTTTTTTTTGAATAATTACTTTAACTTTATTTATTCATTCATTTATTTATTTATTTTTAATTCCAGGTTTGCTTCTTAGTCCTTTAAAGAAGCCATGTGTGGGCCAGCAGGTGGTATAGGGTTACATCATTGGACTCCCACATGGTCGACCATAGTTTGAGACCTGGACCTGGAGATTTGAAACGTGCCAGGTGCATGCCCAGAATCCTGAGAGAGGGATGGAGGAGAAGGGATTGTGACGTGGCTGCTCCCCCAAGGGGTGATTTCTCGCTTTCTTTTTCTCTCTGTCTCTCTGGCAGGTGCATGCACTCTACAGCAATAATCTCTAAAAAACAAAAAAAAATTTAAAAGCTTTGTGCAGTGCTGTGCACTGTAGTCCCAACTACTGGGGAGATCAAGGAAGGAAGGAGGATTATAAGATTGCAAGATCCATTATATGAAAAAATAAATAAAGAAACCATTTTATTTGCAGGAGGAAAAAGTGATAAGCACTTACAAAGTTAAATCTCATTTATAAGGGAAGAAATAAAAAATACTTAAATTGAGAAATGGATTTTCCACTTTCACATTGCTAGGAATGAAAACATTTGTCGTCGCTTGGAAATCTGCTCTCTCAGGTACCATGATTAGGAGTGTAAATTGATACAACCTTTTTAAAGAGTAATTTGGCAGAAGGTATTAAACTTTAACATATAAATGTTACTTTTAAATTTAAATCACACATCTTTTGATCTTCCAATTGCATTTAGAAATTTATTCTATAGTTTTTTACACATATGAATAAGTAATCATTGCCACATTGTTTATAAATAGCCAAAAATCTGCTAAAGTCCCTCGAAAAGGATCTGAGTCTCTTCTACATTTTCATACATACATCTGTGCTTGCATGCAGATGCTTAAAATAAATAGAACTATTGAGACCAGCAGTACTCATAATGGTTACACTGCTGGATACCACATAGTCAACCATGGTTCAAGTGCTGGACCTGGCAGCTTAAAACTCATGCCAGGCACATGTGCATGAATGCCCAAAATCCTGAGAGGAGAATGGAGGAGAAGGGATTGTGGTGTGGTCATCCCCCCTGCGAGGGTGATTTCTCAGTTTCTGTCTCTCTGTCTCTCTAGCAAGTACACACACCTCATAGCAAAAATCTCTCTAAAAAAAAAAAAAAGAAAGAAAGAAAGAAAGAAGGAAGGAAGGAAGGAAGGAAGGAAGGAAGGAAGGAAGGAAGGAAGGAAGGAAAGGAAGAAAAGAAGAAAAAGAAAGAGAAAGAAAGAAAGAAAGAAAGAAAGAAAGAAAGAAAGAAAGAAAGAAAGAAAAAAGAGAAAGAAAAAGAAAGAGAGAGAAAGAGAGAGAGAGAGAGAAAGAAAGAAAGAAAGAAAGAAAGAGAAAGAAAGAAAGAAAGAAAGAAAGAAAGAAAGAAAGAAAGAGAAGGAAGGAAGGAAGGAAGGAAGGAAGGAAGGAAGGAAGGAAGGAAGGAAGGAAGGAAAGAAATAGAGTTATATGTGCTGCTAGAGAAAGATGTCCAATATAAATTATTTTATACCAAAACTAAAGTTGCAGAATAGTATGTAACATGATCTTGCTTGTCTAAAATAAATAAATATGAGGAAGTAGAACAGTATGAAGGTACTTTGCTTTGTGAGTTACTCAGTTCTGCTTCTCTTTTCTTTCTCTTTGGTTATGTTGTGGTTCTGTTTCGTTTCTTTGCTTGGCTGTTGTTATGAACACACTATTTGTATAAGAGTTCATAGGTAACGATGAAAGTCACTTTTACCTATATTCAATATTTTGTCTCGATGTTTCTAAATCTTCTGGGAATCACTTTTTTCTAAGTGCTTTTTCAAAGAAGAGGAAAAAGATTAGGAATATCATCAGTCTCTTTTTCTTTCTCCCTTGTGGCATCCTTGAAAAGGTTCTCCTTTAATACTTGACTAAAGAGAAAAGGTGCCTCTGAGGTCAGAAGATGGGTAAGGAAATTGGCATCAGCAGGTCTGAGGTCCGAGGTGGGTCTTAAAAACAAAAGTCAAATGTACTTTTAATTAAAAAAATAATAATAACTACACTTAACACGCAGTGCTTTTTCATCTCCTCCCATACTACCTCCCTTAGCAGCCATGAATTACAAGTGGGAGAAGGCAGGGAGGAATTAAAGGCACAAAATCAGGCAAATTTTTTGAAGCTCTTTCGTGAGACAGATTCAATTCCAAATAACTCTTCCCATTCTAAATAGCAACAACAATACGAACCAAAAGTATCTGGCTTTACATCATGTAGATGTCAGTTATATGTTGAGAAAAAAATAAAATATTCATGCTACAGAAATGTAGCTTTCGCAGACTGAAAAACAACTGTGATATACTTGGGAATGCTTATTTCAATTAGGTTTTCTGCTGTTGGACACATTGCACTGAAGGGGGAAAAAAAAAGAAGAGAAATAGGTTTCCCTAATAGCTGTTTTATTTATTCCTCTTATTTTCTTATTTGATCAAATTTTCTTGCAAGCTCCTTTGTAGATTAAAGTTTATTTTAGTAGGTAATACCTTGCTTGAAGCTGCTTTTCAATAAGGAAGAGGATGGATTAAACTGCCCTCTTCCTAATTGCTTTGTGAAGCCTTCTCTTCTCCCTAATCTCACTGTAGTTTCTTAAGAAAGGAGGCACTTACATATCCCAAGGGCTTAAATGGAGATTTCTGCTGCAGAGGGTAAAGTAGGGAGTTTGTTGCATTAATCATTGAATAACATCAATCACGCCTCCACTTGGGCAGTTAAATTTCTGTTGAACAAAGTACAGAATTACCTGGGGACTGTCTCCCTCTTTATAAGTGGTGTCGTTAGACATCTGTCATGAAGGCCTTGTAAAAATAGATTTTTAGATGCAAACAAAGTCATTTTAAGGAAACACGTGTTAGGCACATAGTGAGTAATACATAAAAAGTATTGAGTAAGTACATTAAATTTCAAAATAAATTATTGTACCAATTGTACGGACTATTAATTACTTCCTTACTGCAAACTTGTCTGCTCATTGCAGCAAGAATTATCTTCATTAAGCACCATTTTGATTTCAGACCCATTTTCAGAAACTATAATAGGTCCAAATTTTTGCTCATGTAAATCTATAGTGCTGATTCAAGTTGAAAGGTTTTTCTGACAATTGGCTCCCTTCTCCCTCATTTCACTTTTAAAAAATTACTATATGGGGGTTGGCAAGTGGCGTGGTGATTAAGGCGCTGAACTCCCAAATGGCCAACTATGGTTCAAGTCCTGGACCTGGTGGCTTCTTTTCTTACTTTCCCTCTCTCTGTCTCTCTCTCTGTCTCTCTATGGTCAAACTGTAAAATAATAATAATAAATAAAGTTAAAATAATTCTTTTAAAAATTACTGTATGTTCATTTATCTTTCCTAGCCTCCAGCAC
The DNA here is from genome assembly GCA_026018925.1 of Tupaia tana. Lineage (NCBI taxonomy): Eukaryota > Metazoa > Chordata > Mammalia > Scandentia > Tupaiidae > Tupaia > Tupaia tana. The sequence goes on from JAKSZU010000002.1 coordinate 6,789,094, forward strand.
ATGTGAATTTGCCTCGTAATTTGCTTTCTCCAGCCCAAATGTCCCTTGTGCCATCTCAATAGCATTCTCCTTCTCCTTTACCATTCCAGATCATCCCCTTCTGCTCTTGTTACTTGTCCTTCCAACCAGCTTTTTAGAATTCAAGTTTAGAGCAGTGTCCTTACAGTAATAAAGTTATGCATGATGTCTTATTTATTTATTTCTCCGAAGAGCAAGAAAGACAGAGAGGAACAGAGAAACAACACCCAACAGGGTCCTGAAGTGGCACCCTACCCCTGGCCTCCGCCTGCCCCAGAACCATGTCCCTAGAGCGTTCAGAAAAGTCTCCAGATTGACCCAGGAACCTTCCCATGTGGGTCAGACTCTCAGTACATCACTTTTTTTAAAAAAAATTATTATTATTATTTAGGGACCAACAGATGATATAATGGTTACGTTGTTGGACTTACACATAGTTGACAATGGTTCGAGTTCCAGACCTGGTAGCTTAAAACTCACGCTGGGTGCGTGTGCGTGTATGCCCAAAATCCCAAGATGAGGGTGGAGGAGAAGGGATTGTGGCCTGGTCGTCCTTCCTGGGGGGTGATTTCTCACTTTCTGTTTCTCTGTCTCTCTGGTGAGCGCACATGCCCTATAGCAAAAATCTCCATTAAAAAAAAAAAAAGAATTACTTATTTTATTTATTATTTTGCTATAGGATGTGTGCACTTACTGGAGAGAGAGAGACAGAAAGTGAGAAACACCCCAGCCCCCTGCCCCAGGGGGAATGGCCATATCGCAATCCCTTCTCCTCTACTCTCCTCTTGGAATTTGGGTCACACATGCGCATGCTCCCAGTGTGAGTTTTCAGCCGCTGGGGCCAGGACTCGAACCGTGGGAGTCCAGTGACGTAACCATTATTCCGTCTGCTGGTCCCACTCTTCTTCTTTTTTTAAAAGTATTCTATTTGACTTTATTTATTTACTCATTTTAATTTGACCAGAAAGGGACAGAGTAAGAGAGACCAAAATAAAATAAAAATAAAAAAGAGAGAGAGAGAGAGAGAGAAGGAAAGTGAGAAAGCAAGCTGCCAGGTCTGGGACTTGAACTGCCCAGCCATGTGGGAATCCAGCACCCTTAACCACCATGCCACCTCCCAGCTCTCCATTTTTATTATTTTTAAAATTAGTTCTAGGGAACATGTGCTCAGTCAGACAGAGAGAGAGGAAATGAGAAAGCAAGCCACCAGGTCTGGGACTTAAACCAGGGTCAGCCGCATGGGAGTTCGGCGCCTTACCACCTTACCACCTACTAGCCTCCTAGAGCATCACTTTTCACCACTGTACCCTGTCCAGCCCACTGGAAATTTTTATTTCTGTCTTACAAGACTTTATGCCAACTCAATACAGCTTTAATTATCTTTAATGAAATAGAAACACATTGAAGACAAAGGCTTTTACAACTTTCACATTCTCACCAAAATTATCCACATATACAAGAGACTTCCTGACCTAGTTAATTTCGAGGGTCTAAGAACAATCCATAAAAAGTTAGACTCATTGGGACCAGCAGTTAGCGTAATGGCTATGTCGCTGGACTCCCACGTAGTCGACCGCGGTTCGAGTCCCGGACCCGGCGGCTTAAACTCACGCCGGGCGCGTGTGCGTGCGTGCCCAAGATCCCGAGAGGAGAATGGAGGAGAAGGGATTGCGGCGTGGCCATCCCCCCTGGGGGTGATTTCCTGCTTTCTATCTCTCTGTCTCTCTCTGTCTGTCTGGCGAGCGCACGCGCCCTATAGCAAAAACCTCTCCAAAAAAAAAAAAAAAAAGTTAGACTCATTTGAAAATAAAGATAAATATATTGATGGGAAGAGTCAATGACAAAATGTGTTAAGTATCTGCAAACTAATTTAAAGCTATAATGAAATTAAAATCAAAGTTCCAATTTTGGTGGGTTTATGAAAGTTGTTTTGTTGAAACATTTAAAAAGACATTCTAAAATTCATCTTGAGTGATGAATTTATGTTTACAGGAAAGGATTTGTAAACAATTATATCAGGAAAATAAGCAATATTAGTACCATACACTATTAGAAACCTAGAATGATTAAAGCAATTAAGTTGATAAAGAAATAGATATATAGGGGTCACGAGGTGGCATGGTGGTTAAAGCGGTGCACTCCCACAGGGCTGACCACCGTTCAAGTTCCAGACCCGATGGCTTGAAAATCACACCAGGCATGTGCGTGTACATGCCCCAAATCCTGAGTGGAGGCTGGAGAAGGACTTGGGGTGACTCCAGTTTCTTACTTTTCCTCTCTTTCTCTCTCCAATGAGTGCATGTACCCTATAGCAAAAATCTACAAAAAAAATAATAATAAAAAAGAAATAGATATATAGATTAACTGAGCATAACCACGAGTTAACAAACGATCTGTGGAGCTGGTCCCACAACACAGTAGTTAAGCACTAGACAGAGAAAGCCAGATTCTACACGGCTGACCAGCATACAACACCAGACCCAGCAAGTTGAAAAACACACGCAGCACATCTGTTTATGTCCAGGATCCTCTGCAATAGAGAACTGGAGGAGAGGGGATTAAGGTTCGACCAGACCCTGGGTGTGTGTGTTGGAGGAGGAGGGGATGTTGCTTGCTTACTCTTTCTTTCTCTCTCATGCATACACATGTGCCCTCTGACATAAAAAATAATGATTTATGATCTATCCACATAAGGAGAATTTAGATTTTTCTATAGATAGCACTTTCTATCAAGAGATGAAGAATAATGTATTCAATAAAGGTTGGAACATTTGGTTAACCAACTTGAAAATGAACAATTTAGATTCTTATCAAATAAGAAAACAAATACCAGATGGATTAACAATATCAAAGTAAGTCAAATAGGGGCCAGCAGGTGGTATAGTGGTTAAGGCGCTAGACTACCACATGCCTGGCCACAGTTCGAGTCCTGGACCCAGCGACTTGAAAATCACACTGGGTACACGTGCATGAGTGCCCAAAATTCTAGGAGGAGAATGGATTGTGGCACGGCCATTCCCCTGGTGGTGAGGGTGATTTCTCACTTTCTTCTTGCTGTCTCCCTCTGTTGAGTGCACATGTTCTATGGCAAGAACTTTAAAAATACCAATAATAAAGTAAAAAACAAAACAACAAATAAAACCACTTAATGGAAGGACCAGCAGGTAGCATAATAGTTAAGGTTAAATCTCACGTGGCCAACTGCACAGGCCTGGCAGCTTGAAAAGCACATTGGGCACATGTACATATTTGCCCCAAATCCAGAGAGAATGGAGAAGGGGTTGTCATGTGGCCATCGCCGCTAGGGGTTGCTTTCTCACTTTCTTTTTCTCTCTCTGTCTCTGTTTCTCTCTCGCCAGCACAAATGCCCTTAGCAAACAAAAAAAATAGTGCTGGGGCTAGCAGATGGCGTAGTGGTTAAGGTGCTGGGCTCCCACTCGGTTAACCACGGTTCAAGTCCCAGACCTGGCAGTGTGAAACTGATGCCAGGAGCGTGTACGTGCCTGGCCAGAATCCTGAGAGGAAAATGGAGGAGAAGGGATTGCAGCGTGGTCATCTCCCCTCGGGCGCAGGTGGGATCATTTCTTGCTTTTTGTCTTTCTGTCTCTCCAGAGATCTCATGCACCGTGTAACAAAAATCTATTTTAAAAAAGTACTAATGTAGGCAAATATTTCTTATAACCTTTAAGAGGAGAGAACTTTAAAAAAAAAAGAGGAGAGAACTTGGGGCTGGCAGGTGGCATGGTGGTTGAAGCTCTGGACTCCCACATGGCTTACCATAGTTCAAGTCCCAGACCTGGTGGCTTGGTTTCTCACTCTCCCTTTCTCTCTGTCTGTCTCTGGTGAAAAATTGAAGAATAATGATAGCAAATAAAATTTAAAATAAAAGAAATCTTTTTAAAAAGAGAGAGAACTTTCCAAAGGTAATACCAAAAATAAAAATAAAAGGGAGAGAAATCGTCACAAAAATGTTTAATTCTCTATAAAAGTATCATGAGCAGTTTAACAAGGAACAATGAGCTGACTGAATAAAATACTTATAATCTGTAAGACAAAGAGCTAAATATTCAATACATAGTCTTTCAAAATCAATAAGAAAAAATAGAATCCCTTGATAGAAAATGGGCAAAGAATTTGAAAAAGCACCATGTAAAAGAAAAAACACAAATGTAAATAAACTCATTTTTCAAATGTTTACCTGTGACTAGTCAACACAGCATAATCAGGCCCAGAGTTGGTGGCACAAGTGGGCAGAGCGCCGCACAGTGACTGAGGCCACTTGGGAGGCCTGAGTTCAGTCCCTGGCCCAAGCTAAACAAGCGTGCACCTGTATTCCGAGCTAACCGAGCCTGGGACAGGAGAATCACCACAGGCAAAACCCTGTCAAAAATACCCTTTTCTCTCCCTCATTCCCATTCTCTCTCTCTCCCAAGAAAAAAAAAGCAGAATATTTTTGGCCTATTTCATGGCATAGACCAGAAAGCCTAATACTTAGTGTTGGTTAGAGTGGATCTGGGAAAATGTAGCACTTTTTTTTTTCAGGTTTTTGTCATAGGGCATGTGCGCTTGCCAGAGACACAGAGGGGAAGTGAGAAATCACGCCCTGGGGGGATAGCCTTGCTGTAATCCCCTCTCCTCTACTCTCCATCTGGGATTTTGGACACACATGCATACATACACACACACGCCCAGAGTGACTCTCAAGCTGGGTCTGGGACTCCACCTGTGGTCAGCCATATGGGAGTCCAGTGACTTAACCACTACCCTACCTGCTGGCCCCATATGATTTTAATTGCCAGAGGGCATGTGACCTTGCCAGCAAGAGACAGAGAGAAAGAGAGGGAGAGAGAGAGAAAGCATCCCTCCATTTCTCCATTCCAACGGCATGCACGCACATGTGCGGGGCAGGTTTCTCAAGTAACGGGGGCCATGATTGAACTGTGGCTGACTCTGTGGGACACGGTTCTCTTAACAGCTAGGCTACAGGGCGGCCCTCTTTTAGTGTAATACCTATTACTGTTAGTCTTTGTATATGTTCAAGGCTGTGTTGCTGCATGCAACACAGAATCACCATATTTTCTTTGTAATTGTTCTTTTTATTATTAAATAATGACCCTACGTGCACCAAATAGTATTGCCTAAATTCTATTTCATACAGTTAATATTGCTTCAGCACCTTTATTTGTTTAGTACTTATCTGGAATATTTTTTCCATAATTTTACTTTGAATGTGAAGCATCATCGTGTTTTATGCTCTTCAGAAGCATAAAACACATAGATAGAATTTGTATTTCAGTTCAGATAATCTCTTGTCTATAACAGGTGAATGTAAAGTTCATATTTATTAAGATTACTTACATAGGGTTTATTTCTACCATCTTTATTTATTTTGTATTTACCTTTTTAAAAATTATTATTATTATTATTATTTTTACTACTCTCCATGGGATTGTTTCCATTTTTTCCCTTTTTGTCTCCTATAGTGTTTTGAAATATATGTATTCTATTCCTTTAAGAGGTTACCTTGGGGCCAGGAGGTGGTGTGGGGTTAAGTCATGGGTTCCCATATAGCTGATCACAGGTCAAATCCCGGACCTGGTGGCTTGCTTTCTCACTCTCTCTCTCACTCTCTCTCTCTGTGTCCATCTCTTTTTGGTGAATATGCACGCCCTGTAGTAAATTAAATAATAGTGAATAAAATTTTTTTAAAAATTTTTGGAGAGGTTTTTGCTATAGGGCGCGTGCGCTCACCAGAAAGACAGAAAGAGACAGAGAGATAGAAAGTGAGAAATCACCCCCCCAGGGGGATGGCCACACCACAATCCCTTCTCCTCCATTCTCATCTCAGGATCTTGGGCATGCACGCACACGCGCCCTGTGTGAGTTTAAGCCACCGGGCCCAGGACTCGAACCACAGTCGACTATATGGGAGTCCAGCAACATAACCATTACTCTAACTGCTGGTCACAAATAATAATTATTTTTTTTAAAGGGAAGAGATTTGATTTTTAAAAAAATCAAAATACAGTATCAGCTTGATTTCAGATAAGGCTGGTCAGAGAAGAGCTTCTAGGTCTACCACCAGACAGTTTTGCTGATACTTTATTCCTGAATTTGATGGATCGAGCCCCCAATATCAGAGTGGGAAAAGTCTCTCCAATAAGGCTGCTTGCTTCCCTCCTGGACAGAGGCAGATGGACGTACCTTCCCTGAGGCATGCAGATCTGACAAAGCAAGAACAACGGGGGCTGAGCCGTGCGCGCTGAGGTCTTGCTCTTGAACTTTTCAGTCTTCTTGCCTTGCAGAGGAATGGTTAAGGGAACAGAGATAAGTTGAAAGTGCTCTTATATTTATTTTTGTTTTTATTTTTTTAATTGCCAGGGAGTGTGTGTGTGCTCACCAGAGAGAGAGAAACGGAGAGAGGGAGAAAGCACCCCACAATGGGGCGTGGTCATGTCCTTTCTCTTCCATCCTTTCAGGATTTGAAAAACTCACACACATGCACCTGACAAATTTTTTCAAGCTGCTGGGACCAGGATTTGAACTATCGTCAGCCATGTGGAATCGAGCCCCTTTAAGTGCTAGACTGCTGGCCAGCCCTGTTCTTGTTTTACCACTTGAAAAGATCGAAGTAGAATTTCTCTCCTCTCTATAGATGTATGAATGGGAAATAACGTTCCATATGCATGAGAGTCATAGTCCCCGCGAAGTCTGATTTATCATGGACCTCGTGCTAAGTTCGAACTTGCATGGACCTTCCCAAGGTCCAGGGAGAAGTGGCTGCCCCAGGAGGGTTAGAAGAGTGGGGTCCTGCCAGCCTGCAGGTCACCCTCTGGCTGATGGTCTGAAGCTGCAGGGCAAGTGGGGGTCACTAGGGACAAGTGCCCAGTGCCAACCTGTACCTGGTGGACCTCATGGAGCATGAGCATCTTCCCCAAGGAGAAGAACCTGCCTGAGACATGGCTCTGTGCCCGCCCAAGGGCCATGTGACTTGGCTTCACCGGCACCTTGGCATACCCCACTGCTGAGAACTGCCCTGGCAAGGCAGTGAGTGGGAGGGCACTGGGCGTGGCGAACCCAGTCGACCTTGACCAGCTAGCTGTGACAGTGAGAGCAAAGGGCCGGTGTTATCTGAGGACTCTCTCCACTACCAATAATGAACTGTGAAGCTAAAATAAACTTAAGTATGATTGATTTTCTAAAAAATCTCTTAACTAGGTTAGAAGATTAGTTTATCTTTAGAAGACTGATTTTCTACTTTCTTTATAGAAGATAATACTTAAAAGTCATCGTAACATTCAAAGGGAATCAAAGGGTATATGGTCCAAAAATGTAGGGAATAAAATGTATTACAGAGGAAGTATATCCATTATAATAAAATAATTAAAGATTATATCGTATTTCTGAATTTTGTGAGGCTTTGCAGGAGTTAACTACAATTCAAATTTTCATCTGTTGTGATTTCTTTTTTCTTTAAACTTTTTTCTCTATTCATACTAGGACACAGGCATGTGCATATGACAGAGAGAGAGAGAGAGAGAGAGAGGCTCCTTCCACAGCGTCTGGTTACACTGCTACCCCCTTCCCCTGTGCTCCAGCCTGTTGAATCCTGGGCACTCACACCTGTGCCCAGTGTGTTTCTGGCTGATGGCAGCAGGGATTCAAACCACACTTACCATGTGGGATCCACCTCTCTTGAGTAGTGCAGTACCACGGCACCAGAGGGCCAGTCCTGGTGTGATTTCCTTCTCATTCTTAAAAAATCTAAGCTTTTGTACATAGTTTTCTATTAATAACCTGGCATTCTTTTTTAAAAATGTCCCCCAATATATTAGAGCTATCGAAACATGGACCCACCCCCTTTTTAAACACTTTACAAGAATGTTTCCCAAATTACCTCTTTTTACCTTTGGTCCTTATCTCTCCCATTTCGTCTGGGTCCATTTTCCTTCTTGACCAAGATCTTACAGTTCTTCCGGTGACTATAAACTCAAATAGGGTGATTATTTAGCCCTCCCTCTTGAGTGAGACAAAGAATTCCACCTAGAGCCAGCAGGTGGTATGGTGGTTGGGGTGCTGGACTCCCACTGGCCGATGATGGTTCAAGTCCCAGACCTGGTGACTTGCTTTCTCTCTCTCTCTCTGCCCCAACCCTCCTCTCTCTCTGTCTTTCTCTGGTTTTTGCATATGACTTATACCAAAATTTAAAAAATAATGATAAATAAAATTAAATAATTTTTTTAATAAAAAGAATTCCATTTAGGATCTTTTCTCCCTTTCAGCACTTGGCGTTGTTATTTCCGTTCTGGGCGCATCATTGTTGCAGAGAAATGAGTCTGCCTTTGAGGACAATCTGCCTTTTCTCCCTATTCTTTGTGCCCTGCAGTTTCACTCTCATCTATCACGGTTTGAATTTGTTTTCATTTAACCTACAAGGGCCTAGGTCTACTTCTACAACCTGAGATTTATGTCTTTTTTCAATGCAGGAAAAGTGTCATCCTCTAGCATTCTATTTTAAAATAGTTCTTAATAAATACTGAGCAGATACAAAACAATATTTTACAATATAAAATACATAGCGAATAATGGAATAAAAGAATTATAGTGCAACACCTACATCCCCATCGTCAAATGTAGGGAAAGAGCTAAAAAGGCAACATAATCTTTACTTTTGAATTTCCTGTGCCTCTCCCTAATCACCCCCCTTCCACTCTGGAGGCCACTGTTATTCTAAACTTGATATTTATCATTTCTTTGTAGCTTCAGGGTGAAAAATATATTGTTATGCATTTTTTTTTAATTTGTCAAAGGGCATGTGTGCTTACCAGAGAAAGAGAGACAGAGAGAGGGAGAGGCAGAAAGCACCTGCCGTGGAATGGTCACGCAGTCACTCCTTCCCCTCCATTGCTCCCTCCTGTCAGGGTTCGGGGCACTCGCCCACACGCACCCAGGATGCTTCTTAAGCTGCCAGGTCTGGGACTCAAACTGCATGGTCAGCCATGTGGGATCCAGACATATTAACCGTCACACCACAAGTTGGCCCCAGCATGTTTTCAAAATGTATTTGTTGGACTAATGCTGTATATGTTCTTTAATTTGTTTTCTGCTCTTAAAATTATGTTTCTGAGATTCTCCTATGATGTTGGGTACAAATATAATTTATTCATACTCATTACTATGTAGTACTCCAGCATCCATATTTTATTATCCTACCGTCAGTAGACATTGATTTGTTTCTAGGGTTTTTACTAGCAGGAATGCTGCTTGAAGCGTTTTCATAAATGCCTCCTAGAGCAGGATATTTTTTCTAGAGTTTACACCTAGGAGTGGCCTTGCTGGGCCGTCAAAGCTGGGCACCATCATGAAGCAAAGTTGTTTTCCAGTGTGTGTTCCAATTTACACTTTCACCTGCAGTGTGTGAGAGATCACCTTCTCCGTGTCCCTGTCAATGCATGGTAGTGTCATTCCATTTTTGCAGGTATGTGGTCATACTTCATAGCAGAGTTCATTTGTATTTTCCTGGTTTAGCAATGCGATGAAGTAAAATTTTGTTCATCTATTTGACCATTTTTCTTTTTCAGAGAGCACTGTGTAAATTTTTTGACATTTTTAAAAAATTGACTTGTCTTTGTTATTGATTTGTAAGAATTATTATTTTTTAAACTTTTATTTATTTATTTATTTATTTAAATTTGACCAGAGAGGGACAGAGAGAGAGAGAGAGAAAGGGAGAATGCAAGCCGCCCGGTCCAGGACTCGAATCGTGGTCGGCCATGTGGGATTCAAGCACCCTTAACAACATGCCACCTGCTGGCCCAGAATTATTTTATTTTTTTGAGAAATTTAGGGTGCATGCACTCGCCGAAGAGACAGATAGAAAGCAAGAAATCACCCCTTTCCAGGGGGGATGGCCATGCTGCAATCCCTTCTCCTCCATTCTCCTCTCAGGATTTTGGGCACACGCACCCGGTGTGAGTTTCAAGCCCCTGGGGCTGGGACTCGAGCGCCAGTCAACCATGTGGGAGTCCAGTGCCCCAACTGCTATACCACCTCCTGGCCCGATTTAAAAGGATTCTTTACATGTTCAGAATACCAGTCCCATGGCGATTATATATTTAGCAAATGCCTCCTCCCAGTCTATAGCTGGCCATTTCATTCTCATTATGTTTTCTTTTGATAAGTGGATGTTATTTTTAATGTAACCCAATTTGTCAATTTTCCTTTGTGGATTTTTATTTTCTGTCTGAGTTAAAGTTTATATCCTTGAGGTCAGAGACTTATTTCCCATACTAACTGCTAGAATTTTTATAGGGTTGTATTTTGCATATAACTCATTGATTCACCTAGAATTGATTTATGTTTATAAAGTGATTTATGGGCCTAAGTTCTAATTATTCTTATGTGCTTGGCTTATTCATTTTTTTAAAAATATGTATACATTCTTCCCTCTCATTTCACTTACGATACAAAAGATATATTATGGAGGGGCTGGCAGGTGGCATGATGGTAAAAGGCGCTGGATTCCCACATGGCTGACCACGGTTCAAGTCCCAGACCTGGCAGCTTGCTTTCTCACTCTCTCTTTCTCTCTATGTGTCTTGCTATGGTCCAATTAAAAGTAACAGTAATGATAAATAAAATAAAGGAAATAATTCTTTAAAAATAAAAGATATATTGTGGGATACATAAAAATGGTACTCTGAGAGAAAAGTATAGCCTTAATACTTAGAGGTTGAAAATTAAGTAACTATGTTTCCGATTTAAAAGTAAACACAACAACGACAGGCCCCCTTTGTGATATAATCAGTGACTGTTGGGCTGCAGAAGTGGAAGCCGTATGCTAGCTGCAGTTGGAGTTCCTGGCCCTGCCAGCCTGAGAGTGTGCCAGGTGTGCACCTGGGCCCCTGGCGAGCTGGAAGGCTGGAGGAAGGGACAGTGGCATGACGGGTGGAGGTGCCCCCTTCCTCTCTGCCCATCTCATGTGCGTGCATGTGCTTTATCATAAATAAAAGGAAATAAAGCAAAAGAAAGAAAGGGAGGAAGGACGGAGGGAGGGAGGGAGGAAAGAATAACAGGGGAAAAGTCACAGCCCAGCCGTGGTGGTGCCGGTGGTAAAGTGCCGCTGTGACGTACTAGAGCAGAATGGGAGACCCCAGGTTCTGAACCCGGGGGCCCAGACACACTCGGTGTGCCTGCACCATGCCCATGGCTCTGGCCCACTGGAAAGCTGGGTTGGGGGGTGAGGCAGGTGGTGGAAACTGCAGCAGGGCAAGACCCTGCCAAGGACACCTGTTTCTCACCTGAAATAAATACACTTAAAAAACACACAAAGGAAGTAGGATAAAGAACACTATAGAGATAAGAACAGAAACCATATAAATAACTGTCATATAAATAATAGATCAATTAAATGGAAGATACTTTAATACAAAGCTCATAAATAATAGAAAGGCTCAAGGATTCCAAAACATTATTCTTTGAAAAGACTGACAATGTAGATAAACTCTGGTGAGACTGTTCAAAAAAATGAGAAAAGACACAAATAAATATTCTTAAAGTGTTAAGTGTCATAAGTTCAGATGCAGCAGAGACTGAAAAGATAAGAGAATGCTTTAAATCAACTTTATGGCAATAAAATGGAAAATTGAAAAGAAAATATACATGGTGAACCTCGGGGCCTATTGGGTAAGGGAGCTCGATCCCACATGGCTGACCACAGTTTTAATTCCGGCCCTTCTGCTTGAAAATACACAGGGTATGAGTCTGATCATGGCCCAAATCCACACAGGATGAAGAAATGAAGAGATTACAGTATGATCATGCCCCTCAGGGAAGTGAGCGGCTCAGCCTCTCTCTGGCAAGCACAACACCCTCTGGTAAAAGAAGAAAGCATATTTCCAGAAAAAAAGTATCTTGACTTTGCATCTATATCACTAAATTCTCTTGTTAATTCCAGTAATTTTTCTTTGGGTAGTTGTGAGTTCTCCACATAAACCAGTTATACAATATGTGAATTATAATTATAGTATTGTTCTTCTCATCTCTTTGAATGTCTCTGCAACTGTCTTTCTGAAATGCCTGTTGAAAATATATTAGAATTTTTTGTCTTTCATGTCTTATAACCTCTCTTATATTTAGTCTTGTTATCTGTGTTGCATTATGGATGATTTATTTAGATCTGTTTTTCAGTTGATTATTTTATGTGATGATTTAATCATTCATTGAACTTTTAATTTGATTAATTAATCTTTTATTTTCAGAAGTCCAATTTGGTCTTATTTCAAATCTATTTATTCTCTGCTCATGTTGTCTTTTGGTTCCACTATTATCTCCATTTCTTCTTTTACTTCTTTAACCACTTTAAATATAGTAATGTTTATATTATCCTTCAGAGTGTTCGATTATCTATAATTCTTTGGGCATTAATTTTATTTCAATGTGTTAAAAGAATTATTTATTGTTATTATTATTATTTAAATTTGCTAGAGGGTATGTGCACTCACCAGAGAGAGATAGAAAAGTGGAGAGTGAGAAAGCACACCACCAGACCCAGGACTTGAACCACAGTCGACCATGTGGGGGTACAGTGCCTTAACCACTGCACCACTCACAGGCCCCAATTTTATTTTTTTTTACTTCTTAAAATTTGTTAGAAGGAGCATGTACTTACTGGAGAGAGACAGAGAGAGAGGGAAAGTGAGAAAGCACCCTTCATGGGGGATAGTCACACTGTAATCCCTTCTCCTTCGTTTTTCCTTTGGGGATTTTGGGCACACAAGCACTTGCAACCACTTGTTTTTCAAGCCTCTAGGGCCAGGACTTGAACTGTGCAATTGATTGTGTGAGAGCCAACTGCCTTAACCATCGTAGCACCCACTGCCCTGGGTACTAATTTTGTTGATTTTTGATTCTTTCATTTCTTACTCATTGCTTTATATGATCTGTAATTTATTTCAATAGTTACTCATTTAATTTTATTTATTATCATTATTATTTTTAATTTGACCAGAGGGGACAGGCAGGAAGTGAGAAAGCAAGCTGCCAAGTCCGGGACTCAAACCATGTTCAGCCATGTGGGAGTCCAGTGCCTTAACCACCATGCCACCTGGCAGCCCCTGGTCTGTAATTTTTTATTATGAGCTCATCTTAAACAGTTACTGTCTTTTTCATGGGAGTCCTGTGTACTCTAGATTATGGATTTGTCCTTATGGATTCACATTTTGTTCTCAAGGATCCCAAAGTTGTTACAGGTCTTGACCCAATTTAACTTTTTCTTGGCCAACTTCTTTGTTGGTTTATCCGTTGATGATTCTCATGCTATAAAGCTAGAATACAAGAGTTCACACTCAGACTTGAGGCTTTAATTTCTCAGAACAGATATTCCATTTTCCTTTGTATCCAAAGCTCTTGAATACTAGGAGATTCCTTCCTCTTTTCTCTTTGTCAGAGTTCTCTCTCTCTCTCTCTCTCTCTCTTTTTAAAGAGAGATTTTTGCTAGAGGTTGTGTTCACTCACTGGAGAGACAGAAAGTGAGAAATCATACCACCCCATCTGTGGGGGATGGACACACTGCAATCCCTTCCTCTTCATTCTCGGGATTTTGGGCACACATACACATCTGCCTGGTGTGAGTTTCAAGCCACTAGGTCCAGGACTCACACCGAGGTCAACTACAGAGTTCATGATACACTTGCCAGAGAGAGAGAGAGAGAGAAATCACCTCCATCCAGGGGGCAATGTCTATGTTACAATCCTTTTTCCTCCATCTCTTCTTAGGATTCTGGGCATGCACACACATGCACTGACATGTTTTTCAAGCCACTGGGTCAGGGACTGGAACTGCTTCGTCAGGCATGTGCGATTCAGCTACCCTAACCGTCATGCTACTTGATGGCCCATACTTTTTTTTAAAAAAGTATTTTTTAAAAACATAATTTATTCACGTACTAGTAATTTATTCACATTTCAGTATATTTTATTTGAAAAATCTGTGTGTTTATTGTGAAAGGGTCTCTCCTTGTTGCTAGAGCCAGAAGTTGTAGAAAAGGTCTCAATGACCAACACATTTAAAGAAATCTTCTCCACTGAGTGAGGACACATCTTCTACTGAAGACTTCTTTCTATTGCTTGGATTTACACAATGAATATGCAATACTTTTATTATTTAAAAATATAAGATAATTTCAGGTTTAAAAAGACGTTTTAGGGGCCAGCAGATGGCCTAATGCTTACATCACTGGACACCCGCTAAGAGAGGACACGGCACAGTGGAGGAGAAGGGATTGTGGTGTGATCATCTCTCCAAGGGGTGATTTCTGGTTTCCTGTCTCTCTGTCTCTCTGTCTCTGACTCTGCTTCTCCCTTTGGCCAGCACACACACCTAAGAGCAAAAATCTCTTTCTCTTAAAAAAAGAAAGTTTGATAAAAAACGAATTGAATACATTCATCATATTACTTGGTTCAGAACAATTTTACTCTCAATGATCTGTTTTTAAGCAGAAGGAGAGGCCACACAAAGTTCTCACCTTATTTTATATCTGGCTTTAGAATGCATTGCAAGGAAGCATTACCAGTTCGGACTGAGGGAAATGAAACTTAGTCTAAAGCTAAACATTTTTTAAAAAATATTTATTTTATTTTATTTATTATTAATTTTAAATTTAAACAGAGAAAGACAGGGAGAAAGAGAAAGGGAGAGTGAGAAAGTAAGCCACCAGGTCTGGGACTCGAACTGTGGTCGGCCATGCGGGAGTCCAGCGCCTCAACTACCACACCACTTGCAAGCCCCTAAAGCTTATTTATTTATTTAGAGGCTTTTGCCTTAGGGCACGTGTGCTTGCCAGAGAGAAAGGGAGACAGAGATAGTGACAGAGAAAGTGAGAAATCACCCCCAGGGGGGTGGCCAAGCCGCAATCCCTTTTCTTCCATTCCTCTCCTGGGATCTTGGGCATGCGTGAACATGTGCCCAGCATGAGTTTCAAGCCACCTGGGTCTGCAACTTGAACTGCAGTCGGCCATGTGAGAGTCCAGCACCTCATCCTACCAGCCCCTAAAAAGAAATATTTTAATATTGTAATTTCTTAAAATCAATCCAGTAAGTGGAACAATACATGGTATCAACTGGGAAAGGTCCTATAAAAATAAATATAACATGTAATTGTCTCATGCTTCTAAACAAGGCAACAAATCCCCCTCCCCATATCCACCCAATGATTCTTGTATTGACTAATTATTAATTTCAAGTAACCTTGAAATAGTTGGGCTGCTAATTTAAAAAAATCTATGGTTTTGGTTTTTTGTTTGTTTGTTTTTCATTTAATTTAACTTGATCACAGAGCGAGAAGGAAAGTAAGAAAGCAAGCCACCAGCTCCTGGTCTCAAACTGTCGTGGCCCATGTGGGAATGTCCAGCGCCTTAACCACCACGCCACCTGCTGGCCCTATGGTTTTATTTTCCTAATGACGTTTGCGAATGTTTGTTTCGGGGTAGATGTGGGTATGTAGATGTGTCTTGGGCTGTGAGGGTATGTCTGTATGCTTGTGGGAAGCTACTGGGGGTATGAGGGTATCCGTGCCTAATAATTTTCATTCTCTTTCAATCTTTTACCTAATCCCTTTACTTTAGTCTTGTCCCTCGTCAAATAATCATTACTTCTAAATTACGAAGTATGAAATCATGTCTTTCTCTAAATGATCTGCCAATACGTATATACTGAAAATTTTTGGATCAATGATTTTTTAGGAATCTAATTCCAAAGTAGGAAAAAAATAGAAGGCATTCCCTAGAAAAATCACACCCAAGTATACTAAATATTACCTGAACATTTCCTTCGTGGTCTCTGCTTCTTTCAGAAGTCCTTTATGATAAATTATACTAAAGCAGATTCTGTATTAGACCGGAGACTGCCGGTACAACAAAGTGTGTAAGAGTTTCTCACAGTGGACTGTCAGTGGGCTATAAAGATGTCTCTCCTAGATCTTATAGTGTTCCTAAGTCCTTGGAAGATTCTTTTCAATTTTTCTTAAAGAAGGAAAGAGAGAAAGAAAGAAAACAAAGTAGAATCAAATGAAAATATGTTTTTTTTTAAATGTGTGTTCTTCATACTTGATATTTCCCATTCTAAATGTTTGGCAGTGCCTAGCGAGGAGGAGGAAGGAATTGACTGCTTCCTGCATGTGGCTGGAGCAGGCGGGGACAGGCCAGCTAAGGCAGAATGCAGCGACAGGGCAGCCTTTGGCCCTGGGCTTCAACCCACCTGCTGAGTGGGGCCCACACTGGCTACCATATTCAGCCCAGACAACGGAGTGGGGCCGGGAGGATCTGGAGAGCACCGCTGTGGCCACACGACTTCCCCGCAATGTGAACCAGCTGGGGAGTCCTCTGGTTTGGGGTGACACATACCTGTCTCCCAGATTCTTCATTTACTGGCTGTGTAATCCTACCCAGTTACTTTGCTTCACATGGTTCCGTATCCTTCTCTGTACAACAGAGGTATTACCTCCCCGGAGGCCCTCATGGAGATCCAGTGGGATGGAGCACGTGGAGCTGACGCCCTGGGAGAGGTGAGCGCCCTGTGTCCACCGTGGCTGTGGTGCTTCTGGGAAGCAGTGCGTGTCAGGGCGCGGTGGGGAAAGCTGATATCCCGCACTCCAGGCTGGCAGGCAGCACCGAGTACAGCTGGCAGCAGGTAACTGGGCCACGGTGATGAGGCAAGAGCTGAGGAACCAGCTCTCGATGGAGGGTGGGAGGATCAAACTGAAGCAGTGATCAGAGCTAAGCAGACCGCCAGAATCGGAGGAGAGAGTAACAGGCAGGACTCAGCAGCCAGAACAAGGCAGAGGTTGGCAAGACGGTGAACACAGCGAGGACTGGGTCCCAGAGGCAAGGCCCAGCCCGCAGCCAGGGAACCCACAGCAGAGAACGGAGCTGCGGTCTCAGACTCTGGCCTAGCTGCCAAAGCCACTGCGTGGCCCCACACACCGATTCGCGGTGACTCCTCCCTGAGCCCCATGGGGGAACCTGCTGAGGAAGACGAGTTACATTTTTCAGTTTGAGTTTTATTTAGTTATTGTGAATAAACGTTATATTTACATAACCTGAAAGTCAAAGCTATATAAAAGGTATACACAGAGAGAGAAGGCCTTGCTTCTACAGCTCTCCTTCTACTCTCCTGTACCCTCTATTAGATAACCACCTCCAACAGAGAGTTACCCTTTCAGTGTGTAGGTTTGTGTTTTTAGGTTTTTTCCATAGGGCACATGTTTTCACCAGACAGTGGGAAAGTGAGAAATCACCCCTCAAAGGGGATGGCCACACCACAATCCCTTTTCCTCCATTTCCTCTTGGGATTTTGGGCACGCAAGCACACACAACTGGTGTCATTTTCTCCTTCTTCTTTTTTCTTTAGAATTATTTTATTTAACTTTATTTATTTATTTACTTATTTTAATTTGACCAGAGAGGGACAGAGAGAGAGAGAGAGAGAGAAAGTGAGAAAGCAAGCTGCTAGGTCCGGGACTCAAACCATGTGGGAGTCGGTCATGTGGGAGTTCAGCACCCTTAACCACAATGCCACCTGCCGGTCCCTATGACTGGTGTGATCTTCAAGTGACTGGATCCAGGTCTCAAACTGTGGTCAGCCATGTAGAGTCCAGGACCTCAGCCAATACACCACCTGCTAGCCCCAGTGTTTTTTTTTTAAAACAAATACAAAACAAATACACACACACACACACACTTTTACTCTCCTCGCTGTTGAAAAAATATTAATCTTACAGCTTTCCCCATACCAATATATAAAAATCTCTATGCTCTGTTAAAGCTATATAATACTCCACTGTGTGGATGTTCCATATTTGCTTTGAGTAAGATCTCTATTCTGGACTCTTGGATTGTTTCTAATCTTTTGTTATTACAAACAATGTGATAATTCAGGACCCTGGTCAGATATCATTTTGCACTTTTACTAAGTATAGTAGCATAGATAGATGTTTAGAAGTAAAGTGGCTGGGGGGCCCGCAGGTGGCACGGTGGTTAGAGGAGACATGGACTGAGTCCCGGACCTGGCAGCTTGCTTTCTCACTTTCTCTCTCTCTCTTTCTGTCCCTCTCTTGTTAAATTAAAATAAATGAGGTTAAATAATAACGTTGTTTAAAATAAAAGAAGTAAGGAGGCTGGGTGAAGGGGTAAATTACTCAGTCATTTCGTTACTTATCACCAGTCTCTCCTAAGGAGCTGACCCCTCTCTCACTCCCGCTAGCGATATGTGAGAATGCCGGTTCCCTATCCTCCACAACAGACACCACACACCTCCAGATTGTCGCAGCCTGGGGGAAGTCGCAATTTTTTTTTAAGTTTCTTTCTTCCATGAATGAGAGAGAGATGAAAAGAGAGAGGAGCACTCCCAACGGGGTCTTAATGCTGCAGTCCATCCCCCGTTCAAGTTTTGGACAATCTTTATATTTTTAATCAACTTTCTTTTCTTCTTTTTTTTTTTCTTTTTGAGAGGTTTTTGCTATAGGGCACCTGCGCTAGCCAGGAAGACAGAGAGAGACAGAGAGACAGAAAGTGAGAAATCAACCCCCGAGGGGATGGCCACGCCACAATCCCTTCTCCTCCATTCTCCTCTCAGGATCTTGGGCACGCACGCACACGCGCCTGGCATGAGTTTAAGCCACCGAGTCCGGGACTCAAACCATGGTTGACTACATGGGAGTCCAGTGACATAGCCATTATGCTAACTGCTGGTCCCAATCAACTTCGTTTTCAAACGTGGTTAACGGAAGGATGTGGGCCCGACCGCAGTGGTGCAGTGAGTAGGATGCCACTGCGTGACACTGGAGCCACAGGAGATGCCTTGGCTGGGCCCCCTGGTCGACCTGAGCGGACCAAGCACACCGTGATCCTGGCTGGCTGGGAGGCTGGGGCAGGGGCAGGATTGTGGCGTGGTGAGACCCCGTCTCGAGTACCTCTCTTATGAAAGAAATAAATACGTTGAAAAGTGTCTAGAGGGGTAAGTCTTTTTCTATTTCATTTGTCCTCAGATCATTTTTAAATGACTTTGAATCAACAGTTGGAGAGGGCATGAAGTGGTTTTTATGACTACGCAGGAGACTGTTGGTCCTTGCCGTTAGAACAAAGACGATGGGGATCAGCAGATGGTGTAATGGCAATGTCTCTGGACTCTCTCGTAATCAACTGCGGTTCGAGTCCTGGACCCAGTGGCTTAAACCTCATGTTTGGCACATGTGTGGGTGTGCACTCAAGACCCTGAGAGGAGGAGGAAGGAGAAAGGATTGTGGTGTGGCCATCCCTCCCAGGGTGATGTTTCTCTGTCTCTCTTTGTCTCTCCAGAGAGTGTATGTGCCCTATAGCAAAAAAATCTCTCTCTCAAAAAACAAAAAAACAAAACAGAACAAACAAACAAACAAAAAAATGGGGACAACGTGGAGTCCTGGATGTGCTGACACCCCAGTGGCTCCACGTGGACTCTCCCTCCATGTCTGAGCCCATGGCCTCCCTCACTGAGCCACTTCCACGTGAGGCCACTTACACATCCTCCCCCAATGTTTACATTTAAAACTGTTCATTTGATTTGATTTTTTAATAATTATTTTACTTAAATTTTAATTAATTAATTAATTTTAATTTAACCAAAGAGGAACAGAGTGAGAGAGAGAGAGAAAGTGAGAGAGAGAGAGGGAAAGTGAGAAAGCAAGCTGCCAGGTCCAGGACTCAAATCGTGGTTGGCCACATGGGAGTTCAACACTGTTAACCACCATGCCACCTGCTGGACCCTAAATTTAAAACAGTTTAACACACAGACATTAAACCAGATCCTGACACAATAATGCAATGCCAAGATTGCAGGGAGTATAAAGGCACCTTCTACCTCAGTGAAAAAAATTACATGAAGCCAAAGTACCTAGAAAGTACGTCTCAACTCAGTTACAACTAGCCTATTTTTATACCAATCATGCTAATAATTTTATTTCTCTGTAGTGCGAAGAAATATCTAATATCTGTATCTAATCATCTTAATAACCTTGAGCTCCCTGGAAGTACAATGAGAAAGCTTTTGCAACGCTGTCTTTCATGTAATGGGGTTTTTTAAAGCCCTAGAGCTAGTTCTCTAGCGCCACAGTTAAGCCCTGTGCATAGAGAGCTGGACCTTACGTGGCCACCCGCACAGGTTGAATCTTGGTCCTGGTGGCTTGACACCCCCCCCAGATGCATGTGCATTTACATGCAAGATCATAACAGGATGGAGAAATGGCGAAACAAAGATTGCGGTGACCGTGACTCAGAGAGGTGCTCTCTCTCTCTCTCTCTCTCTCTCTCTCCCCCCAGAGGAAAAAAATTCTAAATCTGTAGGGTAATCACAGTATCTTTTGGCATATCAGTTAAAAGTTAAGTGTATGGCGTGGTGGTTAGGACACTGGGCCCCCACATGGCCGACTGTGGTTTAAGTCCTGGATTTGGTGGCTTGCTTTCTCACTTTCCCTTTCTCTGTGTCTCTCAGAGATTACACATGGCCTATAACAAAATTAAAATAATGATAATAAATAAAACTAAATAAAAATAGTTATTGAAAACTAAAAAATAAGTGATTCAGCAGGTGGCGTGGTGGTTAAGGCTCTGAACTCTCACATGGTTGACCATGGTTCAAGTCTCGGACTTGGTGGTTTGCCTTCTCACTTTCTCTCGCTGTCTCTCTCTGTCTCTCTCTCTCATCTTTATTAGGTGAGCACACATGCCCTATAGCAAATTATAAAAATAACAATAAATAAAATAAAACACATAAACAATTTTTAAAAATTAAATGTGTGTGCTCTTCTTTGTAAACATCTAATTTCTCCCATGTTGTCCAGATAGCTTCCCTTGTACTGATAGCTGGAAATCATTAAAGCTACCATGAGAGCTATTTGTAGGTCTTTGACTCTCATGGAGCAGAGAACTAACTTCTCTTTCTGAATGTCCCAGGCCAAATTTGGCATTTTGTGGAGTTGGGGCCCTGAGGAGGTGTGTGGTGTGGGCGATCTCTCACTAAGAGCAGGGAGCTGGCCCCCACCATGCTGCAGGGGGTCTGTCATGGCACCTTCTGCCTCCTGCACAGACCACTGGGACGTGCGTGCAGACGAGCGGCATGTTTGGCATTTATCTTGCAAAGCTATGGCTCTTCCAAGTGGTTTTTGAAATTACTGTTCAGACCATGACACAAGCAGGGTCTGCTCAATTCCCTTAGAATAATAGGGTGACTACTAAGGGCACCTTCTCATGCACAGGGGCTATGGTTGCTCAGAAAGTGTCTCTGAAGCGTGGACACATCACTACATCGGCCCCGTGCTTGGAAGAGGGGCATACTGCCTTATCACTCTGACTGGCTGCAGAGGTCGCTCATCTGTTGGAAAGGTGGGGTGTCTTCCTGAAACACTCATTCCAGATCTGGGGACATAAACACCCACAAATATTTGTAATCTAACATAATAAGGGTGAAAAAATTGGGTTCAGAGTTCCTGGGTGACTGTTCCACTGGAGGTTGGACATGTGACAAGGGAAGGTTTCACAAAGTTGGGGACATTTGGGCTGTTTTTTTAAAAAGATTATTTGTTTAATTTTACTTTTTACTATTATTATTATTTTTTTTTAATTTGACCAGAGAGAGAGAGAGAGAAACAGAAAATGAGAGAGCAAGCCTCCAGGTCGGGTACTTAAACCGCCATCAGCCATATGGGAATCCAGCACCTTAACCACCATGCCACCTGCCAGCTCCTTGGGCTGAGCTGTGAAAGAAGGTAGCTTTTTACAAGCAGAGCAAAGAGCATAGAGAGCAGCCCGGTAAAGCCAGAGAGCCACGGGGGTGCCCATTGGGGTGAGGACCTCGAAGCAGAATTTATCAGGGGCCACGTCTCAGAGTCAGTGGCCCCCAGTCAGACTTTGAGGAAGTGCTGGCACAGACAGTGGAACCAGCAAGAGTGGCCAGGGCAGAGTGGTGGGGACAGTCCGGAGGAGCCAGCGCCATGGGGAGTGACGGCCCCGGGGAAGTGTGGCCTAAGGAAAGGGAGCAGAGGTGCCTCAGGGCTGGGGCTGCTGGGGTAGAGGAGCTGGTGAAGGAACGGGAAGGGTGTCAGGAGCTCCAGGCCGGCCAGCCCAGGGCCTGAGTCAACCTGCTTGGAGTCCCAGAGCCCAGCTTGGAGAACGCTCCAGGCACGTGTGCATGTGGGCCCAAATCCTAAAAAAAAAGGAGGGGGGAGAATAATTGAGAAGGGATGTCTGTGTGACCAGCCCCTACAGAGGGTGCATTCTTGCCTTCTCCCTCTCTGCCTCTCTCTCCAAACACATGCACCCTCTGGCAGATTTAGAAAAAAGGCAAGAAAGAAAAAAAGAAGGGGCTTCAGGCTAGAGCAGTCTCAGGGAAGTCAGAGGAGGAAACATATTATCCTGAGACGCCCAGTCATCGGTAGGGCCAGCTGCACGTGGTAGTTAGGCGCCATGCAGGGGGTGCCCGATCCTACACGGCCAAATGGGGTTGAAGTCTGTCTCCTGTGGGCCACATGCTGGGTGCCCTCTAGCATCCAGAATCCTCATGGCATGGAGAATGGGGAGAAAAAGTACTGCAGTGTGTCCAAGCCCCATTGAAAATATCTCTGCTCTCTCTTTCTCTCTCTCTCTCTGTCTCCCTCTCTTGTATAGGGACATGTACTCTCCGGCATAAAAGAGAATCGGTCACTGGCAGCCACTGACGGGCCTGTTCTCCTGCTTTGATAGATAAGGAAATTGAAGGGCCTGCTAGTAGGTGCCTCTTTCAGGCCAAAGTCGGTCACGTGTCCTTGAAACTCCCCTCACACTCACACTCACACCCCTGAGTCTTCATACACTCCTGGCACGTGGGATGGCTCAGTTAATCTGAGCTGAATTCTCACCCCTTCTTTAACAAGCAGGAGCAGAACTGCGATCAGCAAATGCCGCACTTCAGATCTCAACGTATGTCTTAGGATCGAAGCAGAGGAAAGCCAAACCAAGACGAGTGAGTTTTCTGAGGAAAGAGAAGGTCATCAGGAATCACAGGTGGAAGGAGAGCTGGTAGCTTGGTGGTGGCCGAGGCAGCTGGATCCCACATGGTTGACTGCATGGTTCGAGTCCTGGATCTGGTGGGTGAGAAAGCATAGAGGTGTGGGACCAGCAGTTAGCGTAATGGCTATGTCCCTGGACTCCCATGTAGTCAACCGTGGTTCACGTCCCGGACCCGGTGGCTTAAACTCACGCTGGGCACGTGTGCGTGCGTGCCCAAGATCCCGAGAGGAGAATGGAGGAGAAGGGATTGCAGCGTGGCCATCCCCCCTGGGGGGTGATTTCTCGCTTTCTGTCTCTCTGCCTCTGTCTATCTGGTGAGTGCACGCACCCTATAGCGAAAACCTCTCCAAAAAAAGAAAGCATAGAGGCGTCTGTGCACGTGTGCCCAAACTCCCGAGAGGAGAATGGAGAAGAATTGCATCATGGCCACCCCAGGGGGCTGTTTCCTCACTTTCTGTCTCTCTGTTTGTCTGAGGCAAGCACATGTTCCCTTAGTTATCAAAAGAAGAAGAAGAAGGAGGAGGAAGAGGAGGAGGAGGAGGAGGAGGAGGGGTGGGGGGAGGAGGAGGAGGAGAAGGGGAAGAAAAGAAAAGAAAAGAGAAGAGAAGAAAAGAAAAGAAAAAAATAAACCACAGATGGAACTTCTTCAGTGGCCAGGTAAGGCTGAGGCGGCTGGATCGCTGGGATCAGAGCATGGCAGGGATCAGAAGTACAAGGGGGCAGCTGGGCCGACTGTGCCATGGAATTTAGCAAGAAGGTTATTCACTGGGAAGGCCAGGGTGGTCTTACTCATCTTCTACAGTTTTGACCTTGAGCCTAAAATTTCTGTGACTCCCATGCATGACCTCACTTTGGAAGGTCTAACCTAAGGATAAATGTAGCAAAGGACACGTTGCCATCTGCAACGCGGTATTGTTCTCCACCCAGTGAAGTCTCCAGTAACTACTGGCTGTACCCTCTTCCTATCGCTCCCTCTCCTCCACTTTCCCTTTCCCTTCCAATTTCCTCTTGCATTCCCTGTCCTCTTCTCCACAGAGCCTACCTTGGTGGAAGTAGCCTCTCTCTGCTCCTACCAGCTCCTGTCACTAGAGCCAAAGGGGCCCTCCAACCCCGCAGAGCACGGGGTGCACTCCAGAGGTCCAGGGCCAGCAGCTTCCGTTCCTTCTCTCCCTTCCTGCCTTTGTATCCATGGTCTGCACAGTCCCGAGGGTTCCTAGTGCCCCTTACCACTCCAAGGTGAAGGTGCCCTACCTCACCACTGCCCTGTCCAGCCACAGAGTGGACGTAATGAGGGCTGCCTGAGAGAGAGCCCCGTCTGCCAGCACCCTGGCCCCCACCAGGGCCAACTGTAACCTGTCACCCATGGCAATCCAGGGGTTCCAGCCTCAGGCAGTGGGGTGAACCCACAGGACCGAACTGTGTTGGGATGGAAAGAGACACAATATTTAGAGATGCTCTCCTTGTCACGCCTTCCATCCGCTAATATGTAGGGCTCCTCCTGAGGGGATAGTGTGCAGTGAATAGAATCTGTCCCCGCATGGCATCCCGTACCTCACTGCGGTCAGCCCTGCTCTGTGTCACCTTCTCTCTGGTGCCTGTGGCCTCCTTTCTGCTCCTCATCTGCATCGAAGCAGGCTTTCAGGAACGGATCCAAAATATATTTATAAAAAGGTGTAAATAACTGATAAAAGTTTAAGACATTACTTGTTAAAAGCAAATGTGTATTTTGACAGGGCACACAGCCCCTGGAAAAAGGAATAAATCCGTAAATCTTTAATGGAGAAATTTGAATTATGTTGCAAGAGAATGTTTGGGGTTGAGCAAAATATACCTGGTTTTCCTGAAATCACATGACAGATACCTGCTTTAAGTAGAAATTGATCACACACATGATCTCCGTACGTACTTAATTTCAGGCAATATGTTACATGCTTTACATGTATTCTCTCATTTAATTCTTACCCAAGAAACCCACATGAAGTAGATAAATGGTGTTTCATTTATATCTTGGTGTGCAACAAGGTTAATTAAATTACCTAAACTTGAACCGCCGGTTAGTGTGGAGCTGGGGTGTGAAGCCAACGTCTTTTTCTCGATCATAGGCTTTGGTGCTGTCTCAGATGGTGGGAAACAGTTTCCTGCTTGCTTTCTGGGTTACTTAGTTAAGGAACATACAGGGCTTGACAAATTTTTTCCTAGAATTCATCTTTCGAAGTCCCCTTCATCATCTCTGTTTTCCTCTGAACTCCCCAGAGCTTGTGTATTTCATCCTCGTAATCATGAACCCAAACGAAACACCATGGCCTGGTCTATTCTCACTTCTCAGCCTATGCAGGATATAAAAAATAAACAGCAGATGGTGAAAAGTTAATGAGATTTAAAAAATAAGTTCACTTAAAATAATCCATGGGCTTTCCTACATGTGTTCTTGGTCTGTTTTCAAAAACCACAGGAGTTCTACTCTGCTTTAGAAAAGGCGGAATATCTTGCATTGTTTCTGTTGGGGTCAATGGGAAACCAGTCACGTGGAATCAGCACTAATCGTGTTTATAAACAAATACCACACTGACGAGTACAGACCGCGACTTCTGTGAGCTGCCCGAGGGTCAGACACGTTGGAAGCCACTCGGGAACACTAACAGTTACAGATCTCACCCTGCCCCATGCTCCCTGGCTAAGGAGAGAAATGAAGACCCTGTCTCAAGAGGGAGATAGGAAATCTGATAGAGTCCCTTCCTGAGAGCAGTAGCCCTTGGAACATAGCTTAGATCTATGCTATCATAACACACATGCCCAAACTCTTTTAAAAAATGCTTTTTACCTTTCAAGTTAAAAAAAAAAAACTTAGGGATTCAGTCTTTATTTCCTTGAACTTTATTTCTTACATGAGAGAGAAATAGAAATGGAGAGAGGTAGAAACAGGAAGCGGGAGAGTCAGGTCCCCTTGATGGGACAGCGATACTGCAGTCGGCCCCCAGCCTCGACCAGCTCCAAATGAGCACACTCGGGCCTGGCATACTCGGGGAGGTTTCCAGACTAAAGTCAGGGGCCTTCCACCATGGGTCAGGCTCTCAGAGTGTCACACCTAACCGCCGTGCCACTGCCCTGCTCCCCTTTGGTCTTTATGATAAATGAACAGCCACATGGAGAGTTGTTTGTTGCTGAAGCTACATCCATTCTCTGCATGAAATAAAAAATAATAATTTGAAAATGCATGTAGAAATGTTATTTGCACGTTCATCTTCCACCACAGAGTTCTCTGTACAATTAAGAGCTAAGAGCTCACTGTGGGTCCAGGATTGTTCTGGACGTGATGGGAGATGCAAGAGAAATTGAAAATGGGGCCTTCGTCCTTGAGGAATTGATAATCCAGCTAGAGAGATGGAAGGTCCTTAACAAAATAGAGAAGAGTTATTCCACACTTCTGGTGTGCCAGACACTGTGCTCCGAGCTTTGCAGGAATGATTCCATTTAATCCTCATAAGCCCAGTGAAGTAGGTACTATTATTATCTGTGTTTTATATAGGAGGAAATCATGGCTTGAAAGGTTTACCTAACTCTCAAAGGGTTGTTGTGAGGATTAGAGGAGAAACCATAATGTCCTGTATCAGGTACGTTTAGATTTGGTTTTCTACTAAAAAGGGAAGGAAAAAAAAAGGGGGGGAAACAAACTGTGAAACAAATAAGAAAAATCAGTAGCTTCAACAAGATAGTTTATTTTCCGCTCTGGTAAATGAAGTTGGGAGATAGGCAGTAATTGAGCTGGCCCTGATGCTTCACTGAAGCACACAGCACAGCTACCACCAAAACTATCTGGGAAATGTAGGGACTGGTAGGTGGCATGGTGGTTGGGGCGCTGGACTCCTACAGGGTTGACAGTGGATCGAGTCTTGGACCTGGCAGCTTGCTTTCTCACTTTCTCTCTGGTGAGCGCACATGCCCTATAGGAAATTAGTAATAATAAATAAAATAATAAAATAAAAAATAATTCTTTGAGAGAGAGGACTCAACACCTAACAGCCAAATTAAAGAAGTGGGTCAAGGACCACTTTTCTAGGTTACTAGGTGGGAGCTTGGTCCTCAGATATGGGAGGACACTCTGGGCCTGTTTAGAGAGACATCTGAGAAGTTCCGAGAATTCGATTATGTTTGCACCCTCGGCGATGCGTGTCTTGCGCAAGAATAAGACCCTTCGCTATGGAGTCCCTACGTTGTTGCTGATTATTGGAGGTTCTTTCGGTCTTCATGAGTTTTCACGAATCTGACATGATGCTCTGAAGGTTGAAATTGATTCTGAATTGGAGAAAAAACGGAAAACAAGTAAAATGCCTTTAGAGTTAGAATACGAGAAAATAAAGGATTCTGCTTTTGATGACTGTAAGAATATTCAAGGACCCAGGCCTTGGGAAGATCCTGACCTCCATGAAGGATGAAATCCAGACATTCTTAAGACTGAGACAGTTTAACTATGATTTTTTTTTAAGTGAAAATATTATCCATTGAACTTCCTACTACATACTCTTATCCTGTGGAAAGAAAATTTCAGACTTGCAGAAACCTGGATATAAGTAATTTGATGGAAGATAATCTTGATAAAAAGTCAAGTATAGGGTCGGCAGGTGGCGTAGTGGTTAAGGGCACTGGACTCTCACATGGTCGACCGCAGTTTGAGTCCCGGACCTGGTGGCTTGCCTTCTCACTCTCCCTCTCTCTCTCTCTCTGACCCTCTCTGGTCAAATTAAAATAAGTAAATAAATAAATAAACTTAAATAAAATAATGTTTTTAAAAAGGAAGTCAAGTACACATCTATATACTTCCTAGTTGTTTCACATGCATACAAAAGTAACAGTATTGATCACATATGTTTTATACCTTCCAATAAAAAATGTGAATACTGCTTAAAAAAAAATCATTCTTTGAAAAAAAAAATCTGGGAAATGTAGACGTCTGTGGCGTGTTTTGCTTTAAAGGCCAAAGGTGGAAGAGCATACGTGGGCAACCTGGTTCTCTGACATATGCATGCAAGTGCTGGGCACAGGGTAACATCACGGATGTGAAGTAATCATAGCTATCTGGTGCGAAGCCGCCCAGAAGAGCCTTGTTTGGTTGGTTCACTGCCACTCCTTCCGCCTAAGGGTCTCCCTTTTCTAGACTTGTGCACTTGCCTTCTGCAGGAAAGCGAGCGAGAAGGCGGGGTGCTGCAGGCCGGGAGCATCCACTCCCAGGACTGGCCTCTCCTCGTCCTCCTCCAGAGTTGCAAGGTGGTTTGCCCTAAGGTGTCACACCTGTGGAGAGGTGGCACCCAACCAAGTCATGATGCAAAACAAGGAACTGCCCAGGCTGGGGCAGTTCCCCACGGAAGCTCTGCTTTCTTCTCATGTCCCTTTTGGGGCCTGCAAATGACAACTCTGGCCTCTGGCAAATGGAAGCAGGTGGGCAGCGGTGTGCAACTCCAGGGGACAAGCAGTCACATTGGACAGAGGTGTCCTTCACCTCCACATCCACCAACAAGCAAGGTACCCCAGCGCTGTGCAAACTGGTGTTCCTGGGAGGGGACTAGCTGTAGCTCCTGGGTTAGGTGTCCTGGCGCATTTGGTTCATTTGTTTGGAAAGGTTTCCAATGGACCGTCTGAGTTTCACAGATCCCAGGTAAGAGAGAAGGCCCTCAGGCCACACAATGTTTGTACTCTATGGATTTAAGGTGTTGCCCTTAGTCTCTCAAAACCTCTAGGCTTTCTTCAAGTTCGAGATTCTGTCATGGCAGTAGGAGGTGTGTAGAGAAAGTAGGGAGAATGACAGGGTGGAGCGGGCTGGCCTGTCGGGATGAAAGCTAGAACCCCCGCTGCTCCATATATTGGTTTGGGCCAGAAGGCAGAGAGGAAAGCGCAGAAAGGGGAGACCTTGATCCTTCAATGGGCTCACTTCTTTATCTAATCTACGTTCAAGTCCTTCTGTGTTATGTCCTCCCGCACAGAGCTTTACGTAAATTAGAGAAAGACACCCCACGTTCCAGGGATGCAGCCTGTGCTATGACCCGCCGAGTGGCAGGCAAGGCTCTGGCTGAATGGCAGTCCCCTCCCATCTTCTTGGCCCTGAGCAGAGCGACCCAGCTAGTCTTCCGTGGGGGATTCTTTGGCGTCAGTTCACGGATCTCCCCCATCGCCACGTCCTTCCCACCTCATCCAGCCCCACCATCTCTCACCTCTCACTGGGACTCTGCCCAATCCTAATAGGTAAGTAGGGGACCAATTACAAAGAGGCCAACGTGTAGACGTTGGGGTTGTCACCACGGAGGGTTACGCATTTAGTTCTAGGGATACGATGACTAGGTTAAAAGAGGTTGATCATTGCCCTTGTTTTTAAACTTCTGATTTATTGGCCAGACTGCTTGCCTGTAGGACCTCATGAATTAGTCAAGAAGTAAATCAATCTGGAGTCATTCTGTGAAAAGACACTTGTATTTCATAAAAACTAGTTTCGTTTTTTTTGTTATTATTATTTTAAAATAATTATTCATTTATTTATTTAATTCCATTTATTATTATTATTATTATTATTATTTTCAGTTTCACCAGAGAGAGAAAGGGAAAGCAAGAAAGCAAGTCGCCAGGTCCGGGACTCGAACTGTAGTCGGCCATGTTGGAATCCAGTGCCTTTAACCACTACACCACCTGCTGGCCCCAATAGTATTAGTATTATTTTAAATTTGCTACAGGGCATGTGGGAATCCACTGTACTAACCACCACGCCACCTGCTGGCCCCTGCATTGTATTTTTGAGGCTGAATAAGTTGTTTTAACAAAGTATAAGAATTAAAATTAACTAATTTTTATGATCTTCTTAAGCTCTTCTTTCTTTTCCTGTCATTTAGGACTGTAAAAGACAGCTTTGACCTCCAGAAAAAGGAAGAAGCAATGTAGCCATAGGCAACCCCAGGGGACAAGCACTCACGTTGGACAGAGGTTCCCTTACGTCAATATCAACAAGCAGTGTACACCCTGCACTGTACAAACTGCACAGGATAAACTAATTGTTATGACCTTTTTTTAAATTATTATTTCAGTGTCATAAGACTGGGAGCGTCAATCAATGAGGGTGGCCAGGCTTTCTTGGTCTCCGCCTGGGCTCCTGAGACCCGGCCCCTATTCCAACCTTCATGTGCTCTTTCCAGCAGCCAGACCTGAGGCCTAGCCCACTTAGACCCGCCAGGTACTGCCCATGGTCATGGGACACAGCCCTGGTTCACTGAGCCTGCAGGGCTCAGCCGGGCTACCCTTTTCTCAGCAGTGGCTCCAGGCATACCTCTCCTCCCTCTGCCCTCCAGCCCCTCGGCCTCCTGCTGCCTGGGACACTCTTCCCTTCCTGGCCTGGTCAGTTTCTCCTGGTTGTCAGTGTTCAGCCCGATATCCTCAGGGGAGCCTTCACATTTCCCTCACAGAACTTCCATCTTTTCTTCAGAGCCCGTTATCTCTGTGCAGTGGTGCATTTATCAGTGTGATCATTTGATTAATGGTTAGCAGGTACACCTAATGTGGTAAATTATTTTTATTACTTTTTAACCATTTACCGTGGTGGCTGCAGGGCGTAGCAAAGGGCAGGTGCGGAGTAGGTATTCGGCAATTATTTGCTCAATGAATGAATGCAGTTGAGCCAATAAGCTCCGGTCCCAGCTGCTCCGTGTGGGTTATGCCTAGGATGAAACCTTTAGCAGGCGTGGTCCTTGAGATGGAGGGTCACCTGCTCCACAGAGCAGCGCAGCTTGAGAGGGGAGTCATCTGAGGGTCAGAGAAGATGCAAGGAGAAGCCACTGAGATTCAAGTCCTGGAGTAATATGTGGCTATGTGGAACATTCCTTTAAGCTAGGGAGAGAAAATAATTCCTTCTACTTAACAACTTGGGCACTTTCAGAGGATCCATTAATAAGCAAATCATTCAATGAAAGTGTCATATTGTGTGAGAAGAGCATATAGCCATGTTCTTTGGCCCTTACCAGGCCAATCAGAAGACTGTGAAGAAACCCTTGCAGAGGCCTGCCGACTCTCGTAATAAATTAGGGACAAAGCGGTTGAATATAAGCAGGGTAAAATAAAAACCAGAAATGCACCTCATTAACGCACACGAGTTATTTTTGTTTTTATTATTGTTTGGGATTTACTGTGCCTGAAAAGTGGTCTTATTTGCAAAGTCTATATGTGCTATGAAGTAACTAACCAAACCTGTAAAAGACCCAGAAGACCCTCAAATAAATCATTGAAACCTTTCCAGAAAAGTGCAGTAATTAGACCAAACAACTTCCCTTTGTGTACCGGATTATTATACACGGCCTCAAATATGTTTATTGCCCAGGCACTTATTGTTGAGGAATTAAAGTGGGGTTATCTGTGAAGTGCCTCTCCCCAAGGAGAGGTCATCGTGACAGGAGCCACGCAGATGAGCAGGTGACGTGACGCGGGGAGAATGCTGTCGAGCACGGGTAGGTGCTCAGTAAGTGGTTTTCAGTGAGGGCAGACTAGATGAGGACAGGACTGGGAACCGAGACAGAACCGCCACTGAAGCACATCTGTCTAGTGGAAGTTACAGACAGGTTACAACTAGGGCCTAGTCAAGGTATCTAATGATACATCGTTCAAAAACTGGATAATAAGATGGAAAGTACAATGTTTTCAAATGTAGCTGAGTTTCTTTATGTATTTCACTGCTGTTACTATGTTTCTAGGGACTTTGGAGAGCTAATTTCAATAGGATTTCAGATTTTGGAGCTTGAGTCTCCATGGAGGCGGTCCTTAGTGTGAAGGCAGGGCTGAGTCAGACCAAGGATGGGGTTAGGCGCCTACTTCCAGCAGCAGACAGAGCTTATCTGCAGAAGCCTTTGGTAGGGGCGGCCGGAGCTGCCTTCTTTACAGGCCAAATCCTCCACGATGTCTCAGGGCAGACCCTGGTGTATTTTAGTGCAATTGTTCCTTGTTTGTCACCGCGATGAAAGACAGGACCAAGGCAATATTTATCTTTTGATTTTCAAAGCATGGCACAAAAGAGATTCGAGGTGAATTTGTTGAACGGTGAAGCGTAGTTTATTCCCATCCCAGGTTTATCATCCCCACAATAATTTTCTTTGTAAGTATAATAGTGCTACTGTTTGTCATAGCTCTCAAGTCGATTTATTTTTTTGCCTAGATTTTTTTTTTCAAAAGTTGTTTTGCATTCTGAACTTACTCCGCTGTTCATTTGCACAGTTGTTCCAAATCAACTGCTGTATCCCATATCTTGCATTGACTCAAGAGTTATTCACTGCTAACGTCTAAATCGGAGAAGTGAAAAGGACAATTGTTTAGTGCTTTTTTAAGTCCCTGACCAAGATCAGTAGGGAAATCCCATTAGCTCCATTCATCGCATTTCTCATAAATCTAAAAGGAAAGCAAGTATCCAAAGCCTTATTCTTTAATAGTTCTTATTTGTAAAACCTTGACAGGGCTTTATTCTAAATT
Organism: Tupaia tana; assembly: GCA_026018925.1. NCBI lineage: Eukaryota > Metazoa > Chordata > Mammalia > Scandentia > Tupaiidae > Tupaia > Tupaia tana. The sequence continues at coordinate 6,821,671 of JAKSZU010000002.1, forward strand.
GCTTCCAAATTACGTAAAGAATACTGAGAAATATGACGGCCAGTGAATAGTGATAGTTTCAGTTATCGAATAAGTAAGTAGAACAGTAAAAGGGCACTAATCTGAAAGCAAACAGTATGATGGCTACGACTAAGCAAGAAGAACAGAACTGTGGGATTCTTAAACTACCATCTGGCTCAATCCTCTTTAAGTGGGCAAGTTGAAGAGCCTTTTTTTTTTTTTTCAGTGCCCTAAAACTTATTTAAAAGGAGTATTTGAATATTAATATTTCCATAAAGAATAAAAAATCTTTTTGTAACCCAAAAGGAATGTTTAACAAAATAATGGGTAATCCTCTGGCTAAACATGAAGGCGCAGGGACTACCCTGTGGGTGTGAGGTCGGCCTCAGCCCCAGAGTACAGAATGGCCACGGGCAGCTTAGGGCCCTTGGCCTCCCTGGTGTCTTTGAGGTTAGAGTGACTTATTGAAGTCATTGTGGTTTTGAAATTTAGGCTAGAGGAGTGAAATGAAGGAATTCACTAGGAAAAAAAGAAAGCGAAAGCAGTGATTTCTAGTAAGTTATTTCATCCAAAAGAAACAATAAGGTGGAGTTGCCACATGGGGTAATCGAGGCAAGGGGTACAATAGAAACGATCATCTAGTTGAAACTGTGCTATTGTGACGCCTCAAATCTATTTTGCCACTTGACAACAGACTTCTGGCAATTGCCATCTTGTTTAGTAAGCCCTGGACTTCTTAAATGAAAAAAGACCAGAGGTTTTTATTACCTCCCCCAGCCCCAGAAGGTGTGTTTGAAAAGTAGAAGTTGAATACATGAGTGTACTGCCTATCTTCTACAAAGATGTTTTTTAAAAAGGTACTGGAGCCTTCTCTGTGGCTTCCAAGACAAACCCGAGTCCCGCCGGCTTTGTGTTGTGCTTGTCTCAGGCTGCAGTGCCTTCTGTCTGCTTAGGGTGGGGCATCTGCCATGGGGAGGAGAGCTGGCATGCGTCGCCTCCTAGAGCTGATGATTCCATTGTGCTGGGGGCCTCTATTTTATAGGCTCTTGGTTCCAGTCTTCTAGTTGACTTGCAGAAGCAAATGGAACTCAAAAAAAAAAAAAAAAAAATGTTGACCGATGTAGCTCATTTTATTTCATTTTTTTTTTTTTTTTAGTTTTGTGATTTTTTTCATATGAAAAAAAATTTCAAGCAAAGGACCATAGCGGAACTTGGTGACTCATTTTTCCTTTCTAGGAATAGTTGTGAAAATAAGTCACAACATATGGTTATGCTAGTGTGAATTGACTTTGATGTATTCTATCAAATTGAAAAAATGCACTTTTATGATTATATGTATATATTTAGTTTGACTATAAATGTCTTAAAGTATAAATATGTAATTGATTTTTAGAATGTATGTATATAGACATATACACAAAGCAGACATATATTTATATTTACATATGAAAAACTTTGAAAATTCAACTTATGTGGTATAACGTGTATAATTAGTCTGTACTTGCATATATAAAGGGAGAAAACCCAGGGAAAAAATGTCAAAAAGGCACACTAACAAAGATGTAGTATTCTCTTGGCAAAAACTGACGAATGGTTTGGCATGAATTCATCTTACAGTCCCGTTATTCTCTCTTACACTCGACGCTATACCCCGTTTTCCAGTTGTTTGTACAGAATTGTAATTTGTTGTTTCTACACTATAATGACCCTTGGGTGTGCACCTGATCCTCCCCCACCCCAATTAGTCACCATTTTTTTTCAGTCTATGGGTTTCTATTTAGTTATGAAACATATTTATCTTCGGTCAAGCAAACAAATAACCACTGCAGTGGAAATAAACTAAAGCAGTTTTTATGAAAAGGTGAGGAATGAAATGACGTTGGAAAACTACTCTCTACCCAAACGATACATATTATTCCTGCCAACATGAGGCCTGGAAAGCTCTGGGATCAAGTGCTTTCTCTCAATGAACACCAAGCCCATGCTAGTGCATCTAAGCCATGGCTTAGGGTTAAGAAGTCTCGCAATTAAATATATTAAAATGTTACTAGGCGAGACATTAATAATGCTAATACATTTACAACGATAGAAACCGATAAAGCATGGAGCACTTGTATTTTAGAAAACTAAGTATGTAACGTTTCTACTTTAGAATCAGGTTGGATGGTTGTATATTATTATTGAGCTTATATTTATTAAAATAACATCTATTTATTTTAGTTTTGTCACACTATTTAGAAATGAACTCTTATCAAGAGGGCTAATCGTGCACATTAACCTCTGAAATATGATGAAAGGCATCATATAGATTTATGAGGCGCTAAGGTAACCCTAGCTGTGGCTGTTATGGCACCAACAGCTAAGTGTTCACGTGCGCAAGTTGTTTGGCGCCTAACACACACCCCTCTACATGGCCGAGAGGTGCGTGGCAAGGAAACTGCTCCTGGGGGAGTACTCGGCTTTCATTGATAAGCCCGCACACGTATTCCATGCACCTTAAAAACAGTGAGGCAGGTGCCTTTCCGCATCAGCACTTACTGAGCACCTGCTGTGTGCAGGGCCCGGCGCTCTTCGAAGGTGGCTCACCTTCACCGGCGATCTTTGCTAACGTTGCAATCGGCGCGAGCTGTGGGAATCACGCCGCTGGCCCGAAAGGCAGGCAGCGAGGCCGAGGTTCTGAAACGTTACGTAACTCCTGGGAGAGACGGCGCTTTTGTACACACTGCCTAAACATTTTCTTTCTCCGTCGGCTCCTCGTAACCTCGGAGGCCGACAGACAACTTTGTTCCCCGGCCCTCTCGCTCTTTTGCTCGTCAGACTCGTTTTCCACCTTTGTATCGTGCCTTTTAGACGTGAAAACAAACACACGAACGCCTGTTGGCAAGGAGACCGAGGCACGAGGGGAAAGTGCAGCCCGAGCGCCCCACGCCGCCGCGCGCCGAGCGGCCGCTGGGCCTGGCCTGGCCCGGGCCCCGGCCCCGGCCCCGGCCCCGGCCCGGCCCGGGCTGCGGCCCCGCGAGGCTGCCCGGGCGGTGGCGGCGGCGGCGGCGGCGGCCCGGGGACGAGTCCAGTCCGCGTTTTGCGAGTGCGCAGGGGTAATCAGAGAGAAGTGGATAATAGTTGCTCCGGCTCGCTCGGCTCCCTCTCAGGCCATGCTGGGCCCGACAGGCTCAGCCAGTCGTGTATTTACTCATATCCGGGGTAGAGAGGAAAAGAGAAAAGTTTCATTTAAACCCGAACTAAAAACTTTCACCATGAAAGCACACAGCGGGAGCAGGCCCAGACCGTAAGGCGCGCCCCCGGCCCGCTCTCGGCCGGGCCCGCGGAGGGGGAGGGGGTCGGCGCGTCCCGGCGGGCCGTGTGGATGCGCACAGGAGGGGCCGCGGACTAAAAAGTGGGGTTATTGTCTCCCCCCGGCGCCCGCCCGGCCGGGCCACGCCGCGGCGATCATGGCCGCGCGGGCAGCAGCGGCGGCGCGGGCGCGGGCGGGCAGCGGCGAGCGGCGGGCGCCCCCCGGGCCGCGGCCGGCGCCCGGGGCCCGGGACCTGGAGGCGGGGGCGCGCGGCGCGGCGGCGGCGGCGGCGGCACCGGGCCCCATGCTGGGGGGCGGCGACGGCGGCCTGAATAATGTGCACCACCACCCCCTGCTCCCCCGGCACGAGCTGAACATGGCCCACAGCGCGAGCGCCGCGGCCGCCGCCAGCACTAGCAGCGCCAAGAGCGGCGGCTCCGAGGCGGCTCTCAAGGAGGGTGGAAGCGCCGCCGCGCTGTCCTCCTCCTCCTCCTCCTCCTCCGCGGCGGCGGCGGCGGCGGCAGCGGCGTCCTCTTCCTCCTCGGCGGGCTCGGGCTCGGGCTCGGCCATGGAGACGGGGCTGCTCCCCAACCACAAACTGAAAGCCGTTGGCGAAGCCCCTGCCGCGCCGCCCCACCAGCACCACCACCACCACCATGCCCACCTCCACCATGCCCACCACCTCCACCACCACCACGCACTACAGCAGCAGCTAAGCCAGTTCCAGCAGCAGCAGCAGCAGCAGCAGCAGCAGCAGCAGCAGCAGCAACATCCCATTTCCAACAACAGCCTGGGCGGCGCGGGCGGCGGCGGCGCGCCTCCGCCCGGCCCCGACATGGAGCAGCCGCAACATGGAGGCGCCAAGGACAGTGCCGCGGGCGGCCAGGCCGACCCCCCGGGCCAGCCTCTGCTGAGCAAGCCGGGCGACGAGGACGACGCGCCGCCCAAGATGGGGGAGCCGGCAGGCGGCCGCTACGAGCACTCGGGCCTGGGCGCCCTGGGCGCGCAGCAGCCGCCGGTCGCCGTGCCCGGGGGCGGCGGCGGCGGCGGCGGCCCGGCGGCCGTCCCGGAGTTTAATAATTACTATGGCAGCGCTGCCCCTGCTAGCGGCGGCCCCGGCGGCCGCGGTGGGCCTTGCTTTGATCAACATGGCGGACAACAAAGCCCCGGGATGGGGATGATGCACTCCGCCTCCGCCGCCGCCGGGGCCCCCGGCAGCATGGACCCCCTGCAGAACTCCCACGAAGGGTACCCCAACAGCCAGTACAACCATTATCCGGGCTACAGCCGGCCCGGCGCGGGCGGCGGCGGCGGCGGCGGAGGAGGAGGAGGCAGCGGAGGAGGAGGAGGAGGAGGAGGAGGAGGAGCAGCAGCAGCAGCAGGAGCGGGAGCTGTGGCGGCGGCGGCCGCGGCGGCGGCAGCAGCAGCAGGAGGCGGCGGCGGCGGCTATGGGGGCTCGTCCTCGGGGTACGGGGTGCTGAGCTCCCCCCGGCAGCAGGGCGGCGGCATGATGATGGGCCCCGGGGGCGGCGGGGCCGCGAGCCTCAGCAAGGCGGCCGCCGGCGCGGCGGCGGGGGGCTTCCAGCGCTTCGCCGGGCAGAACCAGCACCCGTCGGGGGCCACCCCGACCCTCAACCAGCTGCTCACCTCGCCCAGCCCCATGATGCGGAGCTACGGCGGCAGCTACCCCGACTACAGCAGCCCCAGCGCGCCGCCGCCGCCGCCGTCGCAGCCCCAGTCCCAGGCGGCGGCGGCGGGGGCGGCGGCGGGCGGCCAGCAGGCGGCCGCGGGCATGGGCTTGGGCAAGGACATGGGCGCCCAGTACGCCGCTGCCAGCCCGGCCTGGGCGGCCGCGCAACAAAGGAGTCACCCGGCGATGAGTCCCGGCACCCCCGGACCGACCATGGGCAGATCCCAGGTAACCCCCGCGCCGGCCGGGCCTGCTTCCGCCCGGCGGCCTCGGCGCGCCGCGAGCTGAGTTTCTTTCTTTGCCGGGTACTTTTCCGCGTCTCCTGCCTGGGGACGCGCGGGCGCGGGGCCTCGGCCGCTTCGACGCGCGGCCGCCTCCCGCCGAGGCCGGAGCGCAGCCTCCTCGGCCGCGCTGTCCGGGCCCAGAGGGCAGCGCCGGGGACCCGGCCGGCCGGCCAGCGCCCTCGCCCCCACCCCCATACGCGCCCGCACCCCCACTGGCGCGGGAGGGGTCGGGGTTCCGGGGCGCCCCGAAAGCCAGCCGTGCGGGGCGGCGGGGACGAGCGGGGCTTCGGGGACGGGTGGCCCTCGGGCCGGCGCGGTCTGGGGGGACTTGTTGACCGGCTCTGCTGTGGGAGCGCCAGCAGTGTGCTCTGGCTTGGAAGAATGAGGAACTTTCCCCGGTCGCCACGGTCCGTCCCCGTGGCCCCAAGGTGGAGGCCGGGAAAACAGGTTAGCTTTGTGGCCGCGGAGCTGCTCGCACACTCCGGCCGAGCCGTTCCGAGGGCCGGCGGCGGGCTCCGGGCCGGGATGTTGACTAGTCGCGGTAACGCTACCCTCCACGCCGACGTGTAGGTATAAAATATTCTAAAATGTATCGATTCGTTCCTAAGAATAGCCTCGAAAATCCATTATTGGGCTTTAGGGGCTGCCTGGAAAGGAGTCACCTTCAACTGACGTGCTGGGTGAAAAGGAACGCATTCCGGATCAATTGAACTTATTTTGATCACGGATTAGGCATACATTTTATTCAGTAAATCCAGGAAGATAGCAGAGCAGCGAACATGGATCTTTCTGGAGCATCTTGATTTGGGTTTCCTTTATTTTGCTGCCACCCAAGCCCTACAGCGTTATTAGGAAGTGCCCGGCACGCTTGCTGCTTCTTGCTGGTAGGCTGAGCCTAAAGACTGACTTGATCTCCTTTGCAAGGTTTGGAATTTGAATTGTGGAGGTAAACTGGCTGTAATAGTCTCCAGACAGCTGCCTCGGAGTTGACATCTAATCTGCCATCTGATTGGCTCCCCTCTCACCATTGGGCATTTAGCACTGCTGATGTAAATAGAAGTGCTGAGCAGTACAGTCACAAAAATTCTTGCCACAAATAATAACTGAGCTCTATTGCAAGCAGATGTGAAGTCGAATATTATTTAAAGCGTCAATGATTAGGAATCATAGTTATTAATAAGAGGATTAAAGACAAAAGCATTATGCTGGCGTCCAATAGTGTGCACTTAGGACATCCAGACCTTCGATAACCATCTTACAACATGGACATTACGTAGAGCATGGGCTTAAATCGCAGGCCGAAGAGGTAGCAATTGAAAAAAGAAATTATACCACCAATTTTATCAATTTTTGGATCTGTGAAGCCTTTATCAAAGTCTGAGCTTTATTGGTTCAATTGGGGGAAAAAAATTGAATTGCATCAGCACACGTAGTTAACATCATATTTAAAAAATTAAAAATTCTGATATGCAACAATATCTTTTAGTAATAATTATTTAGGCTTCTAACAAGATTAAAGCTTTGTAGTTCAGTAATTCTCACTGTATAAGATTCTTGTGGATGAGAAATTTTAGTTAGAATTGGTGTATGAAATGAGAAAACTACATCATAATTTTTGTAGACAACAATTAGTTGAAGGGGAAAAATGGATCTTCTTGTGAAATACTAAACATCACTTGATATTTACCTCCCCCGATTTGGGGAATACAGTGATGCCCTCAAAATCTTTTTACACCTTGATTATTCTGTTAGGTTAGGTACTGAGAGCCTTATTTGAACTGCCTACACAATGAATTAGGGAAACTGTATTACAAGCAAGTTGTACTGGATTTCTTCCAAATAATTTTTCTTTCATAGACATCTTAATGCTATAGAAGTTTAAAAAAAAATTCAAATGAGTTGAAAGAATCACAGTGGCTGTACGTACATATATCTTCATTTAGCTCATTTATTTTAGGGAGGTGTAGTTTAGCAATAATTGTGTGTTAGAGGAGAGTCTCCTTAGAGAGAACCAAGGCCCGAATTTACCAAACAATCATGCAAATTCTGTTCAAGCTGGACACTGGTGTCACTACTTTCGCATATTTAGTTAATGGAGTTTTGGTTTTAATGGTAATTTTTTTTCTTACTTTTGATCAAAAACTTGTGGTTTCAATTTTTATTTTTGATTTACTTGCGTAAAATCGTTCTGGAGAAGCCCAGTGTAAATAAACCCACGTAATTAATTTTAAAAAGATTTGCTTTGTCAGCTTGCTTTTAAAGGGGCAGTTCACAATTCACATCTTTGGAGGCAGATGTATATGCGGTTACTTTAGGGCATTATTTCTTAATGGAACCAATCATTTTAAGTATTTTGTTTTCTTGGAATGAGAGTGGCTCCATTATGTCCTCAGTGTGACCCTGGGGAATAGGTGTTTTATTTTTGAGGGGGGAAATGATGGACATATGACCTAGATTCGCAGATTTCTTTTTGGTACGATACCGTGTAGCATGTGGAATGTGTCTTTTCTAGGCTTTTCCCCCTTTTCTTTTGGAAGGCTGGTATTGTTTAGTATTTGTAAGGATAATTATACCGAGGAACAGTCATTTTCTCAAAATATCAAATTACTACCTGACTATAGGTCATAAAAACTATTAAATCATGATGTTTAAATGATGAAAAAAATATGTTAAGGCTGTAAAGCATTTAGTTTCATTTTTGATTTTAGCAAAATGGTTTATATTGAGTGGCAAATATTTTGGTAATTGAGAACAAAACATATGCATATATCCTTGGGGGAGGACCTTTTTATAAAGTGAGATGAGATAAGCTATTTTGCTATTCTGTTTGGCCATGGATTTTTGTGAGATAGGTATTCAAAGGCGTCTAGAAAGGAAGAGTAAGGTCTACTCACAGGAGATTTTATGATGTCTCATTTGTACTGAATTCTATTAATGCTTTTTCTACTTTAGTGTTTTTTAGGACATAATACAGTGCAATAAAAAAATCCTTTTTGCTGTTAAATGAAAAATGATTAGTTGGCTTAAAAAAAGCAGGAAGCTACAGACTGGTTTCTGATTCCCTTAAGATACGTGTAAACTACATTATATACATCACTCCTGACTCCCCCTCCCAATGAAATCTTAGGCTATCTGATATTTTCCATTTTCCATCTTAAAAAGGAATTTTGTGGCCTAAATTTATGTATATGGCAAGGTACAGTAGGTCGCTATGTACAGTTGGAAGAGGTGGAGTTGGTAACTTTAATGAAAAGGCCTATCAGTTAGTAAATAAAACGTAACAACAACAATAACAAAAAATATTTTTAAGAAGGCTGCAGTTTTGTTTTTCAAAGTTATCTGGGATGAAATTATGCATGACTCAAAATGGTTTCATTAGGAATCTTGATTTTTGTGCTACTTACTTTGGACAATTTGCTTTTTTAATGGGAACCACTATTTAAGACAGCGGTCACTTAAATTTAGGTTTATGTTAATACTAAATAAGTATATTCCAGAGAACAATGTGTTTTTACCTAGGGCTTATCATGAGAAGCCTTAACCCTTCTTTTTTCTTTGGTTTTGTTAAGAATGAATTTCTGGCAAGCTTTTTATCCTTGGTTCATTTTTCTCAGCATCATATTGTGTCAGTTTGTTATGGATGCGAAAATAATCCAGATTACACTTGGACACTTGCACTAATGTACTTAACCTCTAAGTATCATTTTTCTTTACTAGAATTGATGAGAATAACATCTTCATTCTGATATAAAAATAGCAATCTTGGTTTGAGAACCGATTTTTAAAAATGTATGACAGTGTAGAAGATTCTCAATATAGACTCATTTGATAGTTTTAACAGATACACATTTTTAAGAAAGCAGGTGTAATACAAATGGAGTTGAGTTATCAGTCTATTTTTTTATTGCTGGACTTTATTCCTTATAGTTTGGGGCAGGGTGTGTCCAGAAAGATGACTTTGGATGCAATAAGAACACTTGTTTCCTTAGGATAAATACTGACATCACAGGCAATTTGAGATACAGTCGTTTTATTTATTTAACCCCGTTGTCTCCTGGGAGGAAAGTGGTTTGATCTAACGTTTGTTTGGTAGGGGCCCAAGAGATGGTTCTACCTATTTTGAATCCCGATCGAGGATGCACATTTTGTGTGTGTTTGCATAGGAAAGTGTTAGTGTTTTGCCGGTGTCCTAAATCCAGACTGCTCGCTGCTGTGTAAACGACTGACACTGCTCAGGTCGTGAATCTGTGTGTTTTGAACCATATTTGTGGAAAAGGACTAATATCTCACTTGTGTCACTTTCATTATGGGCTATGTGTAGATTTGTAAATTTGAAGTTGATATTTATGTTTGATAAAACTGTCGTGTGGTTTTTAAACACCAGATTTATAGAGACTGAAAATGAATATTAGTGAAACTCAGTTCCACTAATTTTGGGGAGGCAATATTTAGATTTTTCAAAATGGATGTTATTAACATTTTTCTTTTTGGACATTTTGCAATGTCATTGGTACGTAAGGGGCCTTATCCACCTCTTAGGTCTTTCTGGAATTGGGTGGGTTTTGGTTGCATGCCTTTCCTGAGCTGTCCTTTCTGGAGCAGGTTTGAGCAGATTCTCTGTGGATATGCAAAGTAGCAATGAACACTGGCAGTGTATGCATGCTTGAGGCCGAGGAATCTCAACTGTTAGTTCCCTGTGGTGTGTACGTGGGTGTGTGTGTGTGTGGAGGGGGGGGGGATGGAGCACCAGGCAGAATGGCCCCTATCCACCAAGACTGTGTTTATATATCAGAGATGTAGAACTCTTACACAGTATCACTGTTTCCAGTTTGAAGGCTATTTACATAATTGGCCTTTTTTTTGGTTTAACTGGGTGATTGAGTGAATTAAGTCTTATCTGAAAACTTGATCTACTTTAGTGAGTTTTTACTCTTAGAAATTCAGTGAAAAGTAAATGATTTAGGTATTATTTATTGATAGTTAACATTACCTAAGTGTCCTTAAATATTCACTTATTTTGCCTTATGCTAACATCTAAATGAATGGGATTATTGAAATACATATCTGTAGTGTTACTTTAACAATTCACTTTCATTGAGTGACTGAATGAATTTATCAGAGTAGGATTTGTGTTTCTGCAGTTTCACCACACACATTTTATTTTCTACGTGACTTTGAGTAATTCTAAGACAACTGTTTCCCCCGATTTACTTCTTTGACAAGGATCCTGTAAGCAGTTTTCAAACTCACTTATGTATGGATCAATGCCAAGAATATCAGCAGGCTATAGAGTCTGGTGAACTAATCATAATGAAAATAATTTGTTTCTTGGATGATATTTATTTCTGAGAGAATAAAGCCCCAAATTTTAAAGCATATCTAGTTTACCAATGGACTCTGTTATTTGGATGATTAAAATCAGGTAGATGGCAGCAGAATCTGGGCTAGGTCTGTCGTAGCAAAATTGTCCTTGTGGTCTGAACAAGACTCAGCCTCTGCCGACCGTCTTTTGCACTTCTCAGTGCCTTGTTTGGGTCTTGATGAAAGATGAATCTCAAGAATCAGATGAAGAAGTCATTCCACACTAGGTGACTCTCGAAGGGAAGCCATATTTGATGAAATCTAGAGGGGAATGAATACTAGACCACAATAGCACATTTATTTCTTTGTAATGGGATGGTAAAAAAAAATTGCATGTTTATTTATTTATTTAAAAAATTTTTTTTTTTAGAGGTTTTTGCTATAGGGCGTGTGTGCACGCCAGAAAGACAGAGAGAGGCAGAGAGACAGAAAGTGAGAAATCACCCCCCAGGGGGGATGGCCACGCCGCAATCCCTTCTCCTCCATTCTCCTCTCGGGATTGGGACTCGAACCGCAGTCGACTACATGGGAGCCCAGCAACATAGCCATTATGTCAACCTCTGGTCCCTGCATTATGTTTATTTTTATGGTGGTAAAATGTGGATAAGATAAAATGTGCCATTTTGAACCATTGTCAGGCGTGCGGTCTGGTGGCTTTAAGTCTGATTACGTTGCTGGACAGCTGTCACCACCATCAGTCTCCCAAACTGATCATTCCAGTCTGCACTAAAAACAAATATTTTTCTCTTAACCTTTCTTTGTGTCAAACTTTAAACTTGTTGGCTATTGGCTCAGCCTTGCTGGCACAGGTTGTAGGGTGTCACTGCAGGGTTCTGGAGCCGAATGGAAAGGCCCTGGGTTTGGATCCCAGGTCTACCCGAACATGCCAGGTTCACCCTTGGGTACCTGGGATCCTTCTGACGGGGAGCTGGGAGAAAGTCGGGAGTGTTGAGACGTTCTTTGAGGGCATTTGTCTGTCTGTCCCTGTCTCAAGAAATAGACTTCAACAAATTATTACCTATTAATGTGTATAAGTAAGATAATTTCATTTTTATGCCTGAGAACCTTGCCATTTCTCAGTTTATTAGTAAGTGATCCCTGAGATGTTTCCCTGGAATGCAAACGGTGTTTTTGTTATTTTTTTGTTGGTCTCTTCCAATGTAAAACAATCCTAACTTTGGACCAATCCCAATTGGTTTGATCTAATATTTGGAGACCTGTATGTCTTGTGTGATGGGTGGTTTCATGTCATGAAAAGTTTAGAAATTTTTTGGAGACTTTCTATAGTTTCAAGATTTGGGGTATTTTGTTGGGAAAAAAAAACTTAGGACTTTGTTAGATAATAGGGTATGAATATAAACTATTAGTGTCATCACTTTAAAATTTTTTCCTCACCCTTAGCATTTTTAGTCTCTTTTAAAAATGGTTAGTTTATTTCTATTATCAGTGAAAAGTCACTTATAATGATACTTTTTTCCAGTTGTTTCTGTGTTTCAGTTTTGGGGCATGTCCTCTCCCAAAACTCAGAACAGACAACAATCTGGGTGATGTCCTTTTCCACAGTGTTCTCAGCCCTCAAATTTATATTTGGCTCCCCAAATTTTTAGTTTTTTGCAAAGCTGCAGAAATTTTTTTTGGAAAAATTACTAAATTGGGATGGTCTTTTAAACTATTTGCTTTAATTTTTATTTATTATTTTTTAAATTTGAAGAGAGAGAGAGCGATAGTGAAAAGCAAGCTGCCAAGTCCAGGACTTGAACCTGCGGTCAGCCACATGGGAGTCTAGCACCTTAATCACCAGGATGATGGGCTTCTTAATTACATTTCAGAGGCAATTGCAAAGGGACACTTCTCAGATCTGGGTAGTCTCTCTTATAAGACGTGTGTGTGTGTGTGTGTGTGTGTGTGTGTGTAAAATAACAGGATTGTACTTTAACTGCTATTGATGCTGATCTGTGGGCACATTTTCTTTCTTTTTTTTTTTTTTGGAGAAGTTTTTGCTATAGGGCGCGTGCACTCGCCAGACAGACAGAGAGAGACAGAGAGACAGAAAGCGAGAAATCACCCCCCGGGGGGATGGCCACGCCACAATCCCTTCTCCTCTATTCTCCTCTCGGGATCTCGGGCACGCACGCACACGCGCCCGGCGTGAGTTTTAAGCCACCGGGTCCGGGACGCGAACCGCGGTCGACTACGTGGGAGTCCAGCGACATAGCCATTACGCTAACTGCTGGTTCCCATCTGTGGGCACATTTTTACATGATCATTTACCCACTTGTAACACTAGATTTTACAGAGGGCAAATAGGTACCGAACTGCCATTTATGAGTTGGTGATAGGAAGCAGCAATGATTTCTTTAAGGTTTAACATTGAGCATTTGCGGTGTTGATCGAGCTCGCATCTCCTTGGCCAGCTCTGTGCACACACAGCCAGTGACTGAGGCTGTACAAGAGTACAGGGGCTGCAGAGCTGCCACCTCACCCCCCCCCCCCCTCGGCCTGGGTGCCGGCCTCCTGGTGTCACAGACTCAGAACTGCTCACTGAAACCAAGTGCAGGTAACAGCCTGTGGGTCAGCAGTCTGTTGGCGCTGGTCTGCCTTTTGAGGACTGGGGAGTAGATTTTGGCCAAACCAGTCATTGTAGGTTGTGATACAGTTGGGTTGATCTACTGACTCTTTTCCATTTCTACTAATCAATGACTGGCTTTGTGCCAGAACAGAATATAGATCCTCTAGAGAGAGTAGTAACTAAAAGGAGGAAAATGTAATCACTTGGAAATTTATATAGAATGGTCCTTTTTCTTTTTCTCAGTTTTCTACTCTACATAGACTCTTGGGGAAAAAAGTTAAAACAGTCTGCTCAGATTTAGGAAGATCCTTAGATTGCTGGAGTATTTTTGGTAACTGTTTGGATAATGTATGCTGGCTGAGGAGTAAATTCAGCTACTGCTTCTGGGTCCTGAAATAAACCTTTCAGAACGCGAGGCTTCGATGATTGGTGGAGGCAGTTCCAGAATCCTGTCTCTCCTGCTGCTTTTCGTGATGAGCATCTTCGAAGTTAAACCACTCGCCACACCACTCCATAGCCTTCTTTGGAAATGATTGTTAATTCTAAAATTTGTCTAGAATTTGGCATCCTAATTCTGAAATGTTAAGAAATGAGTTTTAAGATCCAGTGATCATATATCAAGCTCTAAACCTATTTTAATGTCCTTTAACTGTTCTATTTCCAGTTCTTATTTTTTATAATAAATTCACTGTACCCAATGAATTATAAATGACCTTGGAAATAGAAATGAGAAACATCACCACTGAGGAGCAAGTGTCTTTCTGAGGAAGTGGACATATTTCTGAGGAAATTAGCGTGTTTGTTAGGCTAGTTTTTCTGTGAAGTGAGAGAAGAGTAAGACGGCATTAGGTGGCACCCTGACGCAGTGGGAAGAGCAGGGGCTTGGAGGAGGCCAGACCGCTGTCATTTGTAGGTTTTACTGGCTCCGTTTCCTTGTCTGGAGTGTCACTGGCCTGGCCGGATGGGGAGGCTGAAAACCTTCCCTGCGGTTGTGGAAGTGCTGGGGCATCTGTGTGGTACCCCTCTGATTTGCCCTCTCCCCTCCCACTGTGGTGCTTGGTTTCTTGTTCTCTGCGGGCCCTGCCATACTTCGGGCTTGCCCCTCCGTGAACAAGGGCGCTCAGCCCCATCCAGAGCCGCAATTCTGTGCAGCCTTGAAAATTTTAAGCCAGTAGTGTCTGATCAGCCATGCGCCACTGAAGAGCACTGAGGAAACCCCACTCATGCTCAGGGAGGGGGACTCAGACCTGGGCATCCCACTGTGAGCTCCTCAGGTGGACTGGGCACTGACTGCCATCACACCCCGGTACGCGAGCTGGTTTAGTTTACCAGGAGAACCCGCAGTGGTCTGTGGTTTGTGGATTCAGCCTTCGGTCCTTAATAGTAATTAGTAAATTCTGTTCTCTGGTCAAGAATCTCCCTTTTCTTCCACCACTTAATCCTTTTCCCTTTCATGATCTGTGAAAATGACTGGCTTTTTACAAAGTAGCAAAGTTTCAAAACTTTAAAATTCGGCTTTTTGGGAGTTCGTCGATGCTGGACTTGGGCTTCTCAGTAGCTGAATAACTTGTTTCTGTGTCTGTTTCAGCTACGAATCCAATGTGCTCTTTAGCAGAATTGTAATACTCCACATGGAGGCTTATGTCAAATCTGACAATGACAGGAGGCTGCCTCAAATATATAGAACTACAGGTATTTTTTTTTAATACTGAGATTTATAAAACTATCAGAGACAAAAATTAATTCCATAGTAAATAATACTTTGCACTACTTGGTGCTTCAAATACGAAGAGAAAATATATGATCCATAATTTCCCCTGGCGAATTATCGTAGACTCCTGGTGTTTTACAGAGTGAAGACAGTGAGTGGCTGCCTTACTCTGCTGTCGTTCTTAGGCAGAAAGACTCTACCCTTCAAAGTGCACCACCTGCCTAAGAGATGCTCGAAGAGCAATTGGTCATGTGTCCAACCCAACGTTTCCTGGTGAGCAGACGACTCATTGCCACTGCCCGTTCCGGGAAGCCCGTGCTGTGTGTACTGCTCCACGCGGGAGGCCAGGGCTCCCGGCTTGGTCCTCAGGGCAGTACCTTCTGTTCTTCGGTGAGGCTGGGATCCTAGTGCAGGTTTTGCTTTGGGTGTCCTTTATATGGTGAGTTTTCAGCGAAATGGCTTCATACTGTCGTTAGTGCACAGGGTTTAATATTCAGTTCTTTTTTATTCGGTTCCTTTTTTTTAAAAAAAAGAATGATTAATTTATTATTATTTTAAAATTTGCTATAGGGTTCATGTGGTCTAGAGAGAGAGCAAAAAGAAAGTTGAGAAAGCAAGCCTCCATGTCTGGGATTCGAACCATGGTCAGCCATGCGGGAGTCCAGTGCCTTAACCAACGTGCTACCCACTGGTCCCAATATTCAGTTCTTTTTTTTTTGTTTGTTTGTTTTGTTTTTTTGGAGAGGTTTTTGCTATAGGGCGCGTGCGCTCGCCAGACAGACAGAGAGAGACAGAGAGACAGAAAGCAGGAAATCACCCCCCAGGGGGGATGGCCACGCCGCAATCCCTTCTCCTCCATTCTCCTCTTGGGATCTTGGGCACGCACGCACGCACACGCGCCCGGCGTGAGTTTAAGCCACCGGGTCCGGGACTCGAACTGCAGTCGACTACGTGGGAGTCCAGCGACATAGCCATTACGCTAACTGCTGGTCCCCAATATTCAGTTCTTTTAAAAAGACTGTTGAACAATTTTCTCTGCATATTGGGGCTTTGGAGCTACAGATCTGTGTCATTGTAGCGAGGCTGTCTCCATCAGGCCCGTGTTTGGGGGGTGCCTTCTGCGTACCTGGCGCTGCGTAGGGTGATGGAATCCCTATGGAAAAGGGCTGGTCTTGATCTATGGACAGCGCCGTGGATAAGGACGAGTACACATACTGTGCAGTGCAGTGTGAAGGATTTAGGTGGGGTAAGTCTTGATTAGAGGGGTGCCTAACAGATCAGGCTGGGCTCGTCGTAGGAGCAGGAGGGCTCACAGACTTAAGAGTTCTTTGATGAACAGAAATGAACCAGTTGAGGAGGCGTGGGGATGGAAGCCGGGGCCGGTGTAGGAGCCCACAGTGGGCATGTTTGAGAACACTTACCGGCTGTGTGACCTCAGACCAGTCACTTCACCTCTCTGTGATTTAAAACTATGTTTTTTTAAAGCTCTACTTATTTATTATTTGATCAGAGAGGGACAGAGCAAGAGAGAGGGGGGCTGGCAAGTGGCATGGTGGTTGGAGGCGCTGGACTCCCACATGGCCGACCACGGTTCAAGTCTCGGACCTGGTGGCTTGCTTTCTCACTTCCTCTCTCTCTCTCTGTCTCTCTCTGATCAAACTGAAAAATAATAATGATATAATAATAAATAAAGTTAAAATAAGAATAATTCTTTAAAAAAAAAAAAAAAAAAAGAGAGAGGAAAGTGAGAAAGCAAGCCACCAGGTCCAGGACTCAAACCGTGGTTGGCCATGTGGGAGTCCAGCAGCACTAACCACCACACCACCTGCCGGCCCTGACCTCTCTGTGATTTGTAGATCCCTCATTTGTAAAGGAATGGGAAAGGATACTGAGCCCTGGGAATTTTGGGGATGAGTAGACTTTAAGAGGTACTGGTATGCTACCTGGTAGTAAAAAGGACATGTTAACAGTGACAAGGATTGAAGTTTCTCATGAATAAGTATTGGATCATCTGAAAAGTTATGACTCATTTTTGCGTAGAAAAACATAGAAAAATATGTTTCAACTTTCCTGATGACCCATTAATAAAAATGAGTTAGATGTGGTTCACTATTGGTTGGTTTAACAGCCTGTCTTCTCAGAACAAACAGGTTAAGATTTGAGGCTTATTTCTAATGCAGACCATTTCAGTTTTCTTGTTGGAGATGTCTTTACTTTGCCATGTGTTTAGGAAAAGTAAGTGATCGAATAATTCTAGTATGCCTCCTACTGTCTTCCTATTTTTTTTTAAATCATCATGTTTTTTACTGGTAAGGAAAGATAAATTCAGAAGAGTTATAATGAAGAATTTAATATTACTACCAGCAAACAGTGACATTGGTGTGGGGACACTGTATCAGATATTAAAGTGATACCTAGAAAATATGTGTAAATTGTTAAACCTCATGTTCACTGTTTAAAATAGAAGGATGTCATTAGATGAGTGAGTAAATAACAGTGATTAGATGAATTAAATGAGATAGTTTGTGGGATATTTTAATTTTCCTTACTATGCCATTTAATTAGAAATATGGATTGAATAACTCCGGCCTATTAAGCAATCTAACTTTCGAGTTGAAGGAATTTGGTGGTAGGCAGACAACCTCTAAATTGGGGAAATGGATCTTCTGCTTCTAATTTGTTTTCCCCATGGATTAAACAACTAGTTTATTATTGTTAACTGTTGAAAAGTTATTTAAATTATAGTCACACGTGTTACCACATTGCTGGGTTTAAGCCCCCGCCCCCTGCTGACTCCATTTGAGTTCCTTTGTCGGATCCAGAAAATGTTCCCGTGGGCACTAAATGCACTAGGAATCTCTGGGTTTTTCTCCTTGACCTGGTGTGAGTTCTGCAGCCCTCTTCCACTGAGATTCATTCAGAACTGTGAGCACTTTAAAACACTAGTGTGTGCTTTTATTTCACAATAATTAGTGAAGATGGGATGTGAAGATGTAGTTTTGCATTGTCTTTAGCATGCATTAAGGTCCATAATTTTACATACTCGGATTTGCTATGTCAGTAGTGAGAAAGGAGAGTGGAGGGAAAGAGAAGATGAATTTTATTTAAGATAGTTATATTTAGATAACTTAAAGGAATATATATATATTTTAGTCTAAAAATCCTTTCCGGGCCTAAGTAGTTTTATGCTTCATTGAAAAATTAATGCAAAAAAGTTGCAGTCAGCTGCTATGCTATTTGAGCCAACTGGTTGTCAATATGTTGAAGTTTTATTCTTGGTGCATCTCAAAATTCCATATAAATGTATTTTATGAAGAGGAAGGTGTACCAGTATGGCTCCACTGGTAAAGCTGAAGTCTGGATTTGATTTCAATATGTGGTATTTTTTAGGGACTCTCAAAGTTTCACACATGAAGTAAAAGCAGGTAGTGCGCACAGCATCACATGACCAAAATATTTTTCCCCTTGCTGCTGCCAGAAGCTATCCTTGCTCTTCAGCAACCCTACTTGTTGGGCATCAGGCCAAGATGTTTAAGACAACCCCTGACGTGAGCGGTTCCATTCTTCCCCTCTCTGACTGAAGTGCCGTGACCTTCACATATGTAGATTAGCCATGTGCTCTGTGAATTGAAACTTGCTGCCTCAGGAAGAAAGGCTTTTTCTTTTTATTCTGCTGGGAATTTGACAGCCATTCATCCCTGACCTGGGCAGAGGTAATGCAAGGAAATTGGATTCCCGCGGAACGTGGACAGATAGCACGGGAAGCGGCGTGCGCAGGCTGGCGGCGTGCTACCTGGCCCCGGGGAAATGCCCGTGGTGTGGACACTGTGCCGGTGAGAGGTCTGGGCGCAGCCTGTCGAGGACCTGAGAGGCGATGGCGGCCGAGATTGGAACCGTGTCCTTTTGAAAGAGGACATCATCATTTGTCCCTTGCTGTAGTTTTGACTGTATTCTTTTTCTTTTTCCTAAATTTTAGAAATCTTTTGCATTTTCATTTCTATCTAACCGCTGCTTGAGAATTAAGCACTTTAAGACTGTGGGCAGTCGTGGACTTGAGTCCACTTGATTAGAAGAGCCTTTCAGAAGTAGGCGTCATGAGAAAATTGGCCCGGTGGGCGTGTGACCTGTACCTGGGAGAAACAGCGTGCCGCTTTGTGTTTGCAGAGTTCTGAGATGAACTGATTCTCAGAGCTTGACTCATGGGAGGATTCTGACTCAGTTTTATAGTGATTATTACATGTGATTAGTGAATAGTGGATTTTTTTGATGTGTATAGTTCTTGCTATGGGGGGTCTACTGTCACCAGAGAGAGACAGAGACAGAAAGTGAGAAGTTGCCTCTGGGGGGATGGCATCCTAAAATCCCTTCTCTGTTCTCAGCTGGGAATTTGGGGCATGCTTATTCACACATGCACCTGATTTTCTAGTCACTGGGTCTGGGTCTTGAACCGCATAGCTGACCATGTGGGATCCAGTGTCATAACCTCCATGCTACCTACTGGCTCTGAACAGAGATTTTTTTGTATTTTTATTAGACAAAATTAGTTTTAAAGAATGTTTGTCTTTTTTAAAATTTTTATTTGCCAGAAGGCATGTGCTCATGAGGGAGGGGCGTGGAGGGAAAGTGAGGAAGCAGACTCCCCACCCCCCACCCCGAGGGATGGCTGCCCTTCTACACTTCTCCCTCCTCTTGGAGTTTGTTTTTTTCTCTGCGTGTTTTTTGAGCTGCCGGATCTGTAGTCAGCCATGTGAGATCCGGCTTCCTTAACCACCACACTGCCCGCTGGCCAGAGAATGTTTATGTTTGCCTTGTTAACAAACATACTTGAAATCAAGATAACATTCAGTATAGATAATGGTCATGACACCGGATTGGGTTGGCGCGGTGTTCTCAGCAGGAAGGTTCTTGTTATGAGGATAATAGGTCTCAAGTGGTGCTTCAGTAGTTTCTGAGTGTAAGGAGGCGTGGTTGGGGAGTCTGAAATTTACGAGTGCTTGTGCATGGCCTCCAGAGCGGAGCGTTCTCTGTCTGTGTACATCAGGGTTTATGAAGCATTCTGGGTCAGTGCATCCGTTACTGCCAGCTCTTTCTGTGTGGTGTAAGGGAGGGTCCTCCTGAGCACCTGTGTGTGTGGAGAGTGCTTAAAGGATGCTGTAGTCTCAGGGAAGCAACGCTGTCTTTTGACTCTAGGGAGAATCGTTTCTTTTTCAGATGAGGCCTAGTAAAGAAATTGGGGAGTGTCTGGTCAGGATCCCCCCGCAGGATGAGGGCTTCGGTGGCTTTCTGTTCACAAGCCGGATGTAGGAGTGATGGTAGCCCACAGGATTACCTTGTTGCCAGAATCCTCATCTGCATCTGGAAGGTGGAGCAGTGAGTACACCCATGGAGTAGACTCATGCAGGTGGAGTGAGGGGGCGTGGCCAGCACCCAAGTGCACCAAAAGGAATGTTGATTGGAGCAAGGGCCCGGCAGGTGTGCAGTTATGGTCGGAGCCGCCATGTGCAGAGTTGAGTGGTCCTTCTGGAGAGCAAGGTGCAGAGTAAAGAGAGTGATCAGTGGGGTGCACCCAGGGCAGAGAATGCCAAGGCAGTCGGCAGCTGAACTTCATGTGGTTTTGAAGGAGTGGCCTGTGTGGACGGTTAAGTGGGGGGGCATACTGAATCATCCCAAATCCTCATCAATGATTGGTAAAGGTCTTTAACTGCTTCTCATCCTTGGCTTCTCAAAGACATGCAGGCTTAGAGAAAGTCTTAGAGAAGCCATAGACAATAGTGCTGTACCAAGAAGCAGTAATAGTAACAGGAGCTGCTGTTATTGACACCTGCTACGCGGGCCAGGAGCATTGCTGTGTTCCTTGCAGTTGTCTCAGCAGTCGTGCCAGGCTTCACTCTTCCTACGGGACAGACAGGCAAGCTGGCTGGATCAGGAAACCTGCAAGGCCCCAGGTTTGTCTGATGCTAAGGCCTGCATTCTTTCTGCTGAAGGAGTGCGCCTCAGGCTGGGCTGTGCATCAGGATCGTCCTGGGAGGGGGACACTTGCAGGCCCTGCCCCTAGGGAAGCCCTCTCTGCCTGTCATGGAGGTCACTGAAGACCTCTCTAAACCTTCAGTTAGCAGACTCTTGTGTTACTGTTAAGACATGTAACATTGTATGCTGGCTTCCTAGTCATCAGACACAGAAGAGGGAAGGACCTGGCTACAAGGACGTGAAGGTGGTATTGGGTTTTTCCGATAGTGTCCCTGGACGTTAATTCACATTCGCCTGCCAGGGAAACTGGACCTCCATTGGGGTCATTGCTTAGAGGTTCCAGGAGAGGCTGGAAATGCGCCTGCCGACAGTCGGAGAGGTGCAGAGATTCTTCTTTCTGAGCTTTTTCAGCGAGGCTGCGACGTCAGTTCCGGAAGGGGGAGGATAGCATCTGGCAGACTGTCTGACGTGTAGTAGGTGCTTAGTAACTTGGTGGGGGTGATAGAGTGGATGAACCGACTGGACAGTGCCTGAGGTCACTTGGGGACCAGGGCCCACAGCCTGAATCTCAGGAAGGCGTGAGGAGAGGGTAAGAGAAGGGAGGCTGGGCATGCCAGGGGCAGAAGACCCAGTGAAAACGGTGAATCCAGGCAGCCGGAAGACAGACTCAGAATCTGAAACCAACGGAATGCAGTTTCCTGTTCGTGTGCCCCGCACTCCGTGGAGACCCCACCCTAGTGCTGGCTCATCGCACGATGGTCAAGGCATCTCTGTCCAGTGCTGGAGGAACAAGTAAGGCAGAAACTGCCATTTCTTTGCGAGGGTGCCTCGCGGCCTGCAGTCCGGACCATCTGCGTCCTCGCTGTTGCCTCGTGGCAGTTTGGAGCCAGGCTGGGGTGCTGGGGGACGTTGGGGCACCCAGCCCAGCGCTGCCTCTTGCTGGCTCTTACTGAGATGAGGGCGTCGGGCTGCCTGGCCCCAGCCTGGTGGTGTGGGTCCCGAGGCTCTGAGTCTCTCGTCCTCATTGTAGCTATGGGTACTGTACAGGGACACGTCGCCAACTGTTCCTTCTACAATCTGCCAGTAAAACCCAACCTCACCGCTTTTCAAAAGATCAGTTTGGCATATAACCTGTCTCAGACTGTGGGGTCCCCCCCACCCCCGTGCTGGCAGGCGTCTGGTGGGACGGACAGGCGGCCTGGCCCTGGTGTGTCTGCTCCCTGGGTGTTCAGCCTGGGTCTCCCTCACCTCCCGCTTGCTGCTTAGTTTCAGTGCCGCCTTTAACTAGAATTAGACGAAGTCCTTTCTATTTCTTTTTTTCCTATTTCATGATAAAATTTCCCTTCACCTTGTTTCTAATAGTGCATGAATACTAGGATAACCAGGGCTTTGTAGCTGAAGTTAATGCTGACTCTACCTGACTCGCCGAAGCCAGTGAGTGACGTCTGTTTTTAAGAACCCACAGGAAGTAAAAAACAAACCACACCAAACCTGTAACCTGCTCTGTAGGTGGTTGCTGGGCATCTCTAAGTCTGGGCCTTTGATTTTGTTGGCGTCTTTGGTGTCGTAGCAGCTGCATCTGAATTTGGTTCGTTACAGAGGAAGGTGGCTTTTGCCTAGAAAGTTCTCCTGTCCACCTGTGTCACTCCTGCCAGAGACTCTGGGTACAGTGCGCCATCAGTCTGTAAGGTTTTCAGGGATGCGGCCATTCTGAAATGCGAAACACCCAAAGAGGGGAACTGTCCCGGTGTGCTGTGATGGAGAACAGTAAAGGCATGCCCTCCTTTTCCAGGCACGCGTGGTGGTTCCTCGGTTCCCTGTTTCATTCCGTTCTGCCACATTGCAGAGGAGGAAGCCGTGCAGCGGGGGCCGCAGGTGTGAAGCACAGGCCGGGCGGAGGCAGGCAGTAGCGAGCCACGCCAGGCCCGTGCCCTCTGAGGAGGGCGTGAGAAGCCAGCCCTGCCTTGTGTACCTTGGGCTCTTTGAGAGCCTCAGACACCTGGTGGGTGTAGGGACATCTGGAGGGAGGAAGGCCTCTGCAAGGACAGTCAGGGACCCCAGGTCTGGGGAGGATGGGAGACCAGGTGGACCAGCAGTTGCCAGGTACTTGCTACTTTGTGTCGTGCTTCACTCCTTCACCAAGGAGCTGTTGGTCTCTGCTCCGAGGCTGGCATCTGGTCAGCGCCTACTGTGCTGCAGGGTGTCCTGGCGCCGGGCACAGCCGCGCATAAACCCAGGCTTCCCTTCCCTTCCCTTCCCTGGGCTTACCTTCCCACGGAATTGAGCCCCGGAGAAAGCAGACCACCGGCCCTGCTTCCACAGGGTTCCCTTCCTGAGGAATTGAGCCCGGGGAAAGCAGACCACCGGCCCTGCTTCCACAGGGTTCCCTTCCTGAGGAATTGAGCCCGGGGAAAGCAGACCACCGGCCCTGCTTCCACAGGGCTACCTTCCCGCGGAATTGAACCCGGGGAAAGCAGACCACCGGCCCTGCTTCCACAGGGCTACCTTCCCGTGGAATTGAACCCGGGGAAAGCAGACCACCGGCCCTGCTTCCACAGGGCTACCTTCCCGTGGAATTGAACCCGGGGAAAGCAGACCACCGGCCCTGCTTCCACAGGGCTACCTTCCCGCGGAATTGAACCCGGGGAAAGCAGACCACCGGCCCTGCTTCCACAGGGTTCCCTTCCCGCGGAATTGAACCTGGGGAAAGTAGACCACCGACCCTGCTTCCACAGGGCTACCTTCCCGTGGAATTGAACCCGGGGAAAGCAGACCACCGGCCCTGCTTCCACAGGGCTACCTTCCCGCGGAATTGAACCCGGGGAAAGCAGACCACCGGCCCTGCTTCCACAGGGCTACCTTCCCGCGGAATTGAACCCGGGGAAAGCAGACCACCGGCCCTGCTTCCACAGGGCTACCTTCCCGCGGAATTGAACCCGGGGAAAGCAGACCACCGGCCCTGCTTCCACAGGGCTACCTTCCCGTGGAATTGAACCCGGGGAAAGCAGACCACCAGCCCTGCTTCCACAGGGTTCCCTTCCCGCGGAATTGAACCTGGGGAAAGTAGACCACCGGACACGTGGTGTGATGCCCTTTGTTAGGGAGGCACGGGGGTTCAGAAGAGCTGAACACTTTGGAAGATTGGCTATTTAGTGACGGGTCTGTATGTAGGTGTGCAATAAAAATGAATGTGTAAAAGAACTATCAGTTATTCCTATAGTCTCACCAAGCTCAGCAGGCCCCGTCATGTCACAGGGCCGTTGTCACGTGTGCTGTTTCCTCTGCTGACGGGTGAGACAGCATACCTGCCTGTGCCGTTTGGAGGTGGTGGTGCTTCCTGCCGTGTACGGAGCACCACATGCTGGGTTTGGGTGTGTTCAGATGCTCAGTGGAGACCCTTGGTGGACGGGCAGAAAAGGGCTTGGAGCTGCGGAGTGTGATGTGAGTTCTCAGTACAGGGTGTTGGTTCCACCTGGGGTTCTGAGATGGCCCTTAGAAACCGGAGCATGAAGAAGACGGGGAGCTGAGAAGTTTTAGATAGCATCAATGTTTGATCTGAGGGGTGAAGAAGGAGCCACCAAAGAGCCAGGAAAGGAAGGCACAAACCTGGGGAGAGTCCAGGGAAGCTGGGGTGGGGGGAGGCTTTTGGAAGGAAGGTGTGCACGGGGCCGCAGGCAGCTCGTCTGTGTGTCCAGGCAGAGCGGAGGCTGATCCTGGGGTCATTTGGTCATTGAGGACTTTCAGAAGAGAGGATGGGACAGAGGCGAGCTGCAGTAGGCTAAAGCGTGAACGGGAAAGAGGCTTCGAGGGGCTTCACGAGCAGTGAGGTTTGGGCTTGTTTTTGCAAACCTGTTCATTTGATGGCAAGAGGGTGGAGAGCTGGTGCTTGCTCGGCATCTCTGGGGCGGGCTCTGTGCTGAATGCTCGCTGTCCCGGCTTGGAAATGTCCCCGGCCCTGTCTTCCTTCCAGCAGACCATGCACTGCTCTGGTGGGTGCGTCCCTGTGCCCACGTCATGTCAGCCACATGGGATGTGAGTTCTGCCCGCGTCCCTGCAGTAGTCCTCGTTGCTGTCCGCATTTTATAGGGTCTAAGGGTGCAGGGACCGGGGACACATGTGCTGTGGCCAAGGCCATCATGGATTGCACGGGCGTCTAACCTGGATCAGCCCCAGGGACTCATTCACGCTTTGTTAGGGTGGATTTTCCCTGGATGCAGGCCAAGGGGAAGGAGCTGCTTTTATATAAAGATTATTCACAAACACTTCCAGAAAATACATTTTGTAAAATATTGAACGACCAGTATATTCTGGGTATTCCTGAGGTAACTAGAATGTCACCTTGAAGTTAGTGAGTCGTCTGGTCTGTGGAGACCCCGTGAGCAGGGCTTCCTTACAACAGCGATGGCTGCACTGGGCGCTCGCTTTGGTTATTGCTGCCTCTGCTGCACCCGCCTGGTTCGGGCAGCGGCCAGTGGGGTCAACGCTGTCACCGCACGTTATCTTAGGAGCTCTCTGAAAACCAGTGTCTGAGCACTTTCAGGATCGGACACTGGGAATCTTGGCAATCCTTAGTTTTCTTTGTCTGCATATAGGTTATTTTAAAAATTTTTTAAAAAGAATGATTTTATCTAACTTTATTTGTTTATTTATTTTAATTTGACCTGAGTGGGACAGAGTGAGAGGGAGTGAGAGAAAGAGAGAGGGGAAGTGAGAAAGCAAGCTGCCAGGTCCAGGACTTGAACCGTGATTGGCCATGTGGAAGTCCAACACCCTTAATCACCATGCCACCTGCTGGCCTCAGAGAATATTTTTTCTTTTCTTTTTTTTTTTTTTGGAGAGGTTTTTGCTATAGGGCGCGTGCGCTCGCCAGACAGGCAGAGAGAGACAGAGAGACAGAAAGCGAGAAATCACCCCCCAGGGGGGATGGTCACGCCGCAATCCCTTCTCCATTCTCCTCTCGGGTTCACGGGCACACACGCACACGCGCCCGGCGTGAGTTTTAAGCCACCGGGTCCGGGACGCGAACCGTGGTCGACTGCGTGGGAGTCCAGCGACATAGCCATTACGCTGACTGCTGGTTCCCGAGATAATTTTTTGATATTCAAATCATTAACGTAACATGGGTTGTGTTTTCTAGTAGGTTTTTACAGATTGAACATATCTAATCTGAAAATCCTAAATCTGAAATACTCCAAAATCCGAAACTGTTTGAGTACTATCATAATATCATAGGTGGAAAATTCTACACTTGACACAGTCAGAATATTGAAATATGAAAATGTATATGGTTACTTGTAGGTCTGTGTGTACATGAAATATAAATTAATTTCCTGTTTAGACTTGTGACTGATCCCCCAAGATAGCTCATTACGTATATGCAAGTATTCCAAAATCTGGGGAAAAAATGCAAAATTCCAAACACTTGTGTTCCCATGCATTTCAGATTAGGTATTCTCCTCCCGTATAATGAAACTACTCTTTTTTTCTCTCTTTCAATTTGCCAGTGGATGTATGCCAAAGAGAGACAGAGAGAAAGAGAAAAGGAGACAGCCCCTCCAATAGAGAGTGTGGTCCCAGTGCGCTGCCTTCTCACGTTTCTTTATCCGGGTGAGATTCTAGGCACACACACACGCCCACGGTGTTTTTCAAGCTGCTGGGTCTGGGTCTGGGAGTCAGCCGGTGCAGCTGGCTGTGTGGGATCCAACTCCCTTCCAGCAGACCATGGGGCTGGCTCCAAAAACTACTCTTTAAATGACAGCTCAGCTACAAGTCCCCTTTCAGGCATCCCCGGTGCCACCTGGAAGCTCAGAGTGAAGCCGGTTGTCGTGTCATCGTACTAGCGTGGTGAGGCTTGGCTGTGGGTGGCGTGGGATAGCGGACAGAGCGGTGACTGGGTGCCACGCTCAGCGCTCTGCGTGCACCTCCTGTAGGCGGGGAACGAAGGCTGGGCGTGCACAGTCGCCCCGACAGCCTGACTCCATTGCTGTTTCAGATACCCTGGGCTGGGCGTGCACAGTCGCCCCGACAGCCCGACTCCATTGCTGTTTCAGATACCCTGGGCTGGGCGTGCACAGTCGCCCCGACAGCCCGACTCCATTGCTGTTTCAGATACCCTGGGCTGGGCTTGCACAGTCGCCCCGACAGCCCGACTCCATTGCTGTTTCAGATACCCTGGGCTGGGCGTGCACAGTCGCCCCGACAGCCCGACTCCATTGCTGTTTCAGATACCCTGGGCTGGGCGTGCACAGTCGCCCCGACAGCCTGACTCCATTGCTGTTTCAGATACCCTGGGCTGGGCGTGCACAGTCGCCCCGACAGCCCGACTCCATTGCTGTTTCAGATACCCTGGGCTGGGCGTGCACAGTCGCCCCGACAGCCCGACTCCATTGCTGTTTCAGATACCCTGGGCTGGGCGTGCACAGTCGCCCCGACAGCCCGACTCCATTGCTGTTTCAGATACCCTGGGCTGGGCGTGCACAGTCGCCCCGACAGCCCGACTCCATTGCTGTTTCAGATACCCTGGGCTGGGCGTGCACAGTCGCCCCGACAGCCCGACTCCATTGCTGTTTCAGATACCCTGGGCTGGGCGTGCACAGTCGCCCCGACAGCCCGACTCCATTGCTGTTTCAGATACCCTGGGCTGGGCGTGCACAGTCGCCCCGACAGCCCGACTCCATTGCTGTTTCAGATACCCTGTTTGCTTCCTGAAGTGATCGGAACAAGGAGTTAGACCGCGGTCTGAATTTATTCTTTGGAAGTTGTCATTATCGTAGGATTTATTTTTGCTGACTTCCATTCACGTCATTTGCTGTTCCATGAGGTTATTGGGAAAGGTGATGAGGGGCTCCCCTTTGCCCTGAGGCGATGTCATTCGGTTAGTGAGATGCACAGAAGCTGCGTGGTAAGACTCCCAGCCTCCAGGGGAGAGAAGAGAGGCATTGGTTTTTTGTTTTGTTTTCTTTTGAGAGGGGTTGTCCTGTGAGACAACACTCTAAGGTGCCCCCTGGGCAAACATTCCTATCACCCATGTCCCTTCTGCCCCACCAGCTGGGAAGCAAGATTTGAATGAAAATGCCACTCTCTCTTTCTAAAGAGAACACTCAAGATCATGAGGCTGAAGACTTCTCCAGAAAAAAGCCTCTCAAGCGTCCGGAAGTGCCCTCTGGATCTGCTCTGCCCAGCTCGGCAGCCACGAGCTACCTGCGGCTCTCTACACTAAAGTGACATGAAATGGGAAGTTGGGTTCTGCGGTCGCACTGGCCGCACCGTGTCTCAGAAAGCACGAGTGCAGCGCGCCCAGGACTCCCGCCACGACCGGTTCTGTGGGTGCTGCCGCCGAGGCCCTCTGGTCGCACCTTACGGGAAAACAGCTTCACTTGTGCCGTGCGCTGCCCGACGCGGGCAGAGTGAGCTGCTCGGATGTCGGTAGCTGTGGCTAGCAGATCTTTAAAGTCACTGTTTTTGAACCTGTCTTTAATGTTTCCCACAATACCCATGTTTTACAGTGAAGAGCATTTTTACACATTGAAGAAACACGAACACAATCCTGTAAGAGAAGATGCCGTCTCCGTTTTCAAGCTTTCTGTCCAGGATCCTGCCGCGTTGCCGAAAATGACAGGAACAGGGCTATTGTTTCTGTTGTGTACTTTTTTAAAAAAGAAAGCTTATTTATTTCACAAGAAAGAACAAGACGGGGCAGGGAGCACCCCGATAGGATACCCACACCGTGACGCACGCCCAGCTGCAGGCGGCCCAGTCGTGCTGTGTGCACGCGTGCACCCTGGACGCACAGCGAGGCCTAGGGTGCGTCCTCACTGCTCACTGCACTGTGCCATGGCAGGATGGGAGAGATGTTGGTGCCGTTTGGACCAAGCATGTGGAAGGCTGTGCTGCCTGATGTTGTCTTATCTCCATTGCAAAATACACGTACGGCTGGTTATTGCGCTTTTCTTCCGCAGCGTTGACGGGAAGTACTTGCTTTCTGTCTCTGTCGCTGTTTGAACTTGAACTGGTGGCATGGTGCTTGGAATAGGTTATGCTTTTTGTCGTGGAAAAAAAAATCGAATTGCTTTCTCAAGATGGACTAAAATGTTTTAACTCTTCATGGCAAATGAGGCGTGAAACAAATTGTCAAAAGGATAGAGACAAAATTATTGCAGTAGCGACTGTTTAACTGGCTCGTGCCGCTCTGGCGAAGGTGTGAGCCGAGCAGATAAATGTGTGAGCGGCACTTCCCTCCTTTTCTCCTGCCCGATTTTTCACAGCTTGTCTTCACCAGAGGACCTCCGTCTCTGTCAGAGAAATCACAGCCCTTCTGAGAGTGTTAGATTATAGCGTTGCCGGGAGGAATAATTAAGTCCTGCAGGCTATGGATTAGATGACATAAACTTCCTGTTTGCAAACATTTGCTTCATCTTTAGATGAGGCAGAAATGTTTTTGTAGTGTCTTTGGAAGTGTGGTTCTAAGTACAGTGTGGCGGTAGCTCTCGTTCCAGGTCCTCGTCTCTCCATTCTACTGAGAATAGCACCCTGCTCTGGAGGACTCAGTAGTTTAGGTAATGAGGTGTTTAAATCATAGACTTCGGACTTCTGAAATACCAAGTGTTAATTGAAGGACACACGAGGTTTAATAGGGACTGCTGTATATTTCTGGCTGCTACTCCTTCACTTTTTTATTTTTTTAAGAATTATTTTATTTAACTTTATTTACTTATTTTTAATTTGACGGGGTGGGAGGGAGAAAAAAAGAGGGAGGGAGGGACAGAGGGGAGGGAAAGGAAGCAAGCTGCCAAGTCTGGTACTCAAACCATGGTTGGCCATGTGGGTTTCCAGCACCCTTAACCACCATGCCACCTGCTGGTCCCATCCTTCACTTTTCCTTCTGAAGCCTCTACTTAGCTTTTTAGGTTAGATTTCTTCTTTCTAGGT
Organism: Tupaia tana; assembly: GCA_026018925.1. Taxonomy (NCBI): domain Eukaryota; kingdom Metazoa; phylum Chordata; class Mammalia; order Scandentia; family Tupaiidae; genus Tupaia; species Tupaia tana. Next base: position 6,851,473 of record JAKSZU010000002.1, read on the forward strand.
TTTTTGTTTGTTTGTTTGTTTGGGTTTTTTTTTGTGTTGTTTTTGAAGAGGTTTTTGCCTTAAGGCTGTGCGTTTGCGAGGTTGGGGGTTTGAAGAGTGAGAGGAAAAGTGAGAACTCACCCCCCCAGGGGGATGGCCATACTACAGATCCTTCTCCTCCATTCTCCTCCTGAGATCTTGGACACACACACACACACACACACACACACACACACACACACGGCCAACGGCCAACGTGATTTTCAAGCCACTGGGTCCAGGACTTGAACCATAGTCGGCCATGTGGGAGTCCAGCGATGTAACTGCTACGCCATCTGCTGGCCCCTACATTTCTTAAGATAAGCAAAAGTTACTGCTCTCTGAGCCCACTTGGACTTTGAATTTCACACACGGGTCACAGGAAGGCCAAAGTGGGTGTTCATGCAGAGTGTGGGGGGGAGTTTGAAGTAAAGAGAAAGATTATGTATTGGCCTTGTTTTATGGTAGCTAAAGTTTTTGGTGATTAAGTTCAAATTAAGGGTTGTGTCTTATATTTCTAAGTATTTTTAACATCTCATAAACAAAAGGATGCATGAATAAATGTTTATGAGTATGTAGCTTGTGTGTACTTGTGTATGTATGAACACACACAATATTAGTAGTTACATTTAATATAACTGCAAGTGCTATGGGAAATAGAGAAAATACGTAGTCTTATCACTGATGCAGCTGATAGGACTTTCGCATCTTTATAGTTTTTTTTTTTAAAGATTTTTTCCCCATAGGGCACATGTGCTTACTGGAAACAGATGGGGAGGGGTGGGAGAAATCACCCCTGCGGGAGTGGCCACTCAGCAATCCCTTCTTCATTCTCTTCTTGTTGTTTGGGGTATGCATGCAGTGAGATTTTCAAACTGCCAGGTCTGGGACTCGAAGTGGAGCTGGCCAGACCATGTGAAATCCAGCACCCCAATCACCACACTGCCTGCTGGTCCTACATATAGATGCTATGCATGTGTGTATGGGTGCTTTTTTCACCCCCCTTTTTACTTTTTTCTCTGTATGTATGGAGTATAATGAACTGATGATGCAGCTTCTAAGCAACCATGTTTGCTTTTTATTAGACTGACTGTACTATGGAGAGATGATTGAGTTTTGTGCGTGTGATTGTGTGTATTTATTAAGCCTTTTCTATAAAGATTTAAGAGCCAACCTTTTGTTCATGGGATGGAGTCCACATTTATAAAGCTATGTACTGCATGTTTACTGCCCGTGAGTTTTCACACACACAGCAGTAACGGGTCTTGCAGAGTAGAGTAGATGCCACCTGCCTTTTTTTCTTAAAAAAAAAAAAATTATTTTATTTAACTTTATTTATTTGTTTTAATTTGACCAGAGAGAGAGAGAGAGAGAGAGCCAGAGTGAAAGTGAAAAAGTGAGAAAGCAAGCCACCAGGTCTGGGACTCAAACTGCGGTCTGCCCAGTCAGAGTCCAGCACCCTTAACCACTACGCCACTTGCCAGCCCCACCACCTGTCTTTTTAAGAGGGAACCAGGTATTTTCCTTTCCCTTCCTCGATTACTCTCACTTTCCAGTCCGTCTCTCGTATCTTCCCATCTACCCAGTCTTCTCCCCCATCTGTGTGCTTATTCTTACGTAGACTTCACTTTGCGCTTACTTAAAACTTTCCCCATTTTTCTTTTTTGGAGAGGTTTTTGCTATAGGGCACATGCACTCACCAGAAAGACAGAGACAGAGAGACAGAAAGCGAGAAATCACCCCCCAGGGGGGATGGCCACGCCGCAATCCCTTCTCCTCCATTCTCCTCTTGGGATCTTGGACATGCACACACACGTGCCCGGCACGAGTTTAAGCCACCGAGTCCGGGACTTGAACTGCAGTCTACCACATGGGAGTCTAGTGACATAGCCATTATACCAACTGCTGGCCATGTAAACATTTTCTTTTTCTTTTCTTTTTTTTTGGAGAGATTTTTGCTATAGGGCGCGTGCGCTCGCCAGACAGACAGACAGAGACAGAGAGACAGAAAGCGAGAAATCGCCCCCCAGGGGGGATGGCCATGCCGCAATCCCTTCTCCTCCATTCTCCTCTCGGGATCTTGGGCATGCACACACACGCGCCTGGCGTGAGTTTAAGCCACCGGGTCCGGGACTCAAATCGTGGTCGACTACATGGGAGTCCAGCGACATAGCCATTACGTCCTGTAAACATTTTCTTATGTGTTACTTTTTGCCAATATGTGTTACTAATCTGCCTTCCCCTACACTTTAAACCATATTTACTAAATGGTCAGCCTTATTTTCTTGATCTGTGAAAGAGGGTTCGCAATACTTAATTTGAGTGCCGTGAGGCCTAAATCAGATGACATATATAAAACATGCAGCTTACTCTTAAATCAGTGTCCATTACATGGTAGCAGCGACTGTAATGCTGACTGCGCCGGTGTGACGGAACGTGTTTCTAAAGAACACTCCTCGAATTTGGACTGAATTGATAATCTGGCCAGGTCATAAAGAGCTTTATGTATTATGAAAAAAAGATTGCCTCTTTTTCTATAGGCAATAGAAAGCACTCAAGAACTTTATTACTGGGACAAATGTGATCTTTGTGGGGGAAAACTTTTTTGGCCCCTTTTATGTCTTAATATCTATTTTTTCCTCCCTCAAAACTGTAACATGTGGGGACCAGCAGTTAGCATAATGGCTATGTCGCTGGACTCCCATGTAGTCGACCGCGGTTCGAGTCCCGGACCCGGTGGCTTAAACTCACGCTGGGCACGTGTGCATGCGTGCCCAAGATCCCGAGAGGAGAATGGAGGAGAAGGGATTGCGGCGTGGCCATCGCCCCTGGGGGGTGATTTCTCGCTTTCTGTCTCTCTGTCTCTGTCTATCTGTCTGGCGAGTGCACGTGCCCGATAGCAAAAACCTCTCCAAAAAAAACCACAAACAAACAAACAAAACTGTAACATGTGCAGAGTAGGCGGTGCTGCTGGGGGTGTGGGCAGAACCGGAGAGGAGGGCATGCAGACATTGCACGATGCTCACTCTCCGGCTGCCCGACTGGCTGACCGTAACTGTCTGCTTGTACTCTAGGCCACAGCCCCTGCCACAGCTTGCCCTGAGTCTCCCTGGCCGAGTGCACCTTCCTGGGGTGAACTCTGGTTTTTCTGGGGTGTGATCCTGGGCCTTGGATTTGAACCTAAGGCAGGCCTGGCTCAGACTCTCTGCGCTCACCTGGCTCTTGCCTGACAGTCTGCTTATGGGAGAGGGGAGTGAGCAGTCTGCATCCCGCTGTCTTAGGTTTTCAGAAGTTGGGGACCAGCAGTTAGCATAATGGCTATGTCACTGGACTCCCATGTAGTCGACCGCGGTTTGGGTAACAGACCTGGTGACTTAAACTCACGCCGGGCATGTGGGCATGCGTGCCCAGGATCCCGAAAGGAGAATGGAGGAGAAGGGATCCTGGCGTGGCCATCCCCCCTGGAGGGTGATTTCTTGCTTTCTGTCTCTCTGTCTTTCTGGCGAGCATACACGCTCTATAGCAAAAACCTCTCCAAAAAAAAAAAAAAAAAAAAAAGAAGTGGGACAATTATTCCAGTGCCTAAGTCCTGGGATTCCCCTGAGGTAGTTTAGGTGGAATATCCCTTACCTGAGATGCTTGGGACTAGAAGCATTTTGGACTTCGGAATATTTGCATATACATCAGGAGATATCTTAGGGGTCAGACCCAAGTCCAAATAAGAAAGCCATTTATGTTTGATCTGCACTTCACATCCATAGCCTGAAACACTTTTAAATAGTATTTTTGTATTAGAGCATTTTGACTGAGACCCACGATGTGAGGTTAGGGGAATTTTCCTCGTGTGGTCAGTTTCAGATAATGCCATGAATGATGTTATTTTTAACTGCACCACAGTGTATTCATGCTGGGAAAACTCACTTTGCATGCTATAATGATATACAGGGACCGAATGTATAAAAAGAAGTTTTAGATTTTGGAACATTTTGGGCCTTTGACTAGAGAGACTCAGGCATACATGCAGGGACTTCAGAAAATTCATGAAAAAATGGCATTTAAGTACAAGTTTATTTTGGTGCAAACAATTTGGAAATCCATGCATAGTTTTCTTTTTCTTTCTTTCTTTTTTTTTTTTTTTTTTTTTGCTATAGGGCGTGTGCGGCGGCGTGCGTGCGCCAGAAAGACAGAGAGAGACAGAGAGACAGAAAGCGAGAAATCACCCCCCAGGGGGGATGGCCACGCCACAATCCCTTCTCCTCCATTCTCCTCTCGGGATCTTGGGCACGCACGCACACGCGCCCGCCGTGAGTTTAAGCCACCGGGTCCGGGACTCATACCGCGGTCGACTACGTGGGAGTCCCGCGACATAGCCATTACGCTAACTGCTGGTCCCCATGCATAGTTTTCTCATAATACACATCTTCCATGAGCCTTTTGAACCCCGTGTGGAAAGTGTCACCTGAGTGTTGGCTGTTAGGATTTACCTTCAGCCGTGCTGACAAGACTTAGCAGATGGACCCCACACCAGGTGTTAGTCTTCTTACAGGAATATTTTCTCTCTGCTCTTAGAGGTCCTACCAGAAAAAGAATTTCCTAACCAAATGTCATCTCTGCTTTTTTTTCTTCCTCTCCTTCTCCGTAAGTGGAGAAGGGAAAGAAAAAGAGTTACATAGGTTTTACAACTTTGAAACCTTTTGATGTGATTTTTTTTTCCAGTTGGAACTTGTTCCTCATTTACATAATGGCCACTTTGCCTCCCGTCACATTCACTGAGTTAGATTCAGTGCTGGGTCCCCAAAATCCTAACCATAAACCTTGCTGAGCTTCTGTGTCCTTATCCATAAAATGGGGATTAAGTGAACTGCCCTGAGGATAGACTGCCTTGGTCCTCCATAAATGATAAACTCACGTACAGCACATTAAATAATCCTTTAAAGTGTTTAAAAAAAAGCAAAGGCTTTTGGTCCTAGAAAAGTACTTTAATTTTTTTTGAAGTTGGAGCAGCGTGCCTTCCCTGTGTTGCTCAATTGAAGAATTGGACTGACTTCTAAAAACACATTTCACATAAAAATACGTTTGACAGACTTGTTTACATCTCATTTTCAACCAAAGTTTAAATGTGGATTGTTTGCTTTTGCTTAACAGTAATACTTTGCAGGTCATTAAATAATTTCCAAAGTGCTTTTCTGATCTAGTTCTCACAGCAGTCTTGGAAGGGGTGGTTAACAGCCCTGTTTTACGTACGCGGAGGCTGAAGCACAAAATCTTGGTTGTGGACGTAACTTGGATTCACACCAGGTTTTGTGATCAGAATCTGAGTTTCTGCACTGCACAGTCACTGTGGTATGTTATGGTAATTGTTCAGCTTAGAGACACATTAGGCATTTGGATCAGGAGTTGGCAAAAACTTTTCCTGTAAAGGGCTAGATAGTAAATATTTTAGCGTTTATGGGCCAGATGATGTTTGTTTCAGCCACTCAGCTCTGGATGCAGTGCTAAAACGGCCATACACAGTCCATAAATGAGCAGGGCAGGCTTATGCCAGGAAAACGGTGGATGTGAAATGTGGGTTTCATATCATTGTACATGTCAGGGGATACTTTTTTTTTTGACCCCCAACCATTCAAAAATGGGAAAAATATTCTTAGTTTACCGAACCTACAAAAGCCAGTGGTAGACCGCATTTGGCCTGAGGGTTGCAGTTTGCCAAACCCTGGGCAGGGTGCGCTTTTCCATCGCTGGTGCCCTCCAGAGCATCTCCGCTTATACTTTATATTCTCTGGGGTCTCCACTCATGCTGTGGCGCTTAGCTAGTAAGGAGCTGGGAGGATTTTTTATCTATTGGATGAAGGCGCACGGTTGTCTGTTTTGTTTCATTTTTTTAATTGCCTACCATTAAATTGAATTTTCTAAGCTCTAGGCATCTGTTTCTTAATTTTTTTCTCAAAGTTTTCTTTTAAAGACATAATTGAGAGCATGTGTGTGTGCACTAGAGAGAGAAAGAGAGACCCTGGGCAGTTCTCATCACACCACGGTCCTGGGACACACACACAAGCCTGGTGTGCTTTCAGGCTGACCCAGGTATTCAAACCTATGGTCAGCCACATGGCTTCTGGCCCTGCAGTTTACATTGCTTCTGACTAAGCCACCAGGCTGGGTCTTGAGTTTTATATATAAGATTTAAAAACAAAATTATAGAAGTGTGGTACATGAGTATGTTTTTATTATGAAAGATAACAACACTGGTAAAAATATGTATGCTGAATATTTAAAGTCCCTTTTACTGCTTCCGTTCTGTCTATTCTTAAGTTAAATGTATTTTCTTTCTTCTTTTTTTTTGGAGAGGTTTTTGCTATAGGGCGTGTGTGCTTATCAGAAAGGGAGAAAGAAACAGAGAGACAGAAAGCGAGAAATCACCCCCCCAGAGGGGTTGGCCATACCGCAATCCCTTCTCCTCCTTTCTCCTCTCGGGATCTTGAGCACACACGCACACATGCATACACGCCCGGCATGGGTTTAAGCTGCCGGGTCCGGGACTTGAACCACGGTCGACTACCTGGGAGTCTAGTGACATAACCGTCACGCTAACTGCTAGTCCCAGTTAAATGTATTTTCTTACAGCTGATTTCTTCTTTTAAGATACCGTATGTGGACACACACAAATATGCACACCTGCACAGAAGTGCAGACGGTACCTGTTTGTTCTTTTTCCCCACTGAAGCTTCTGTGGACACATCTTGGTGGTTTTGCTTTTTCCCTCTGGGCCATTCTACAAGTGGGGAGGAGATGGTCTCCATTGTCTAAGCACTCACTGGACAATGAAGAAAACACAGCCTGGTTTCTACTATGGACTTCTGAATTGCCTTGGGTGTCACCTCTACGCCACAGTTGTCCAGAGGGATTTGCCTGGAAGGATCAGGACAGGGTCTTTGGGGACAAGTTCTGCCAGACTTCCTTATCTGGAGCCTCAGCAAGGCGGTCGTCGGCCTCCTGTCACTGGGAGCTTCGTAACAAAGTTTCCTATCAGGATTGCTACAACAGTGTAGCCTCTTCATGGTTAAGCTGTATCAACCTAAGTTATTTCAAAGTAATTGAATTAAGTAATTGAAGTTTCAAAAGTAATAGAGAGAAGATAAGAGCATTTCCTTTTTGGAAGTTATCCATCTGCTAGTTATTTTCCCCCTGAAGTTATTTCATTGTATCTAGCAGTATTCATGAGAGCAGTGCAGGGAGAGCACAGTAGTATCCTGAGGCAGATCTTGAAAGTCCTGGAAGTTCTCATCCTTTTGTAGACGTGGTACTAAGCAGGTATTCTAGTCAGATGTAGGCTATGGCCTTGTAGACATGTCTCTGGAGCAAAGGGAGCCTCCAGCGTATTCTCGGCAGTCTGTTATTGACCCCCAAAGTCAGCACTTGTGATTTTCTTAACAGCCCTCACATCTCAGTGTGCCTTGGAATCATACCTTTTTCAATTTTCCATTCTTTTTTTTTTTTTTTTGGAGAGATTTTTGCTATAGAGCACGTGCGCTTGCCAGACAGAGAGAGACAGAAAGCGAGAAATCACCCCCCGGGGGGATGGCCACACCGCAATCCCTTCTCCTCCATTCTCCTCTCGGGATCTTGGGCACGCACACACACGCGCCCGGCGTGAGTTTAAGCCACTGGGTCCGGGACTCGAACCGCGGTCGACTACGTGGGAGTCCAGCGACATAGCCATTACGCTAACTGCTGGTCCCTCATTCTTTTTCTTTTTAAAAAGAGGAATCCAGCACTCTAAGCACTACACCACAGGCTGTCCTGTAGTCGTGCTAATTCTTTGTTGATCTGATTTCAAAGTAGAAATGAATATCCTGCTCTCTTCTTTTGTTTTTGCTTGATAAAAGGAAAAAAATTTCTTTTACATTAAACATTTTTAGAGGCACTAACATTTGATTAAAAACAGTGTTAAGGATTTTTATTTCATTGGGCATTGGGGAGAAATATCCTAAAATATGTACATATGAGTTTATTTTATCTGTGTGACTCTAATTAAAGTTAATCAAAGTCACATGGCTAGAAAAATCTCTGAAATTACTTTCTGGAGATTTTTTTATTCATCGTATCTGTTTTATCCAATTGATTTGCTGTTAATCTTTTAAAAAACAAAACACCAAAAACCTAACTTAATATGCCAGAGGGCTTATTCTTGGCACCCTCCACGTGGTCGTCCTGTCCTTTGAAGCCGGCTCACAAGGCCCAGGCCTGCTGGGCAGTGTCTGCCGTGACCAACCTCCTGATTCAGAGGACTCACAGGATACCCGCGCCGAGCCCTGCCTCGCTTCCTGCGCTTTGTGAAAGACGTGGTCATTTTGTACACAGGATGTCGCAACGGGTATTGACATTTTGCTGATCCAGGAACCTGTGTGTAAATTAAGCTGCCTTTCTTTTAAAAAAGAAATTTTACAGTTGTAAAATTGTTGCACTACTTCAATCTCAACATCTAGGTGAAGCCTGATCCCTAACTTTCACTGTTGCAGTATGTAACCTTCTCATAGGCTCCCTGATTTGGTTGGAAACAAAGTAGTAACTTTGCATGCTTAAAGGAAGCAATTTAATAAGCAGGATTTCAGAGAAATGTAGTCAGAGTTGTAAAACGATACTAGTGAGTCCATTGCATTACACAGAACTAGAGGGTAGGTGTAGCTTTAGATAAGTGTGGACGAATCTGAGGCCTCTGGACTACTGCTGTGGAGATCATGAAATATATGCCTTTCTCACTTAAAAGGAGGGCACTCTCCTTCCCCTAAGTTATTTACTCACTGAAAAATGATTCAGAAAGGGCCAGCAGGTGGCGTGATGGTTAAAGCCCTGGATCCCCACATGGTCAACTATAATTTGAGTCTGGACCTGGCAGCTTGCAATTCGTGCCAGGAATGTGTATGTGCATGCCCAAAACCCCGAGAGGAGGGTGGGAGAGAGGACTGCACTGTGGCTCTCCCCCTGGGGGGGGGGGGGGATTTCTCACTTTCCCTCTTTGTGTCTCTGTCTCTCTCTGGTGAGTATAGGCAACCTATGGCAAAAAACCTAAAAGACTCAAAACTAGCCTTCTCAAATCAGTTGTGCTGAGGCCAAGCAGACAGTGGTCATAGCTGTGACGTGGTTTTGCACACTGGGCCAGGCCAGCCGCTTGGAGAGGGGCGAGTGTGGTATGCGGGCAGGTGACATGAGGGCAAAGAGAGGTCGCCTTGAACTCGAGGACACAGCAGCACTAGGCAGCCGCGCGGGAGTGCTCTGAAGGGAGCTGGGGACAGGACGAGGAGGGAGGCCACCTGGAGTGACAGCAGGTCACGGCCGTGGCCATCGCGTGCCCCTCGCCGCTGACGTCCGTGAGAAGTACGGACGGCGAAACCCAAATCGGCCTTCCCTCGTCTCTCTCCTCGGCGTCTAGGCAGGCACCGTCCAGGCGCTGTGATTAGTGTCGACCACTCCTTTTTAATCATGAAGTTGTATCTGTTTTCCTCTCTTGATATCTTTGCTAATATTTTTGCTGGTTATTTTTTTTTTTTTTTTTGAGCTAGAATTTTGGTTGACCCCTCAAGGACACTTTAGTGTCCTGCTTATTTCATTGCAGACTTGTGCTAGGATCCGGGTATATAAATACAGATATTAAAATCGGCCATCGACGAGGCTGCCCTGACATGACCTGTCGCGTAGATGAGGAGACGGAGATCCAGAGGAGTCTGGGACTCTGCTGTCCTCAGGCCCGCCAGCTGGTGGGGCCACTTCAGTCCCCGCGCCTGCTCTAGCTCGGTGACCTTCACCTGTGAGAGCCGGCGTGCGGGCGGGCAGCCTCCACTGGCCAGGACGCGAGGAGACACAGTGAACCCCAGCTTCCGAATATTACAGCAGGTCTCCTCGGAGGTCTCCGACCTCAGCGGGGCCCTTTCTGTTCTGCCTAGTGCTTTCGAGACCAACCCGAGGGGGACGGTGATCCTCGAATCCAGGTCTGAGAGATGAGGGGGGTTTTTCCAGAGATAGGGAAATTAGTAAGTCGTGAACGTGCCGCTAACTTGTGCTGCTGTCTGTTTCAAGGCCGCTGGTCAGGGAACAGGTCAGAGCACCAGCGCCAGTGCTGGGGGCGGCCTGGGTCCCACAGGACAGGAGCTGAGGGTAGGGTTTGCTGCGAGGTGGCCGCGAGGAGCAGTTGGCAGCACGTGTTGCTCTTACTAGGGTGTGAGTGACTCTCCTGCCACGCCCAGCACAGTCAGCGGCTCAGAGTGCGCAGGTCATCTCCTAGTTTCTACACACCCCGAGGCCACGCGCGGCCGAGCAAGGACCTCAGCAGCTGCATTCGTGGGTTGGAGACTGCACTAGGGGAGGCTCCCTCAGACCCTGGGCACAGCTCACGTCCTTGGGCTGTAGAGCTCCTCGCAGAGCTCCTGCAGTGTCCCCACCCAGAGGCTCTGCTGCTGGGAGTCTCCGGCTGCGGGGAAGGCCTGGTTGGTGAGCTCAGCCGGGACAGTGTTCTGATCACTCAGAGTCAGCTGGTTATGCACAGTAACGACCTCTGCCACATGAAAAGACATATATTATAGCTTAAAATCCGCTATAGGACATGTGTGCTCACAGAGACAGAAACAGAGATAGAGAGAGGGAAATGAGATAGCAGGCTGCCGGGTCTGGGACTAGAACTGCTATCTGCCGTGTGGGAGTCCAGCGCCTTGAGCACCTTGCTACCTGCTGGCCTCTGCCAAATATTTTTATCTTTGCTGTATGTTCTTGGTTAGATGCAAGATACAAGTCTTGCCTACAGGTTGTGCGTTACAAACCGTAACAATAGCAGTAGTTTGGGAACCAGCAGTTAGCGTAATGGCTATGTCGCTGGACTCCCATGTAGTCGACCGCGGTTCGCGTCCCGGACCCGGTGGCTTAAACTCATGCCGGGCACGTGTGCGTGCGTGCCCAAGATCCCGAGAGCAGAATGGAGAAGGGATTGGGGCGTGACCATCCCCCCTGGGGGGTGATTTCTCGCTTTCTGTCTCTATGTCTCTCTCTCTGTCTGACGAGCGCACGCGCCCTATAGCGAAAACCTCTCAAAAAAAAAAAAAAAAGAAAAAAAAACAATAGCAGTAGTTTGTGACAGTCCGCGGGGGCTGCTCTAACAAAGTGCCACAGGGACCAGCAGTTAGTGTAATGGCTATGTCACTGGACTCCCATGTAGTCGACCGCGGTTCGAGTCCCTGACCCGGTGGCTTAAACTCACGCCAGGCGCGTGTGCGTGCATGCCCAAGATTCCCAAGAGGAGAATGGAGGAGAAGGGATTGTGGCATGGCCATCCCCCTGGGGGGTGATTTCCTGCTTCCTGTCTCTCTCTGTCTGGGGAGAAAGCACGGCGCCCCTCTTTGAACCCTGGTCTTCCTCCTTATAAGAATATCAACCCTACTGGCTCTTTTTTTACTATTATTATTTTAAGTAGGTTTTTGCCATAGGGTGCTTGTGTTTGTAGGAGAGAGAGGGAAAGTGAGAAATCATCCCCCTGGGGTTGGCCATGCCGCCGTTCCTCTCCCATTCTCCTGGGATTTTAGGCAAACACACATTCGCGTCTTGTGTCATTTCCAGGTTGCCGGTCCGGGACTTTAACTGTGCTCAGCCACATGGGAGTCCAGCGCCTTAACCACCCCACAGCCTGCTGGGCCCCTCAGGGCCACTCCTGTAGCCTCATTTAACCTTTTGTTGTAGACCCACACACAGTCGCACTGGGGACCAGAGCATCGACACACGAATTTGGGTGGCACAGGTCATACCATGGCAGACGTGAGAATCTTCTAATTGTATTTTGCTCACATCTAGGATATTAATTGGGTGGGCTTGGAGTGGCCATAGGCACCTATCCTGGAGTGTAAGTCAGATCTGGGTGTCCTGACTCCAGCATATTATGTCACAGTATGACCTGGGCCCGTCACCTGGCCTAGGAGACGGCTCGCGTCAACACTGACCACTCCGCGGGCTCTTCGTCAGCATTGGTCATGTCACGTGTAAAGCACCTGCAGAATGCTCGGTGCGGGGTGCATGCTCGCTGAATGGTGGCTGCGGCGATGACATTTGTACTCATTTTAGGTCTTTCTCCATACCTTCTTCATTTTTAATGATTCACCTTGAGTGGTAAGTGTCCCCTGAATTCTTCAGTTTCTCCCCGGAGCTTTTCAGCTGAACTCCAGGACTGTTTCCTTCTGTCCTGTGGTAAGCTTGTTTGTACTGTGTGTAGTTTGTGCTCCTCTCTTACTTCCTCTGTTACGGTGTCCATTTCTCAGTCCAGGATCATCTTATACCTCTACATGTCTTTCATAGTGCCTTGTGCACTTACCAGTTTCAGCAATGTTGAATGAATGAATGAATGAATGAATGCATATGGTCTCTGAGGTCATGTTTTCTCTTTCGTCTAAATCTTTGTTTTTCAGCCTTTTCTGACTCATGCCTTCTACTGGTAAGAGTAAACTTCTTCCATGGCTCCCAGCATTAGATACATCCCCCTGCACCCCAGAGCAGCCCTTACCTCTCTTGAAAGGACAGAAACAAGTTTTTTCTTGCAGATTCTCAACAATTGAGATTGTTTTGCCAAACTCCACTTTCATGCGGTATGTTATAAAAATAATAGTTTTCCTCCTTTTCCAAATAGAAAACTATGATCCGATCCTGCATGTACGTTTTTCACGTACATCCCCGGGCTAGCCCTCGTTCGTGTTTCTGTAGGATCGTTGGTTTCACCGCTGAGGATTAGTGCTCTCGGGTTCCTGACCCGCCGTAGAGTGCTGGAGCAGGCGGGAGAGGAGCCGGCATGAGCTGTGCAGTGCGGAATTGGATTCCAACCCTTTCGTACATGTAGAAGAGAATCCTGTCTTTCCTTTGTACTGCTCTTTTGTAGTGAATGAAAGGGGTTAAACTGATATGCATTCAAGTCTGTGAACTCTATTCTCCTAAACGATTATAGTGTGTGTAGCTTAAGAAGTGATCCCAGGCACGTGTTTGCTCTCATAATACCTTTCTCTCCAGAACTTAAAGCTCTGTGTACACATTACCTTATCAATACCGCAGACATCTCCGTGTTCCTGGTAAACGCTGGGACCACACTCCCTTTCCGCGGGGGAGTAGCACGTGTTGGAGAGGCTCAGGAGGGCCTGCCCTCGCCACCCCACCCAGGGCTGTGTCTGTGAGAAGACTCCCCTCTGGGTGCTCACCGTGATCTGTCCTATCAGCCTGCAGGCCGGGGGTGGGGGCGGTGTTGCCCATTAGTTCTCTGGACCAGGCCAGCAAACAAAACCCCTTTGGTCACAAGATAATAAATTTATAACCAATAGCTTTTATTTATTTATATAAATGAGTCAGTTTCTTCTCCATTTCTCTTTCCTGTCCGGATTTTGGGCACCCATGCACAGGTACCTGGTATGTTTTCAAGCTGTCAGAGCTAGGATTTGAACCACGTAGTTGGCCATGTGGGATCCAGCAGCCTTAGCTACCAGCTGGCTGGCCCAGCAATCTTATTTTTAAAGGAATTCTATGGGTATACATAGGAATGAAAATTCAGTGTACCTAAATAAAGTTACCTCTGGTCTCCCAAGGAGTCATCTTTAAATTTAAAACGTGCCATTTAAAAGAGGTCTAAAATGAGTCATTTAAAAAAGGTGAATTGTATATGGAGGTTTTTTTGTTTGTTTTATTGTGGGTTTTTTTTTTTTTTTTTTTTTTTTTTTTTTTTTTTTTGAGAAATTTTTGCTATAGGGCACGTGTACTTGCCAGAAAGACAGAGACAGACAGAGGACAGAGAAACAGAAAGCGAGAAATCACCACTGGGGGATGGCCACACTGCAATCCCTTTTCCTCTCTGGATCTTCAGCATGCACACATACACACACACCCAGTGTGAGTTTAAACCACCAGGTTTGGGACTCAAACCACTGTCGACTACTTGGGAATCCAGCGACATGACCATTATGCCATCTGCTGGTCCCTGTGGGGATTGTTTTTAACTCAGCCCCCCTCAGTACTCTGGATGTCATTTTATGCCTTTGAAAACAGTTTTGCTTGGCATGGTCAGCCCTGCTGTTGACGGAATGCGAGGTTTGAGAAATGTGACTTTGAGCATTGAGGGCCCAGGATCCTGAGATGAAGGGACTTTTACAGTATTGGGGATCCTTTCTGTAAAGGCAGATTAATGAGAAAGAAAAACAGAATCTTCGGCTGGTTTGGTGCTTACGGGAGTGCTTTGGAAATACGATCTAGGCGATGTGGTCTCATGTTTGAGAGAATGATAGAATCATCCCTCCCTGCTGCTGTCCTCCTATTATTATTTTCTTTACACAAAAAATACCTTGTACCCTAATCTCTGCATTAATTGATTGTAATTTCAGAGTTTGACGTTTGACAGCGTCTCACCATGTTGGGATGCTCCTGCTCAGCCTCCCGTCCAGCTAGGACCAGAGGCCCGTACCGGCCGAGGTTGGCCAGGAGCTGGGCGTGGCGTCCCGTGGGGCCTCAGCTCCTTGGAGCCGTGTCTCAGCAGTGTGCTCCACCACAGCCAACACCTTGCACAGGCTGCCGGTGAAGACCAGTCCGCTAGCAACAGACTGCCAACTCTTAAATAGTCAGCAGCAAGTTAAATATACGATTGTGTGTGTCTAACCACAATAGCTAATTAACATAGTTTTGAAAGACCAAATTGCATGGATTTATTTGATATCTCAGTCAAAAATTCCTATAGTTTGTGGTCATGCCTTTTTTGTTAGAAAGGGTGAGAGGAAGAGCATGGGCAGTTGACGTGGTTGGCGGGAGGGCACGGTCTGCCAGCCCAAGGTCTCGCGGCGCTGCATCTTGGTGTGGCTAGATCAAGGGCGATGTCTCGTTAAATAGGCTAACACCACTCCGGCGGGGAATCTGTGCTTAGGTTCTACTTACTGTTTTAAAATAACAAAAATCCTCCCTGCCCCAGACCCCAGATTGGTGTATTAATTTATTCAGCAGAGGGGCGTTGATGCGAGCTGTAATTAGCATGAAACACTTCCAACTTGCTCTCAGGCTGAAGGGGGCAACGTAACTTCTTTGGTTTTCCTCTTTTAGCCCTTTCTCCCCTCACTCATTTTTAAAATAGTAGTGCTCTTCAGACTGTCAGGATCTCATGTTGTGACACCCTACTCAGGAGTTATGACAGCAGGGTAATGACAGCAACTGCCTCCTGAGAATCAATCAGGCAATTAATTTTGTAAATGAAATGCTGATTATACAAAGCTTCACATGAGAGGCCCAGTGATTAAAATCAATTTAACAAATTGTTTCAGGTGGGACTTGATTAATAATTTGCCATAAATGCTGAGGATATATGACCAGCATACCTTGTTGCCATGACTATATATAAAAACTGCAGATAAGCTGCGTAGCCGTGCTAGATATGACGTAGATAGAAATAGGAAGCTGTCCACACACGTGAAAAGATGCTGTCTCCTGCACCGACCCAGCTAGCAGTGGAGAAAGTGCGCTCTCTCACACGTACAGCATCCGACTTCACGTTCTCCTGCACCTCGCTTTACAAAGTTAGGCTTGTGTTCAGCCAAGGTAGCAGGACTTTTTTTTTTTTTTTTTTTTTTTTTTTAATGTGGGATGTCTTAGACTTTTCTTATGCTAATATTTATTGTGAATCTTGAAGAGCTGCAGATGCCATACAGACAGTTTCCATTCTTAATCACAGTAATAGCTATACACGTCACTCGGGAACTGTTGTTTTTAGAATACTAGAAATGTGACATTATAGTATGGAAATGAAAAACGCCCATGTTTGGAGCATCATAATTTGAGTGAAGTGACACTTGGGGTAGGAGACACAGCTGGCGTCTTAACACTCGAGCACCATACCTTCGTGAAGTGCCCATCACGAGCCAGATCCTGCCTCAGGCCTCTCGCTGTTTATTTCTTGCCATTTGCCACAAGCAAGAAGCAGGAACAGGTGGCTTGGGGAGTAGTGAGGGGTCAGGTGTGCTTGGGTTTCTTTCACTTTGAGGTTTTTATAAAGAAATGATTGCAGGATCCAGCAGATGGCGTAATGGTTATGTTGCTGGACTCCCATGTAGTCGACTGCAGGTTCATGTCCTGGACGCAGTGGTTTAAAACTCATGCTGGGTGGGAGGCTGGCAGGTGGCATGGTGGTTAAGGGTGCTGGGCTTGCACATGGCCGACCGTGGTTCGAGTCCCAGACTTGGTGGCTTGCTTTGTCACTCCCGCCCCCCCCCCCTTGTTCTTCTTTGGTGTAAGTAAAGTTAAATAAAATAATTCTTTAAAAAACACACATACACACACACACACACACACACACACAACAAAACTCACTGGGCATGTGCCCAAGATCCTGAGAGGAGAATGGAGGAGAAGGAATTTTGGTGTGGCCATCCCCCCCCCCCCCGCCCCCCGGAGGTGATTTCTCACTTTCTGTCTGTCTGTCTCTGATGAGCACACATGCCCTATTGCAAAAATCTCTCTCAGAAAAGAATAATTGCAATTTATACACTGTGTATCCAAAGTTGGGGCTATCAGCAGAGCCAGGATGAGGAACACAGCATTCTGGCCTTCAGAGCTCTTTGATGAGGGAGACAGAGATAAAGAGAGAGTTGCAGTTGGTTATGGTAAAAACAGTATCTACTATATAAGAGACTTGCGAATGGTGGGAGGCTGGAGAAGGCACGGCGTTTTACCCAGTGATACTTTGCAGGGTTTGGAAGAGCTTCTTCAGTTCACAGTGTGGCCAAAGGTGTGTTGAATGCAAGTGTGTTTCAGGAGGTGGGTGGGGTGGAGGGTGTGCCCCAGAACATCACAGGAGGTAGGAAAGGGCCTTCCAGGCGCAGGTGCCTAGGGCTGAAGTGGCAGGGAGTGCAGCTGAAGGGTGGCGAGCCTGCGAGCTGGCATTTGCACTCCTGGGTCTTGAACTCTTAGATCCTTAGTATCCTTTTCCCTGTCTCTTAACCTTGGAGGAGTTTATTGGTTAGATATACCTGGTCAAAGAGTAAGGCGTTAAGAAGAAATACCGCCAGTGGTTCACATTCTGTTTGAGGTTTACCACAGCAGGTGGGAGGTCTAGCTGGGAGGAGGATGGCTTGAGGGTGTGAGAACAGCGAAGGGCTTCAGAGTTCAGTCGTCTTTCCAGTCCCCTCGTTGACATAGTGGGGACAAGATGCTCAGAGGAGTGAAGTGACAGAGGAGTGACGCTGCCTGGGAGCAATGGTCTTGAGTGCTGAATGGAGTGTTCCAGGTGCCAGGCTTGCTCCCGGTGTTTTGAATCTGCTGTGTTAATTACTGCCATGACGTGGGACTGTTATTACCCTATCCTGGGAGTAAGTGGCGAGCCAGGTGTAGGCCCTGTGTCCTAGTTCCAGAGCCTTGCACTTGAGCCTTCCGTGCCACTGTGCCAAGGCTTTGGAACACCTCTGGGTGGACTGTGGGAGAGCCAGGCTCCAGACACGGTCCCTGGCTCGACTCAGGGCTGCATCACCATAGCAAGCACTGAAGTTGCCACTTGACTATCCCTGGTAATCCCAGAACCCTCTGCGTCCTCTGACTGAAGTTTCATCAGCTATGGCTTAGAGTTAATCAACTTTTCTTTAAAAAAAAAAAGAATTATTTATTTAATTTTATTTATCGTTACTATTATTGTTTAATTTACTACAAGGCACGTACGCTCACTAGAGAGAGACAGAGAGAAAGTGAGAGAGCAAGGCGCCAGGTCTGGGACTCAAACTGTGGCGGTCATGTGGGAGTCTAGCACCTTTTAACCACTGCGCCATCCGCTGGCCCCGAGTTAATCTACTTTTTAATTTGGACTGGATTTCTAGGATCCCCAATGTGTTTCCATATAGGTAGTTGCTTTCCTTACTATTGGGTCAGTGGAAAGTCATGACGCATTGTCGCATAGAACAACGTAGAAAAATATGCTGTGACTTTCCTGGTGACTCAGTATAATCAGAAGAACCTGCCAGTCTGCCCCTGCCCTAGGCCCATTTGGTGCATTTTGTATGGTGTGGAAGAGAGGGAGTTAGGGTACACGGGAAAAGTGAACATCACAAAAGCTCTTAATGAGACTTACAGAAATAAATAAGGGGGGAGAGGGCCAGAGAGAAAGAACCCCGGCAGGGTCTCCACGCTGCCCTCCAGCCCCAGCTTCCGGCCAGTCCCTTACTGTGAGCAGCGTGTGCTGGTGTCCTCAGGGAGGTCTCCGGACTTGAGCTGGGAACCCGCCTGCATCCCCTTTTCCTGCCTCACAGCTTCTGCCCCGTCTAGTCTTACATGTTGTGTTTAGTCACCTTGTCTCTTTTAAAGTATAAGAGTAACTAAAAAGTAATCCTTTTTTTTTAACAATCATATGACAATAGAGGTCAGCAGATGCTTTCGCTGATAGAGGAGTCTGATTGGACCCTCTCTCTGAAAAGCATTTTAAACCCAGGGGCAGATGGTCTGTAGATAAGCACAGCACGCACACGTGTTCCAGATCGGTAAGTCAGCTGGTGATTCTCACGGTACTCCCACTGGCAGTTTCTTTAATACAGTTTTAAAGTCGCTAATTTACACAGTGAAGGGGTTAGTGCGAAAGAGGTGTGGTGACGACCGGGTGCTTCTGGGGAAGTCAGCAGTCCTCTGTCTTCAGGAGCTGCTGTGACACGCCTTCGGATGGTTTATTCATGCACGCCACACACTGAACATCTTTCAAAGGTTGTCTGTAAGGGAGACTTTCATTTTCATTCAAAACATGGGGAAACTGAGGCTGAGGGCACTTGGACAATTTACGCAGCAGCATCCCATGGCTGGAAGCACGGGGGTGGGAGAGAGGGAGAGGGGGAGGAACGAGCCCAGGTCTAGCTGGTGATAAACTTTCTGTTCTTTCCATTCTACTAGACGTAGCAAATTGGTTTCTGCTTGCCCGCAAAACCTGCTCATTGATAGTGGCTGCCTGCAGCTCCGTGGGTGGAAGATTCTGAGGCTTACTGGACTTAGGGGAGGCTGACGCTAGGACTGATTGGCGACGCCTGCATTCTGTACAGTGGTGGATTTCCATGCCTTCCATCGACTGCTCTGGCTTTACACCTCCGTGTAATAATGACGAAGGCAGTGAGCTCTGTGGTGATTAGAAACCTGGCACGTGCCGCACCTTCGAAGGCAGCACCTGCCGTCCTGCGGCCCCGAGTCGGCAGCGGCTGCTCTTAGTGCAGGGTGGGCGGGCCGAGCCGCAGAAGGCTTTGCTTTCTTCCGTTTCAGATGGCGACAGGAGGTGGTGTCGACAGCTGATAGGGTTTCACAAAAGCTTCCTTTCTTGATTTCCATCAGTATTTCCATGGGAAATAGACCGTATTATCTCTCTCCTTAAATGAGAGCCTGCCACCGGGCTGTCAGTATGACACAGGAATATGACCGAGACTGCACACTTAGGGATGTACATGTGAGACGTGCTAAAGCCATGGTAAAAGCTTTACAGTTTTTGGGGTAGCCGGAGTAACAAACGTGAGTGAAATGGAAATATATTCCATTACTATTTTGATGCTCCTCTCAGACCTAATTTACTCTCGAAATAAACAATATCTACACACTAGTTTGTTCATAAAATCATTACATTTGCTAAATTAAATTTAAAAATGTAGTTTAGTCACACAGTAATTTACTCATCGAATTGACTTACAAGCTGCTGAGCTTGGGGGATTAAGCTAATAATAGGTTTTGCCAGTGTATAAAAATCAGGCAAAAACTGGGGAACCAAAATAGTTTCCTTTCGGAGCTCTGCTCTGCCGTACCTGGATGGCAGCTGTAAATGGGTGTGATGCCTGTTTTCTGCACTTCGCCATTCCGGTCCCTGTGGGAGAGCCTCGCGGGGAAGACACTTTACCTCGCAGTCACACAAATAAATATTATCGCGGACGCAGATGGAAGCCGCGTAGGAGCAGCACAGTGCTTTCTGAGGGGCCCCTCCTGTGCCTGTGTTCAGAGAACATGGCCTCAGAGCCGAGTCCCCACCAGGGAGCAGAGCGCGTTCTAGCTGCAGGGAAATGTGCGGTGAAGGCCCGGTGGTGGGGAGCCCATACAGTTCGCGGGAGGTTTCCTGTGGCACTGAGGGCGGGCCCAGCACAGCAGTTTGGCGAGGGAGCGGCTGTGGCGGAAAGGGGGAGGTCAGGGTGTGCCCTGGACTCTGACTTGCATGTCTGGATGGTGGGGTGTCTTTCCTATCAGAAACAGACACATGGACTCCTATGAGCGCCCAGGTAGGAATGCTGGGTGGCTCTGGGCTGCAGAGAAACCAGCGCCGACACAGTTGGGAGACACAGGCATGAGAATGTCACCCAAGCCATGGTCGTGTAGGCGACGGTTTGACCGCCCGGATGCATGCTCCCTCACCTGTTACACCTGTGGCCTTCCAGAGACCTCCATCCCCCTTCAAGCCCTCTGTTCAGCTGGCCGTGGGGTCTTCACACGCCATTCCTGTCTCTGTCCAACAAATGTGGGTCACACCAGACATTGCACCAAGTGCCGGGTGTGCACCGAGGAGGAGTGAGACCGGATTTTCACCTTTCATTAATAGTCTACCGGGAGACAAGAAAGTGAATAGATTGAATTATTGAGTGATTTTGCTTTAACTGCAGTTTGCTAATTGGTTAAGAGGAAAAGCAAAAGGATTTTGGAGGCTCTCTCTATAGGATAAATCTGGTGGCATCTCATTGACTTCCCCGGCCACACTGTGAGTGGCGTGGCCGCATGCGCTCCATAGTGAGTCGAAGCGTGGAACACTCTGCCGTAGCGGCACAGGCAGGGCTCGTAGCCAGCCTTTTCCATTCTACCCTTTCAGTTTGAATCCTCTGTTTCTAAACCTTGGACTGTTTATTTTTATATTAGAAAAGATGGAGGAACTGAAGGAGGCACGAGCTTGTCACCTGAGGCAGGCGACCCAGTTCTTTTACTTTTGACTTAGACTTTATTGCCATTAGGTGAACTCAGTGAGCGCGTGGCTCCAGTTGGCCGTACGTGCATCTTCTGAGTGTTAGTATAGAAGAATGTGGAAGTCCATGCGTGATCTTACTTTCCATTACTGGAGCGTTGATTTTCTGTGTTTAGCCGGTATTCCCAAGCACTTGCTGAGCAGCCACAGCCGTCTGAGTTAGGTGTGCTGTGTGCGACATAAGGAATTGCCACTCGAGTCTACTTGGGAGGGTAAGAAATAACGAGAAAAAAAAGTAGTATAGGAGTTACATCGATAAGGCCGCTCAGAAGTCTTTTAATTCTAATAAATCGGGCAGAGGCCTTAGACAGCAAGTGCTCCTGAGCACGATGGACGGGCCTCGGAGGTGCTGGAAGTGGGATGGACCTGGGTGGGAGTGACTCTTGTCTGGGGCCAAGCAGAGCGGAGGGCAGGAGAGGGGCCGAGGTGGGCACCAGTGGCTGCCCTGCCTCTGTCTGGGTGTGGATGGATGGACACGCATGCTGGACAGCTGTGCCCAGCCGTGCCTCCCCGCCTCTGTGGAAAGCCAGAGGAGTGTTTGCAAAATGCTTAGGGAAAACAGACATTTTAGGGCTATATTTAGACATCATCACAGAAAAGTAAACAGAGATTGCTCCACGATACGACAGCAGCTATTTACAGGTCACTGTGGCTGCCCTGATCGTTACCAGCGTAGTTTTCACATAGCTATAATTCATGTGCATCATGATTTAAAAATACAGCATCATTTTATATGTAGTTTTCCACGTCTGTATATTCCACTGTGTTGGTGTATTGTGGCTTATTCACAGATCCTTTAATTGTCGTTTCCTTTTTAAAAGTTTTTACTAGGATGTGTGCACTCACAGGAGAAGAGGAAAAGTGAGAAATACCTCTGGGGGGCATGACCACACTGCAGCCCCTTTTCTTACATTCTCTTCCTGGGATTTTGGGCATACACATACAAGTGCCCAGCGTGATTTTCAAACTGCCAGGTCTGAGATTTGAACCACGGTCGGCCATGTGGGAGTCCAGTGCCTTAACCATCATGCCACCTGCTGGCCTTTCTTTCCTTTTTTAGAGCTTATTTATGTGTTCCATGAGTGCGAAAGAATGACAGACAGAAATAGAGCCCTCCCAATGCACCAGTGCCGTGATCCACCCCCAGGCCAGGCTAGCCTAGCTCACTCCATGCCTGCGTACTCAGGGAGGGCTCCAGATGCAAACGAGCCACCTTCTCCTGTGGGCCAGCCTTGCAGAGCGTCGCCATCCAGCCCCTCCTTGATGAGTAGCTGAATTGTTTCAGTTTTTCTCTCAACAGTGAGTAGTGGCTGCTGGGTTCCAGGTACTGAACTGTCTCCTCTGAACTCACACCCTTAATACTTCTGACAGTCTGATGGACAGTAGTGGTTGAGCAGGCATCACTTGTTTCCTTAAGTAAACGAGGGAGCTAAGACAGCAGCCACCTGCTCAGTGCCACCCAGCAGTACTCAGTGGCGGAGCCAGGCTGCGAAGCCACCAGGATTCCAGAGCCTGTGCCTCGCCTCTGTGCCGGGTCGGCCCCATGCAGGGTGCTGAATCATGTATCCCAGATAGATCTGAATAAATATCCACCCCCCCAATTCATGCAAGAGTATTAGAGTTGAAACAAGATGTTACCATTTTTAAAGGTTTTAGTTAAAGTTTAGTTATTCGTTCAGAAAGAGTTATACTTTTTTTTTTTGAGATATTTTTGCCTTAGGGTACCTGTGCTCACCAGAGAGACAAAGACAGTGTGAGGGAAAGTAGAAATCACTGCCCCCCCCCCGGCCCCACCCCGCAGATGGCCACGCCACAATCCCTCCTCCATTCTTCCTGTGGGATCTTGGACATGCACATGTGCCTGGCATGAGTTTCAAGCTTTCCAGGTCCAGAACTCAAACCTCAGTTGACCATGTGAGAGTCTAGCGGTGTAACTGCTGTGCCATCTGCTGCCTATCATTTTTTTCTTTAAAGCTTTTTTTTTTTTTTTTTTTTTTTTGCTATAGGGTGCACTTTCCAGAGAGAAACAGAGACAAGGAGAGTGAGAATTCACCCCCCCGAGAGAGAGCCATGTTGCAGTCCCTTCTCTTCCATTCTCCTCTTGGGATTTTGGGCACGCATGCACATGTGCCTGGTGTGCCTATCAGGCCTCTGGGTAGGGACAGAATTGGCCACGTGGATCCAGCCCTTAGCCACCACACCATGTGTTGGCCTGGGAGAAAGAGGGAGAGGGAGGGAAGGAGAGGGAGTGGCAGTACCCCGACGGGATCTCGGTGCTGCGATCCAGCCTTCCTATCTCCGCAGCCCTAGATCCGGCACAGCGTACCTGGCCTGCTCAAGGATGTCCCTGGACGCGAACCCAGAAGCTTCCCATGTAGCTCGGCCTTACAGAATGCTGCATTTTCCTACCGCACTGCTGTTTGGCCCTATCACTGTTTTATACCTATGGGCTAAACTATTCATTTACTCATGTTCAGTTTGATTATTTTTTCAGTTTCCTGGGCAGTGGAGTATTACTTTAAGTTTTCTTCAGTTACCAGTAAGAGAGCATATTCCCATTAGTGACTCCGAGGGGCAGAGTTTCTTTCTGTGAGCTCTCGTTTAACCCTGATAGATATGATTATAGATGGAGAAGATGTGAAGTTATTTCTGTGGAGATTTTTTGTGAAGCTTTTCTCCCAATTTATGGTTTAAAGAGTTGGACTGAAAAAAATCATTAAATATTGTATTCATGAAGAAAGAGATTTTTGCTATAGGGCACATGCGCTCACCGAGAGAGAATCAGAAAGCAAGAAATTACTCCCCCCCCCCCCCCGCCACCCTCCCGGGGAGGATGGTCCCTTCTCCTCCATTCTCCTCTTGGGATTTTGGGCATGCATACCCAGAATGAGTTTTAAGCTGCTGGATCTGGGACTTGAACTGTGGTTAGTCATGTGGGAGTCTAGGGCCCCAACCACTACGCCACTTCCTGGTCCCTTCTTGTCTTGACTTTTTAGGAACAAAAATCTAAATACCTATGTAGATATACTCTGAGAAGAGTAGCACTGAAAGAATGTCTAAGTCAAAAGAGCAAAGTGTGGTCTTCCCTCCTTGTCCGTGGGCATATGTTTCAAGACCCCAGTGGATGCCCAGACTTTGGCTAGTATTGAGCTTATATAT
This sequence comes from Tupaia tana, assembly GCA_026018925.1. Lineage (NCBI taxonomy): Eukaryota > Metazoa > Chordata > Mammalia > Scandentia > Tupaiidae > Tupaia > Tupaia tana. The sequence continues at coordinate 6,875,639 of JAKSZU010000002.1, forward strand.
ACTGGTTTTCCCCTATAGATACACATTGGTGATAAGGCTATTTTTTGTTTTGTTTTAAATTTTCCAGAGGATGTGTGTGCTCACTAGAGAGACACAGAGAGGGAGAAAGCACCCCCCCCCATTGGAGTGTGGTCATCCCGTAATTCCTTCTCCTTCATTTCTCCAATCTGTTGGGACTTTAGCCACACGTGCATGCACACACACACACACACACACACACACACGTATACACACACTCTCTCACTCTCTCAGGGTGCTTTTTAAGCCTTGGGGTTGGGATTTGAATTGTGCAAGCAGCCATGTGGGATCCAGGTTCCTTAACCAGTAGATGATGGGCTGGTCTAGTAAAGCTCAATCTATTAATTAGGCATGATGAGAGATTAGCTGCAATAACTACTAATAAAATAGAATGATTATAATAATAACCCAGCATCACTACTTTTGAGCTTTGGGGCAATGATTTAGTAAAATAAGGGTTATTTAATACAAGTACCGCAATAATTGAGACAGTTACAGGTGACTAACAGCAGGCAGCATGGACCCACGAGACGGGGGATGAATCATGTCTCAGGCTACATGGAGCAGGATGGCACAAGATTCCATTATGCTACTCAGAACGGGGCACAATTTAAATCATGTGAGTTGTTTATTTCTGGAATTTTCCATTTAATATTGTCAGACAACTGTTGACCACTGGGAACTGAAGCCTTGGAAAGTGAAAGTGCAGAATGTGAAACCACAGATAAGAGGGGGCTATTGGGTCGTTTTCATTGAAAAGCACATCATGACTTTTCCAACGGCCCAATGCTATATGTGTCTAAAGTGTACTAAAAATGTGTGAATTGTTCTTTAACTGGGGTAATCTTAAAAAGAGTTATTGAATTCCCAGGCCAGCCCCTAAAAGTCTATTTAACATAAAATATAGCTGAACTGTGCTACCCAACATTTTTAGAATGTATAAGCATATACACACACTTTTTTTTTTTTTTTTGCTAGGTGCTTACATTGGACTGAGAGAGACATGGAAGAGAGAGAGGGGGAATGTGAGAGGAAAAACTACCTTGGGGGTGGTCACACTGCAGTCTCTTCTTCAGTCTCCTCTTGGGATTTTGAGCATACGTGTACATGCGCCTGGAGTGTTTCTCAAGCTGTTGGGTCCAGGACATGAACAACTCAGTTAGCCAGAAAAATATATTTGAAAATAGACATTGAACTCCTTCATTCAGTAGTAATCTTGGGTATGGAAGACCTTCTGAAGCTATTAGAGGACAGAGACCACAGTAGCACTTTCCTAGAAGGAGATTTGCAAGTATGTGTGTGTGTGTGTTGAGGGAGGGGTGGAGGCTCCAGGCCATACATATACAAATATCCTAATTTGAATAAGGAGTCATTGCAAGAAAATCTTACCAAGTGGTAAATTGTCTTAGAAGTCAGATAACTAAAACCGTACTAATTAGGCTAAGATCTTTTTGAAAATGGTGGTATATATTGTAGCTTTCAAAGCAATTGTTTTATTTTATGGAATTGAAACTCAAACTACAGGAGTTGTGGAATGCTGCCTGAAAGGCTGTTCTCCCTGTGGGTGATGTCTCTGGTTAGCATAAATCTCACGGGAGAAATGACACTGGTCATACTTGGAAGTATATCCATAGGACTGGGGAAAAGAACTATGTAGATCTTTAGGCGTAGATGTGAATATGAGAAAAGATGTGGCTTTTATGCTTTCTGGAAAAGTTTTAGGTTTGATTTGGTATTGGGTTTTGTTAAGGAGATACTAGTGGAAAGCAAAGGTCGCAGTTCCGCGGTTGTTCGTGTGGTGCTGGCTGTAGCCAGTCCCCAGCTGGGTGAGGTGCGATTGTGGGTGAACATGTAATAACAGGCCATAAGGAGAAAAGGGTGAAGTTATAGAATTTGCATTGAATGAGTATCTGTTTTCCCATCTGAAGCCTCATTCAAAGATATTTGATGCATTTTGAGAGGTACAGATAATCTGTATTTCATGCTTCCCATTTTCAGAAATCTCACGGTTAAGCTAACATTTTTGACATGGGTGCAAATTAACTGAATTAAGCAGACTGTGAGAGGAGATGGTGAGGAGACAGATGTCACAGAACAGTTTTAGTCACCGGTGAGCTTGCTGTACTGTTGTCTATAGTATTAAAATGTAGGCACTGCAGTTATTTTCCCACTTAGAGATCTGCTTTAGTGATCCCGTCTTGGCCCTGCACTCTTGAAAGCGAAGTAAGTAGACCTTTCCCGGGCCCTGCCCCATCCCGGCTGTGTGTGAAGGTAGGGCTGCCACAGACCTTATACTGGAAATCGCCGTGTCATCTGATCGACTCAGCCTCGTTCACTGCGTGGACTTCAAAATCACAGTTTTGCCTTGATTTTCACACTTCTATAGAAAGTTTTATTGTACCTTTTCAAAGAAAATCTGGAAAATAACTATAGTTTGCTTTTCTCAGACATAGATTTTAATTTTTTCTTGTTTCATAGGGTGTGTGCGCTCACCAAGAGAGACAGAGAGAGAGAGAAAGCGAGACTTACTTCCAAGGGAGAAGGCCGGTCCTCCGTTCCCCTTTCTGAATTTTAGGCACACATGCACATGTGCCTGGTGTGTTCCACAAAACGTGCAGGTGGCTTTGTGGGATCCAGCCGCCTGAACCACCACACCACCAGCTGGCCATATCGATTCTAATTTTAATAATTCTGAGAAAACTAATTTGTAGTCCTAGATTTTAGTTTTCTTTCAAACACGTTCAGACAGTATACTGTCATTCCATTCCCACCAGTCTAAGTCGGGACGTTTTTGGGCAGTCACAGTAACAGTCAAGCTCCGGGAAGGCGTGACGTTTGAGCAGAACTGCTCTTTCTTGGATGTGGGGTGTGGGGCAGAGCAGCCTGTTCCTTCCAGTGTCCTCAGTTTCATTCAGAAGAGATCAGTTCCTGGCAGATTCCTGTGGGGCCCTCAAGACTGAGCTCGGGTCTTTCCTGTTGGACGCTTTGTTAGTCTTCATTTCAGACCCGTGAGAGGGCCCCTCTCACGGTGCACACAGTAGGTGCTCAGGAGGTGTGCAGTGAGGGGACGGCTCGGGTCCTTACAGTGAACAGCCTCCACACAGCCTTGGGCGGGAGGATGGGAGGTGAGGATGCCGCTCGTACCTCCTAGCTTCTGCTCACACCCAGCAGTGACTGTTCTGGGAGCTCTCCACAGATGATGCCTTTTTCTTTTTCTTTTTTTTTTGGAGAGGTTTTTGCTATAGGGCACATGCGCTTGCCAGAAAGACAGAGAGAGACAAAAAGCAAGAAATCACCCCCCAGGGGGGGATGGCCATGCCGCGATCCCTTCTCCTCCCTTCTCCTCTCGGGATCTTGGGCACGCTCGCACACGTGTCCGGCGTGAGTTTTAAGCCACCGGGTCCAGGACTCGAACCGCGGTCGACTACGTGGGAGTCTAGCAACATAGCTATTACGCTAACTGCTGGTCCTGAGATGATGCCTTTTGTGTAGAAAAACATGAAAAAATGTGTTCTGACTTTTCCGACGATCCAATAGCAAGCGCTTCGACCTTCACCTCGTGGGCCTCCTGGCTGCATGTGGCAGGCCTGATTTGCTGTCACCCCCCGTGCCTTCCCTCCTGGAACACCGCACTGTGGGGTTGCTGCTGCGTTGCTGACCTTGCGGCCTGTCTGTGGGCTATGTGTGTCCTTCCTTTAAAGGGCCATGTTCTCTAGGATTTTGTCCCCTACTCACTGCTTTCTTTTCCTATAAGAAGGACTTTTTCAAATCCTCCTTTTATAAAATTAATTTAATCAGAAAATGAAATTAACCTAATAATTTGTTTTGATGCAAACAAATTTGAAATCTTTTTTTTTTTTTTTTTAAATTGCCAAAGGGTATGTGAACTTGTCAGAGAGAGGCAGAGATAGATGGGAAAAGGCACCCACAAAGGGGCTGTGCCTGTCCTTCAGTCCCTTCTCCATTTTTCTGTTCTGTTGGGATTTGAGGCACATACACACATGCACTTTGTGTGTTTTTCAAGCTGCTGGTGCAAGGATTTGAACTGTGATTGGCCATGTGGGCTATGGGACCAGCCTATATTTTTTCATAATAGGCACTTCCCATGAATTTTTTGAAGACCCCGTGTATTGGGCTGTGGGAGAAGTCATGACACACTTTTCTCTATAAGAAATTGCTGTATGATTTTCCCAACGCCCCAGTATATTCCCCTGGATAGAGTCGGCGGGTCCGCTTGATGAGTTCGTCCTGCACTGAGCCTCTCCCGAGTGCTGGGTGCCCTGTTTGGCCTCATGCCCTGGAGATACAGCTGTGGATAAAGCACCAGGCCCTGCTCTTTGAGCACCTGTCCTGTGTGTGCTGACGCCCTCCCGTTTCTCTCGGTCACGCCTGACTCCCTGAGCCGCAGACTGTGCGTCTTTCTTTGGGATGTTTTCACCTAGATTTCCTAGTGTAACTCAGAGAAGAGGAGGCTCCCTCCCACCCGTCACCACCCCCTTCCCCCAGTCACCATCCCCCTCGCCCCACCTACATCTATTCTGTCACTGCCAGTGTCCTCTCTGCTGCTCCCCAGCGCCCGTCTTCATGGCCCCTGTAGTCTCCCAGGCCTGCTGCCTCTCCGTCTCCCTGGGGGCCGTCTGGCTTGCTTTCTCCCTGTGCTGTGGTGGTCAGGACCTCAGCCTCTCCTGCGGCAGTCCTCTGAGACATGGGAGCCCTCAGTGGCTCATCTAGAGGGGACAGCGTGATGCCTATGAGGTAACCTCTAGGGCTCACCTGCATCAGGGCTCCCACCTGCTGCCGTTTTCCGCCGACTCCTGCTTCCTTTGCATCCAGGCTGCCGCGTTTCCTTATTCACACCAGGCAGCTCACCGCCCTGGAGCCCGGGCTTTGTGCCGGTCTGCCTCGGGGTTCTCGGGGTACTCGGGGTACTCGGTGTCCTGTGCCTCCACACCTTGGAGCTGACATTCCCCTTTATCCTAGCGGTGCTCCAGCCTTTGTGAGAGTCCCTGCGTGCTCACCTCAGTGTGACGGCGGCGTGGCACATAGTGGGGATCAGTGCATGGTTTTGGAAGGAGGAAGCCCTCAAGTGAATGCCCCAGGCCTTTGTAGCACTGAGGCACCTTTCCCGGCTCTCCCCCTGGCCCTGGCCCTGAGGACCAGGAACTGACTCACCAAACCAAAAATAACATCCAAAGTCTGGTTTTGAACTGGTTGTGCTCGGTAAGACCTTACATGGAGAAGGTGGCCGTGACTCGTGGTCTGGGTGCCTCGTCCTGCACACCTGTCACCTCTGAACACATTCACCTGGATGTTCTATATTATCTAGAATCCGTCTTTCCACTTCTTAGTGGGCATGCAGACACACTGCTGTTTGATCAAGATATACAGACTCGCGTCTAAAATAAAATCGTTGTTGCTCGGATGCTTTGAAGTTAGGAGCGCTAAATCATCAGCCATCCTTTGCTCCTGTTACAGTAAGCTGAAAGACCTGGCCCGAGAGGAACGGCCAGGCTCGTTTCCTAGAAGCACAAGAGGATTTTATTCAATAAGTGCAGATATTATCTCTGCGTAAGGTGCAAAGTTTTTCTTTGTATTTATGTTGTTTATTCCAGATCTTTAATTGTTAAAACCTTCCTAAAAGTAAAAAAAAAATAAAATGTCTTGCACCCTTTGAGGTTTTTATCTATTTGGTTTTCTGGGTTCTTAATTGTTAAGTTGTTGTATTTCATCTTTTCAGAACTAAGGATAGTTGTCCTTTCAATGCATTTTTTAATGTAAGAAACATTTCTGCCTTTGTGATAAATAACGGATTACTGAGCCTACTTCTCCATGTTTTCTTCACAGGGCAGCCCAATGGATCCAATGGTGATGAAGAGACCGCAGTTGTACGGGGTGGGCAGTAACCCTCATCCTCAGCCACAGCAGAGCAGCCCCTACCCAGGAGGTTCCTATGGCCCCCCCGGCCCACAGCGGTATCCACTGGGCATCCAGGGCCGGACGCCGGGGGCTATGGGCGGAATGCAGTACCCACAGCAGCAGGTGCGTGGTGCTCCGTCTCTCCCTCCCCCACCCCTGTTTTGGTGATCGTTTCTTTGCCTTTTACTGTCTTCCTAAGACTGGTGTTAAGAGAATTAGGAGTCATGACATTGATTTTACGCTTTCTTATCATCTTTTTTATTGTTTCTTAGATAATCACAGTTACACATCTTTTTTTCTTTCTTTTAAAGAGGGAAAGGTTAGCTTCTTAGAACAAAGTGGGCAAAATATCCAGCTGGTATACAGGCAGTGGTACTAATCTGACAGAGGGACCGTGTCATAATTTCGCAGCTTCTCTGAAGTGAACTTGACATTTAACATTCATGATGTCAGACTGAGTCAGATTTTGAGCTGTGAGTAGACTATTATAAGGTGAATTTTCAAGTAATTTGAAGTTCTTTCCCGTGAGAATGGACTCAACTTACAAATTATTTTTTTGGCCCCACGAAGTTATTTTGCTCTGATTTCTTAAAATTTTTAATATTTATTTATTTTATATATTTTTATAGAGCAAAAATTTATTGATAGAATATGTTTTTTAAACCGAGAAATTTACCTTCTTTTATCTGTTCAGTGTTTCAGAAATTATTTCTTCTGTACCTTTTCCAAAAAGTTCCTGTATTTTACATAAGAGGATTTGATGTGTACCCAAGTTTAGATCTTAATAGTTTTTATATTTTTACTTAAACGAAAGACCCAATATTATTAGCTAGAATCAAATGGAGTTATCGTAAATGACTGTTTGCCGCCTAATGGTAATAAACTTAGTCTTTTGGGTACTTGAGATTATGTTCTTGTTAAGTTGGCCTGAGAAAGCATGAAATTTGGAAAAGACTAAATTAGATTCAGACTTGTTAGGGTATTTAGTTACTAGAAGACCAGAAAGGCTTATTTATAAATGGCCATATGCCCTGAAGCCCCCAGGGAGTGTGTCGGCTGATGTCCCTGTACATTTTACAGCCCCCAGACAAGGGCATTCCAGACTGCTGCCTGGACCTTCTGGGGTTAGCGGTACTTCCTCTCAGGAAATTCTTCCCTGTCTTTGACCCACGGTCTTTGGGGTGGGAGGCGGTGGGAGGGGGAGGAAATGGAGAGAGCTTGTGTTCTCTAACGTGGATGGTGGAGTGATTTATCCTGCTTCACACGGTACATCACTGCGTTCTGAAAGTTCAGTAGTATTTTGCCTCTAACTTTCTCTTCTGTAGACTGAATATTGTCTTCCCTCCTCTTTGCTCCTTCTCTGTGATATTTTGTATTAGGCAGTTGTGGAGAAAGAGAAGTAGCTCAGCCTTGGGGTCCCTGCTGTGGCCTTTGCTATTGGTTGAAGAGCCCAGCGCTCGGTTACCTAAGAGTAGTTGCTCGGAATCCTCGCAGTCAGTCGCGTATTTCATTGTACTCTTCACTGTTTCCCACTTCTGGAAGAATAAAAGCTTCTTTCTTCCAGCAATATTTTGCTTCTTAGAGTAATGCACTTTAATCGAGGCTGCTGATTGTGAAAGAAAGATAATGACGAAGAGTAAGCTGAGAGCTGTGATTTCTCCCTCCTTCCTGGTTCAGTTCCTGAGCTTCTTTGCCCCTGGGTGAGGAAAGCCCAGGCAGCTGAAGCCCAGGCAGCTGATTTTATCTGGGGTTGCATGTGGTGTCTGGGTCACAGGAGGAGAGCCCGGGGCTGAAAAGCAGAGAGAGAGGACAGTGGGCGAAGGGCATGCTGGCCACTCCTTGTTTTTGGACCTTCCTTTGCACCCTACGTCCCTGATGTGATGTTGGAAAGTCACTTTCAAAGGTTCTGTCCATGCCAAACAGCTGGGTGTTCTCTCTCGGCTCTGGAAGGGTTAAGTCTTACTGAGAGTATTCAACATCAGTGCATCCCATGGTGCGATGAGCACTGGGAGAGGGTGTGACAGCCGTTGCCTAGGAAACTTGGTTTTTGCTATTTTCTTCCCCAAATGTGTAAGCAAAAGTAGAGGACATACACAAATACACAAATAATCACGGTTTTCGTAACTTACTGATTTTATTTAATCCCTCTGACTCTTGAATACTTTTGAAATCCAAGATTAGATTGATTCGAAGGGACAGATTGATGAAGATTGTCCATCACGTTTTTCTAGGGGAGATTTTAGATTAGGTATTTTATTGCTAACCAAAAGAAATGCCCAATTCTAATTAAGCACAGATCTTTCTGATAATGAAAGGAAATAAGGTATCTGGTAAGAAACCGAAGCTCTCTGTAGCAGAAATGGCAAACTTTTATATTGAGTTAATCGTAATCAAGGGGTCTAAATAATCTGTATTGCCTTTTCAGTCTCAGCAGCTTTGAAATACAATAGCTTGTTTTGAAATTTAAAAGGCTAAAATTAGCTGTGAATGCATTTTTGAAAGCATATAACATTTTAAAGGAGACATACAGCTTTTTAAAATCTAAGTTCATGTCAACAGTTCTTACTGGTTTTGAATTGAAAAAAAGTACTGAAACTTTTGATCAAGGTTATTAGAGCACATACATTTATTTTGGTAGCTTTGTCTGTGTTCTTTCTTTGGTGAGGAGTTTTTAGTGAGTTGCTTTGTTTGTGAATTTTAGTTCACTAACCATTTGTCCAGAAACTAGGTAGTGATACTGTGATTGGCTGTAGGTCCCATCAGTCTTGCCCTAGGATTAATGTGATAGGTCATACATTGCTGTAGTTGTGGCTCCTGATGTTCAGGGGGAAAGTTGGAAGGTAATTATGACATCGAGTATTCATTGAGTGGACATCACCACCTAGGCATGACTTTGCTTTGGATGGCTTCCAGAGCTTTCTGTGTTTGGTTTGTGAGCCTCTAATGAGCTGAATCCAGTTCATTTAATATCGCCCATATATTTCTGCAAAGGATTAGAATGCAGGAATTCAAGTTTGTAAATCGAGCTGCCCACTTCCCAGCCGAGCGGTCAGTTGTCTTTGGCTCAGGGGTCACAGTTTGGTTCCTGGCTGGCATTCCACTCCTGTGAGGAGAATTTTAAATGGGCATTCTGTGAGGAAGGACTGCTGTTCTCACGTGATCTTTAATGTAGATAGTACCGCTGCTGATTTTTGTCTCTGAGAGGCAGGAGGAATTGCCCGCTGAGTGTTTGATTTTAGTATTAGCCTGGTGATTCTGGATTTGTACGGTGATAATTTTATTTTTGAAATATACTCATGACTGGGTCTTTGAAGCATGACGTGATAATAATACAGCATTTGAGTCTTTATTAGCTGGAACTAGATTTGTGGTCTTTCACTTGCTGATTCTCCCACATCATCAGGCAAATACACGGCTAAACAGATTAGTTTTGCACGGTGCCCTAAAAACTAGTCTGCTTGGGTTTTTATTGAGTTGAGAGGGGAAATGAATTTTCTATGCTGCTGTGGAGAATGTTCTGCCTCCAGGCGCCTGGAATTCAAACCTAAGGATGGTTAACAGAAGTACACTGGTTGATTTCATCTAATACAGAGCCATATAGAAGCTGTGTAATCCGTAAGGTTATTAGAATCTGGCTCTTTGTGAGTTTTTCAGGTTTTTTTTTTTGTTGTTGTTGTTGTTGTTGTTGTTAAACTTGAAGACACAAATTATTCTTTACTGGATCAGGGACATGAGTGAGCTAAAGTTTTGTATCATTTTTCTTGTCCTCTGTGATCATATAAAGGAATAGATAGGCTTTTGTTAACTTGTTTCAAAAAATATTTTCATATAAAATAAATACTAGGTCACCAGGAAAGTCATTATGCATTTTTTTTTTCTTTTTTTTTGGAGAGGTTTTTTTGTTTTGTTTTGTTTTGTTTTGTTTTGTTTTTGTTTTTGCCATAGGGTGTGTACACTCGCCAGGAAGACAGAGAGAGACATAGAGACAGAAAGTGAGAAATCACCCCCCGGGGGGATGGCCACACCGCAATCCCTTCTCCTCCATTCTCCTCTCGGGATCTTGGGCGTGCACGTACACGTGCCCTGCGTGAGTTTAAGCCACCGGGTCCGGGACTCGCACAGCGGTCGACTACATGGGAGTCCAGCGACATAGCCATTACGCTAACTGCTGGTGCCCATGATGCATTTTATAGAAAAATACATCATGACTTTCCTGAAGACCGAATAGTATCTAGGCTACAGAAGGTAAGTTCTTGATCGTATAAAGCAGATTTCAGTTATGTAGCCTCTGCTTTTTCCTGAGTTTTTGGACTGACAATTTCAGTATCGTTATCTTGTCATAGATTTTGGATCATATGATGTCTGTTGGAATTAATAAAACCGAGGAAAGGGAAAAAAAGCAACATGAGAGGTTTAAGTTTATGAGTGCTTTTTTTCTTGGGGGGAGGGAGAGGTTTTTGGTATAGGGCACATGCACTCACCAGAAAGAGAGACAGAAAGCGATAAATCACCCCCCAGGGGGGATGGTCACGCCGCAATCCCTTCTCCTCCATTCTCCTCTTGGGATCTTGGGCACGCATGCACACACACCCGGTGTGAGTTTAAGCCACTAGGTCTGGGACTCGAACCACGGTTGACTACATGGAAGTCCAGCGACATAGCTATTATGCCAACTGCTGGTCCCGAGTGCTTTTAAAATGTGAAAACATGACTTTTTTAGTTTTTAAAAACACACATGTATTCTAAAACTCTTTAAACATGAACATAGAATTTGTTTATTATTTTGAAAGATAGAGTGGCAAAATTAATGGAAATTAGTGGGGTTTTTTGTTGTTGTTAGTAAAGCAATCCCTTACTGCTTTTAATCTAAGTAAAAGTTGGAATAAAAGCAGGTTCTTTAAAGAAGACTTTGAAAAACAATAGGTGGGCCAGCCTGGGGGCCTAGTGGTTAAGGGAGCTGGATCCAATATAACCCGCAGAGCAGTTTGAATCCCTGCCCTAGTGATCTGAGAAACCTATGTGCGTATGTGCGTGCTTATTCAAAATCCCAACAGAATGGAGACATGGGAGAGGGACTGTGGCATGACCACGCCTGACGGGGGGTGGGGTGGGGTGGGGTGGGCTTGCTCGCTCGCTCTCTCTCTCTCTCTGTGTCTCTCTCTTGCTCTCTCTGTCTCTCTCTCTGTCTCTCTCTGTCTCTGTCTCTCTCTCTGGCATTTGTGCCCTCTGGCAATTAAACATTTTTTTAAAGTTTCGGAAGCCATAGGTCTTCTAATTTGCATCTTTCGTTATCTCCTGCACCCTTCAGCTATGTCTTATTTTGCTGAGTGTTTTTTGAGTAAAATATTTATTCCAGAACATAAGCATTTTATTTGGTCCTGTCTTAACAGCCAAAACACTTCTTCCAGTGCAAATGTTTATTTTGGCAGCAGATGTTTCTAAAAAGGAGACAAACATTACAATTGTTTAGCTAAAATAAATGTTTTCTGTGGGGTTTATTAAGGCAGCCAGGCAATTTCTAGGATTCCCACCTGTGTTACTTTATATTGGTCTGTTTTGGGAAAAAGGGTCTTTCCTTTTAAATGTAATTAAAATCATGTTTTGATATAATTTGAACAATATCTGAAAGTAAAGATGGATGGGGAGAATAGGATTGGTTAAAAGCTTAAAAACTTTAGGGTGTTTTCACACGAAATTTGTTTAGACTCCGCCTCTTAATTTTAAATGTGAATCCAGTAGTCAGGGCTTAGTTTTGGTATTATCTAGAAAAGAGTTTAGATCTATTTTTGAGGAGTAAGGTAGGGTGTGATAGGATGGGAAAGGGAAGTTCAGTTTAGCATAGTGAAGTGGAAGGGGTGCCTGGGGTCCATTTCACATTTAGACTCTTAATTTTTTGATAGTCTCTATATTCATTCAGAGACACCCACTCCTTCTGGCGTGCACTTCGTGTATGCTCACATGTGTGAATAAAACAACGTCTTGGTGACAGTGAAACTCCGGCACAGTGAAATACCATGTATATGTATATACCAATAATTAAACATATGCTTTATGTGTAAGTATTATAAATGTACAGTTGTCTCTTGAGCAACACAGGTTTGAACTGCATGGGTCCATTTGTACATTGATAGCTTTAAAAAATACATTAGAAACTATAGTGCAGTACTATAAACGTGTTTTCCTATGACTCTTTAAATAAAAATTTTCTTTTCTTTACATCCAGACCGCAATCCCTTCTCCTTCACTCTCCTCTCGGGATTTTGGGCATGCATGCACACGTGCCTGGCATGTTTTTAAAGCCGTCAGGTCCTGTACCTGAACTGTGGTTGGCCAGGTAGGAGTCTGACCTCTTAATCGCTACTCCACCTGCTGGCCCCAATAACGTTTTCTATTCTCTAGCTTCCTTTCTCATCAGAATACAGTTTATAGTACATACAGTGTACACCGTATCTGTTAACTGACTCTCTACATTACCCATCAGGCCCACTGAAGGCTATTAGTAGTCGAGTTTCGGGGGAGCCATGTGGGTCTGTCGACTATGTAAGGTACAGGGGTGGAAGATGGCGTCCCTAACCCCTGCGTTGTTCAAGGGTCAGCTGTACTGCATGAAAACATACATAAGTAAAATAAAGGTGAGCATTTTGGCCAGTAGAATTGTGAAATGCCTGAAGATTGCACTAACTGTGTTATTACAGTGTTTTCCGACGTTCATGCTCTGCATGAAGAGATGTAGAGCCAAGCCGCTTTGCTTGTACACCGGAAATGGTTGGCCTCCTGCCAGCTGCAGATTCGTATAAATAATGGCCTTTTGTTGGCCGCGTCTCGTCTCGGTTTCCTCAGTTGCTTGCCAGTGAGCATGGTAGTGTTTAAGGTTTACCAGCGAAATACATTTACACCTCACGTTTCTGGTTCCAAGTAGATAGCAGATGCTACTGGCTTTGATGCCAAAGTTCCCTGTAGATGGAGTTTTGTACCAAGAAGATATTTTTGAAAAGATTTGTAGATATGGTAATTTTTATTTGCTTCTTAAAATTCAAATTTCTGGAATATTTAACTGGTATTATTTACATTTTTTATTACAGTTAGTAGACTTGTATTACAAGAGACAACATTTCAGGGCCAGCAGGTGGCATAGTGATTAAGGTGCTGCACTGCCACGTGGCTGACGACGGTTTGAGTCCGGTATCTGGCAGCTCGAAAATCTCATCAGGCAGTTGTGTGTGTGTGCCCCGGGTCCTGGTAGGAGAGTGGGCTGTGGAGAGGCCACCCCCAGGGCACTTTCTGTCTGTCTTTCTCTGGAGAGCGCACTCTGGCAAAACCTTGGAAAGAAAAGAAAAAAAGAAATTACATTTCAGGTTAAATATAAATGTCTAAATCTTTAGCCTTTTTCCTAAAAGTGAAACAAGACCAGATTATACGCTTGGAAGTGTATTGATAAAATGTGAGGTGATCTCACTTTTGTGTTAGGGACTTTATGTTGACACTTCGTTTGTTTGTTTGATTTCATGACCAAGAGAGACAGAAGTAGACAAAGATGTATTTGGTTTTCTCTGAACATCAACATTGTTCTAGATGTTTCAGAGATTACAGACAATGTGTAGTATTTGTTCTGTGCCAATAGTTCATGCTATTTTGTAAAGTAGATGGGAATATCGTACATATATAGACTTTCAACCTAAGCTATCTGTTAAGCTTTTTCTATTACATTTTTGTTTTTGAGTTGGAAATCTTGTGTATGTTTTAGTTAGCAACAGAATCATTTGAGTATATTTTTAAAAAGTTTGATGTACTTGCTTTCACCAAAGAAAAATTAAGTATATTTAAGTTAAAAAATTTTTTTAAACTTTATTTGTTATTGGTATTTTTAAAAAATTTGCTACAGGGCACATGTGCTCACCAGAGAGAGACAGAGAGGGAAAATGAGAAAGCAAGCCACCAGGTCCAGGACTCAAACTGCTGTCGGCCACGTGGGAGACCAGCACCCTAACCACCTGCTGGCCCCTTCAGTTAAACTTGTAACAATCCAAATAAAGCTTACAGTTGCCATCAATAAAGGCAATGAACTGCAGTGCTTCAGTATTCCCTTAAAAACAAACACGAAACACTTAACGAAAAAAGCCCATAAAGTAATTTGAAAGTTAAAGCAATTGGGGGCCTATCAGAGAGGAGTGGTTCTCAACCCCAGAATGTTAGAATTTCCCACTATGCTTTGAAAATCCCCTCCTCCATGCACAGGAGGCCCCATCAGTGATGTTGTGCCCTCTGCCCCACCGAGTGGCCTGTGCGCCAGGCTTGGCCTAGGTCCCAGAGGTCGGGGAGAGCGGCCCCCCAGTGGAGGAGACACTCCCCACAGGAGTGAAGTGGGCTCTGAGCCGGGAGTCGGGGTGCTCAGTCCCCACCAATCCACGTTTAATCTGTGTGTGGTACTGGAAAAACGTGCAGCGCGTCTCACGTGCAGCGCGCGCGAACTAGCCCTGTAAGGCAGCAGTGAGTTCATGTCCTTTGATTTCTGTATGGTGTTCATTTTTAGAGTCTTGTCATTTCAACAGCCTTGTAAATTTATGGGTCGATACTTGACAAATTATATTATTATAAGACTGACCCAAATTCTATAAAGTTCTTTCTAAACGGAAAAATTTCTTTTTCTTCCTCAAAGATTAGGAAGTTGTTGGAATCGGTGCAATACATTATTTTCTACTTTTCAACTTTATTATTCTGAAAGTGAATGTGTTCTCAGATAACATCTTTTTTTTTTTCTCCTGAAAAACTGGCATGTGTTAGAGATGTGGAATGTGATCTGTCCTCTGTGATCTGTGGAGGATCTTAAGGTTGATACTGTGAACTTGTGTGTCAGAGGAAACAGATGGAGATTTAGCAACACTTTCCCAAAGGTCATGGGGAATGTGGATTATGAAAAAAATTACAGATTTCAAACATTTTTTTTTTTTACCAGAAAAAATTCATACCTAATTCAATTTTTCCATGAACTTTTTGAAGTCCCCTCATAGTTGTGAAATTACATATGTATTGTACAGCATTGGGACAAACTATACAAAATTAAACATGAGTAGCAGTAAGTTTCAATATTTATGTTTATGCTGATATTACCACTCTAACACTGATGGGGTGCTGGAAGACGCTTTTTTTGTATTTTACAACAGTTTTTTTCCCTAAAGGTAAACGAAGTTTTGTGTATGTAATAGCCAGCCCATAGTTGAATTTCTTATGGCAGCATGAGTACTTTTATATGTCAGAAGTTTATGAAAGCTATTTGCCCTTACAGTTTCTCTCTCTCTCTCTCTCTCTCTTTCTTTCTTTCTTTCTTTCAAGAGGTTTTTGCTATAGGGCGTGTGCGCTCACCAGAGAGACAGAGAGAGAGAGAGACAGAAAGCGAGAGGAATTACCCCGCGGGGGGATGGCCATACCGCAATCCCTTCTCCTCCATTCACCTCTCAGGATCTTGGGCATTGCACGCACAAGCGCCCGGCGTGAGTTTAAGCTGCCGGGTCCAGGACGCGAACCGCGGTCAACTACGTGGGAGTCCAGCGACATAGCCATTACTGCTAGTCCCTGTCCTTATAGTTTTGAAAAATATCTCTAAAAGTTAAATCTGGTTGTGATTGAGATTCAGAAAACACCTTAGCAGGGAGGGATTGGAGACAGAAGTTGGGTGAGAGCCGGAAGGGAAGAGGGGGATTACGAGGACAAGGAAAAAGACAGAATAAAACCACAGACAGAAGCAGCAGAGAGCCACACCATCGCTGCCCCCAGCCCTGAGCCTGGGTGATCCGCCTCCTGTGTCTGAACGGAGCTGCCCGCGTGGAGCCAGTGCTTACAAGCTTCCTGGAAATTCTATATAAGACCTAAGTTTGAAGAGTGAAAAACGAACATCCTTGCCTCCACTGACATAGCCCAATCCAAACTTTCGGTCCCCAGGTGACTGTCTGCGGCAGCACCTTTGCCCTGCCCTCGCTCTCTCCGAGCAGGGCGTCTAGTCTAGAAACGAGAACGCGACCTCGTATTCCATAGAGTCAGCCCAGTTCGTCTCCCTTTATTGGCACTGACTCAGTAAGAGCATACTTTAAAAAAAAGTAAAGCCTCCCAGATGCACGAGTGAAAATTGGCTCCTCAGGGTTAGTCAAAGGCTAGGATCAAGTTCTGTGAACGTCACGTTCAGAGACAAAGTAGGACCTAACGTCAGTAGCAGAGAGACGCCAGTGTTGGGGTTAAAATGCAAAAATCTGTCAGCACCCAGGTTATTAAGTTTCGCCAAGTGGTCTTGAAACTTAGGGGAGCGAGCACCACCTGGATAGCTGTGGTAGCTGGTCCCCAGGAGGACAGCTGGGGCGAGTGTCTGCTGGAAGGACTTCCTCTGAAATGCATGGGGAGAAGTCAGCGGGCAGGTGGTTCCCAGCAGAAGCCCAAGCACAGCGAGGGCAGTCCCCAGCACTGAGGTTCCACTGGTTTCAGAGAGATCTGGGGAAAAGGGAGCAGAATACTGCTGGCCTCTGGGCTCTGCGACCTCAGATACTTCCGTAAGAGAGTCAGCCCACTGGAGACTTCTTCCTTTAATTCGTGTATTGCTGTGGAATTTCCAGTACGACTTTGAGATTTCTGTAGTCATTTTCTAGACATCTGAAGTGTGGACGTCTTAGGTTCACTCGATTGTTCAGGGAGAGGTAGGCCTTCCTTTTCTTCTTCCTGGTCACGAGTCCTGTGCTGTCAGGATCATGACGATGACAGGGTCTTATCCCTGGTAACTGGTCTAATTTTGATGAATCGGGGAGAAGAGGAAGGACTAGAATCCCTTCCAGTCAACTGAGCTGCCAGGGAGAGCTGCCTTTTCCTTCTCCATTGGTGTCTCTGGCTGAACTTGCCCTCATTCCTTCTTCTCGTTTGCTTGAAAAATAAAGGGTGTGACGAAGAATTACCTGGTGACAACATCATGGCCCTTTGTCTTCACACCCCCGTAATCACAGGAATGATGGAAAGTGACGTTTGACCACAGAGCAGCTGCAGGGTGTGAGAAGCAGAAAGTGCGGGGGGGGGGGGGGGGGCAGGAAGGATGCCAGCACTGGCCCGAGACCCAGTGGTGCCGAAATGCAGAGAATCGGAACTAAGCGACGTCCTCGTGCATCGGTCTGCGGTGGGTGGTCTGGCTGGAAGAATTAACACACCTGCGGATCCGGGTGTAGGAGAGGCTGGGAATTTGAGTTCTGAGTCCTAAATTGTGTGGCAGCGCTTTGTGGCCACCAAGTCTTTGTACAGAGAACACAGAATGACTCTCGACAGCTCCAGAGTTCGTCCTCCCCACTGTCTGTCCTGCAGGCGTCCTGCCTCAGTGAATGGCAGCTCCATCCTAGCGGCACACACTTAAACCCCAGCTCTCCTCTGTTCTCGACCTTCTGTCTGTCAGATAATCCCATCAGCTCTCCCTTCCGAGCATATCCCGGCACTGAGCATTTCACCACCGGGCGCGGCTCCCTGGACCGAACTCACGGTCTCCTGTCTCGGTGATGGCGGTGCACTCTGGTCTGGTCTCCTTTCCCCTCGCCTCACTAGCGGCGCTTCTCAGTGTCGCAGCCGGAACAGTCCTTGCAGAGGGTGGACAGGCCCTGGCCCTCCTGCTGGGACCCTCATTCACTCAGTTCACCCGCTTTCACCCTCATTCCATGGGGCCCTCAAATCCTTCCCACTCAGCCCACCCCTTCCGCCCTGCCCAGGGCCTGTGCGTTTCTGCCTCCTCCTTGTGGGGAAGGCTCTGGGCCAGGCCTGCTCTCTTCCTTCTCTGGGACATCGATCGCACTCTGACTGAAGGGTGATTGCTCCTGCCTCCTGCCCTGGCCCCTTTGTTCTCCGGGCACTTACCCGCTCGTGTGCTGCGGTTTGCTCCTTGTCCCATGCTTCCGTTAGAGGAGAAACTCTGGGGTGGCAGGGACTTTGTTTCAGCCCTGCTGGGACCCGTTATCCAGGACGTACCCACACCGTCATGTGACAATGCTCCCTGAGGGAAGTCCCAGGAGGTCAGGTGCCACGTATGCAGACCTGGTGGTTTTCTGGTAGGGACTGCTCCTGGGATGAAGCCCATGGCGGAGGCTGAGCTCTGCCGTAGGCGAGCACGGTGGGTTGTGACCCCCCGGGCCGGGGGGGTGGCTGCGTCCCTGCCTGTGCAGGAACTACCAGCCTCTTTATGGAAGAGCCCTCTAGGGTGACATTGATAATAGTTCCCCACAGTCATCAAGTGGACCCGCTCTTCTGACCAGACGTTTCTGCGTGGCCTTTCATCAGGCTTGCCTTGTGGAAAGGGGTATTGTGACGTGACATTGGAGTTGCCATTGTGCCCATGCTGTGCCGAGCCGGTTTCCAAATGCTGAGGTCACAGCTACAGCAGGGCTGAAAGCTGCACTCAGGAGAGAAGCCATGAAGTCAGGGTTGAACTGTCAACAATGATGGCACTTGTTTGTGCTAGTCGAGGGTCAGTGATCGATAAATGGCTTTCACTTTTAAGGCATGCAGGAATTCAGTGCCTCAGTGTAGACGTTGTCTCCTTGTCATTGTCATCATCATCTCCTCTCTGGGCTCATGTCGCTGGTTGTCGCTGATACTAATGGCAGTGTCTGTGCCAGGTCATACAAAAGTGCTCTTACGTGGGCGTTCTTGCTCACTCCTTACTGCGCTTCTGTCTATTACACTTAAAAATAGTTATTTATTTACTTTTTATTGCCAGAGGACACTTATGCTTGCCCGAGGGAGAGAGGTAGAGAGGTAGAGAGAGAGAGAGAGAGAGAGGTAGAGAGAGAGAGAGAGAGAGGTAGAGAGAGAGAGAGAGAGAGAGAGGTAGAGAGAGAGAGAGAGAGAGGTAGAGAGAGAGAGAGAGAGGTAGAGAGAGAGAGAGAGAGAGAGAGAGAGAGAGGTAGAGAGAGAGAGAGAGATATGAGGGAGAAAGGGGGAGAGAGGGGAAACATGTCTCACCACTAGCCCTGGTCGTGCTGTAGTACTTTCTCCAGCTCATAGGACTTTGAGCAGACAATGTGTTTTTCAAGCAGGGCTGGGATTCGAACTGTGGTTGGCCATGTGAGATCTGCCCTGCCAGGCTGGCCCTTTCTCTCTATTTTATGAGCCACAATGGGAGCTAACGTGGGGCTCACGTGTGAAACCCCGCTTCATGTGGATTAACCCAGGTAGGCCTTAGGGCGGCCTTCTGAAGTAGGTGTCATTATAATCCTTAGTTTACAGATGAGGAACCCAAGGGGGAGCGGTTCTTTGGCTGTTGCCGTGTGCGTGCTCTGAGGTGAGATCAAGGTTTCAGACCCCAGCACTTAACTCTGGGCCCTGGCTGCACCATCCGGTGAGCTTGGTAGGACTCGAAGGCTTCTTGTCACTGAGTAGAATTCGTCTGAATTAAAAAAAAATAGACTGAATATAATAAAGTCACCTCATTTTGATGTTATTAGTTTAATGGAACATCCTTTGTGATCTTTAACAAGCTGAAAAGTGAATGTTACTTATGTGCCTTTCACACTCAGAGGAATGTTTTTGAGGTACTTTCATAACGTAAAATTAACCATTTAAGAGTGTACAGCGCAGTGACATTTAGTACATTTCCAGTGTTGCGTGCTGCCACCTCCATGTCGTTCCAGAACATTTCCTCAGCCCCAGCCTCGCCATCGCCTCCTCTTCCCAGGCTTCGGCAGCCACTGACCTGTTTCCTGTCTCTGGGCAGATGTTTCATGGGAACAGAATCTTACAATTCGTGACCTTTCGTGTCTGGTTTTTTGTTTTTTTAACTTAACCTTCTGTATTCATTCCTGTTGTAACATGTATCAGTCCTTCATCCGTTCTTTCGCTGAGCGTTTGGGGTGTTTCTGCTGTCTCGCTGTTGTCATCAGTGCTATCAGGAACATGTCTCTACATTATTTGAATACTTACTTTAAATTATTTTCGGTATGTATGTGCTAGGAATGGAATTGATGGATCAGACAGTAATTCTGTGTTTAACTTTTTAAGGAACTGCCTGTTTTCAATAGTGACCATACCGTTTTAGGTGAGAAACCTAACTTTTAGCATTGACCTGTTATTCACCGAGACTCTCATAAGTGCCAATGCATTTTGCTAAGCCCTTTCCATAGGTCTAGGCTGCTGTGTTTAATTCACGCCAAGCCTATGAGGGGAGTTAGATGGGGAAAAGCCGAGGCAGCTTGCCCAAGGCCACCACCTGAAGCAGACAGCTCTGTATCTCTCATAGGGAGCAGCCTAACAGCGTCTAGCTCAGGGTTTCAGAGTATGTGACAGGTTCCACTGGCGTCAGACAGGGTCATTTTGGGTGGCACGTAGACACGGCATTACGTAACATTGCCGCTCATAGCAGGAAAGTTGTTCTCTATGGCTCTGGGTAAAGCCTCACCTGCCTTATGCGCCCTGCCCTGCCCTAACTACCCCTCCCCACCCCGTTTTCTATTTCTGGAGAGCAGGCCTCATTCTAACACTTGGGTAGGCATCAATGCGCAGTTAAAAAGTCATCCTATAGTAGTGATTTCTTTATGCTTTCTTTATAGAAATCATTTAAAAAATTAATACCTGGCCTTAGACTTACAGTAATAAATGTGGAGTTCTCTTAAAGTACATTTTTTGAGTTGAAAAATGATTCAGTTTAAAGAAAAATAATTTACACTTCCAGTGTAAGTCAGCCTGCACTTGTCTGTTGAGTATCTGCTGTCAGTATGTCCTACTGTGCCTTAGTCACTGGGGAATGTCAGTACGTCTTTGTCCCCAGGACTTTAGAGGGGCTCTGAGTGGAGCAGTGAGCACAGGGATTGGTGTTTGCCCTGATCCTGTGGCAATGCGGAGGGCACTACCGGGGCTGGGGTGAGATGGGGTGTGGGCAAGATGTCAGGCTGCATGTGTACAATCCAGACGGAGTCTGATACTGAATGTTGAGAGCTGATCTTTTGCATTTGGATAAATACCATTTTCTCATACATCCATTTGATTTGCTCTTATTTTTGCTTTATTGAATTGAGAGACTATTATTAAACTCTTTGATGATTTGTACACCTGGTTGTCATCAGCTACTTCTTAATAAGCCCAGGGGAGCTCAGAGTGCACTCGCAGAAATACACACGCCTCGGTTCTTGGAGCGCTCCTGGCACGCGACTGGCGATCTGTGGAGCACGCGCTGGGAACAGCGAGTTTGCAGAGGAAGGGAGTGCATCCTGGCGTGGGCGACGTTAGTTCGGTGGGCGCTTGCTGTCTGGGGAGGGGGGCACAGGAGGAAGGTGCCTTTCAGGTTCAGTCAGGCTGGAAGGGAGGGGATCTGTGAATTTTTAGTTTTTCACATTAAGTTTGCACAAGGTCATGAACATAGAATCTGTCATCGTTGAAAAAAATTTCCTGTCCCCCCCGATTTTTTTTTTTTTAAATCTTTGCCCTGTTTCAGTGCCTTGATGGATCAGTTCAGAAGGCAGGGCTGCTGCTCAAAGGCAGGCCGGATCCTGTTTGAGATCACTTTGCCTTTTTTTTTTTTTTTTAAAGGAGAGAAATGGTCTCTTCATACTTTTAGAGCCAGCTCTTAGGCTTCTTGTGTAGAGAAAATGTCTGTTCTATCCATGTATCAAGAGAGGGCAGAAATGTAATATATTTGGAAACATTGTAGTAAGTATAGCCTTTTAAAATGGCCCGTGATTTCTATTATCCTTATTTTCTTCTGCCTCGGGTTGTGCGGAGCTGTGCCTGCACCCCACAGCGCGAGCACCTCTGAGGCAGCTGAGTTCCTGGGGATTAGTATTCGGCCTTGCTAATGAGTTTTGCTTCTAGAAATGGGAATCTGCCGAAAACCTCAAGTAATGCTCGGGCAGTATAGTCGGTGTCCTGGACTTCTATTTGGTGTGCTTAATTAGGAGAATGCTGACTGGAAAAACAGAAGGAAGCTAAATTCTGAATAAAAATGTGCTTTCCTGCCCTATATTTCATTTTTCCCCTGTCATATCACAACTTTGAGTTAAATTGACATTCAGTGTTTACATTAATGTGACTGTTTAACTGTCTGTAGTTGAGTCATGAGCTCCAAATATATTTCTTTAATGTATGACATTTTATTATCCTGGAGTTGAAAATTGGCTTGTTTTACTTTTTTTTTCTTTCTTTGCTATAGGGTGCGTGTGCTTGCCAGAAAGACAGAGAGAGACAGAGAGACAGAGAGAAAGCGAGAAATTGCACCCTGGGGGGATGGCCACTTCGCGATCCCTTCTCCTCCATTCTCCTCTCGGGATCTTGGGCATACACACACATGCGCCCGGCGTGAGTTTAAGCCACCGGGTCTGGGACTCAACCTGCAGTCAACTACATGGGAGTCCAGTGACATAGCCATTACACCAACTTGTGGTCCCTGAGAAGTGTTTCTTTTTTTTTTTTTTAAATTTAAATATATTTTTTGCTGTAGGGCATGTGCACTTGCCAGAGAAACACAGAGAAGGTGGGAAAGTGAGAAGTCACCCTCCGGAGGGATGTCCACACCACAGTCCCCTCTCCTCTATTCTCCCCATGGGATTGTAGGCATGTTTATACTTGTGCCCAGTGTGTTTTTCAAGCCGCTGGGTCTGGGATTAGAACTGCAGAGTCAGCCATGTGGGATCCAGTGCCTTAGCCACTATGCTACCTGTGACCCGAGAAGTAGGTATTTTTGACAGTATCTCACCGTGTGATCCTCCTACCCCATTCACCCAGTCAACGAGAATCAGAGGGGCGTGCACTGGCCCATACAGGTTAGGCTTGGAGCAGAGTATATGGACCTCCATGTGTTCCTACAGTCTCCCTGTATGGGCCTCTGTATGTTCATACAGCCTCCATACATGGACCTCTGTAGATTCCTACAGCCTCTGTCATAGGCCTCCATGTGTTCATACGGCTTCCATACATGGGCCTCCATGTGTTCATACAACCTCCCATACATAGGCCTCCATGTGTTCATACGGCTTCCATACATGGGCCTCCATGTGTTCCTACCGCCTCCGTACATGGGCCTCCGTGTGTTCCTACAACCTCTCTGTACATGGGCCTCCATATGTTCATATAGCCTCCATTATGGACCTCCATACGTTCATATAGCTTCCGTGTGTTCCTACCGCCTCCGTACATGGGCCTCCGTGTGTTCCTACAACCTCTCTGTACATGGGCCTCCATATGTTCATATAGCCTCCATTATGGACCTCCATACGTTCATATAGCCTGCGTACATGGGCTTCCGTACATTCTTACAGCCTCCATCATGGGCCTCGTGTGTTCCTACAGCCTCCGTACATGGGCCTCCGTGTGTTCCTACAGCCTCCGTACATGGGCCTCCGTACGTTCATACAGCCTCCATACATGTGGCTTGAGCTCCCGAGCAGTGCCCTCCCATGCGAACCACTGCAGGCAGGCCGTTGCTTTACTTTTTGAAGAATGTGTCTGTCACGTGCTCCTCCTCCAGCTCCAGAACGGTGCAGCTGCTTCAGGTGGGAACCACAGTTAGTCCGGCTGTGCGCGTGCTTCCTCTTGTGGAGGACTGCCATCTTTGAATGGGCTTCCTGTGTTTGGGGGAATATCTACATTTTAAACTCTGCCTTCACGATTTAGAACTAAGAACAAAAATACACAGCCTGGGGACCAGCAGATGGCGTAATGGTTATGTCACTGGACTCCCACGGAGTCAACCATAGTTCAAGTCCCAGAACCCGTGGCCTAAAACTCACGCTGGCCTCATGGGCTTGTGTGCCCAAGATCCCGAGAGGAGAATGGAGGAGAAGGGATTGTGATGTGGCCCTCCCCCTGGGGGATGATTTCTCACTTTTTTTCTCTCTGTCTCTGTCTCTCTGGCAAGCACACATGCCCTATAGCAAAAATCTCCGCCCCCCCCCCAAAAAAAAAAAAACAAAAACAGCCTGTTTGCAGCTAGGCTGCAGAGTGACTTCGGCTCTCTCAGGTAGGCCGCCACAGCAGGTGCTGATGAGTAACAGCTTATTTCCGGGTCTCAGTGTTCAGCAGCTGCGCTGGCCCTCCCTCTGGGCTGCCTCCCTCTCCATTCTGTGCTCTGTCACTCCCCTGGCCTGCTGCTTCTGGTGTGGTAAAACATCCCTACCGCCGTTCTTGGGCTGGCTTTGGCTCCCAAGCCTTTTTCTGAATCCCGTGCCACGTTCTGGTGGGGCACGTTCTCCCACCGCCTCTTGGAGAGGCTGCAGGAAAGGGATGTCTGTCTGTAAGGCAGGAGGGTGCCCTGTGACCTTCTCGCTTGACTGGCGCCCGTGCCGAGTGCAGAACTCTAGGTTGGCTCTAAGTTTCCTCCAGAAGCCGTGGTTCCCCATTGTCCTCTGAGTCCAGTGTTTCTGTTGAGAAGTCCAGGGCCTCATCTTTTTTAAGCCACCTGTTCTGTTCCTCTCAGGAGACGAAGCAGCCTTCGCTTTCTGATGTCTGTAACTCCAAGGTTGCTGAACCTTCGAGTGGGTATTTTCCCATTCATTTTGCCGGGCCCATCCAGTGTTCTACTCAGATCTGTTTTTGTAGGGGTGGGGGATAATATCTTTGATAATTCCCTAATCTTTATTTCCTCTGTTCTTACTATCTAGAAATCTCATTTGTTATATTATAGATTCTGGATTAATTATTTAATTTCTGGACCTTTTTTCCATCCTTTTTTCATCTGTTTGTCCTTTTTGTTGTCTCCTGGCAGATATTCTTAGTTTGTTTTTCAGTTGTTCTGGTGAGTTTTTTATTTCTATTTTCTTAGTTTCACTTCTTTTTTATTTTTTTTTTTGAGAGAGATTTTTGCTATAGGGTGTGTACACTTGCCGTAGAGACAGAGATAGACAGAGACAGAAAGCAAGAAATCAGCCCCCGGGGGGATGGCCACACCACACTCCCTTCTCCTGCATTCTCCTCTCGGGATCTTGGACATGCACGCACATGTGCCCGGTGTGACTGTTAAGCCACTGGATCTGGGACTCGAACCATGGTTGTCTACATGGGAGTCCAGCAACGTAACCATGACACCATCTAACAGTCTCCTGAGTTTCACTTTCTACAGACATGTTTTTTTTCACCAAATATTGCCTGTTTGTACCATCTCATTCAGTCTTGTGGAGGGCAATTTTAGGATTTTTTGCAAGATTTTCTCTGTTGTTCTTGGCTGTGTACTTTTCAGTCTTTATTCACCTTCACCTTAACCGTCTTTCCTATTGGAGGTTTCTAGAAGTGTCTGGTATTCCTTGACTTTCTGTTCAGGTGGAACAATTAGCTCTGAGAACTGAGAGAAGGTTCCATTGCGTGGACAGGTGTGTTCCTGGGTAGGCCGGGATGATGGAGAGATTGGTCTATTTTGTTTGAGGGCCCCCAGATACTATGCTTCCTGCCCCTCATTCCCCCAGTAACTTAGGCTGAATAGGAGATGATATTCTAGGTTTCTGGTTTTTTTTTTTTTTTTTTTTTTTTTTTTTTTATTATTTTTGTTGGCATATGTGCTTGCCAGAGAAAGGGAACGTGAGAAATCACTTCCCTGGGGGTGACCACACCACATGCCACTCTCAGGCTCTTGGGCATGCACACAAATGTGCCCAGTGTGATTTTTCAAGCCACCAGGTCTGGGACTTGAACCACAGTCGACCATGTGGGAATTCAGCTGCCTTAGCCACCACGCCACCTGCTGGCTCTGGTTTCTGTGCTTCAGTGAACCCTCCTTGTCCACACGGTCCTCTGTCCCGCCAGCCTCTCCAGGTCATAATCCTCTTGGCTTCCACGGGGTTGGGGTGAGGACTGGGAAGGGGCTGCTCTGAATTACTCTACAGATTTTTGCTCAGCCCTCTGCCACCTTCTGATTCCTGAGTCTTTGGGGTTCTGTGCTTTAATTAGCTTGCTTCTTAGCCTCTCACCTAGAACAAATTAAAACTTTAATTATCGCTTGTCTATCTGCTGTCTGCCTTCCCAAAATGTTTGACCTCTTATCTCCTACCATCTCACCTCACGTTTTCTTTGTCCTTTCCTTTCTGCTTTAAAAATTCCTTTACTGTCTTTTTCTATGTGATTTCTTGAGAAAGTAGAGATAAACATGAGTATTTTGTGTGTTTACTGGACGTCTCCACAAAGAAATTTTTAATAAAGCAGTTTTTTCTTGCTAACCTATCGTGTAAGGAGTTTTGTATGGTCTGTTACCTGGTAATACATTAGAGTTTGCAGTGGCTCCAGGAATTTGTAGACTAAGAATAAACCTATAAATAAATGAATTAAACAGCTCCGCTCGCTCGAGTGTCCTGCTGGCCGGGAGCCTGGCCTGCCCAGGCTGCGAGAGGGCGGGGCGGCTTTGTTCTCATCGCCAGGACAGGCCTCGGGGCCTCAGGAAGTGCTGCTCCCGGGAATGAGCGAGGGGAGGCCTGGCCTGCTGGCTGACCGACCGACCGTCCTTCTGTCCTTCCATCCTGCCCTCCCATCCGTCAGGAAGAGAAGGCAGTGGAGGAGCGTTCCCCAGTGAAGAGCAGCTGCGAGGAGAGGCCCGCTGAGGGATGCTATGGAGGCAGAAGAGTTTTGGAGGTTAATTGCAGGTGAGAGCAGATGTTTTCGTGAAGACAGAGTACTCCTGGTGTGGGTACACGGTAGCAGAATTATCAGTGCACATCTGCAAGAAGACATACTTTTTCTGGTCGCCCTTTGCTTTGAGAAAAAAAGGTAAACTGAGTGAAATAGTTTAAGCTTGTATTTACTTAGAAAAGAGATTGCTGGCTGCGACTGAGGGCTGTGCACGTTTTCTGTGCTCTCCCCCACCTCCACCCTGGAAGGCCCTGGGGACCCCAGTACTGAGAGTAGGAAGAGGGAGGGCTACGGTGGAGCCCCTCGGGCCTGGCCCTGCCCTGCCTGCACGTCCTGGTGTCACTGTTCATCCTGAGAATCATGGCAGAGACCTTGCCAGCCCTAGTCCTCAGAGACTGGTGACCTGGTGGCAGAGCATTTTACTAATGTCTGCGTTTAAATGTCGTTTTTAACAATAAAGGACGAGACGCAGGGAACGTCCTGATTAATACTCCCCAACCCAGCACAAGAAGCACTGCACGACCGGTCCTGGGGCTGGCTGTTGGGTGTTGGAGTCTTATCGGAGAGAACAGCTTCATGGTATCTGTGTGTGGCCCAGCGCCAGGAGCCGTGTCAGACTCCAAACAACAGCAGCAAACTGTTAGAGTAATTATAACGAGAGGCAAGTTTGTAGCCTTATGTGTCAGGAATAAAAACTAGGAGTCCAATGTATTTGGCCAGTGTTTGGTGTTCACATTGCTGTTTACATAACTCCGCATATGGTCTTTCAAAGCCCTTGTGCTCTTTCAGACTGAGTAAATATCTACCCGCGTTCATCAGCTTCCACGGATGTTACTTCCTGTGTCTTTATCATTATCGGAGTGTAACCGGGATACCTTGGGGAAGAAATCTTCCATCAGACCCCAGTCCCGGTGGTTCTTCTGCCCTGTCCGTTTTCGGTGCCCTGGTGTTGGCCCGATCGTCAGGCCCCCTTAAGTTAAAAATACCCAGTGTGTGGTCCTGCCAGCTGGCCGGAGGCCAGGCTTTTTATAGCCTCGTCTGGCCTGGGAATGGAGCTGAGCACGGGGCGGTGCAGGAGGGAGGGGGCCTTCCAGTGTAGGCCTGTGGGGAGCCCCCCTCCCCCCACCCCCGCCTCCCTCAGTCCTAGCGTGGTGTCGTAAATCAAATACGAGAGTCATCTGATGCCCATCCCTTTTCTGATGGAGTTTGGTAAGAGCTTTGTGACAGTAACCAAGGAGGCAACTTTAAGTCCACGTGCCCATTATTTCCCAAGCCTGTTGTACCATCTGCTAGGGAGGAACTTCACCGCCTGAGTACGTATACTTTAACTAATTAATGGAGCACCGGGTTCCTGGAGAAGCATATTTATTAAATGTCAACAATTTGGGGACATTTAGTCTTCGTGTTTTGTCTTCTGTGTCCAGTGGCATTTTTCCTAAATTACGTCCAGAATTTCCTTGGGATCATATGTGCTATTTTGAATGATAAATTGTTGCTTAGATGCTTCCGAAGGCATTTATTTGATGCCATAGTTCTCCCTCTTGCTCTCCTGATAGTACCTAGAGAACCGTTTCTGTCTCCTTTCTCCTGCCCCATTCCCTGGGCACTGTTTTGTGTACTAAAGCATAGGGGTAAAGTAATAAATGCGGACACATTGCTTTGTTTTGTTATTAAACACCAGTAAAGAATTTGGTGAAGTGAGGAGTAATGGTACAGAATTTTTATTACAATAATTTTCAGGCCATGCCCTGCAGACAGTGAAGATGTGTGACCCAGTGCTAAGACTTAAAATATTAAATAGCAGAATGTTAATTAATTCATAGAGAGAAGCATCTGCATTTATGTAGTCTAGACGAGGCAAAATTTAAACACCTCCTTGTGTAAACTGTTACTGTCTGTGCATGCTTTCCTGTCTTGAAGAGCAGGCACATTCACTTTCCTCTTTTCTCTAACCACTTGATGGAAAGAGAAAAAGAAGGAAAAGACAAATATTTTATGGATGTTGCAGGGAGGGGGAGGAGAGGTTTTTTTTTTTCCTTTTCTTTCTTCAAAGCTCTTAAGTAGCATAGTTGGTAAGCCAATTTTCACAGTTGGGTTGGGCCCTAAGGAAGGGAAACTGTGTCATTAGCCCTGACAGTGATTATGGAAGGACAATCATTCACTTTCTCTCTTGGATTGAAAATGCACGAGAGCCCTGCTTGGACACGGGGCTCGCTGGAACATCACCGCTGTCCTTTTTGTGCATGTTGCACAAAGCGCTGTCAGAGCCTGCCGTGTTCCTACACGGTTCTCTTTGAACAGGTGGTCCCTGACAAGTTTTAGCACATAGTCAGGCCACACAGGCCCGCCCGCCAGTGGGCCAGAGGGTGCTGCTTACACATGGTGAACTGTCTGTGCAGAGACCCGGCCCTTTCACACCCTGCACTGCACGGTCGCTTGCTCCCATTTTGAGTCATCCCTTCCTTTTCTGAAAACTGAAAAGCTTACAGAGCAGTGGCAGATACTAAGAATGCTGGCACAGCTCGTGATTAGACTGACCAATATGAATCTGTATTTTTTTTTTTTCTTCTTTTACTTTTTTTGCTGTAGGGTATGTACACTTGCTGGAGAGAGAGTGATAGAGGGGGAATGAGATATCACCCCTGGGGTGAACGCCACACCACAGCCCCTTCTCTGTTCTCCTCTCAGGATTTTGGGCATGTGGCCAGCATGATCTTCAAGTCACTGGTTCTAGAACTTGAACTGCAGTTGACCATGTGGGATCCAGCCACCTTAACCGTCATGCCACCTGCTGACCCCAAATTACATAATCTTTTTGAAGCCTTGACTCTAATATGTGTTTGGCTTTTAAGAATTTATATTGTGAATTCCAAGGTTTGTAGGATGGGAAAACCACAAAAGAAGTCCTAGTATTTTTACATCCTTTGTATTCATAACCTTGGGACCTTTCTTGGGCAGTTACATGATGGTGTTTTTTTTGGAGAGGTTTTTGCTATAGGGCACGTGCGCTCGCCAGACAGACAGAGACAGAGAGACAGAAAGTGAGAAATCACCCCCCAGGGGGGATGGCCACGCCACAATCCCTTCTCCTGCATTCTCCTCTTGGGATCTTGGGCACGCACGCACACACGCCCGGTGTGAGTTTTAAGCCACCAGGTCCGGGACGCGAACCGCGGTCGACTACGTAGGAGTCCAGCGACATAGCCATTACGCTAACTGCTGGTCCGGCATGATGGTGTTTTTAAATGAATGAGGTGTACTAACTCAGATGTATCTATTTTATTTCCAGTGAATGATGAACCTGACATTTGTTGAGGAATGGAAGAATAGTTTTTTTTTTTTTTTCTCTTTTGATTAGTACAAAGTAACAGTTGTAAAAGATTTTTTAAAAATTGGAAATGTTTCATGCAGAAAGTCAAAGACTAAATGCTTTGGAATCCCACTTTTCAGAGATACCAAGTCTGGTATATGTAAGAGTCTGCCCATTATCTGCGGGAGGTACATTCCAGGATTCCCAGTGGATCCCGGAATCCGGGATGGTGCCATGTGGTGTGGGTGCTATGCTTTTGCCTGTACTTATACCTCTGATCAAGGTTCATCTATTAATTAGACACAGTAAGCGATCATCCACAACAATAATAAAATAGAATGGTTAGAACGATAAGTCAGTGTCATCATTCTTTGGGGCTTTGGGCCATCGTCAAGTGAAATAGTGTTACTTACTTGAACATGGACACTGCAGGGCCATGCAGTCAGTCTGATAACCCAGGCGGCTACGTGACTAACAGGTGGGCAGCGGTAGCGAGGCTCTGCTGGAAAGGGGATGACTCACCTCTCACTGCGACAGTGTGAGGGTTTACAACGGAGGGTGCATGATTTAAAAGTTACAAATTAAGTCTGGAATTTTACATATAAAATTTTAGGACTGTGGTAACTGAAACCATAGAAAGCAAAATCATGGAAAAGGGGATACTACTGTACTTCCAATTGAAGTGTTTATTTTTTAAAGAATTATTTAATTTTATTAATCACATTATTATTAATTTGCTGTAGGGCACTACATATATCGGAGAGAGACAGAGAGTGGGAGAGATGGGGAAAGTGAGAGAGAAAGGGAAAGTAAGAAAGTTTCCAGGTCCAGGACTCGAACCACAGTTGGCCATGTGCCTTCATCCGCCTTCATTACCATGCCCCCTATTGACCCCCCCAAAGTTTTAATTTTTGTGGTATAATATTGTACATATTCTTCTTTTAAAAAAAGAATTATGTAATTTTATTTATCATTATTTATTAAACAAACCTAACCAGAAAGAGAGAGGTTGAGAGAAAGGGAAAGTGAGAAGTGAGGTCAGGGACTTGAACCACAGTTTGGCATGTGGGAGTCCAGCACCTTAACCACCACACCACTTACCAGCCCTATTTTGCACATACTCTTTTACAACTTGCTTTCCTTGCTTAATGTTTCTTAGACATTTTGTACTTCTAGCATTAGCACCCCTGTTTAGATAATGCCACACCGTCTTCATATGTATGGACGTACCATCATTTAATTTAGAAAATTTCTGATTGTGGGATTTTTGTGGTTGATTCCAGTATTTAACAAGTGATGTTGCAGAGAAGGCTCTCTGACAGTTGTTAAGTATTGTGAAAGTATTTCTTTAAGATAGATTCCTGAAAGTAAAATTAAAGGGTCAAAGTGTCAGGGTTACCTATTCTGTAACAGCAAGAAAACAGTTAAATTCCTAAGAATTCAACACTACTAGTCTTCTGCCTTTTAAAATTTCTTCCTGTCCTGTGTCATCCAAAAATAGCACTACAGGTAAACTGTGGGTTTTTTTTTTTTGAGAACTCTTCTGGAATTAATTGTTGTTTGGAGATGAGTTCCTTTTGTCACTTTCTCATGTAGTCTGCGATCTGCTACTGGAAAGAAAGCCTTCCTTTACATGAAAAGTTTAAGAAATGTTAAGTTTTTGCATTTGACAGTAGATGATTGTTAAAACGAGAAACATAGCCCCTTTGGTGTTCATTATTTCCTCCTATTTTAAAATCTGTACTATATACCATAAATGTTAGGGTATTTTCTGCATTTGAGTTCTTTTTTGATTTCATAGACTATAGCTACATTAAAACCTAGAAAGTGGATAATGTCCATTGGTCAGTAATTCATCCAACACTGTTATATGCTAAATGCTCGACCAAGTAAGAGAAAGTTTCTGCCTTAGGCTGCTGAGGTGTTTGGCGTTTTCAGGTCTAAGTGCCTGAAAGGGTGAGAAGGGTGGAGGGCGGCCTAGGGTAGATGGAAACACTGCAATCGTCCCTCCCTCTGAACCGGAAGTCTGGTCATTCTCAGTAGTCACACAGTGACTCCTCATTGTAGCTTGTGTAATTCCACAGATAAATATGATACACAGTAGATTTAAGTATTTTTTTTTTTCTCTCAGCAAATTCAAGTTAGACCTAATATTTCACAATTGCTTCTGGGTAGCAAGAATTGTATACTTATTACTCACGTTACCTTTTGAAAACCACTGGCCCATGGATTCTTTGAAATCATATTGACTCAAACAATCTTTAAGAAAAATGGCCTATTTTTTTTTTTTTTTTTTTTCTGATAGGAGAAATGATAGAGGTTGACTGTAAAATGTTCAGGTAATATGACTGTAAAGACACACACACAAAATCCCCCATAACTCTCCCAGACAGCGGTCACAAGTGGTTAACAAGGTGTTGAGTGAACCTCCAGAACCTTGCGTATTTGTTTAGCAGATATTTACCGTGTTGAGCACCAGTTTATGGCTGATCTGTGTAGTCCTGTTACTTATGGCGCGATGGCCGAGGTGAGCTCTCCTGCCTTACAGACACAGCACCACGGAGGCGGAGCCTGGCGCAGGGCAGGTGGCAGCTCACTGGGGCTCTTTGTGCATGCCTGAGCCCCTCCCTGCCAGGGACGCTTCCAGGTCTCACCAAGCCCTGGAAAGAGGATCCAGAACTTTGGACTTTCAGGGACAAAGATGCCCTATTTCTTTTCTAAACGCCACTCAGTCACAAAGTGTTTAGCTTGTTCCTTGTTATTTATTTTGCAGGCACCGTTCTCCGGTTCTCTTTCGACACTCCTTTATTTAATTTAGGAAAAAAGGAAGAGTAAAGTTTACTAAATATGAATGTTTTTTGGGAAGGAATCCCCTCCCCTTGAAATGACAGTGAATTCGACTCCTTCTAAAGGCTTAGGATCTGGGTTATTACAGGGTTTGCCTTCTCGAAGCTGGAACTGTCCAACTGTTCGGCTATTTCAGACCTGGCCTGTCTTTCACTTTCCAGCTCCAGAGATAATTTATAGCTGCAGGGTGTTAGGAGTGGGTTTGAACTGGGCCTGCACAATGTAACATGGAATTTTGCAAAGATTGTTAAAATTACTGCTTCTGCATTCAAATGACTAAGTACAGTAAACTTCTTACAGGCACAGTTAATTTATTTGAATATTTATTGGTTGAGTGCTTCACACAGAAGACTAAAATAATGAAAAAGCTCAGCACATGTTCAGAGTGAATTTGGCCTTTTGAAATATTCTAGGCTTGAATACAGCTAGCTGAATGTTCTTTAGCAAAACTGACTGGCAATAAATGGATCCCTGTGGACTGTGGCTTGAATCAGCCTCTTAATTCTTTCAAGGTGTTATGGAGATATTGTTACCTTAGTGTTGGTCTGGTCTAGAAAAGGGACACTTCCAGCTGGGCAAGTGCTTGTTATTTACATATTTCTTTCCTAGTGGTGAACATTGTATTTCTACTCTTTTTTTTTTTTAATTTAAAAAGAATTATCTTATTTAACTTTATTTATTTATTTTAATTTGACCAGAGAGGGACAGAGTGAAAGGTGGGGAGAGTGAGAAAGCAGGCCGCCAGGTCCAGGACTCGAACTGTGGTTGACCACGTGGGAGTCCAGCGCCCTTAACCACCATGCCACCTGCTCACCCCATTGTATTTCTACTCTTTAACTCTGGCATAAATATATAGGGTATTTGAGTCGGAATATTTTGTTCAAATCACAGTAGACTTCATAAATTTAGTTTGTTTCTGTATTTAAGTCTCACTTGAAAAAAAATTGAAGAGTCCTTGATTTGGATTTCCATTGAGCCATTGTTTTCATAAAAATTTGTCTCTTAACTCAATGATTCTATTCTAGCCAGAAGGATGTAATTCTCCCCCCCCCGCCGCACCCCAGATTTTACCATTAGCAGATGTACTTCCCAAACTGACCACAAGGAAACATGTCAGGACTAACTCACAAGATTACACAGAAGATTAAACTATTATTTAATTATAACAATTGACTCTCTGGCTCTGTTGGTAGACTTGTGTTGTTATATTTTCCCGTGCCTGTGAGCTATGCTGTTTTAGGCTGTGTATATATAATCATTAACAATCCCAGATATACAGTTGGAAGCAAAAGCCTTTTCTTTTCATTTTTGGTGTAGTTTTAACACATAATGCTTTTTTTCCATCCTCGTGCTAATTGAGGGAACAAAGGGGCTTGAAAAATGCCAACTTTCCTAATGCCGTCTTGAGCTTGCATGAAAGGCCTGGAATCCTGTTGTGATTTGGAGGGTTCCTACCCAGAAGCCCTGTTCCCTTAAGGAGTGTGCCACATGCATCATTTACACAGAGGCAATCGCTCTGACGGGTGGACTTGCCTGGGTGGTGGTGTAGAGTGGTACTTTATAATCTCTGAGTGCTGAAAGACTGGATTAGGAATTAGAATTTGAGGATTCTAGGTTTTATGAATTCTCCGTGCTTTAAATCTTAATTAACACATTGACGTTACAGTGCCTCGGTATGCTTGCGTTGAAATGGTGGTGTGAGGCTGGAGGAAAGTATTATATATGATCGTACTATTTTGGTACATTCTTCAGAACAGTCTCTTCGTTTTTATAATCAGAGTCCTAGTGTTTGTCCTAAGGAAGAGCTTGGTTTCCACCGTGGACAGGACAATGGGTTCTAATGGTAGATTAGGTCTCAGACTTGGTCAGCTGAGGCCAGGTGTGGGAAGGCCCCCTGGTTTGCTAGCATATTTGTCCTGTATGGTACCGTCTCACCTGCATGACACTGTTCTTCCTGTTTGCTTTTTGAGTTCTCAGCTCAACTGTAACCTCTGAGGGTTAGCCTCTGCGTCTGTAATATGTGTCTGATAGCATTACAGGTCTCCACTGGTATTCTGAAGGTTAAATGAGATGGTACTTTTAAAGAATGTAATGGTGTAACTCACTGAAAGCCATAATTTTTTTCCTATGAGAACATTATGAATGTTTTCACAAAACATAGTTATTCTTCAGTGAGTCATAAATTGTGACATTAACAATTTTACTAGCCAAAGGTAGCTAACTAGTACCCATTCTTCACCCCCCCCCCCTTTTGGGCTAAGGTTTTAAATAAATGTCATGGTAAGCTACAGTGACTTGAAACAGCTGTTTTCTTTGAGTTTGAGTGCTTATTGACTTGTATTTGGGGATTTTCTATGGATTCAGAAAGTTAAGGTTCTTATGACACATAATGGAGGCAATTTAGGAAGCCTTCGGAGGTGAGAGACAGGGTAGGGGCAGGGAAAACCTGGCTTCTTCCAGGCTCTGGACAGGACAGTTGGCTATTAAATACAACAGTTTGTCCATACCCACAGAAAGAGGCAATGGGTCCACTCTCAGAGTTGTCTCTAAGGTGACCAGGGATGGCCCCACCCTGAACCCCAGCGATCCAGTTCATGTGGAGTTATATTTGTCTCTGGATATTAACTAGCGTGGTGCTCTTTGGTTGTTGTATCTGCATATGTAAGACACAGATGAAATAGTGAAAGGTTGGAAGGTTTTATTATATTGAGAGTTTGTTTCTTTTTCAAAAATGTTACAGCACATTAACTGATAAAATTACCATAAATAATTAAAACACAAACATGATCATTAGAATAAATGAACAAAGAGTGTTAAGTTGGAACATGGAATTCTGTTTGATTGCTTTGTCCTGTTAGCTTCTAATTACTTGGCACTTTCTGTCTACTTGGACTGATTGATAAGGCTTTTGTGATAAGCTAATAGTTCAGGGCAGGTGGGAATGGGGTGGATGCTTACTTTAAATAATGGAATATATTCCATTAAAGATAAAATCGAAAATAATATCACCAGTGAGTGCCACTTTAAGTTAACACGAAGAGATATGTGAACGTAGGGCAGTGGGATTGGGAATAATTCTAGAAGAACAAATTCGCAGTATTATTACAGATTGAGCATCCCTAATCCAGAAATCTGAAATGCTCCAAAACATGAAACTTTTTGAGTACCGACATGACACCACAAGCAGAAAACTTCACGTGTGACCTCTGATGGGTCACATTCAAAATGCTGCAATGCAAAAATGATGCATTGAAGTACCTTTATGCTATGTACATAAGGTCTGTATGAAACATAAATGAATTTCGTGTTTAGACATGGGCCCCATCCCCGAGATAACCTTAGTATGTTCGTGTAGGTATTCCAGAATCGGCCACATTTCTAATCCCAAGGCATTTTCAGTAAGGGATACTCAACCTGCACATGAATTATTTTTAGGAATCAGTAATACTTTTTTTTCTTTTCTTTTATGATCAGTTATTTAATTATGTTCTTGGTGAAAAGTTTAGAACACCAATTTGTGAGGATAAACTCCACTTGTAAGGGCAAACAGGGATTGCAGGTAGCCCTGGAATTGAGGAATAGTTCTGATTTTTGGTAAAATTTGTGAGTCGACAGCTTTCTGATCAACCTTGCCCTGTTCTGAAATCTCGTATTTCTCCTTCTCTGTGTGGGAGATCTCACCTTCCTGTGTCTGGGCTTCTGCAGTTTCTTTTTCTTGAAGTAAGCATCAGTAATGTGTTTTGGGATTTTTTACTTTGCTGATACCAATTTTCGTGGAGGTGGCAACGACAGATTTCTGGTGTGTTCTACACAGTGGAACTCGATGAAGACCAGTGGTCCACTATAAATAGCAGCCACTGCTCAGCTGCTTTAGGAAAACCACTCTCCTGCCTCTGTGGCGTCCAGTGAGGATGATCAGATGGTCCCGGGAGTGATGCTGGCTCGCAGCTCTCTTACACGGTGACTGAAGGGGTTTTTATAGTGGCTCAACAGCTTTCGAGGCTCATCTTCAGTAGGATAATACCTAGGCCTTTTGCGAAGTTTAACCACCTGGGCACCACCACTGTCTCCAGAGCCTGGTTTTGTGACAGTCGCAAGAACCTTCTCCTTTTTCTTTTCGATCCTGGATTTAGTAGCCGAGCATTTCCTCTTGTGCACGGCCTTCCTGGGATACATGGCAGACCGGGGGTATCTGCTGATGCCCGGGGACTAGGACCGGGTTTCGGCTGCAGTGGGGCTTCCCCTTCTTGGGCGTTTTAGCCTTGGGGTCACCCTTTTTAACCTTGCCACTGGCATCAGCTTTCTTGGCTTCAGGTTTCTTCTCCTTAGTATCCTCTCATAGCTTTCCCACCTGCCATCTTGTATAGTGGGGAAGAGCACTAAACTCTGCTTCTGGTCTCCAGTAATACATTTTTAAGGGGTGTGGAGAAAGCATTTACAGCCAGCTAATGAGAAGGTTACGTTTTTTAAATGGATTTTTTTCTTTTCCTAGGTTTTTGACATAGGGTGTGTGTGCTTGCAGTACAGACAGAGAGGGGAAGTGAGAAATCATCCTGGGGGAGGAAGGAGAGAGTGCACATTGCAGTCCTTTCTCCTCCATTTTCCTCTCGGGATTTTGGGCATGCATGCATACGTGCCCAGCATGGTTCTCAAGCCACCAGGTCAGAGGCTTGAACCATGCAGTCAGCTGATGAGAGCTCAGCTTCTTAGCCACTGTGCCACCTGCTGGCCCCTTTTGATTTTCAAAAGCTTAGAAGTAAGACGAAAGGTACACCAAGAGTGGACATTAGCTACAGAAATATTATTGTCTACAAGTGTATGCACATCTACCGTCTGTAGAACGTAGGTGTCTTTGTGGACGGTATATGCACAGGGTGCAGCTGGCCTGTCCCCTTGTGTGTGTTTCAGCGTGTTGACTCATTTTCAGTTTCTCTGTTTCAACAACATTTGTATTTTAGATGGTGTTTCTGATAAAAGATATAGTCATTTTCTGATTGTAGAGGAAATAGTAATAATTAAGAGAAGCAGTAGGTTAGCCACATGAAAACTGCTTAAAACAATGAAATTTTAAGTTCTTCAAAACAGTTCATTATTTTAAATTGAGTCCTAAATCTGGTGTATATGTTTATGTGTTTAAAATCCCACAATTAGAGATGGAAATCAGTAATCCGTAGATTTATATCAGAGAAACTAGCTCTGGAGTAAAGGGACCAGCTGGCTGCTCTCTTACTTGTGGGGCCCTCAGAGATGTTATTGCACTTTATGGAACAGACCGTTGTGAAGCACAGATAGAGAGATAAAAGAGGATAGTGACATTTTGAAATTTTTTGAAATTTCAAGAGAAATTTAGCTGTGTAATCTCTCTCTCTTTTTTTTAAATGTATTTCCTTTAGGGTGCATGTGCTCCCTGGAGAGATAGAGAACCAGAAAGTGAGAAATCACACCCCAGGGGAGATGGCCGTGCCTCGGTCCCTTCTCCTTGATTTCTCTCTTGGGATTTTGGTCACACATGCACATGCACCCGGCGTGAGTTTTAAGCCACCAGGTCTAGGACTCAAACCATGGTTGACTACGTGGGAGTACAGCAATGTAACCATTACGCCATCTGCTGGTCCCATGTAGCCTACTTTTTAAAAAGTTTATTTATTTCTCCCATCAGAGGGAGGCAGGCCTCCCAAGCAGATGGTGTTGTGATCCAGCCCAGCCAGCCTGGACTGTCAGTGCCTGTGCACAGCACTGTGTGTGCCGAGACCCCGGGGCACACGCCTGGGGCCTTCCCACGTGGATCCAGCACTGCAATGTCACACTGCTGCTGCGCCACTGGCCGCTGGCCCTATTTTCATGTTCCATCATGTCGCTGTGTCATGCAGACTGGTTGTAGATAAGACAGGACTCTGGAATCTTCCTGGGCTTCCGTCTGCGTGCAGAGTGTGGCTCACGGCGATCCCCTAGTATATGTTGCCTAACGTCACCCAAGAAACCTACAGCAGGTGCTCTACGGAAGATATGTGCGTGCTTCAACCAGCATGTGCAACTGGACCAGTGTGTAGTGCCGCGTGTGTATGCGTACAAAGATGCGTGTCATTAATGTATTTATGAGGCCCGCCGTGTGCCACATGCCACTTTTAGCATTTTATGTACGTTAACTTACTCAGTTTCATAGCAGTTCTCTGGGGTATGCGCTGGTATCGCATTTTACAAATGATGAAACTCAGACACTGGGAGATGAAGGACTTTTCGAGTCCTTCTAGTGGGGTAGCTCCTTTGGCTCTAGTCTGTGAACTACACACGGTTACCTTCCCTTGTGCTGCCTCCTCATCCAGAAACCTTTGATCTCATTCTTTATTTACTTATTTGTTTTGAAGTTTCTTTCTCTCTCAGAGACAGACAGATCCTTAACCAGGTCTCACCACGCCTCCCTAGGCCGCCTAGCCAGCCAGGATCACGGCACACCTGGCATGTCAGGAACCGAACCGGGCCGTCTCCCACGCTCCTGCAGCCTGGACCGCCCCAGCTGGCCTTGCCTTTCTTTTTTTCTATTAAGATTTTTGTCATAGGGCGCGTGTGCCTGCCAGAGAGAGACTGAGAGAGGAAAAGTGAGAAATCACCCTCCCCTTGGGTGGCAGGTGGCTAGGCCACAAATCCTTTTCCTCCATTCTCCTTCTGGGATTTTGGACACACATACACATGCTTCTGGTGTGATTTTTGTTTGTTTATTTGTTTTGTTTTTTTAGGAGATTTTTGCTATAGGCCACATGCATGCGCCAGAGAGACAGAAAGTGAGACATTACCCATCTGGGGAATGGCCACTCTGCAATTCCTTCTCAATTCTCCTTTCAGGATCTTGGGCACACACGCACATGTGCCCAGCATGTGTTTTAAGCCACCGGGTCCTGGACTCGAACCATGATCAACTATGTGGGAGTCCAGTAACGTAACCATTATGCCATCTGCTGGTCCCCCTGGTGTGAGTTTTCTAAGGTGCTAGGTTTAGGACTTGAACTGTGGTCGGCCATGTGGGAAATCTAGCATCTTAATCGCCATGTACCTGCTGACCCCCAGCCAGGCCTATCTTACTCTTATAAGAATACTTGTAATTGTCTGACTGTCTTAGATCCCTGTATGTGTGTGTATAATGTCTGGGCCTATTTATTGCAGTGTGCTTGTGTGAATTTTAACATGTACACATAAAAATAAATGATGTCAGCTTTGAAAAATGCTTAGGTGTAGTACACCCCACTGCTGGAAACACGTTGACTTGGCTCAATTGTGAAATGCCTCCATCACATTTTGTTGAAACTGTAGGGGAGGGATCTTGGAAAAAAGCTAGAAAAGTGGCTGACGCAGCATCTAAACCGAGCAGTCAGGAGGTTGAGGGACCGGTGGTCCAAGCTCAGGGTGGGCTCTCGGCCTCCCTGTTTTGCTCCCAGGTCGTGGTGCCCAGCAAGGCCTGAGGCGCGTTTATGTCTCGTATCGGCACCTACGAGTGAGGGAAGCTCCTACTCTGTGCCCTGGGCTTGCTCGAAGTACTCCAGCACTGACTTCACTGCAGTGAGATTTGCACAGGTCGCTAGATGCTTTTGAATCTCATTTGACTCACGCAGCCTTTGTAAATGGTACCCGGAGTGCTGCCGTTTTCCAGGTGGGGAACGTGAGGCTTCGGCTAGGTGATACTCCCAAACTTACATGGTTTTGAAGTGTCCAAAACCCAGTGCTCTCAGTTTCCTGATGACAAAATCCTAGTCTCTGTTTCTGCCACCTCAATTTCGGGGACCGTCAGCGCTCTGGCCCCTCCCAGCATGGGGCAGTGTGCCGTCCCTGTGAACTGGAAGTGCTGGGCATGGCCACTGGAAATAGGAGGCCAGTGGGTAGACCCTAGGCCCAGTATGGTCTTGGCCTGGGTTCAAAATACGGGTCGGGGGGCTCCGAGAATCCCTCTCGTTCGGAGCATTGGTGTTTGTTGGCATCCCTTAGGTGACAGGGAATATCCTGGCTTTGGAATTCCTATTTGAATTGGAAATTTAAGGTGAGGCTGGAGTTGAACCAGTGCTGGTCACCCCCCTGGGGCTGCGTCTAGTTTTGTTTTCAGTTTGGCTTGAAGAGACAAAGAGGCAAATAGCTTTGTGTTCCTTAACTAGTACATTTTTTTCATTAGATATAAATGAATCAAAACTGTCTTAATTTAATCTTTTCTATTTTTCTTCAAACGTCTGCCCTTGAACCTGCGGAGAGATCATGCTGGAGAGGACACGGTGTGGTGAGATGCTCACGGTGTGATGCCCTGGTGTGGCCATCCACGGCCAGAAGGACTCTCAGGAGAGCAGGGAGAGTCCTCCTCCGTGAAGAGTTGGTCTTTCTGGGCCTAGCCTTGCTGGCACGGGGGCAGCGCACTGATCATCAGTGCTCGGGACCTTGGGACCAAGGGACTGACCTGGACCTCCGATCTCCAGGAGGTCGGAAACAGACCACCATGTCCAAGGTCCTGTCTAGCTGGAGGGCTATGGGAAGGGGCTGTGGCCTGCTCATACCCTGTCCAAGATATCTGTGTGTCTCTCCTGCATGTGTGTGCTCTCCCATGAAAAACAAAAGAAATCTTAAAGAGAATTCAGTTTTCTAACTTTTAATTTCAAACATTCCAGTTATTATTGTTATGCTTAGTGCAAATGTGAGGAGGAAATGATTAAAAATTTAATGATTTTATAATTTATAAACTGACATTTTATATGGAGTAATGCTTATGGTAACTTCCATGTCTGTGTTAACTGCTCCTAAAGCTTTTCTAGGTTAAAAATTGTAGGTTATGAGACATGCCCTTTATTTTTTTTTTTGCCTGTGCCATTATTTCTTTATCACTGAGTTGTCCTTCCAAGCCTAGTCTAAATGCACTTGAAAATTACCATCTGCTCCCTGCAGTTTGCAGAGGGCACAGAAAGACTAAGGTGAAAAACTGTCATTTCTAATATTTTCATTCAAACTTTCACACCCTTCTTGTCTAGTTACATAATTGCATGCATTGGAGTTGTTTTCGGCCATTTGGTCTTGTCCTTATTTTGGGGGTAGGGGCTACTGATTTTACAAGGACTGGGGCATGTTGTGGATGCAGATTTGAGAATCTGATAAACCACGAAAGCTGTTAGAATTGGATCTTCCT
Organism: Tupaia tana; assembly: GCA_026018925.1. NCBI lineage: Eukaryota > Metazoa > Chordata > Mammalia > Scandentia > Tupaiidae > Tupaia > Tupaia tana. The sequence goes on from JAKSZU010000002.1 coordinate 6,917,428, forward strand.
GCTAGTAAGTGAGTGGGCAAGACCATTGTGTAAGGGAGAGGAATACAGGAATAAAGGCACCCACACTTAACACATCCACTTTCTTATGCAGCGTTTGCTTTTTTATATTTCTAATGTTCTTTTCAGTTTTCATTTTTTTCTGTTGGTACAGCATAGATTTAATAGTTATTTGCAAATTTATTGGATGTTCAGAATTTATTACATATAGTATTGGAGTGATTTGGATTGCTCACAGAATTTACTTTCTTAATGCCCTCCTTTTCTTTTTTTTTTTTGGAGAGGTTTTTGCTATAGGGCGCATGTGCTCATCAGAAAGACACAGAGAGAGACAGAAAGCGAGAAATCGCACACCAGAGGGGATGGCTTTGCCGCAATTCCTTCTCCTCCATTCTCCTTTCGGGATCTTGGGCACTCACGCACACGTGCCTGGTGTGAGTTTAAGCCACCGGGTCCGGGACGTGAACCACGGTCGACTACGTGGGAGTCCATCAACATAGCCATTATGCCAACTGCTGGTCCCAAGGCCCTCCTTTTTTAAACTTCAGAATTGATCGATTTTGGCTTTGATTAGAGTGAATGACCACAGTAAGATCTGGAAGTGAAGCATGCGGGGGCCTGTTAGTGAAAACTGCCAATAATTCCTACTGGTCGGGAAGAAGAGGACCATTAGAAAGTGGGATTCATGGCAGTAAAAAGGTAGTAAGATAAAATGGCAGTATTACTGTAGTCCAGAGCTGTAAATTTTGATCTTCCTGCAAGTTAATTATTCAGCACCCCTACCGAGTTGAAGACAGCAGTTTACCCTTTCCTTTACTTAGGGATGCTTGCAGGAGGAGAAGAGGATTTTAGTTTTCATTTGGCCAAACGATGGTGCCGACTGCCACTTAATGGACTCTTCGGTAATATCCACAGAAGCGTACTTAGTTAAGCAGTCAGTCGTTGACTGTTGAACAGTGTTCTATGCTTTTCCTAATTAGAACACAGAGCTGGAAACAGAAATCCCCTTGCTTCTTGTTTAGCCTGAGGGACTCTGGGTCTCCAGCGAAAGTCTTCGATTTATTGAAGGTACCCCCCCTTGTACCAGAGTTGCTTTTTCTGCAACCAGTAGTTTTAGAATTTCTCTAATGTAATACAAACTTGGTTTGGAAAAAGATACGCGTTTCAGGCCTTCTGAGAACAATAGGAAAGCGACACAGCAGGCATGTCATCCCAAGGATCAGGACTTATCTCGTCCAAATAGCAGCCCTTTCTCTCTGTAATAGAGTTCTAATCAGGGGAGTAGTTATGACGTCTCTGCTCCAGAGAGGTCGTTGCTGGTGTTGTGGAGGGAACCCAGTGGCCAGACCCTGCCAGGGCTGGCCGTGGGTGGGAGGAGGGAAGGGCTGACCGCAGGGGCATTTTCTAGATTGAGTACCTGAACTTTTTTTTTTTTTTTTTTTTTCCCTTTTTGGACAGGTTTTTGGTATAGGGCGCGTGTGCTCACTAGAAAGACACAGACAGACAAACAGAAAATGAGAAACCACCCCCCCCCCGGGGGATGGCCTCACCTCAATCCCTTTTCCTCCATTCTCCTGTCAGGATCCTGGGCACACACGCACACGTGCCCAGCATGAGTTTAAGCCACCGGGTCCGGGACTCGAACTGCAATCGACTACATGGGAGTCCAGTGACATAGCCATTACGCTAACCGCTGGTCCTGAGTACCTGAACCTTAATGACTGACTTAGTATTAGGGAAGGCTGGGGGGCTTTCTAGATGCCTGCCTGTGTGTAACTTGGGGACGTGAGTAGATGTCGGTCTAGAGCTAAGGGATCCAGGAGGAGCAGCTCTAAGGGACTAGAGTGACTTGACTTTTTTTTTTTTTTTTTTTTTTTTTTTGTAGAGGTTTTTGCTATAAGGCGCATGCGCTCGCCAGACAGAGAGAGACAGAGAGACAGAAAGCGAGAAATCACCCCCCAGGGGGGATGGCCACGCCGCAATCCCTTCTCCTCCATTCTCCTCCCGGGATCTTGGGCACGCACGCACATGCGCTGGCGTGAGTTTTAAGCCACCGGGTCCAGGACGCAAACCGTGGTTGACTACATGGGAGTCCAGCGACATAGCCATTACGCTAACTGCTGGTCCCGAGAGTGACTTGACCTTTGAGTGTAACTTGATTTCATGGTGGAAGCCTCCAGAAAGTGGGATGTTCCCTGGGCTGTTCCAGATACGCCCCAGGGGAGGTATGGGTGTCCAAGGGAGAAAGTGGAGCCCCCATTGTGAAGTTGTTACTTGGCACTGAACCACGGAGATGAGCGTTAACAAATAGCCATGGAGAACTCCAGCCGCAGAAATCTTCTTCAGTTGGACTGGGGTGGGTCCTGGGCTTGGTGTGACCAGGGTTGAGAATTATAATTGTGGGTCAGCCAGTCACATGGTGGTTAAGGCGGTTGGCTCCCACATAGCCAACTGTGTGGTTCGAGTCCTGGATGCAGCGACTTGAAAACATGTTGAGCATGTGTGTGTACACCCCAAATCCTGAGAGAAGAATGGGGGAAAAGGATTGAGGTGTGGCCATGCCCCCGGGAGGTGCCTTCTCACTTTCCCTCTCTCTGACATGTGCACATGTCCTATAGCAACAAATAAACCAATGGAATCGGATTTGTAGGTCATGGTAGAAGCCGTAGGAAAGGTGTGCCTCGTCCACAGAACAGGAGAGAGGAGGCTGGAATCGGATTTGTAGGCCATGGTAGAAGCCGTAGCAAAGGTGTGCCTCGTCCACAGAACAGGAGAGAGGAGGCTGGCAGACCCTCTGGACCCAGGCACTTAAGGAGTAAATGGCCAAAGAGGAGACTGAGAAAGTACAGTAATTAAAGCAGAGCAGAGGGAGGACGGTGAGAAAAGACTTGTGTCATCAGAGATGGTCGTGGGGCTGTCACAGAGGAGCATCGAGAGCCACAGTGTCATGTGGTAGAAAAGTCAAGAACTCAGAATGTCAAAGTGGCTATAGAGCCAGCCAGTGATTGGTGGGTAAAGTGGCTGGATCCCACTTGGCCAACTGTGTGGTTCGAGTCCTGGACTCGGTGGTTTGAAAAACACACTGGACACATCTGTATGTGTGCTCCAAATCCTGAGAGGGGGATGGAGAAGGGAGTGGGATGTTGCCATCCTGCCTGGGTGGTGTCTGCCTCTCTCTCGTGAGCTCCCTTCCCTGTTGCAGTGAGTTAATGTTGAAGGGCAGACCACAGTGGTGCAAAGACCGAGGGGGGACAGATGAGGAGGCAGTGGCTGCACACGTCTCTTTGAGTCCTCCTGCTGCACGCTCTGAGGTCCGTGAGAGCCTCCTACTCTGTGCCCACCTGGGTGCCGGCCCCCAACCGTGCCATGCTCAGGTAGGACTCAGCCAGCCTGTGACCTGCTCTAAGGAGCGGGCGTGTGCATTCATGGCAGGTGAACAGAGGACGAGCTAAGCTTCACAAGATGAAAAAGAGTCACTGGAAAGGAGGTGGGCAGAAAGCCTGTCTTGAGGAGGTGTGGTGTGTGGGGGGCGCTCTAGGCCCGGAGAGGGTCAGGGCCTGCACTGCGTTGCAGACCAGACACTGCCAGGGGAGCCATGAGTCACGGAGAACCGGAGAGCTGTAAGGTCCCAGCCGGGGAGCGGGACCCACCCTATAGGGTGCTGTCAGGGCCTTCCCAGTTCTAAGAGTGCCCAGTTCTAAGGAGCATTTCAGATGGGTTGCTTTCTGCCTGCTGCTGGTGGGGGTTGGAAAGATTTAAAGGGAAAGAACCTGGGGACAGAAACCACCTGTTCTGAGTGTGGGCTCAGAGATCGCAGTGGATTTGAATAGAGGCAGGCGGTAGGGATAAAGAGGAAAGGGTGGTTTTGAGTCTGTGTAGACGGGAAATGAGGTAGAGCTTGGAGGCTGGCTGTAATAGGGTGAGAGGGTGCAGGTGAGGGAGCGGGAGTCTTGGATGGCTATGGATTCCCTGGAAAAGGTGATTGGGACTCCCTTAACCAAGAGCCTCAGTAGAGAAGAAGAGGCAAGCCTCGAGGACACGGCGTGATGATGAGTTTAATTTTGAATGTATAGGGTTTGACGCGTTTGTGGTAATTGTGTGTGCTTGGGGAGAGCAGAGAGAGGAGAGAGAGAATTTTGCATTTATCTTTCAAGAATCTTAGGGCAGTGTGTCCACTGTGTTCTCATAAACTTCCTGGGAATTACAGTATAGTTGCATCTTTATTTTACGAATGAGGAAACTAAGGCAATTACAATATGAAGCGATTTATCGAAAATATGGAAGAGGAAGTGAAACCAGGTTTTAAACACCCCAGTTCTGTGTTTTAATTCAGGGAGCAATTTCCCAAAAGCAAGTTGTGGGTAACAGGTGGATTACGCTCAGGCTGCACATAGCCCCTGGGCAGTCTGGCTGGGGAGTGGGCCTGTCTGAGCCCTGGGGTCAGTCAGTTCTGCAAAACAGGTGTGTGAGGCCTGTGGCTGGAGGAGGCTCCGTGACCTCCCAGCCTTCCCAGCTCCAATTCTAGACTTGTAGTGCTGCCATCTTCAAATTGTCCTTTGAAGTAACTAAAAAGTTGTACCTAGCCCCAACAGATAATTTATTTCCTATCCTTTTTTTTTTTTTTTTTTTCTTCAAGGAGAGTATGAAAAAAATGATGTCTGTGAAACGTAGTAGGCTGGAAATGATTTGTGAGAACTAGTTTTATATTTTCTTAAAACTAATCTTCTTCCTCATAGCAAAGCTGTATGTACTTAAAGTAATTGAATGGGCTGCAGGGTACACTGGGAATTGTAGTTTTCCACTTCTTTGTGTTCTGAAGATTAATAATCTCGCAGCCCTCCAAGGGAGATAAGGAGAGGGCACCGACAAATTGTTATCTTGTCTTTCAGAAGTGAGCTTTGAGCAGTGAGTATACCCTCAATGTCTCCCCTGGGCTTGTAGTTTGATTCTAAGTGATGGTAATGTATGAAGTATGGCTTCTAAATTTTTTCGGCTTATGATACTGTACTTCCTTTCCACTAGCTGTCTTTAATCTTTTCTTTTAGCCTAGTTTTAAACAACTTTTTGTTTGTGTCAAGGTTATATGTGTAAATGGTTTACAGAGTCCATGGCTCTGCTAGGTTTGCTGGTACAGAGATCTCATGCCCTGCTTCCCTGCTGCCTTCCCCAGGGGTAGCCACGTCCAGCTCTTCCGCTGGTACCTTCCTGTTTTGAATTGCGTTCAGTGTAGGCTTTATCTGGTGCATTTCTCTCCTGACTCGGTCGTCCTTCCTCATCCTGCCTTCACCTTGTGTGTGACCCTTCTCACCATCTCATCCTCTCAGTGTAGATCTGGTTTAATTTTGGTTTGATCACTGTTGTATTTACATTGCCGAGATTTGAGAAGCTGTATTTGGAAATGATCCATGTAGAAAATGATATGTTTCCTTCCCTACACAGCTTTTTGTTTTTAAAAAAAAGTGAATAATTGATTTTTTTCTTAAATTTTTCTCTCTATATTTATCACTCACTGTACTTTAGAATATCAGTTATAACTGTCCATCTGTTCGAGTAAGATGTCTAGATGCATCAAGTATGTATGCTACCAGTTTTATCCTGTGCAAGAGTCTCTCCTAGAGCCCTCTGGCTGGCTCACCAGTCTCTCGGGGTCCCCACCACATCTAGTGCACAGCTTTCCATGGGCTCTCCCCTACTATCATCTCGCATTTTCCCTCCCCCCCTTGATGTGTTGGCTCTTTGGTCTCCCAGATTGTATACCTCTCTTATTTTGATGGAGCCTGTCCTCCAGTAGCTTTCTCAGCAATGGTAGAGGGAAGTTAAAATGTAAGCTCTCGTATATCTGAAAATGACTTTATTTTACCTCTGTATATGACTTCCAGATTGGGAGTAGAATTCCGAGCTCACTTTCCTTTAGAATTTTGCAGCAGTTCCTCTCTCCTCTTACTCTCTAACGTGGCTGGACCCCCTTCTTTTCCCCCAGTGCCCTTAAGTTTCATTGTGATCCAGTTTTGTCCATTGCTATGTGTACTATGACTTTTTAATCATGGAAAATGTCTTGAATTATTTTATCTTCCCTCCCTCTTCATTTTTATTCTCTCTTTCTGGAATTTTCATCATCTGATATTAGACTGGACATCTATCTTTGTTACATTTTCCATATCTTTCTATTTTTGTTCCCTTGTCTAGAAGAGAACTTGGTTTCTGTGACAGAGCTACCGTAATCCTTGGCTGGCTGAGTGTCTGGCAGAGCTCGCGGAAGACGTGATCTACTGTGGGATCACCAAGTGGGCTGTTAGGGGGTTTGGGACACCCCATCCGGTCTGTAGTTAGATCTTCCCTCTCGGACATGCCTTAGGTTTATCAGAGGCAGGGTTGGTTCTGACAGAGGCCTCATGTTCAGTAGACAGTGATGTGCTTCCACAGTAGGGTTCTGGAGGCCAGCTGGGTCCCTGCTGCAGAGAATGAGACTCAGGGCTTTTGGTAGGGTACAGGAGAGGCGTGTGTAGTGCGCGAGAGACGGCTTCCTAGGTCACACACAGCCTTTACCATTCCTCCTGCTTCCGGCTCTAGGCGCCCCCTGCCAAGGCCCAGCACGCACACTCAGTCACCACCTTTGCCCACAGAGGTGTCTGGTGCCACCAGTTTCTGAGCCTTTTGAAGACTTTACTTTTTTCTTTTTAGGTCTGCTAAGTTAGTTACTTTTGTCCATCTGTTTCTAGCTTCTAGAATTTTGTTGCCATTGTCCCCGTTCTTGTGGTTTATTTTATAAAAACAAACAAATAGCATGCAAACAAGCAAACAAAAAACTGTATGGTAGTTTTGTTTTCAGGAGCGAACAATAGCAGATAGAAGTGTTGTAGCCGCTGTCTTTATCTAGGTATCGTTCTCTAGGTTATGAATACCTAAGTCATGAAATTAAACTGGTTTGGCTACACTTGAAGTTTTAGATCTCACTGTGTGCTTCTTTATAAATACTTCCGTCAGTGATGTGAGTGTGCACCTTCTTGTGGGTCGCAGTGTGTCTACATGTAAACTGAATTGTTACATACAGTAACATGTAATTAACCATTGCAAGAATTATGTAATTGCTGGGATCTTCTCTGAGTGGTTTATATTATTTACAAACCTTAAAACTTGGTTGATTTTCCAAGCATTGTGAAAGTTACTTTGTTTAAATGTGACTCAGTACATATTATTTCCTATACAGACTTCGTTTAAATGTGACTTAGTGCATTTTATTTTCTGTATAGACACTGGAATGTGACCGCACTTGGTCCCGCTTGTGCCTGTGCCATGTAACGCAGCCCGGCGCAGTGCCAACTTGTTATAATGATACTTCTTTCAGGATGTTTTCCTTTACAAGCGTGCGTGTGCACATGTATGCACACATGTATGTACGCTGCTGTGGCCTTGCCGTGTGCTGCCTGTGCTCTGAGGGTGGAGTGTGCGCTCAGCCTGAGGGGTGCAGCAGGCTGTCCTGCAAATGCCCCCAGCCACCTTGGGTGACACGCTCTGCAGCATGAACTGTAGTCTCCAGTGACCTCTCTCTCTCTGCCATTTGTCACATACTCTTTGCTCCTTGATGACCGGCGAAAGAGGTACCAATGACGTTTCGAGACTACTAAAGAGTAACAAAGGGATTGAATGGGCTTGCTGAATCTGAGAACGTAGGGTTTGGGGGGCCCGAGTGTTTCCGTGGGTTTGTGGAAACACTGTAGGCAGTCAGGGACAGGCAAGCCCTCCGGCCTGAGAGGCCCGCCCAGCAGCTGCACAGCCATGAGCGGGAAGATGCTGGAGCTCGCCGGTGTGGCGGAGTGTGGTGGATGCCCCATTTCCCTAGGCACTGGCGGAGTTGGAAAGGACAGAAGTTTCCTTACCCGATAGTATAAGAGGTTCGAGCACACTGCTGATCTAGCTTTATTTTTATTATTATTATTTTAAAATAACCAGAGTGTGTGCTTAACAGAGAGAGAAGCAGCAAGTGCATAGGTGAGCACCCTCCCCACCCACCCCCACAGGGTGTGTCCTGCTGTTCCTTTTCCCTCCATTCTCCATCCTGTCAGGACGTCGGACATGGCGTATGCATTCTTCCCGTGTCTTCTGGCCCCTACGGCGGGGACTTGGACCTCTGGCCACGTCAGGCCCGGCTCCCGATGCACGTGGCTCCTGGGCTGGCCCGGATGCAGCTGTTCTAGGGGAACATTTAGGCCTTTACTGAATATACTAAGAAGTACCAGGTGACGTCGATACCGTCGATACCATCTGATGCTTATTATGATTTTCACTTTGGTTATGTGTGAACAGTATATGAATTTCTTTTTTTTTTAACTTTTAAAATAATACTTTGGAAGTATTTTTTACAAAAAGTCTTCTAAATGTCTGTCTATTCAGATTAAGAATGAGAAAGAAAATCTACGTTTGGCCGTGACTTTTTAAAAATAGCTTTCATCTCAGTGGTCCAGATCTCAAACTGCTTTTCACATGCCCTCCCCTGCAAACCTTACTCTGTTATGAAAAGACAGATGGAAAAAACAAATGTCTGTTTCAGAAATCAATTGAACGTCTGAAACGAGTCCCTATATCAGTGTTAGATAAATTATTCACTTTATCATTGAGCATTGTTGCTGTGGATCCCAACTGTCACCATGCTTTACGGTGATTAGTATTCTTCATAACAATCGAGGTTGATGGATCATTTTAATCCTGGGTCTCTGTGTGAGAAAATCTTGGTAACAGGCTGCCAAGCGAATGCTTGTGTCAACACTGAACTTTGTATGAATGTCTCATTCGTTATTTTGGATCAGTTTTCCCCTGGGTCTTTACTATTTGTTAGGCTATTTGGGAAAATTATAACTTAAAAAATTCTGTTCGGGCCAGCCCCTCTGTGCGTGGTTATCACTATGTACAGGGAGCCGAACCCTACGTGGCCAGCTGTGGTTTGGATGCCACGTGGGTGACTGTGGATGGGATGGAGAAATGGAGGAAGAAGAATGGTGACTCGGGGGTCCAACAGGTGGTGTGAATTCTCACATGGCAGACTGCAGTTTGAGTTCCAGACCCGGCAGCTTGAAAATCATGCATCACGTCAGGGGTGTGTGTGTGTGTGTACATGCGTGTGTGCCCAAAATCTCAGAATGAGAATGGAGAACGGATTGTGGTGTGACTATCCCCCCCTGAGGGGTAATTTCTCATTTTACACCTCTCTCTCTCTCTCTTGGGTAAGCGCACGTGCCCTATAGCAAAAACCTTAAAAAAAAAAAAGAATTACTGGGTGCCTGGGCCACATTGGGGGTGGGGGCTTTCTCTCTCTCTCTTCTCTGTTGTGCAGTGTACATACCCTCTTGTCAAAAAGAAAGAAAGAAAAGAGGGGGGGAAATCTGAACCATTCTTTCCCTTCCCTGGAAAGAAAATTGAGAAAATGGCATTTCTTTGCTTTTTGTCACTGATGTATTGATATCATTATAACATTAGGAAAATATTAAGAATCTTAATCTAATATGATGAGGATGGCTTTAGGAAACAGAAATGCGTTAGTCTGTTTGGGCTGCTGTAAGAAAAATTCTTTTGACTGAACCTCAGCGTGGCCATTGGTAGTGTTCTGAACTGTAGCGCAGGAAGCCACATGCCAGCCGTGGGTCCGGCTCCCACCTCGTCAGCTGGAACACGCTGGGTGTGCCTGAGATCCTAGCCAGCTGTAAGGCTGAGGGAAGGGGGCCTCGGTGTGACGGGGCCTGCCACGTGGTTGCCTCTCTCTTGCCCATGCACACTTGCTATCATGAATAAAGTTAATAAACAAAACAAAACAAAAAATAGAAGGGTGGCTAATAAACAACAGAAATAAATTTATATCTCACAAATGGGAGTCTGGAAAGTTTGAAGAATTATTGTCTGGTGGGGGTCCATTTCGAGGCTTATAAATGGTTACCTGGCTGTGTCATCTTGCGATGGAAACGGGAAGAGCTTGGGCCCCTTTCCTAAGGGCACGGTCCCATTCATGACAGCTCAGCCCTCAGGACCCAATCATTCCGCAGAGGCCCTGCCTTCTAATACCATCACTTTGAAGGTGAGGATTAGAACACAGGAATTCATGGGGGGAGATACAAATATTCAGATTGCAGCAGGTTTAAGGCAAAACAAAATAAAAAATGAGCTATTCATGTGTAAAACCACTGAGCACCATTAAGTGTTGTCTCTTTGAAAACAGGATTTAGACATGATTTTTGCCAATTTTTAATAACTCTTAGGGTATTTTCTGTTTATCATTGTGAAGCTGAAAGATGTTGAAGAGTGTATTAGTCCATTTTTATGTTGCTAACAGAAACACTTGAACCCGGGTAATTTTATAAAGATTATTTACAAACTCAAGATTCTGGTGACTGCGAAGTTCAAAGGCAGCCTGCAGCATGGCCAGGGTGGACGCGTGTAGAGAAGATGGGAGAGCAAGCATGGGAGTCAGTTTATGACAGCCCTCTCATTTATAGTGGGCCAACCAGTTCTCGTGAGAGCCAGCCCCTTCCATGTGAGCATGAACTCTGGGTCTCCAGAGACGGTGTTTATTCACTCTCAGGAGGCACCATGAATCTGTTCACAAGTGCTGCCCCCATGATGCAATCACTGTGAGCTAATCACCACCCACCAGACCTCACCGCCTCCTAACATCAGATTTTAAACACGTGAACCTTCGGGGACCAAACCATCATCTAAACCATAACAAAAACGAATTCAACAAAATTATTAGAAAATAGAAGAAATGACAAAGACCAGTGATTAGTGGGGTAGCCGATTTAAATTATGGAAGAAAGATATTTGATGACATGTATAACTTTCTTGATGAAATAAAATGAATCTAACCTTCTTACCTTTAATGCATTAAATGATGCTTTCAGTTGAATTTTTTTTTTATTTCATTTTAACCAGTGTATTGTGTATGCACTGTATATGTGTTTTTCCTAAAGGAATTTATAAAGACTTAGAAAGCTCTTTCAAGTTTTGTCAGATTTACTGATTTCAGCTATTTTTCATAATGATAATTTCTTCCAAGGACAAGAGACTAACAAGTATTTTTTGTCTCTCTCTCATAGAGCATTCTTTTTTTGGGGTATAGTTTATTGCTTTTATTGCTTCATCATCTGGTTGTAAAAAGTAAATAATAGTATTTTTTGAATTTGAAACTTGTAACTAAATTTTTGGATGAAACGTCTCTAATTTGAAAGTAAACATTGAGGGCTACATCTGACTTGTAAATATTAGCAACATTATATACTCAGATTAATGAATTAATAAGTTTTGAGTGTGCACAGATTTGATGTACCTGAAAAAAAGAATTAAGGCAGTCTCAGTGACCTACTTGACTATTTTATCTCCGGGTTGGGACATGCAAAGACTCCATTTGCCTTTGCACTAATTTAGTAGACTTGCAGGTATGCAGGTGAAAACCACCATGAGTTAATGCAGGCGTCAGATAATTCAAAGAGATGAATTTGTTTAAAATGAAATATAAAATGAATTTCTTTATATCACATTTTATATGCCCTTTGAGATTCTTAAAAAACAAAGTGATGCATTCTTATGGGGGAAAATAGCCTGGGAGCTAGCAGTAAAATCACTCGTAACAACTTCAGACATCTGCTGAAAATATGTACTTAAAATATTTAAAAATAACAATTCCAATAATGCCTTAATATTCATAGCAACAAGATGGAGAAGTTGGTAATTACAGGTGTTAGTAGGGCGAATGTTCCACCTACGGCCCTGCAGCTGGGGTGCACAGGGGCAAGCCGTCCTGGGGGACAGACTGTCCTGGGGGGCAGACTGTCCTGGGGGGGGCAAACCGTCCTGGGGGGCAGACTGTCCTGGGGGGCAAGCCATCCTGGGGACAGGCTATGGGGGGTGGGGCAAGCCACCCTGGGGGGGGCAGGCTGTCCTGGGCGGCAAGCTGTCCTGGGGGCATGCTGTCCTAGGGCAGGCTGTCCTGGGGCAGGCTGTTGCAGGCCTTTCCCAAGGAGTCCGCTTCCTGGCATCTGCTTGGTTCAGGACTCTGCTGCTCCTGTCACACTCTCTTGTTCTCTACCAGCCATTCTAGCTCTGTGATGTCCTAAATTACAGTCTCTGAAGAAGTAGGAAGGCCAGGGCTGAGGTGCCAGCTCCAGGCCTGGTCTTGTTCGCGGAAGCGCTTATCCTGCCTCTGTCTTGTTGGGTGACTGCAGAAGCAGCTGGGAGAGCTTCCAGTTTCACTGGGAATTTCAGTGATTTCCCTGCCTCCCCCCAGCTACATGCATTTACCCTGTGACAGCAAGTGCCCCTCAGCGGCCCAGGATAGAGGCAGGATGCCGGCAGGGTCCCACCCCTGTCGGAGGCTGTTTATAGCCAGACCCTGCTTGACCCCAAACACAAAGCCTCCGACGTGGGGCTAGAGGCCACGGATCCCTGTAGATGTCCTAACTTCAGGACTTGGGGTAACATTGGCCATTTAACTGTGCAGGGTAAATCTCCTTTTTTATAGCTTAAAAAATTTCATGTGTTGAGTGACTATTTTGAAGAGCTTGCTTTGAATAAAGTCTTGTTAGAGACTGAATTTGCATGATCACTTAAAAACTGGTGGAAAAATGTGGATTCTGGATTTGCTAGGGAAATAAAAATACTTCTGGGACAGTGCTTAAAGTGATAGCATGTATCCCCACAAATAGGACTGAGATCTGCTAATTATATTATACTTGGACCTATGTATATCTTTAACAGTTTTTTAAATTGTGACTTATTGGACTCTCCACCCAGTCAGAATTAGAATACTAAATCTTGTGTTAGTTTGCAACAATATTTAGTAATGATTCTTTTTCTAAAAAAATGCCCTAGTAACGTCTAACAATCAACCATCCTTAAGTCTGACGTGTGCTGTATTTAGGGTTTTCATTCTTCTTTTCTGATACCTATAACCTTTGGGGGTTTTTTAGCATTATGCCTGAAAGGGCTTTAGAATTTATCTCAATAAGTTTTGTATCTAGAATCTAAGTTATTTTTGTGTGTGTCTTCATTGTCAGTAACCCGGGAAAGAGAAAGGACTGTCTGTCGATGACGTTATGCACACGGGCTTGAATGCGCTGCTTTTGCAGCTGCTTGTGCAGCCTGTTGCTGTTTCTTATATCCTTACACCCTTATAAAGAATGGATCAGTCTGGAGCAGAAACACGGAGCCTGCGGGAGCTGAGACACTGGTGGTTCTCTCTCAGGAATCACCATCAGGGAGCTAACTCAGTGTCTGGCACGCAGTAGATGAGGAGCAGTGCTTCTTAAGTGAAGGCAGTAAAGAATGCTAAGGGAGGGGCCAGCAGGTGGTGTGGTGGTTACAGGGGCTGGACTTCCACGTGGCTGACCATGGTTCAAGTCCTGGACCTGGTAGCTTGCTTCCTCACTTTCCCTCTCTCATTCTGTCCCTCTGGTCAGATGGAAATAAACTAACAAACAAATAAATAAATGCTTCTTTTAAAAAAATAAGAATGCTCAGGGAACCGCACAGAGTGGTCCTGTTTACTTATGCAAGGCACAGTAAAAAAGCCAGCCCCCACGCAGAGTGGAGATCAGGTCTGGTGGACAATCCCGAACACTGCATGGACGTACCGAAGGCCTGACTAGGTTGCTGAAGGACCCACGACAAGTGCTGGGCCAGGATGGGAGTTCTGGTCTGGCGACACCAACACCGTTTCTCCTTTCACTGCTTTTGTGAATCTGTAGATGCCCCATGGAAAGAAATAGTCTGGTTTGAAAATGTCTTTTTTCTTGTTGCACGCTCTTTCCTGTTTGAAGCCTTCAGGGAAAACTGGCCTGTTGTTTCACCTCGGTGAACGGCCACCTGTTTGATGTGTAGTTGGGGGGCCCTCACTGTGCAGGTGTGTGTCCTATGTGTGGGGACAGCGCTACCTTCTGCTTCCTCTTGGAACTGGGTTCATTGGGAGTTACAAGAACATTCACTTCTTTTTCCTTCTTGCAGATTTGCACTGAGCTTTCTTTCGGATGGTTTCTTGATGTTCCAATGGCTTGTGCATGCTTAATCAAAGACTTTGTTTTCTGTGTCCCCCTCCATGTTCTTAGATATAAAAATGTGTAGATGAACAAATAAGTGAGCACATGTATGATAACATATGTGTGACCCTGAGGCGCCGTATGTAGAGTGGAACACTCTATGTAGAGTGGAACAGACGTAGGTTTAAGCAACAGTGGCTTCTCCAGGGCAGTCTGCATAAACAGCCTGACCACGGTTACCTTCGTATGAAATGAGCATTGTGACTATCACATGAGATTGCATGTATGAGTGCGGGTAGCCTGGGCCGTGACGTGGCACTTAGTGTTTAATACATGCTCCCGTCTCATTTTATCCTTTTTTGGAATCATAGCTGTTTTGAGTGACCCATTCGTTTTCGGGCTGTCTGTTTGATGGGTTGATAACATCCATTGATACTTTGTCTTTCTCAAGACTGGGCCGGGCCTTCCTGCAGCCAGCATAAAGGATATCTGAGAAATAACAAGGTCTCTTAAGCACTGCCTGCCTCTCCCCATAGCCTTCCACTGTCACCGCCATGCTGCAGCTGTCGGTGTTCTGTGAACTGCTCAGGTGGCTGTCCCCAGACATCTGCGTTTTCTGGGCGGGAAGCCCCCACTCCACCCACCTGTGCCTGTCGGGTGCTGGGAGGGCTGGGCCTTCACTGTAGGCAGAGCTCCTGCGTGCCGGTGAGCACACGGACCGGACGGCAGTGGCCTGCGTTTCTTTCCCTGTGGGCCTCTACGTGCACCCGCAGGTGGGGAACATGGCCTTTCCTGTCTCTGTTCCTGTCACCTGGCATGATACCCAACAAATGGAAGGCCCTTAGGCAATGTGGATTGCAAAAATGGGGCCTGGGTACAGATTTTGATACCCATGTAAAACTAACCTGTGGATTAATGATTGGGAAATTCTATAATAGGTCAGTCCACTGGATAAAATTTTCTGACACCATAATTGGAGAGTAGTTCAACTCAATGTACTGACATATTTCCCAAGTTCAAAGTGAGTAGCTTCTTTCTCTTTAGAAAACATTCTTCTTAAGAAATTATTATCTTTTTGACAATAGGGTAACTAAGTCTAGCCTTCTATTACTTTAAACTTTAAAAATATTCAGATATGAACCTGTTTTTGTAAACTTTAGTGTGAAAGTTCATGACTGATCTTTGAAGGAGACACACAGTGATTTCGAGGATAACTGAAAATCTGAACCCAGACACTGCTGCCAGCCAGAACGGTACAGTTGGAATCTACAAATGGCCTGCCTTGGCATCGGCGGCGTCCTCATGGCTGTCTCCACGTGGAGCTGCACTGCACGGTGCAGAGCACATCGCGAGTGCAGTGGACTCTCGCGCAGTGCTTTCCTGTGATACCTGAAGCATTTCAAGGATTTTCCCTCATTTAGCATAAAGGATAAACCTCGTTTCACTCCTCTCGTCTCTGTCCAGCTCCTCTGCCGGCAGTCTCAGCACCCAGTAACTTCTGTATCTGGTGAGGGACGTGCTCTAAGCAGGTCGCGCCTGGTCTTTGTCCCCAGAGTTAGTATGTCCCCAGCTCCAGGCCTGCCTCGTCAGCTTCAGGCTAAAGCATTCTCCACTGCCAAGCCCTGCTCCGGAGCAGCTCCTTCGCTGGCCGCTCTGCCCTGGCTCCCTGCGGTCCCTCAGGGGCAGCTCAGAGAGTCATACTCGAGTTTGCCCTCTTTTCCTGATCTGATTAATTTCTCATTCTTCCTTTGTTTCACTGCCTTAAAGTAGGGCCCCGGCCTCCTGATTTCCATCCTGACTGACTGATCTACTAGGCCATGCTATGAGCACTGCTCACCTGTAAGGTAAGGTCGATGAGTCAGTCTGACACTGCAGCCCCAGGCCTGGCTTTGCAGCAGGTGTGCAGATCTGAGTGTCCTCTCTCCCTCCTGCCACTTACTAGCCCATTCCTTTTAGATGATACTACTCTGGTAGGACACACCCTCCAAACAAAATTCGGTAGACCTCCCTGACACAGGACCTCCCTGGGCCGGGCATCTCACCTCTTTCTGTCCTTGCCCCTCATTCCCCTCACACAAACCCTGTGGCCCTATATATGCCCCATGCTTTTGTGGTGTCATTATTTGTGATTCCATTTCCAAAACATGCATAGTGGCTTAAGTGTATCTCATGACCATGGCATGTTGAACCATGACTATGGTGATATGAACACAGCCCTTTGTTCCTTTAAGACCCTTATGAGTAGAAGCCTCACCTGGACTTCATTGCTGTGGTGGAAAGTAGAATAGCCTGCCCATGGAAACTGGCCAGGTATTCAAATTTGACTTGACATATGGTATCCTCTTTTACTTGCTAAAATTGACAGTATTCTTTGGAAGACCTTCTTTAAATTGCTTATTGAGTAAGTAATTTGAGAGCCATGTCTAGGCTCAGCCTCTCTGTCATGGTCAATGGGATGTTGTACTGTCGAGCTAGAAGTCACACGCTGACATTGATTTGAGACCCTGGCATAGCTGGTCTGAAAACACACCAGGCCAGTGCAGCTGGGCTGGAGGACAGGAGGAAAGGAATTTTACAATGTGACAGAGTCTCACAGAGGATCCTCTTCTCTTCTCTCTCTCTCTCTCTCTCTCTCTCTCTCTCTCTCTCTCTCTCTTGTATGCACCTATAAGTGCTCTATCATGAATTAAAAGGAGAATAGTATGTAGATAAGTATTTGAGCCTGATAACCATTAATTTGTTCATTGCTCCCTCTCTTTTTTATTACACCATTCTGCTAAAGTGTATTAGGTAGCAGAAAGCCCACCGTGTGGAAGGAAACTAGTTCTTCAGTTTCTTAGGAAATGGTTGTGAATATTTACTGACTGATCAGGTTCAGAGCTTTACAGATTACTAATTGTCGTGCTACAGCTTTCTTGATATCTGTGTTCATCTTTCAGTCAAGTTCGTGACATCTATACTTAGTGCCATAGGAAAGCATAGGGCCATTTGCATCTACTCAGTGGTCAAAGCAAATTAGGGGAAAAGGATTCATATAATCCAGAATTACATTCTGGATTAATGGTTTTGGTATTTTTATTTTGTACTCCAGATTTTAGCGTGAGCATAATAGGACATTAAAGTTATTACAGTCTTTCTCCTTGCCAGCTTCTCACAAAGTAAAGATGCCAGACTTGGCTCAGATTTGAGCAGTGTCATGCTTCTGCCAGTGAGCTGCTGTTCAAAATGAGTTCCTTAGGAAAAAAGCCACAAAGAGAGCTATACTTACTCAGTGTATTTTCTTTGTTTTCTTTTTCTTAATAGAAGGATGGCTCGCTGCCATGTTTGTTGTTTAATGTTATAGAGGTTTTACTGTACTCTGCTGGTGATTGTAAGAGTGCTACATTTTGGCTAACAAATGTGGAAAATGTGATGAAAATGCCCTATGTTGTACATTTCTCTGAATAACATGTTTATATAACATGCTAAATGCTTCTGTTAAAGAATTGCTTTCCTGAAGTTACAAATTCCATTCCAGATTTTGGTGTTACTAAAGTGTGCTGTTGAATATTCCAAATTATTTAGGTATTTTAAAAGCATCTTTAACATTTATCTGTATACACTATTCTTCTTGAAGTTGGACCTCTGAAAGATTCAGGATTCTATCTCTGGATAACCCTGTTGATTTTATTACTATGCCTACCAGGCACTGAACGGGATTATTTAAAGAAATTTGTCCAGGTTTTGTATTTTGGAGTAAATTATATTGATATGACCATTCAGATAAATCACACCGACAGAATAGTGAATTTGTATTTGTAGTTATAAAATGATAGTGGGCTGTGCTAGCCCTATCTGGGAGCCCTGTCACCTCACTTTTCTCTCTGGCCTGTGGACTTTAGACTGAGTCCTGGCTTTCCCTCAGGGGCCTGGCTCTGGCTCGGCCCTGGACCATCCAGATGTCTTGGGTAGCCTCTGCTCTTCCATCTCGGTTCCAGCAGCTCTCCCCTGGACTGTACCCTCCAAAGCTCGAGACTGTTTCCCACTGTCATCTAGATGTGTTGCTGGCACTGTCCTGAGTCCGCGGGGCATGCCTTTTCCACAGCCTGTCCCGTGCTCAGTGAAGTCACAGCACTTGGTGCTGTGGTCACTTAAGCTCCCAGCCTGGAACCTGTCCTCGATGTTCCTCCCTCACGTCCCACCCCCCTGACCACTGCCTCCTGCAGGTTACGTCCAGTGCAGCCTGTCCTTTCCCTTGTCATAGCCTTTACTGTAGTTGTGCCGTCACCATCACTGACGTGGGCAGTTGCCGTAGCTGCTCACTGGATTCGCTGCTGGTTCTTCTCATGCTTCTAGTCCAGGCTCACCCTGAGGTCATGGCCCAAGTGCTCACGGAGAGACTTCGGGATGCCGCACATCCTTTGGAATTAAATATCAAAACTAAGTATAAGTGTAGAGACATTTTTATGGTCATTACAGTCTTAAAGATTTTATGAATCCCAAATGATTAAGGACTGCTTTTAAGTTTTTCTTTTCATAGGGCTTCTTTGGTAATCTTGTGATGTCACTCTCTTGCTTAGAGTTTTTTTTAGTGAGTCCACGTTGTAAGATGAAAATGGAGACTTGATGAGCCTGCCGGCTTGTCATTCCTGAACCTGCTCCTGCCTTCCCTCTCCCTTTCAGCCCAGCTCTTTGCACCAGGTGACTGAAATCCTTGCAGTCGAGAGTGCACCACCCGTCGTGGCCCTCCATGTTCTGCTGTAGTGTTCCCTCTGGCTGAGATGACTGGGACCCACGCTCCTTTATTCATCCGTTTGCTTCAGATGTCACTGTCTCAGGGCTGTTTCCCTTTCCACTGGCTTCCATCTACATTTATTCAACTTACTTCAGTCAACACTATCCTCTGCACTAAAATTTCTTGCTGCTGTTGAACGTGTCCTTTGCTGAGCCTGTGATTTTCCGTAGTGTTTTCAGAGTCTGGCACGTAGGCCTCAATGCATGCTAGTGAAAGGAGACTCCCTTAGAGCGGCTACCCCTGAAAACGGGTCCACGTGACCTGTGGGCCTTGTCATGTAACCATACGTATCCTCGACTTTTGATCAGTTACCTAAAGTCTTTGAGGGACTTGGTTCTTCTCCTCTTCTTGTCCTTGAGACTCGATCAAGCTGTGGCCCTTCATTGGGTCCCATGATAGCCGATACCCTGTTTTCTGTGAGGTTCTCCTGTTGTTTTTCTGCTTAACCTCCTTCTCATCACTCAGAAATTGCTTGTACCAGCCAGAGTTCTTAGTTGTAAGCAATGGAAACTGAGTCTGGCCAACACAACAGTCTTGGTCTGATATAACAGAATATCACAGACTGGGTAATTTCTAGTGAAAATTTAGTTTATTTCTTACCGTTCTGGAGACGACGAAGTCTTAAGGTTGAGAGGACTACTGCTGGGCAAGGTCATCTTGCTGTTTCATCCCACGGGGAAATTGGAAGGGAAGAGGAGGGGAGCTAGCGGGGCTGAACTTGGGCTTTTCTGATTTTTGATTAAATGAGAGAGAAGTTTGGCAAGATCTCACCATGTCACAAATCTCCCGCCCCAGCCTCCCTGTTAGCTAAGACCACAGGTGCACAGTCACTCCCAGCCTGTTTAGGTTGGTCTGGGAATTGAACTCTGGTCTCCCATGTGGCCTGAGCCTTTAAGTAACAGCCTCTAAGCAGCACACACCACCATGGCCGAATCCAAACTTATCATTTTATTAGGAGCCTTCTTCCTCAGTAACTAATCCACTTTGAGGGCAGGGCTGTCACGACCTGTCACCTCTCAAAGGGCCCACCTCTCACACTGTTGGCATGGGGATCACATTTCTAAGGGGACACGTTCAGACTACAGCCCAAATTCAACTAGAAAGTTACTGATTACTGATTGGTTATTGGGAAACTAAGATTGCCAGGAAGGCTGAAGAACTGGACCAGCCAGAAGGGGAGGAACACGGAGACCCCCCGGTGAAGACGATGCCAGCACCCGTCAGAAGCACAGAGGAGACAACTCTGCACTGTCACTAGCATGCAAAGCCACACCGTGTTGCTCCCTCACCACCCCTACTGGTGACCTGGTAGCATGCACATGTACACGCCCCAGAAACTGGGCATTGCTGTATGCTGGGCCAGGAAGCTGCCTCCTGCTCTGTCTCTGTTGTTACTAATGAGTCCAAGAGCAGGTGCACTCGATTGGCAGGGTCACATGCCAGTGCCCTGGTGCTAGGCACTTTCAGCCTCTCTGTTTGGAAGCAGAGCTATCTCCTGTGACACTCGAGACATGAGGAGTTAGATTCCTGAAGAGGGCCAGGGGCCCACCAGCTGAGTGGACGGACAGGTGGTCACCACCCTGCTGCTTCCATGCTTAGACTGGATGTGCTTCAGGAAGATCATCACGTTATGAGGTCATTTACATACACGGTGAGCGTTCAGGGCATGTTCTCGTTGTGGTGTCTCGGGCAGTGAGGTGGGAGAGTACTGTAATACCATTTTACACGGAGGGAGACATGGAAGGTCTAGGCAGAGAGGCAGTGTGGGCTCCGCCAGGGGCCATTAGCTGAGAAGCAGAACCGCGGTGTCTGACCTGGAGCCCACGCGGGCCCTCCCCACCGCACCAGCCTAGGGCTGTGGTGCCCCGGTGCAGGGCTGCGAGGGTCTGGGGGGAGTGTCCATGTCCTGCCCACATGCACAGAACCTCTTGCAAATAACTGACATGCCTAGTAGCATATCTGGTTCTGCGAGGGCGAATCTGGCATTTCGTATTCCCGTTCTGCCTGCTGGTGTTGTTGAACATCATAACATCTCTCTGGTTGACTGAAGCCATATGCCACTCAAATGGAACCTGTACTTGGGCATTGGCCTGACAGTCGCTCAGCTGTGGAGTACAGCAGTAAAAATGATGAAAACTGTATCTGGTCATTAGGCCAGTGGGATTGATAAACACTTCCGTGGCTCTGCCCCACAACTCTCCACTCCGGCAAGTGGGTGTACAGTAGAGTAAGCTTTGCACTTTTCTCCCCTTGTGAATTGTGTATTTGTTTCACACTGGCAGATTACTGAGAATCCAAATAGATGAGCACTTTAAAAGATTTTAACAATGGAAAATGTATTTGGGGAATGAACTTCCTCAAACCAAGAGATACGAGATGTTCTTTCTCATATCATGTTAAAAACTTCTGCAGACTCTTAAGAATTTTAAGAGTAGATTTCCCGTTATAGCAACAGCGGATTAATATCTTACTGTTTTTGTAAAGTATTACAAGGTGTGTCTACATGTCAGTGTGGGGCTGCGGGTAGGTAGCGGCCCTGTGTCTCACACTAGTGATCTTCCACATTAGCAGGAGAAAGAAGGTCAGTGTGTTCACGACAGTGGGAGAAAAGCAAAGCCCACCTGCACCGACCGAAATCTCAAGTCCTCTCTGCAGCAGCAGATGGCAGACGATAGCCAGGGAGAAGGACCCTCCCAGCAGGAGATGTTGAAGCTGTTCTCCAGGGGGCTGTGGGCCCCTGGGAGCCCAGGTGCCTGCCTGACTGTATGTTTGAGATCGCCGTGGGGGCCAGGTGGTAAGAAAGCAGGTTAATGTCACCCAGAGGACAAAGCTCATAGTGAAAAGAGAGGAAAAACTGGGGTGGAGAGAGATCATCTGGGGGAGGGAGGCATCGTAGAGTGAGAGGATGTCCCTGTCACTAGTAGGGGGATTTGGAGGGAAAGAGGGGTGTGTAGGAGAAAGCAGGAGGAGGTAGAACACAGAACAGTGAGAATGGAGGACCAGAGAAAGAAACAGGGAACAGGTGCTGTGAGTGCATTCGAGACAAAAGCTCGCCACAGCGCATTTGTAGGATGTTGGATTAAGGTGGTATTGTGTTTAAACTGTCACACATAGTGTTCTATATATAGATTAAGAAATGTTTATACGAGTGGCCCCATGGTTACATGCTGTGCAGAGGAAGCCAGACCCCACACGACTGATCAGGGTTCAAGTCCTGGCCCTGGGGGTTGGAAAAATTATGTTTGGGGTTGCATGGGCACATACCCAGGATTTTGAAGGGATGGAGAATTAGAGGTAAAGCATTGTGGTATGACCAGGCCCTACTTAAGGGTGTTTTCTTTCTCTAACTCTTCTGCATGTATTCTATGGCATTTAAAAAATAATATTGTAGTAAAAAGGACATGTTTATAATGATTTTAAAAGTTTTGGTATAAGTTTACAAAAGGAAAAAATATATATATTCGTGGCTTTTGGTGGATGGTAGTTACTAAGCTTTCATTATTTTAGAAAATAGTTGTTAAATTTGTATAGCAAACAGAAGTTTTAAGTTGAAAACAGTTTACATAGTCATTTTCTCATATTTCTTTTTTTTTTTTTTCTTGGAGAAGTTTTTGCTATAGGGTGCGTGCGCTCGCCAGAAAGACAGAGAGAGACAGAGAGATAGAAAGCGAGAAATCACCCCCCCCAGAGGAGATGGCCACGCCGCAATCCCTTCTCCTTTATTCTCCTCTTGGGATCTTGGGCACGCACGCACACGCGCCCTGCGTGAATTTAAGCCACAGGGTCCGGGACTCGAACTGCGGTCAACTACATGGGAGTCCAGCGACATAGCCCTTACGCTAACTGCTGTCCCTCTCATATTTCTAATGTAGAGAAAAGGGAGGCCGAAGAGAAGGCTTTAGACGTTTGTACTGCTTTATAAGCTTGGCAGCAGGTCAGACGGGTATTTGAGAAGCAGCGACCTCTGAGTCTGCGAGTGACAGTGTCCCTGGGCCTGTCGGAGTTTCCAGAGCTTTGCCAGGTGACTTGGCCCAAGTCAGTGCTGCCCTGTACCCAACTCCTCCTCATGCCACCCCAGCAACCCCACCTCCAAGTGTGGCCTAGAACAGCCTCTATGGGCTCTCGGAACCTCAGAAGGCAGGTGTCTGTTAGTCGGGGCTGACTTGGGGAGTTGCAGCTTGGTACTAGGGAAACTTTCCAAGTGCTTGTCTGGACCCACATTGGTGTCTAGTATGCATGTATGTATTTGAAATATTTGTTATACCACACTTGAAATTCTGGCCTACTGTATGTGAAGATATTGCATAATTTTTAGTAGTTTTTCAAAGCTTTGGAAAATAGTTGCTGTGCACGCACACACATGTGCATATATATGTATATAGTGTTACATATATTCAGGCCTTTCTTTAAAATTAAAAAAAAAATTTTAGGTTTTTGCCATGGGGTGCATGCACTTGCTGGAAAGAGACAGAAAGACAGGTGAGAGAGAAAGTGAGAAATCATCTTCCAGAGGGATGGCCATGCTGTCTTCTCCCCCATTCTCCTCCTGGGTTTTAGGGCATGCACACTCACATGCCTGGTATGATTTTTCAAGCCACCGGGTCTGGGACTCAAACCATGGTCGGCCATGTGGGAATCCAGCACCTTAACCACTACTCTACCTGCTGTCCCACAGGCCTTTCTATTAACATCTGCACACATGGTATATTGTCTTCAATTTTACATCATTCACTTATCAGGGAGTCAAAGGACGGCCTGGGTTTCTGCACCTCGATGCTCACTGCTTTCCATACTCAACATTAGAATTTCAGTCTAAGGGGACACATTGGTGTTTGTCTCAACTTGTCCATGTCACATTGAGGTGGAGCGATCCAAATGGTAGATAGTCCTTGAAATTGCCTCGTGGTTTTCATGCCTGGTTTGACTGGCGGGCTGTAGCACGTTTCCCTCTCTGTCCGTGGCGTCTTTGGATGAGTACTACCAAGAAGCATTCTTGGCTGATGCTGTGGCGGAGGCAGCGTTCTTCACTGTGTGTGGCAGTGGGGAAACTCTGTGGGGATTAAGCATCCACAGCTGATGTTTACGAATTAACTAGCCTCAATAACCGGGGGTCACTCTGCTGGTGTTTTAAGTAAAATGCACCGATGTGTTCCAGAGTCCCTGCCATACAGCCCGGACTGTTGAACGTCTGCTGTGCATTGCATGGCCTGGGAGTCCCCTCTCTGTCGTCTCCTCACACTGCCCTGAGCTGGCCCTCATCGTGGTCCTTTCGTCCCCACCCGGGTTGCCACTGCTCAGCCCAGAGTCCTCCTTTTGCTCTTCTCTGTTGATGAGAGTCCAGTCCTTCCACCAGGCCCCGATCAAAGACTTTGGTCTGAACAGCATTCCCTAGGCTTCTAGAGCTCACTTCCCCCAAATCCTCCAGACAGCTCACCTGCCCCTTCTCTGCCGCGCACCTTCCCAGCTCACTGCCCGGACTCTGCCGTTCCCGCTCACTGCTGCCTATGAGCTATCCACAGGTATGTGCGGGGATTTTGCCTCGTTAGTCTGGTGTGCCCCATCGGCAGGGCCTGGAGGGTTCCGTGGTCACAACTCATGGTCCGGTAAGATGTCGAATCAGCATATGGGACAGAGTGGGAAATAGGGAGGTGTTTGAAATTCATTTGGGAGAAAAAAGCATGGATGCAGGTCCAGCCATCTCGGAGCCGCAGGAACTGCTGCTTTCATCACCAGTTGGCTACTTCCTTTCAGACATTTCAAGAGACCTCTGTGTGAAAGGGCTGATTCTCACCCCTTTGTAGGATTGGCACGGGGCTAAACGAGACCCTCTGCGCGCAAGCAGCTCAGAACGCTGTAAAGTTCTGTGTAAAGGGCAAACAGTTGCTATCGCCATGAGTGTTAGTTTTTGGTGGGGGAAGCGGATATTAGTGAAAAAATACTGTAATGAAGTTTGCCCGGTAGTTACTGGGGTACATCTTTTAGGAGGAAGCTCAGAGCCGATGAGGTTTTCACAGCATTTTGTGTTTTGGGGGCTTTTATGTCAAGGCCTCAGGGTAGAGAAAAAGTACGGTTCTGATTAAATCTGGAAGAGGAACCTAGAGAGAGGGAGAGGTCAGTGGCCTCCTTTCCGCATTCTCTGAGGCAGACCCTCGGTTAACTGTGGGTTAACTGTGGCCATAGTGTCTCCCAGTCCCTGTGGCCTGCCAGCTGGGGTTCCCCATTCTCAGAGCTGCTCTCTCAGTGGTCTCTGGCAGTCTCAGACCTCCTTGTGAGCTCTTGGTTTCCCCATTACGTGTTAACTGTCTTCATTTTTCCTAACAGTCTTGCAAACTTTGGCTCCTAGCTGTCATTTTTAAATTTTTTCTTTTTTCCTTGCAATTTGTTTTGGAGACTACTAGGTCCTCTGTCCTGTAGAATTTCTCACATTTTGAAAATTATTGATTGCATCCTCCTAGCGATTGACTGATTTTGCTGTAGGGCATGTGCACTTGCCAGAGAGAGATAGAGAAAGTAAGAAATCACCCCCAAGGGGAAGGCCACACTGTAGTTCCTTTTCCATTCTCCTCTTGGTGTTTCAGGAATGCCTACACACATACCTGGCATGTTTTTCAGTCTCCTGGGTCCAGGACTTGAACCATGCTATCTGCTCTGTGGGATCCAGCTACCTTAACCACCACACTACTGGTTGGCCTATGAAATTTTTAAGAATCATTTCTCTATAGCAGTTGTTTACCTGAATATTCGTACACACTGGGAGAAGAACTCACTGTTGGAATTACTCCAGGAACTCAGTGATCAGGATTCCCTCAGTCAGGGCTGCCGGAGTCCTCCCTGGGTGTATAGACTGCCTTGTCTCTGTGATGTTTTGCATTTCTTCTTTAGGACTCCATGTGGAAAATCAAAAGAAGTCATAGCCCTTCTTCTGTGACCTTTTTAATTTTACTTCGATGTCTTAGTCTTTGCCTGGCTGCCTCTGGAGTTCTCCCATCCCTCACTTCCTTTTCTCCAGCCGTCAGTTCTATGTGTGTTATCTGTGGTGCTGTTTCTCACTCATTGCTCGCCGCAGCATGACCTTGGTCTCCCATCTCAGCTCAGGACTATGACCTGAGCTCCGGCCACCTCTCTCTTCACCTCTTCTTGCTTTGACACTTGATTTGTTGTAGGAGTTGCTTCTTCCTCCACTCCTAGTAGTAGGGATTGGAGGCAGGCGATTCTATTGATGATACGGGATATTTTTGGATAGTCAAGATAAAGTAGACTTAGAACATGATCTGTTTGCAGAACCATCTGATAGAACATTGAAGCCACAGGTGAGTGGCTTGCCTATGGCACACAGCTCTTCTGTATTCCATGAAATACTTCACCACGGAAACAGTGGGGCTTCTGAGCAGGGCCCCAGAAGCTGCCTGCAACTAGGCCAGCCACTCAGAAGTCCTTCTTCAAAGGGCATTTCTGTGGGAGCATTAGGACCCGGAAGGATGGCACACTCAATCCATAACTACTGATTTGTCCTAGAAGCAAGGTAGACCCCACGTGTGGGGTGGCCATAGTTGGTTACAAGGATGGCTGGGGCATTTCTAGGTTTGTTAGGCTGCGGTCAGTGTTGGATGGGAATACATTGGAAAGAGGTTCAGAGTTTCTAGAGCCACCAGGTAACCAAATGATGGTGTTGCTAACTATTTTTTTTCTGGCAGCCGGAAATAGCTGTGGATTTTAAGTTATTTTGAGTGATTATTGAATGTAGCATCTCTGGTCAGAAAATACTGTTATTGGTTCTTAATTCCTTATATCAATACCTTGTCTTGACCCAAAGGAAATCCTCTTTACCATACGTTGGTTTACCTTAAATTTTTTTTTTAATTGACAGAGGATGTGTGTATACACACACACACACACACACACACACACACACACTCACCAGAGAGAGAAAGAGAGAGAGAGAGAGATCTTTCAGGGTGTCATGCCACAATTCTTTTTCCTTCATTTCTCTGTCTCGTCAGGAGTTTGGGCTCACACATGCCTGGAGTATTTTTCAAGCCACTCTCAGCCAAGCGGGATCCAGCTTCCTCTGCATGGAAAGGACAGTCTGAGACTCTTATTTATGTTGAAGTATTGTCATGCGGGAAGGGCGATAATTATTATTTAAAAAAAAGATTTTCGGGGGACCAGCAGTTAGCGTAATGGCTATGTCGCTAGACTCCCACGTAGTCGAACGCGGTTCGAGTCCCGGACCCGGCAGCTTAAACTCACGCCAGGCGCGTGTGCGTGCGTGCCCAAGATCCCGAGAGGAGAATGGAGGAGAAGGGATTGCGGCGTGGCCATCCCCCCTGGGGGGTGATTTCTCGCTTTCTGTCTCTCTGTCTCTCTCTGTCTGTCTGGCGAGCGCACGTGCCCTATAGCAAAAACCTCTCCAAAAAAAGAAAAAAAAAAGATTTTCAAAATGTATATTTTAGAATGCCTATTTTTAACATTTTGTTAATACAAATAGAGAAGAGATGATGGAAAGAAATGAAACATTTAATTTGTTTAAGAAACTACATTAAGTAAATCTTCCTCCCTCTCCCACCTGCACTGGGTGTCTTTCCATTAGTGATTTTTTAAAAAAAATTAAAGCATATGTGTAGGTGCATGAAAAGCACGGGGTCTTGTCATGTTGTCATCTCCTTTCCCAGCCATCCAGCTCCTTAGACTCCTGGGCACCAGGAGCCCTGTTTTTCAGCCTGACCCGAGTATCTGAACCTATGGTTGCCATGTTGCTTCCAGTCTTGCAAGGCACCTGCATTACCGCTGCACCACAAGGGCTGGGCCCTATATTTTTTCCTGATTGATCTTTTAGGAATATTTGGTACATGTTCCATCTGATGAAATAAAAAAATTGCTGATCATTTTTCTCAAGGGAAATAATTAATCTGTTTTTAACAAACATTTATTTTGAAATATGTTAAAATTCAGGAGCTTTAATATTTTTTCCAGAAGTACCATTTATTCATACTGCTGCAACCCTAAAATGGAACTGTTAATGATACCACAAGCTTATCACATGAGTTAAATCTGTGTGCCAACTGACTCAGTGAATACTCCTCTGCCTGCTTTTGCCTGGAGTACAGGGTGTCCATGTTGATAGAAATTTTGTGTCCTAATACTTCCTAAACTAATCTAAACCATACATTAAAAAAAAAAAAAATCAGATTTTACAAGTTAAAAGAAAATGTGTGCGTTTCTCATTGCTGCTGTTCTGCTGCTTTCGCCCTCCTTCCCACTCCTGCCTCTCAGGCCTTTGGCTCCCAGAGCTCCTGGGTGCTCTGCTCTGCTCCCCATCCGGAGCAAGGCCTCCACAGTGTGTTCTGTCTTCTCATCTGGTCTGTGTCTCTGTCACTCTGCATGCTTTACTTCCTGTCACGTCCCCTCCTTCCGCCAAACACCGAGTGTCACGGAGAGCGGGTGAGCATATCTATCCATTACGATGACGGATGTAATTTTTCAGATTTCCTAATCCTCGACCCCTGAAAGACCAGGTTGAATCAGTAATCGCTGGTGGTAAAGTAACTCTTGCTAAGGGCGCCTAGGCTTAGCCAGTGTAGGGTTTCCATCTAAAACAACAGCTCTGGGACCCAGCAGATGGCATAATGGTTATGTCCTGGACTCACACATAGTTGACTATGGTTCAAGTCCTGGACCCAGTGGCTTAAAACTCATGCCAGGCGTGAGTGTGTGAGTGTGTGAGTGTGTGAGTGTGTGTGTGTGTGTGTGTGTGTGTATCCAAAATCCCGAGAGGAGAATGGAAGAGAAGGAATTGCAGGGTGGCCATACCCCCTGGGTGGTGATTTCTCACTTTCTATCTCTCTGGCAAGCATATGCACACTACAGCAAAAAAACAAAACAAAACAAAAAAAACCTCTCTCTTAAACACACACACACACACACAGCAAATCTCTCTCTTAAACACACACACACACACACAGCTCAGAGGTCCAGTCGATGTCTAGACTATGCAGTGGATATGTTAGTAAGCATCCCTTCCCCTCTCCCCATTCTCCTAACTCAAATTATGATCCAGGGAGTAAAATGCAGGAGTTAGGTTTTCAGCCGTTGATGTGCTTGTGTAGTCTCTGGTCCCATCTTTGTGTGGGGGACCCAGGGTACAGTCACTGCTTTATAAGAGGGTGAGCTAGTAGTAGAAATGTCTTGGAATGCAAAAGATACCTTTATTTGTAAGGTCATTCTTCATTTTGTTTACAAGTGCATTCAGAAAGCCAGGGCAAAAAAGTAAAATGAATTATGCTTATTTGGAGCCTGTTCTGTCCCTGGCCTTTAGGGGACAGGCCTGCTGACTGCTCGCTCCCCGTGTCAGTATCTGTAGCCTCCTCTCAGGGAGGGGGCAGTAGGGTGACAGTATAGTCCCAGTACCAGCTCCTCCCAGGGGACTGTCTATTTTGGGTTCTGCAGTCTGCTTAATTCTCAGAGTCCCAGAGGAAGAGATTAAGAGCCAGGTTTGGGTTTTAGCCACAGCCAATCTGTGGAGAAGTCTTGACTCTTGCATTGCCATTGCTATTAAAAAAAAAATCTTACGGTGCACTTAAAATTGTTTATTTTTTAAAAGATCGTGTATTAAAATAATGCAGTTTTTGAAATTTTCATTTTTGAGGGGCTTGATGACTTTCTGCTCATTTTCATCGGCTTTGTTACCGAAGGTTTATGTGGGGGATGGGGAATGAGAGAGAGAGACAGGATATAAAATAGAAGCAGCTAGCTACCCTACCCCCCTTACCCGCAAGGGTCACGCTATTTTTTTTGGCCTCTTTTGAATCTATCATTAAAAAAAGAAACAACTGGGAACCAGCAGTTAGAGTAATGGCTATGTCGCTGGACTCCCACGTAGTCGACCGCGGTTTGCGTCCCAGACCTGGTGGCTTAAAACTCACGCCGGGCGCGTGTGCGTGCGTGCCCAAGATCCCGAGAGGAGAATGGAGGAGAAGGGATTGCGGCGTGACCATCCCCCCTGGGGGGTGATTTCTCGCTTTCTGTCTCTATGTCTCTCTCTGTCTGTCTGGCGAGCGCACGCGCCCTATAGCAAAAACCTCTCCAGAAAAAAAAAAAAAAGAAACAACTTCAAAGGCTGTATTTAAGACACTCATGTGCACACTTGTACATGTGTGCGCATGCATACATGTGTGCGCTCGTACAAACACACGAGTAATACATATGCCTGGCATAAAATCCCCAAGGTAGAGAATGACTACTGCCAGTGGTCTCCCTCCTGCTTTCCCACCATGGAGCCCCCCTCAGAAGGTCCCAGTTGCTTGTGTGTTCATTGGCTCTCCTTAAATCCTAGTCCTCGTCAGCTAAGTACCCATTTTGTGCTGTCCCCCCAGCCCCTGTTTATCTCAAAGAGAACAGTCTTCAATCTAGCATTCACTGCACGCGTTCCAGGCATGCGGCCACAGCCGACATTGCAGCCTCAGCAAAGGTTATCGCTTTAAAATTCTCTGAAATTCCCTCTGGCACATCCATTTGGCAGCTGGGTTTATATAGGAAAGTGGTGAAGCTCTTGGCTTCTCTGTTCGTGCTTTATAAAAATAGAAATCTTGGCCAGAAGGGCAGATAGGCAAGAAGCGCCTCTGTAATTCCCACCAGTTCTGCTTCCTGAGTATTTTCTGCGTTACACGGTAGTAAGCAGCATCCTTACCACGTGCCTGTGGACCAAGTGGGTGGTTTTAAAAAACAGGAACATACTGTAGCCTGCCACTTATTTTAAAGTCTTATTAGAAAACCCTGCTGTTCCAACATGTGTGTGAAGTACGGTTATACTGTTTTGACTTGAATTTGAAATCTCTGTATGCTGAAAGACCAAAACAACTCAAAAGATTTTATTCGCTGATTCAAAATTACCTGTTACAGTGTGGACAGTCAAATTTTGAGAAAGATGGGAAATCCAAATTGCTTTTCAGTTAGATGTATTTCTTACTAAATAAGTGACATCGGTGTGTGCTTTTGCAGGCAGCTGTTTTGTGAATAGTGACAGCCCGACCCCGGTGAGGTGGCAGCCAGGTGTTTTTATTGTCTTGTTGCTTTCTCTATTAAGAGCAGATAGTCCTCTTGGTGCTGCCGGTTATCTCTGAAGCCGTGCGTTTCCTCCACATACTGTGACCTCCCCCAAAGTAGAGCTTTATGAAGCCATGGCCGGGCATTCCTGTGCTTGGGATTTGCTTAAAAATGACTGCATAGGGACCAGCAGATGGCGTAATGGCTACATCACTGGACTCCCACATGGTTGACTGTGGTTCATATCCCGGACTTGTCTACTTAAAACTCACTCTGGGTGCGTGTGCATGCCTGCCCAAAAATCCTGAGAGGAGAATAGAGGAGAAGGGATTGTGGCATGGCCATCCCTTCTGGTGGGCGTGATTTCTCACTTTCTGTCTCTCTTTTTCTCTCTCTCCAGTGAGTGCATGCACCCTATAGCAAAAATTGCTCTTATAAAAAAAAAAGAGAGAGAGAGAGAGAGAGAGAGAGAGAGATTGTGTGTTTGGTATGAAAAATACTTTTATTTTTAAATTTTATTTATTTATTTATTTTTCAGGGATTATTTTTTTTGTCACAGGGTGTGTGTGCTTGCCAGAGAGACAGAAAGTGAGAAATCACCTGTCACGCCGCAACCCTGTTTCCATTTTCCTTTCAGGAATTTAGACATGCACGCACACGTGCCCAGAATGACTTTTAAGCCACCGGGTCCAGGTCTCAAGTGGTGGTTGACTACGTAACCATTACACCATGTGCTGGTCCCTTGATTTTGTTTTTAAATGTAATATGAATTTATATGTAAATATTGGTAAACTAGATGTCAAAACTTTCATATTAGAAATTAATGCAGCTTCTTTTACTGTTAAATTGTTTTTCCTGCTTTTATTATTATATAAATAGGGCATAAAAGCTCACTGGTGAAAATTTAGGCCCTGAGATGACTTATGAAAAATTTTAGGCTGCTCTTTTTAAAAATCTGCCAAAGGGTGCATGCACCCGTGGTGAGAGGTAGTGGGAAAGAGTGAGAAAGAACCCCCATGGAGTTTGGTCATGTTGCAGTCCCTTCTCTGTTTCACTTTCCTTTCAGGATTTTGGGCACACTTGCTCACATGCCTGGCATTTCTCAAGCTGCTGGGTCTTAGACTTGAACCCCACATTGGGACACATGGGATCTATAGCTGCTTTAACCACGACACCATGGGCTGGCCCTAGACTGCTTTTCTGGGATGCGTATCCTGTTTCTCCATGAAGAGGCAGCATGAATTTATAATTTGTCTCTTCTGCACCCCTTGCCCTCAGCAAATTCAATAAATTGGAATAAGCTGTCTTTTTTTAACTAAAAAAAATTAGATATATTATCTTGTGTGTTATACACATGCTTTTCTCTCTGAAGTTGCATTTTTTTCCCCCCAGTTATGCATCTATTTTATAAAGAAAACACAGTGTAGACTTTATAGATTGCCCTCTGTGGAGTCTTGGGAAGAAAGTGTCTTAAAGTGCATAATTAGGGCACTTGAGTATAAAACTACAATTATACACTTGTGTGTTAATTTTGTGTACAGTAAGAATTCAGTTCAACACTGGTTGTAAATGAGAGGAAGCAGCTACTGCCAGCAAATGGCTGCATTTTATGAATAGTTAAATAAAATCTCCCCTAATTGGCTGACCTGGGAGGAAAGGCAGAGATACCTGTAGTTGGGGGAAGCTGAGAATACAGAATGTGTACAAGAGGTTTCTTTTTTAAAGGTAACTAGAAAAGTGTCTTCTTATTGTTACAGCCATGCTTGCAATGCCTTTAAAATAATTTATAGACTTTAAAAAAATGTATTCATTTGTTAATCTGTTTATTTGTTGTGATGTTCAATTCATTGGATCCGGGACTTGAACCACATTTGGCTATGTGGGAATCAGCACCTTAACCACCACACCACCTGCTGGCCCTCATTCGTGGACTTTTACTTGTTAAATCACAGTGAAGACTAATAAAGTTTTTCTTTTTTTGCTATTTATTTGTTCATTCCATGAGTAGGAGGCACAGCCGTGTGACACAGCGGCACCTCCCAGCAGAGTCCCAGCACTGCGGTCCCTCCCTCAGCCTCAGCCAGCCTGGATCATGGGCACATGTGTACCCACTCAGGGAGATCCCTGGATGCGAACTGACAACCTTCCCGCATGGGTCTGCCTCACAGAGCCTAGCATTTTAGCGCTATGCCACCTCCCATCCCATGAAATTGGTTTAGATAAGTCAATGAAGAGGGAAGGAGGGAGAGGGAGAGAAGGGGGCAGAGAGAGAGAGAGAGAGAGAAAGAGAGAGGTGTGTGTGTGTGTGTGTGTGTGTGTGTGTGTGTGGCGCTTAGCAAGGAGTCTGTGGTCTGATAGAATACAGGCTTTGGGTTGGGGCGATTGACTTGCATTGGTTGGCCATACATTTGTTAATCACATCCTGTGAATTAAGGTGCACTCCTGCAGGTCTGAAGGAGTTAATTTTATGACAAATAAATGATGTACCACTTTACAAAATGGATAATAATGGGCAGAACTTGTTACTCGAAAGAGGCAGCATGAACTGGAAATATGAATTAACTCTAGAAGGATATAAATAAATTCACAGACAGTAGATACACAGTGGTTATTAAGACGAAAGAAAGGCTGTTCAGGACATATCCCTGACTTCTGGAAATTGAGGTCATGAGAGACACTGCCATTTGGTTCTTGCAGCTGTATAGAATATTCTCTCTGCAGAGCACTGGTCTGACCTACTATTTGCTTAAGCTGTGATTTGCTAAATATAGAACAGTTGAACTTAGAATAAGCAGTGAAATATTATAGGCAATTAATACTTGTAAAGAAATCCAGGAGAGATTTTATGTATGTTATTTCATCGTGTTTATGTCTTCATAATCTTACATCGTATTACCTGTCAAGGAAGTTATATAAAATAAATTTTGTTGTAAAAAAAAAGACTTATTAGTGATAACATATGAGAACTTTTTAACATAATTTCTAAAGTCCATATAGATTTATTTTAAAATTTCTTTTCTTTTTTTTTTTTTAGTTTGTTATAGGCACATGAGTTTGTCAGAGAGACAGAGAGGTGGGGAAAGTGAGAAATCACTCCCAGAGGGATGGCCACACTGCAGTCTCTTCTCTGTCTTTTCTTGGGATTTTTTTTTTTTTTTTTTTTTTTTTTGCTATAGGGCGCGTGCGCTCGCCAGACAGACAGAGAGAGACAGAAAGCGAGAAATCACCCCCCAGGGGAGATGGCTATGCTGCAGTCCCTTCTCCTCCATTCTCCTCTCGGGATCTTGGGGCATGCACGCACACGTGCCCGGCATGAGTTTAAGCCACCGGGTCTGGGACTCGAACCACGGTCGACTACATGGGAGTCCAGCGACATAGCCATTAAGCTAACTGCTGTCCCTTTTCTTGGGATTTTAGGCATGCACATACTCATGCCTACTCTTGTTTTTTCAAGCCTACAGGTCCAGGACTCGAACTGCCCAGTGAGTCACATGGGACTCAGCCACCTCAACTACCACCTTGCTGACCCAGTGTGAATTTTAAGCCGCCAGGTCTGGGACTTGAACTGTTGTCGACTACATGGGAGTCCAGCAACATAACCATTACACCATCTGCTGGCCCCACAGATTTTTTAACAATTTTAAGCTACAGGGGCATGTTAAATGATCAAACACATTGGTTATTTTTGTTTGTTTATAAGACAGAGGGTGCATACACTCTCCAGAGAGAGACACTGAGAGAAAGGGAGAGAGCAAAAACACCTTCCAGTGGGGTGTGGTCATGCCACAGTCCCTTCTCCTTGATTTCCCCTTCCTGTGGTTATTTGGACATGCACCCCATGTGCATGGCATGTTTTTCTAGTCTCTGGAGCTGGGATTCAAACTGCGCTGCAGGCCATGTGGGATCCTGCTCTCTTAGGCACTAGGTTAGGACAGGCCTAGTCCTTTTAGGGTTATTAAGAACAGCATGGTTTCTGGCCTGGATGTTCTGTTCAGAACCAGGGCGAAGACAGAAATGGAAGTGGCAGCATGAGCTACGTTGCTTATTCTGTGGTGGTTCACCGAGCCTGATCTTGAGTATAAGACACCTTGTATATTCGGCCAACTCTTCCTTCACCCAGGGTTATATTTTTCTTTTACTTAAGGGAAACTGGATGGAATTGGGAGCTTCATTGTATAATGTGCTCAGTAAGTGCTCAATGTCCATTTGTGGATTTCCTTATAGTTTAAGCATGGAGAAGTCATTTTAGGAAGTTGTGGAGTACTTTTTTCCTTAGACAAGCCATAGAACAAGATTTATTTTTCTTTTTAAATAAGAAAGTGGAAAAAAAAAAAAGGGCACTTAAATTGTTTAGAACTCTCAATTGGGAACTTAGCTTAAGGGACTTTAGAGTATGGAGCAGCTGTAAGAGCCCAACCTTGTAAACTGTATTTATTTCCTCCCAGCACATTATTTCTGACTGGACATGTTGACATAACACAATTTCTTCATGCAGTTGGTTGAACCACGCATCAGCTTAGCATCTGAGTTCCTTGCTGTGGGGAATTTCAGTCTGTCTCTTATGCATGAAAAATAGCGTTTGATCTTTCTGTGAAATCAGAAGCTGGCAGAATTTGCCACATTTGAATGGAATTGTTGTGAACTTAAGTTTTTCTTCTATTTTTTTTTTTAATGCTTTTTGCCTTTCCATTTTGTAGGATTTACCCAGAGGCGCTCACATATATGATGAAAAATAAACAAGTAAAAATTAAGGAGCTTTCTGATGATATAGATAAATTATTAGGATATACTTCTCAGTTACTCTTAGAAAGACAGCAGCAATAAATAATCCAAAAGAAATTGTGTTTTGTTTTAGATTCAAGAAAAGCAGGGTCATTTTAAGGAATGGTGACATTTTGGTATATATTCTTCTAGGCTATTAATTCTTTATGCACATATCATACACAAAGTTTCATATTCAAAAACAGCATTATACTATATAAATGCTTTATAACCTGCTACCCCTTCACACTATCACAATAATCCATTGATAGAACTTGTAGCTATTAAATATATTGGGTTATTGGGGGCATGGTGGCCCCCGCCCTATGGTATATTGAGTTGTCAGAAAAGTTTGATGTATTTGTGTTTTTCTATGCCAAAATGCATCATGACTTTTCTAACAACCCAATATATTATCTGTATGAGAATCATTATTGTTACTGTTATTTTTTAATTTGCTATGGTGCTTGCCAGAGAGAGAGAGTGAGGGAGTGAGAGCGAGTGAGAGCGAGCAAGCCACAATGAGAAAGCACTCCTGCGGTGGGGGTGTGTGACTGTCCTGCAACCCCTCATCCTACTTCTCTTGGGGTTTTGGGCACTGAGGCATGCCTGCTTGGCGTGTTTTTCAGGCTGTCAGGTCTGGGACTCAAACCATGTAGCTGGCCATGTGAGATCTAGCTGCCTTAGCCCCCGTGCCACTGGCTGGCTTGAGAACCGTTATTTTTAATGGCTCTGTATGCTGTTAAACACCCTCACCCTTTTGGGAACCAATCTTTTATTGATGGACATTTAGAAATTTTGCTGTTTCTGTATTTTTGAATAAGACACAGTCCTTTTTACATGTAACTTTGCTTATTTTATAGTGTCTTTAGATAAATTTTCAAAAGTAGAATTCTGGGTCAAAGGAATGCTGCTTCTATACCTATGGTGTCTTAAATCTTATATATTTGTATTTGTCATGATTATATAAATACGCCCAATTGCTCTGAAGTAGTTTGGATTAGGTAAAGTAAAACAGGTGGACAATGTTGATTATTGTTAGCAGTTAAGCATCTATTAGGTCATCGGGAAAGCCATGACATTTTTTTTATGCAAAATGTGGCATGACTTTTCTGACAACCCAATCGAAACAGTCATTATTTGCTTATCAAATAGAAAACTTACATCTAGATAAGGGTTGACTTAAACATAATGAGGCGAAATACATGTTATAGGACTATAAAAGTGCGAGGCCAGCTATTCAGATTTCTGCATTAATTAATATGTATTGCTCAGTCACTAGGTCAGTGCATTATTTTAAAATGAAAAACTTTTTTTTTTTTCATTTTTTTTGCCATTGGATGCATGTACTTGCTGGAGAGAGAGAGAAAGAGGGAAAGTGAGAAACCACCACCAGGGATGATAACCATACTGTAATCCCTTCTCCTCCATTCTCCTTCTGGGATTTTGGGCATATATGCACATGTGCCCAGTGTGATTTTTAAGCTGCCAGGTCTGGGACTTGAACCATGTTCAGCTATGTGGAGTCTGATGCCTTTACCATCATGCCACCTGCGGTCCCTGAGTTGGTGCATCTTTAAACTTAGTGGGAAACTGCTTTCTAGAACTTCCTTACAAATAAAAGGAGGGGGAGAAGATAAAATTTGACTATGTGACTAAGTTGGAATATGAGCAAAACATTTGGGGTATGGTGAAATGAAAAGTGGAGCCTAGAATTAGACGGAAGTTAATACGTGTGTCCTTTATTGAGGCAGTTTACCAAGTGGATCGTTTCTAGCTGCTCCTTCCCTCTCCCACAGTGCTTGGAAATACTCATTTCTTTGCAATTTGGAGTATATTTTTCACCTATGTATGCTCATGGACCAGCTAAAGTTCCTCTTTATTATTTTTAAATAATAATAAACAAAAGTTCTGATCCCAGGCCTTTGCTGAAAATTTCCATTTAGGGTTTTTTTTTTTGTTTGTTTGTTTTTGTTTTTTTTTGGAGAGGTTTTTTGCTATAGGGCGCGTGTGCTCGCCAGACAGACAGAGAGAGACAGAGAGATAGAAAGCGAGAAATCACCCCCCAGGGGGGATGGCCACGCCGCAATCCCTTCTCCTCCATTCTCCTCTCGGGATCTTGGGCATGCACGCACACGCGCCCGGCGTGAGTTTAAGTCACCGGGTCCAGGACGCAAACCGCAGTCGACTACATGGGAGTCCAGCGACATAGCCATTACGCCAACTGCTGGTCCCTGTTTTTTTTTTAAAAAAAAAAAAAAAAAAAAAAACAAAAAAAAAAAAACTGTGCTAATGGCAGGGCACATTTGCTGGTCAGTACTCAGCTAGCTGTTAGTAGCCATGGGCACGTGTGTGCATCAAGTTCAGTGCTTTCTGCTGCTGGATGGAGCTGAACACGTATACCAGGTTTGTATGGGCAAGTGATTTCCATTTTCTAGTGTGCTCTTTGGTTAGTTTACATTTTTATATCATAATAGCTTGCTTTGGTGATAACATCCATTCATTCAGCACATTTATTGTCACTTGTCTCCCAGGAATCCCACAGGACTATGGGGCTGGTAGTCTCGCAGTGCGGACAGATGGTACACACGTGGACACATACCAAGGGCTTAGCTACACCACGGCATCAGAGAACTCCCCTGTCATGAAGCACGTACGAAGGTGGCGGTTGCTCACTTAGTAAGGCTGGTCAGGGACAAGTGCTGAAGGAGGGAGAGGTGTTTGAATCCTCAACTCTCAACGCTGCTTTTGGTACTCAGGAACTGGTAGTTGAATTTCACATGTGTAAGAGCGTGGTGATGGTGGCTATCTTGAAGATGGCTAAGAACTGAGAGAGAAACAAACTCTCAGTAGCTGAAATAGTTTTTACCAAGCTTGAGAGGAAAAGCTCGTATGCTTTCCTCACAGATTAGTTGTCCTCTGGGCCTTCCTCAGCTCAACAACTTGCATGGCTCTCACAGCCCTCACTGCATCAGAAGCACACCTGGGGTTCAGGGCATTCTGGGGTTCTGGGTGAGGACTGAGCTGAGTCCTGAGCATAGCCAAGTGCCTTGCTGGCCTTTGAGAGGCTGGCAGAGCTAAAGTGAGCAGACCCAGGAGCTGACAAAGGAGTTAGTCTGGAGCTTCTGGTAGTAGGCTCTGGGGCCTTCTGTGTACTGTGGTCTAATGTGTTGATTTATGTTTCATAAAAATTATTATTTGTTTTAAGAAGTCTCAGAAAGCCTATGGTATATGATTAGAAACCTACACATAAATGGATGAAAGGAAAAACGACAATAATCATTAAAAAATTATAGTTTAGGGATCAGCTGATGGTCGAATGGTTACCTTGCTGGATTCCCACATGGCCAACTGTGGTTCGAGTACTGGACCCTGAGGCTTGAAACTCACATTGGGCATGTGTGCATGCGTGTGTGTGTGTCCAAAATCCCAAGAGGAGAATGGAGGAGAAGGAATTGCGGTATGGCCATCCTGTCTGGCGGGGTGATTTCTTACTTTCTGTCTGTCTGTCTCTGTCTTTCTAGCGAGCATATGTGCTCTATAGCAATCATCCCTCTCTCCAATGACTAACTAGCAAGCTAACTAACTAACTAACTAACACTTTAGTTCCATGCAGCCGGGGTATTTATTGAGAAATTGGTTTTTAGAGGTAACATGCAGGAAATCTTTAATATCTTAGGGATAACACTACAACCTATAATTTAGGATGTAATATTAGCACCTGTATAGATTTCCAGGTAGGATTATGATATTTCTGGGTACAATACAGGTGAGTATTCCTTATCTGAAATGTTTGACAACAGAGGTATTTTAGATTTTTAAGATTTTGGAGTATTTTCATAAACATGATGAGATATCTTGGAGATGGGGCCCAAGTTGAAACAGGAAATTCATTTTTGTTTCATATACATCTTGTAGACATGGTCTGGAGGTAATTAGTTTTATCCAGTGTTTTCGTACTGTAGTGTTTTGGGTGTGATCTGTCACAGACAGTCAGCTATGGAATTGTCTACCTGTATGTCATGTTGGTGTTCAAAGTTTTGGATGTTGGAACATTTCAGAATTTGGATTTTTGGATTAGAGGTGCTTACCCTGTATCGATATGATTTACCAGAGAGATGAATTAATCGAGAGAGCTTTATTACATAGTTGGAGGTATAAGACAAATACAGGTATGTCTTTGACCGTAATCACACTTCTAAAGTACAACAGGACTTGGATTTAGACTTGAAACATTTCTAACTCAGAATAAGTTTGACCAGAGATTAGTAATCTCTGTTCTGTTGTGGCCCGCATTTAAGGACAGCAGACCAGATCCAGCTGATTGGCACTAACCTCTAGATCTGATGGTTTGTTATAGGTGGCCTCATCTCAGCCTCTCAGAGTGAAGTGCCAGTGAAGTTGGCCCCAAATGAATTAATTAAATTCTGTATTTATAAGGACATAACTTTTTTTTTCTAAAGAGGGAGATTTTTGCTATAGGGCTTGTTGCTTGCCAGAAGGACAGAGAGAGACAGAAAGAAAGGGAGAAATACCCCCCCCCCCCCCCCCCGGAACATTGCTATGCCACAGTCCCTTCGTCCCTTTTCTTCTAGTTTCCTCTTGGGATTTTGAGCACCCATGCACACACATCCGGCATGAGTTTTGAGCTGCTGGGTCTGGGACTCAAACCACAGTAGACTACATGGGAGTCTAGTGTGACATGACCATTACTCCATCTGCTGGTCCCAGCAAGTTGGTTTTTAATCCAAGAAGACATTAGGTAATAAAATAGATGTTTGAGTGGTTTCTCCTCTGCAGTTTGCCTTGTTCTACTGGTCCTGTGGTGGCTCCATTGAAGGTTGCCTTGCTCCCAGCCTGCCCCAATGTGCCGGCGTTCAAATGGATGGTAAATGATTCTCTTAAGTGTGTGGCTGCCCTGGTGTAGCGAGTCCCTGCAATATGTCCTGTTGTTGTCTTGCTTACAAAACAGAGACACCTCACTCCTCAAACAACACTTCCATATTGTGTGTAAGGGTTTTCGTAAACCAGAAAGTCAACATATTAAAGCGCAATTCATAGGGGAGTTGCTGGCTCTGTTGACTGAGCTTTGCAGTCATTTTAACACTGGCAGAAGTGTTATCCTAACTGCTTCAAATCAAACTGCAAAGATGCTTGTGTGAAACAGAGTATTAGATATCAAATCAAACATATGGGTGTTGAATGGGAGGATGTGTGTTGTGGTGGTATACGGTATTCTAGCATGTGGAGTTGTATTTTATGGAAATTCTTTGGCTTGGCTTATGGCAGGGACATAATTCATTATGAGATACCAAGCTGTAAAATAAATATAAGCAAAGAATTCAACTGTGCTGTTAAAGAGTTTTCAGTGCACTTATCTGCTCTGACAACTTAGGTTCCGTGTGACGAGTGGTATCGTGACCACATGGCCACATATTTTGAGATCGTTACTTACAGGTCTTGGAAATAATCTGGATTGAGTTGAAAGAGGCAGGAACTTTAGTTTTGTGTATGTGCGTGTGGGGTTCTCTTTTCTTCCTTGTGTGTGTTATGAATTACTGTGATACTTTGTCTTAGAGGCAACACATTTTAATATTTTCCTCCTTAACCATTCTTCTTTTCCCTCATTCAGTAACTCCATAACGAATTTGGCCTTTGAGTATGTATCTGGCATCATTTTTTGTTTCTTAAGTATGTGGGTTTTAGAGGCTCAAGTTCTTGGAATTCTCAGATGGACCATATTGTGGTATTAACAGAGTGATTTCTCGGTTCTTGTCTCTGGAGTGTTTTCTTGCTGTCCTGATAGCTTGTTATTCTTTGTCATTTCTGCTTTCCCAATTAGAAAAAAAAAGGTCAATAGAGTTCTCATTTGGAAAAAAAAAAAAAGTAAGAAAATACTATCAACGATGTATTTATTATGTGAGAAAAGATTTTCCTCTGAGCAGTTATTCCAAGGGCTCATGTAAATCTGGAATGTGAAGACTGATGTAGAAATTTTAATCAATGTCTTTGGTATTTATGGTACAATACGCTTTGCTGTACATTAACACCTACTTTTTCAACTATGGCAATACTGTCCTTGTGCCCTACTTTCATGTGAACAGCCCTCCTTCAAGAACTCATATGGGGGATCAGCCAGTGGTGTGGTGAAGGCTCTGGACTTGCACATGCCGACCATGGTTTGAGTCCCAGATCTGGAGGCTGGAAAATCATGCTTGGTGCATATATGTGTGTGCCAGAAGTCCTGAGAGGAGAATGGAGGAGAAGGGGTTGCGGTGGCCATCCTCCCTAGGGGGTGATTTCTTACTTTCCTTCTCACTGTTTCTCTGTCTCTCTTCTGTGAGCACACACGTGCCCTATAGCAAAAACCTAAAGAAGAAAAAATTGAAAGAACTCATATTCGTGTGTTTATATACACAATATTGTGTTTATATACACAGTATTGGTTTTTAAAAGGGTTTACTGTGATTATAAAGGAACGTATTTTTAGCAAGCACAATAAATGGACTTGCTAATGTATCTGGTACGTATCTGCTGTAAATGTAATTGCGATGTTCTGACTTCAGTTCTTCTGAACTTAAACACAAACATGCACTAGATAATGCATCCAAACCAGAAACGGCCCATAAAATATTAGCGAGTTAACTTGGAGTATTCTAGTTTATTTTAATTTTGGCTATTGCATGGAAAG
Source organism: Tupaia tana (assembly GCA_026018925.1). Lineage (NCBI taxonomy): Eukaryota > Metazoa > Chordata > Mammalia > Scandentia > Tupaiidae > Tupaia > Tupaia tana. The sequence goes on from JAKSZU010000002.1 coordinate 6,959,708, forward strand.
GGATTGAATATATAATGCTGCTTTGACTATTTTAGCAGAGGCTTTTTTTTTTTTTTTTTTTTTTTTTTTTTTTTTTTTTTTTTTTTTTTTTAATAGATTTCTTGCTATATGGTGCATGCACAGACCTGAGAGATACCAGGACAGAGAAGGAAAGTGAGAAATCACTCCCCAGAGGGGATGACCATGCTGTAATCCCTTCTCTTCCATTTTCCTCTTGGGATTTTGGGCTTGTATGCAAACACCCCATGTCAAGATGCCAGGTCTGGACTTGAACCATGGTTAGTCACGTGGGAGTCCTGCCCCTCAATCACCATGCCAAATGCTGCCCACAGCAGAGGCTATTTTTTAATGTTAATATTAGGTTCTCTTCTCTCCCCCACTAGATTTTCATGATGCTATTAATAGCCAATCTCTGATAAAATGTTTGTTTTAAAAAGGCAAAATCAAATTATCTTTCAACTTATTGATGGTATCAGAGTAGAAGGCAGTGCCAGCATGCCAGTCCTAATGAGGATCGAAAATAATGAATGCAGTTTCTTAGCAAAGAACACACTTCATGTTGCTGAATCAAAACCATATTTGATTTTATTTCATTGCACGCTCTGACTTTCTCATTTGCTTTGCTTGACTTTTTGACAGATGCCACCTCAGTATGGACAGCAAGGTGTGAGTGGTTACTGCCAGCAGGGCCAGCAGACGTACTACAACCAGCAGCAGCCGCAGCCCCCGCACCTCCCGCCGCAGGCGCAGTACCTGCCCTCCCCGTCCCAGCAGAGGTACCAGCCGCAGCAGGTGAGCCAGCCCACCGTGCCCAGGGCTCTGCCCTGTCCTCCGGTCTGTGTTCAAGGCAGACTAGGCTCTCACACATCTCCCTGTCTCATTCTAAACATTATATCTTTGTGGAATAAAGGCATCGTTTTGAGAACATGCAAAAGTATAACCTACTGTAGCTTCCTTCCCTTTCTCCCTCCATGTTTGAGATAGAAGGGTGGGAAGAAGGAGTTTGATAGCCGTCTGCATCGCCGGTTAGTTAGAGCAGAAAATACCAGTCATTTCATGTTCTTTGTCATTTGTCTTCTAATTCTTTCAAGAAAGTGCTCTGCCATGGTAAGGTTTTTCAGGAGAATGGTTTTCATCAATCATTTAATCCTGCCAGTTGGGACATGCATGGTTTTTTTGTCTTGACTTTTTTGTTGTTGTTTTAATGGCAAATGCTGCTTTATCGAGACTCCGTTGCCTTCGACAGTGTTATTCTCCTAAACTAGTTTATAAACAGATGACAGCTTTGGTGACAATATGTTAAGATACTAATGGGAATCCTGTACTTTAAAGTGTATTAAGCAGTTTCTAGTTTCATTTAACCTCATTAAATACTCTTAAGTTATTGGGTTATAATCAGCTGACTTGATTTGTAGAAAAATGGTACATAAGAATTTGATAAAACAAGGCAGTTTCATTTTGCTTTAGAGCTGGTCACTCACGATTGACACGCGAAGGAGCTGAGAGGAAGGCTGTAACTCTGAATCTAGGTGAATCTCGCACATAGCGATTCCTACATGGCCTCGAATTACTTGCCATTTTTATATCTTCCTGTCTCTGTTTCGTAGATGAAGGTGGTGAAGAGAGGAGGAACCTACGTGGCACTGACTTTATTTTTAAAGGGCTACTTCTGTGGCTTGAGTAGATTCTTGTCATTAGCGAGACAGATAAACAAATGGAGCTTATTTTAATCAATTCAGCTGATTTCTTCAGTATTTACTTGGGTTTGTTGGAGTCAGTTTCCTGTGACTTCTTTTGAGTTCTAAATAGTTTATGATTCTAAACAAAGAATTGGGTTGTTGGAAAAGTCATGACCTATCTTTCTGTGGAAAAATGTGTCATGATTTTTCCGACGACCCAATATGTGAAGACCCAATATGTTAAAGCAACAGCTGAGATTCGTGATCTTGTATAGTCTCGATTTTTGCATGTATATTTTCAAAAGTTTGGTAGTATATCTGTTTTTTTATTTTTAATTTATTTTTTAATTAATTTTTTTTTTTTTTAGAGGATTTTCCTGTAGGGTGTGTGCGCTTGCCAGAAAGACAGAGAGAGACAGAGAGACAGAAAGGGAGAAATCACTCCCCAGGGGGCATGGCCACACCGCAATCCCTTCTCCTCCATTCTCCTCTCGGAATCTTGGGCACGCACGCACATGCACCCGGCGTGAGTTTAAGCCATCGGGTCCAGGACTCGAACTGTGGTCAGCTTCATGGGAGTCCAGCAACATAGCCATTATGCTAACTGCTGGTCCCGTATATCTGAGGTTTATAAAAACAGAATGTACATTATTTCAGTTACCTGGTCTAGACTTTTATTTTAAAAAGTGTTTGAAAATTTTAAAACATTTGAATGTTAGTTCTTCTGAAGGTGAGAGAGACTGGTGTCTCGTTTGGGATAAGGTTATAGGCTTTACAAGGGACTTACAGAGCCTTATTGAATTTATCTGTAGACATAGAATGTTTGGTCATGTCTTCAAAATTTATGGATTCAACAGAGATTACATTACTCATTTTACTTCAGTGTGCAGAAATGAATCTCTGATTGTAAAACCAATTTGATTAAGGATTCTGAGTGCCTGTCATTTCCTTCATGACCAAGCTCACAATTTACCTCCTTTATGAAGCATTCCAGCATATGGCAATTAGTTATTTAATATCCTTCACATTTAAATATTTAAAGCATACTACAGGTAGAATCTTATTTTAATGAATGCTATTTTAATGTGCTTATGCTTTGATTGATACTACCATTATTTTATTGATTTGAATACTATAAATTATATGGCAAGAAATGCTATATAATCATGACACTTTAATGTAAATATTGTTATTTTAATATATTTTGAATAAAATCACACATTCTTGAAGTATGTTGGAAATCTTTCTTATATTCATAATCTCTACCTATAGAATGAGGATTTTTTTCTATCTCTCTTAGGTGTATTTATTTATTTCCACAATAGAGAGAGACAGACAGGAAAGAGTGTCCACAGAGTCTTTATGCCGTGATCCACACCCGGTCTGGCCAGTCCAGATCCCAGACTTCACAACCATCGTGCCCAGGGAGATCTTAGCAGGGAAACGCAGGCTCTTTTCCACGGGAGTCTATTCTCATTTTCATTGCATAATGGCCTGATCCCTGAGTATTTGCTTTTACCTTTTATTAAATTCTTTGTGGAATAACAAGGTGGAAGTTGGATACATGTAGGTGGCATAATCTGATGGACCTGTTGGACAGGAGCAGTCCTGGATTTTAAGGAGTTAGATGACCAGATATATTTGGAGTTTCTCTAAGAAATATGATACACCATTGTTGATATAGTTACCACCCCCAAAATAAAAACTGTACCTGCATAGTAAAATGCTGGGGATACGGGGTGTGCAGTTCCGGTAGATTTTTGTCAGATTGCTCCCCTTAGAGGTTGTACCGATTTATCCTCCCACATCCACATGTGAGAGGACCCGTTTTCTACACATGTGCCATACACATGATGTATGAAGCTTCGGGATTTTTGTCAGACGGATAATTTAATTTCTGTTTACACTTGTTATAAGTGATACTGGGTGTCTTCCTATATATATATATTTTTTTTTTTTTTGGAGAGATTTTCGCTATAGGGCGCGTGCGCTCGCCAGACAGACAGAGAGAGACAGAGAGACAGAAAGCGAGAAATCACCCCCCTGGGGGGATGGCCATGCCGCAATCCCTTCTCCTCCATTCTCCTCTCAGGATCTTGGGCATGCACGCACATGCGCCCGGCATGAATTTTAAGCCACCGGGTCCAGGACACGAACTGCGGTCGACTACGTGGGAGTCCAGCGACATAGCCATTACACTAACTGCTGGTTCCCTCTTCCTGTATATTTAAAATCATCTGGGTTTCTTCTTTTCTGGACAATATATCATGTCTTTGTATCTTGGAATTTTTCTGTCTGTTGGTCTTTTAATGTTTGATTTATAAAACTTTTTATATACAGAGAGCTAGGCCCTTTCTTTAGGATGTGTACTAACAACCCCTCTTATATATTTTTTGACATTATTTATGGTGTTTTTTCATGTAGAAGTGGGTTTTCATTTTTAATATTTACATAGTCAAAATTACTAGTCTCCTTGTATGATCTCTGGATTTTATTTTTAGTGGGAGTTTGGAAGAACTTTCATAAAGGAACTCTCCCATGTTATTTTATAGTATTTTCCTATATGCATTTGTACATTACACATACTGTAATCTAGGGAGAAGGGTCTGGTTCGACTTGTTTTTTGGTCCCTCCTCCATGGCTACTTGGTTGTGTAAATACATTTTCTTATATAGGCTATTGTATAAGTTAGGGTTGTGTTGTACTAGTCGGGTCTCTAGAGAAGGAGATGCAGTAGGGTGTGTTTAAATATGTATATAGGAAGAGATTTGTCACAGGGAATTGGTTCATGAAATTATGGAGGCTAGCAAGTCCAAAACCTGCAAGGTGGGCCAGCAGGCAAGAGATGTGGAATTCTGAAGGTGCTGAGGTGCTGACGTAGTCCAAGGGCAATTTGCTGGAGGATTCCCTCTTATAGGTGTTTCCATCTTTTTTTTTTCCTGTTGCTAACAGCTGAATACCACACTGAGTAATTTAAGTAATAGAGGTTTATTTAGCTCACAGTTTTGGAGGTCCAAGGTCAAGGGGCTGCATCTGGTGAGTCTTCTTAGTAGTATGGACTCTGCAGTCCCAAGGCAGTGCAGGGCATTGCGTATCAAGAGGCAGGAGCCTGCATGTCTGTGTCTGTCTTAGTGCTGGTCTCTCTTCTTCTTAAAACCCACCAGTGTTTCATCGTGGGGGCCCACCCTTGATGAGTTTATCTAATCCCATTCTCCTCCCAAAGGCCCCATCTCTTCACACCATAATCACATTAAGATTCCTGTCTCCACATTGTTAGGATGGGTCCTCACATTTTAACACATGGAATTTGGGGGAAATGCTGAAACTATAGTATTAGGGTATTTTGGTCTTTTTGTTCTAGTTAGGCCTTCAAAGTGATTGAATGAGGTCCACCCACGTTGTGGAAGGCAGTCCTGCTCTATCCAGAGTCACTGATACATATTGTTTACTTCATCCAAAAACACTCTATAAGTGACTATAAAATTAACTATTGAAGCTATCTTTCCCTCACTGATTGGAGGTGCCACTTTTATCATTGGCTGGAATTCCTTAGGTACATGTTTGGGGTGATTATGGGATTCTTCTTCTTTTCTTCTGGTTCTTCTATTAATACTTTACTACTATACTGTTTTTATTATCTCTTACTATTTAATAAGGTCAATCAGTATAGCCTTATTATTTTTCTTTTTCAGTTTTTTTAGCTATTTGTATTTGCTTATTTTTTCAAATAAACTTGTTTTTTTTTTTAACCATACTTTTTTTCTAAGAATTTTGTTTTCTTCCATTATGTCTTCCTTTTTTTCTGTGACATAAATGATACTTATGAGGAACACTAGTGAATGAAATAGAAGTACTTTATTAAACAGTTTCTTTCTGTGGAAGGTCACTATCCAGAGACCAAAAAATGTACTTGAAGTTTTAAAAACTTGGGTTTATTTATGAAGCTTAGATTGTTGCAGGCCAAGGGAATGCATTTCTGAGGGGCCTCAGAAGCATCAGGAAAAATTGAGGGTGGGGCCTTTACCAGGGTTGGATCTGTGCCAGATGATTCTAAGAGGGATTAGGAAAGTGAGTGGATTAGTCCTTATTTGGCTATTTCAAGAAGCTTGGGCATTTTGGTGATTAGGTATTTTCATTTTTGTCCAGGAGGCAAGAGGATTGAAGTGGGACAGCGCTATCACTGATTGATAAAGAAGTACCAGCCACTTGAGAGAAAGCGTGGTTGAAGGGATGGCCAATTTAGTTCAGTCCTGACCCAGGCGCCCTTTACGTGCTCTTTCAGCTTTCACATGCCTGCTCCGCTGTCCCTCCCTCTCCATTTCTCCACTCACTTAGGTAGTTTTAAGTATATATATTATATAGTATATATATATATATATATATATACACACACACACACACACACACACACTTTTTTTTTTTTTTTTTTTTTAAGGTTTTTGCCATAGGGCACATGTCACCAGAGAGATAGAGACAGTAAGAGGAAAAGTGAGAAGTCACCTCCGGGGGGGCTGGGGGGATGGCCGCACTGCAATCCCATCTCCTCCATTCTCCTCCTGGGATTTTGGGCACACAACACAGTGTGATTTTCAGGCTACCAGGTCCAGGATTCAAGCTGTGTTTGGTCATGTGGGAGTCCAGGGCTTTAACAACCACACCATCTGCTGGCCCCCATGTGTAGGTAGTTTTAATTTCTCTTAAAACACTCTTTGAAAAGAGCTGTTAACCACATTTTGTTGGGTTCACTCCCATATACCTTAATTTGTGTTGCTAGTATAAATTATATCTTTAAAAAATCACAGTTTCTTATTGGTAGTGGTGTATAAATATGTAACAGACTTCGTAGAATAACTTTTTGTGTGTCCAGTGGCCTTTTAAATTGTTAATTCTAATTCTAATAATTTGTGAATCTATTAGGCTTTCTCATTTTTTAAAATTGGCTTAAAAACATTACTGTCTTCTCACTTTTCTGTCTTTTTGCAGACTAGCTTCTCAATGTATTATTTAAAGGACCAGTCATTTCTGTATTATCCTTGATGGAAATGAACACTTCCAGCATTTCATTATTAAATATTACTGTAATGTTTACTTCCCTCCATTCCTTTTCCTTTTCCTTTTGTAGCTGCCCACTGTAGGGGCAAGGACGTTCCCTTTTCTCGTTCGCTATAATACCTTTTCATGAATATATTCTGGATCTTATATATATATTTTTTTCCACTTAAAACAGTTACTGAGGTAATTGCCCTTTTAAAATAAATTATTTAACTTTATTCATCATTATTTTTTAAATTTATATATATAGAGAGACAGAGATAGAGAGGGGTAAGTGAGAGAGCAAACTGCCAGGTCTGGGACCCAGTCTATGATGGGCCTTGGGGAAATGTGGTGCCTCAACCACCGCACCACCTGCCGGTCCCCAGTAATTGCTCTTTCCTTTTTGTTCTTTTTTTATTAGTATTATTAGAATAAGTATAAAGCCAAACCAGCATTCTAGAATGAACATAGCCTCATGATATGTTACCATTTCTTTTATTTTATAGTTTTAAAAAAGCACTTACAGTTTATTATAAAGGACACAGATGAGAAGATGCATGAGCAAGGTGTAGGTAGAGGGAGGTGTGACACCCTGCAAGAGCCCCCACCTGTGTGACTACCCAGAGATACCACATTATCTTTTTCTAAATTTGCTGTAGGGCATTTGCACTTGTCAGGGGTAGGGTGGTGGGGGAGGAAAAGAAAGTGACAAAGCACTCCCCTTGGGGATGGCCATACTGCAGTCCCTTCTCCCCCATTCTCTTCTGGGGATTTTGGGCACCCACCTGTCCTTGGTACCTTTCCCAAGCTGCTGGGCCTGATACCTGGACCACACAGGCAGCCACATGGAGTCCTGCACCTTAACAGCCACCCCACCGCTGGCCTGCGTGGTCTTTTTCACACATCACTGGGTTTGGTTCTCTGACATTCGTTTAGATTTCTTTGTTTAGGTTTGTTGAATCAGTGTTCAAGAATGCGAAGGAAGGGACCAGCAGTTAGCGTAATGGCTATGTCGCTGGATTCCCACGTAGTTGACCGCGGTTCGCATCCCGGACCCGGTGGCTTAAACTCACGCCGGGCGCGTGTGCGTTCGTGCCCAAGATCCCGAGAGGAGAATGGAGGAGAAGGGATTGCGGCGTGGCCATCCCCCCTGGGGGGTGATTTCTCGCTTTCTGTCTCTCTGTCTCTCTCTGTCTGTCTGGCGAGCGCACGCGCCCTATAGCAAAAAAAAAAAAAAACAAAAACAAACAAACAAACAAAAAACCTCTCCAAAGAATGCGAAAGAACAATAATTGTCTTTGTGAGCCTTCATTATCTGTATTTTGGAGTTTTGTCAAATAAATTGGAAATTAGCCCTTTCTGAACTCACTGGAAGAGTTTGCACTAAATTTGGGGTAACGTATTACAGAAATGTTTGTAACACTATGAAAGATCGTGTGGTTCATGAATTTTACCTTAGGCCTACCCCCGATTGATTGATTGATTAACTGAATTAGAGAGATTTTTGCTATAGGGCACATGTGCTTGCCAGAGAGACAGAAAGGGAAAAATCACCCCCTGGGGCAGGATGGCCACACTGCAGTCTCTTCTCCTCTAGTGTTCTCTTGGGATTTTGAACACACACACACACACACACGCCCACGCCCAGTGTGAGTTTTAAGCTGCCAGGTTCAGGACTCGAATATTGACCTACTGTGTGGGAGTCCAGTGATGTAACAATTATGCCATCTGCTGGTCCCCCAACCCTGATTTTTTTTTTTTACCTTGATTCCATTTATTTTTTAAATATAAGAGTAGTTAAGTTTTCTTTCTTTCTTTCTCTCTTTCTTCTCTTCTTTTTTTTTCTTTTTTTTTGGAGAGGTTTTTGCTATAGGGCTCATGTGCTCGCCAGAAGGAGAAAGACAGAGAGATAGAAAGCGAGGTGGCCACACCACAATCCCTTCTCCTCTCAGGATCTTGGGCACTCACGCACATGAGCCCGGCATGAGTTTGTGTGACACCACCAGGTCCGGGACTCGAACTGTGGTCAAGTACATGGGAGTCCAGCGACATAACCATTACGCCAACTGCTGGTCCCAAGAGCAGTTAAGTTTTCATATATGTATGTTTATATGTGTATACTCAAATTTTAAGACTTTTTTCATTTATTCTTTCACCTTTATTAAAATTCATAATGGTCTTTGTTTCATTAGTCTCTACAACATCCAGAGTTAAGACAGTTGAATTCTTTCTTTTTTTAAAAGAATCACTTAATTTTATTTATCACTATTATTATTATTTTAATTTGTTACAGGGCAGGCATATTTACCAGAGAGAAAGCGAGAAAGTGAGCAAGCAAGCCACTAGGTTTGAGACTCGAACCGTGGTCAGCCATGTGGGAATCCAGTGCCCCAGACGCTGTGCTACCTTCCGGCTACAGGCAGCTTAATATTTAATGCTTTTCCTTCTTTCTCCCGTTCTTTTTTTTTTTTTTTTTTTGAGAGGTTTTCGCTAGATCGCCAGACAGACAGAGAGAGCATTTGGCCACGCCGCAATCCCTTCTTCCATTCTCCTCTGGGATCTTGGGCACGCACGCACACGCGCCCGGTGTGAGTTTAAGCCACCGGGTCCAGGACTTCCGGTCGACTACTTTACGCTAACTGCTGGTCCCCCCCCATTTTTTTAAAAAATAGATTTTTCCTTTAGGTTGTGTGCACTCACAAGAGATAGACAGGCAGAAGGCGAGAAAATCACCCCTCAGGAAAGATGGCCACGCCGCATCCTGTCTCTTGCATTCACCCCTTGGGATCTTGGGCACACAAGCACATGCGCCCGGCGTGTGTTTCAATCCCTTGGGTCTTTAATGGGTCTGGAACTCAAACCACTATCCACTGTGTGGGAGTCCAGCAACGTAACTGCTTCGCCATCTGCTGGCCTCATTTTTCTCTAATTTTTGATCAAAGTCTTCCCAAAGTTATCTTTGGTCTTTGTCTTTTTAGTTTTTTCTTTGTAAAAAAAACTTAAAATATATTCTTACCTTGATTATATCCTGCTTTCTACTTTGTATTTCTCCTTTTTTCACTCAAGTGAATGCATAATGTAATTGAACTGTTTTTGTCTTATGAAGCTAAATATAATACTAAAAATTTCTTGACAGACAGAATCTCTTTCTTTCTTTCTTTTTTTTTTTTTTTGCTGGAGGGTGTATGGTCTCACCTAGGGAGAGAGAGTGGGACGGAGAGGATAAGCACCCCTCTTGTCCTCCCTTCTCTGTGGGGAATGGTCACACTATAATCCCTTCTCCCCTACCTCTCCCTCCTTTCCAGATTTTGGGCATGCACACACAGGTGCCTGGTGTGTTTCTCAAGCTGCTGGGTCCAGGACTCAAACTGTATGGTCAGCATGTGGGATCTGACTGCCTTAACCATCAGGCCACAGAGCCTGCCCCTTTCTTGTTTTTGAAGAAGGTTTTAGTGAGGACTGGGCTTCCATTGTTTTCTTAGAAGGATTGATTGGTCTTTCCTTTTTACCGGTTGCCCGTGGGTACTAGTCACCTGGGCCATGTTTTCTATTTTATTTTATAAAGTTTTATTGTTGTTATTTATTTATTTTTGGTTTTGGTATGGGGTATGTGTGCTTGCTGGAGAGACAGGGAGAAGGAAAGTGAGCAATCTTCCCACAGGTGCAGGTGGACAGGCTGTAATCCCGTCTCCTCCATTCTTCTCAGGGTTTTGGGCATACACCTGTGCATGCCTCCAGGTTTGCTGAAATGCCTGGCCCAGGACTTAAACTGTGAAGTCAGCCAAGTGGGATCTAGCCGACTTAACCATCGCACCACCAGCTGGGCCTGATATTCTGAAGTTGTTATTACATAAATTCTTTTTAAGGAATTATTTTATATAATTGTATTTATTTATTATAATTTGACTAGAAAGGGACAAAGTGAGAGAGACGGAAAGTGAGAAAACAAGCCACTAGGTCCAGGACTCGAACCGTGGTCGGCCATGTGGGAGCCCAGTGCCCTTAACCACCATGCCACCTGCCAGCCCCTACATAAATTCTTAATACATAGGTAATCAGAAAGACGAACGGGCACTCATATGCTGCCGCCTTGTTTTAATTTTACTGATTTTTTGCCATCTTTGCTTCCCTCCCTTCTTGTCCTCCTCACATTCTTCAGAATTTATTTATCTGAAGTTTTTGCCATAAGGCTGTGTGCTCACTGGAGAGAGACAGAGAGAGGCTGGGTCTGGAACTCAAACTGTGGTCAACCATGTGGGAGTCCAGTGGCTCAACCACCACGCCACCCACGGGCCTTCTTCAGAATATTTTCAATTAAATCAGAGGCTGCATCACCTGCAGATATCGTCCTGTGTCTATTCAAAGCGAGGGCTTGTTGTTTCGTCCTGGCCTCACATCTTGCTACTTAAATGTACAAATAATTCCTTTCTTTTCTAACCCAGCCTACTTGGATGTTTCCAGTTGTCCTAGGAATACTCTTACATTGTAGTTTATTTATTTCACCAGAATTTAAACGTTGCCACGTTGATTTGGTCCGTAAGCCTTTCTGTGTAGACTAGTCCCCTGCTCCCCTTGTCTCCCACCTCGTCTCCCGCAGCTCGTGCCTGGACGTGCCGAGAATCTGGGTCCTTTGTCCCGTGGACATTCCAACCCGTGGAATGGCTTTGCCTGGTTATTTTCTCTTGATGTGGCTCAACCTGTCTCTGTTTCCTGTACATGGCAAGTAAGACCCAAAGGCTTGAAGAGAAGCAGTTTTGTTCATGGTCATTGTAGGTCTTGTCCCTAACATTGTCAGCACTGTGCTCGGTCACGGAGGAGATCTGTGGTCATCCCTTTATGCGAAGAGCCTCTTGATGGTTCTAGCTCTGGCTCTTCCCATCAGCTGGTGGTCCAGGGAGTGTCCACAGGGGACGAGCCTGCCTCTTGTGCTCTGTCCACATCCCTCTCCCATGGAGTCGGGGAGCAGAGCCCCTGCAGATCTAGGCCAGGAGATTTGGGGTTGTTTGTGGCACATCGTTGCCGAGTGACCTGGTTTGAACGCTCCCTCCATGACACGTGAGTTTATTACATCGGGTGGAACACAATGCCTCGTCCCACAACAGTGAAGCTAAGATTGATGAGCGTCTAGGTGGTGCCTCTTTGAAGCCACTTTAGTGGGATTCTCTTCCTGAGGCTTTGTAGACCACTGTGTGTGTCAGTTTTGACCAGGTACCTTGGTGATGTTAGTGTGTGGTTGATACTTCTTGGAGTAGCTGTATTTTTTATTCCATTTACTTTTGAGTACTAAGCTCAAGACAGGGGTTTTCCTTTTCTCTTTATGGTTATGGTCCTTCTTGCTCCCCGGGTTATTTGAAAGATATTGTCTCTTATTTTACTCCCTTCTCGCAGGCCCTAGATTTCTTCTCCTTTCTACCTGTTCCATGTAACAGAAAGCTAACGTGTAACAAACATCAGCTTCTTCATTCATTCATTCATTTAAATTTGACCAGAGAGGGACAGAGAGAGAAAGAGAGAGAGAGGTGAGAAAGCTAGCTGCCAGGTTCTGGAACTCGAACTGCAGTCGGCCATGTGGGAGTCTAGCGCCCTTAACCACCATGCCACCTGCCGGCCCCCAACAGACATCAGCTTCTGCCACATTCTGTCTTTTTATGACCTTGGTTTCACTCATGTTTTTGTCAAGTTTGCAGTCCATTTAGAAAGGGTTACAAAAGATATTTTATCCAGTATTTTAGGCATTTGATGCCGGGGACCAGCCTCGGCGGGGGTGGGTTATCTCGACGGGGGGCAGCGCAGGTGAACAGAAGACACAGGCCTCGATGCCTTTTCAGGCACGTCCTATGCCGGACACCCCTCAAAGATCGCTCTCTGAGGAGTGACAACTGCTAGGAATCATTGTGCCTTTTTATTGAAAATGTGTTACATGCAAGTAAAGGGAGAGGGGCTACGTGTTTCAATTATCAGCTCATAAAGTTTTTAACAATAGGGAACATAGATTCTATTCAGGGTTGGATTAAGGGTGGGTCTCGTGCAGTTCAGGGTTGGATTAAGGGTGGGTCTCGTGCAGTTCCGCATTTGTAGGTGGGTCTCCATGGAATTGTAGGTGGGTCCATAGAATGCAGTTTGGGGAAGGTGGTTCCGGTAAGCAGAGATGATTATCAGCTGATGCGGCACAGCAGCCATTTTGTGATTACCAGGAATGGCTCTGAGAAAAGAAAATCTCAAGAATAGATATTAGTTCCTATGGATCTTAATAAAGAATGATACTTACATAGTTTTATGTGGATCTAAAACTTGATTTGAGGAGTCCTAAAATATTTATCTATTTTGCTTGGTGAGGGCGGAGGTGTCCTGGGCCAGTTTTGGCCTAATCCTATTTTAAGTAAAGAAAGGATTAAGTTTACCTTAAATGTATTTTGAAGGGCCTTTCAAAGGTCAAGATTATTTCTGCCTAGATAGAACTTCAGCCCACCCACTACTGTGACCATGGAGATAAAGCATTGTAATTAATAGTAGGTGATTATAGCAAAGGGGAGCGGTCGGGGGAGTTCCTGGAAAATTTTATCATATACTCAGGATGTATAAGAGAGCTATGCGATTCTTTTATAGTAGTAAATTGGGGAGTCAGAGGGGGGTCGCTTCCCAGCAAGGCTACCAGTTTTCTGGAGCAAATAGCAAGCAGCCTTGCTGACATGCTAGTTGACCCAAGCTTTTTTCCAAGGTCAGGGGGTGCACAACAGTGGCTTTGCCAGCATATTGATTTTGACCTGAAGGAGCTCAAAGGTCTGGGGGGCTCAGACAGATCCTGGGGCCTCGCTGGGTCGGACTCCTCCAATTTGAGTAAATAGGCATTTGAATATCTGATCTGTCAGGGTATTAAAACTGGTATGAGGGACTAGCAGTTAGCGTAATGGCTATATTGCTGAACTCCTATGTGGTCGTCTGCGGTTCGAGTCCCAAACCCTGTGGCTTAAACTCACGCTGAGCGTGTGTGCATGCGTGCCCAAGATTCCAAAAGGAGAACGGAGGAGAAGGGATTGTGGCGTGGCCATTCCCCCTGGGGGGTGATTTCTCACTTTCTGTCTTTCTGTCTCTGTCTTTCGGGCGAGCGCACGCGCCCTATAGCAAAAACCTCTCAAAAACAAAACAAAACAAAACAAAACAAAAAACGTATGATACACGTAACATTTTCTAGCTTTTTTTTTTTTATATTTTTATTTGGTATCTTTAAACAATCTAAAACTACATAAATGTGATGTTTATAATTGATAATTTGGAACCTACAGATAATACCTTCTCATTTTATAATGAGCCTTTTCTAATGCCTCCTGCATTCTTTTAAAATAAGGTTCGTAGATAACATAAGCAGCCTGTACTCAACATTTCAAACCAGCCCAGCGCCTCCACTCCCACGCCACCCCCCCAAGTATGTGTGGAACAATGAAAGGAAAACACTGAGTGAGAAAACGTTGTGTATTTCTTTAAGCAAACGCTGCGCGTGACTGCGGTCGTGGTAGGTAACCTGGGCAGCAGGTGTTCGCTGTGCATGCCGGCCGGCTGGGGACTTGGTGCACGCTGAGACGTGGCAGGAGCGCTGTACTTTCAACCCGACGTCTCGAGCGTGGAGTCAGTGGTGAGGCCTACCTTTAAAATGGTGAGCAACTCTTGGTAAAATCCTGAACGATATGAAATATAATCTTCCCTCAGTCACCATGCTAATTTTTATTCCTGGAAAATTCAGTATATAATAAAATGATTTTAGGAACACTTTTTTCTCATATATAAAATGGAATTTTGTTTGAGATTAAGATAAAAATTAACTTTTTGTATTGCTTTGTTTTTATATATGTACCAGTGTTGGGACTTTGGAAAGTACTGTGGGAAGTGTGGTGTTTAGCCTTTGGGTCTGTCTCTTACATGTTGTATGATAAGCTAGCATTCCTACCCTGGACCCACCAAGTTTCATTGCATTTCTTTATCCTTGTGACAACCAACTGGCCCCCGAAATCTTATCAGTACCTATAAGTTGTATATGTCCTTAAGTTTTCTAAAATAAAATTCATACGTAATAGGAGTTACCTATATACCAAAATGTAAACATCAGTGTAATGCCCTAATTATAATACAGAGGCATTGGAAGGACAGGAAAGTTGCTTATAACAAAATACTTTGTTTTCCTAAGAATGCGCTCTGCATGGCCCCGTGAGAAGATCTGGGTGGCAAAGTGCGGAGACCTGCACCTCCGTGCGCCCTGGCCATGGGCTGCATGAGTCCTCGCCAAGCCGAAGCAGGTGTATTACATTGACAGCTCAAAATCTTGAGCACATTGAGGCTGGCGGTGGCATGATGGTTAAGGTACTAGTCTCCCACATGGCCAGCTGCAGTTTGAGTCCCAGATCTGGTGGATTTAAAATCATTCTGTGTGTGTGTGTGTGTGTGTGTGTGTGTGTGCCCAAAATTTTGAGAAGGGAATTGAGGAGAGGGGATTGCAATGTGGCCATCCTTCCTGTGGTGTGATTTCTTGCTTTCCCTTTCTCTGTGTCTAGATGGCTCTCTGAAGATGAACAATGCACCCTATGGCAAAAACATTTAAAACAAACAAACAAAAAAACTAGACATTGAGTACACTTTGAGGCCATAAGATGAATAGTATTATGTAAGATGAAAATATAAAGGAATCATTTAAATAACATGCTCACAGAGTTAAAAGAAGAGGTGAATTACTGTAAGTGTGCAAATGCCAAAATTTTAAATAAAATAAAAACACACAGTTAAAGGAGGATATTATTAAACTATTAAACTCTTTTTATGATTGTATTTCTACATTTTCCATGGTAAACATGTAATGTGTGTAACATTTTTAAATGCTGTAGAGAGGACTCCACGTTAGGAGATGTGAGGAACGCTGGTTACTGCAGTGTAACAGCAGATCCTCTTCCTCATGTCGATCATGATATCTGAACTCCTGCTTCAGTCCTCAGACTCAGTGAAACGGAGCCTCTTGTGCCTCTCTCGTCGCTTTGTCTCGCTCCTCATGCCCTCTCCTCCTCACCCAGCTAAATTCCTGCTCCGTCAGCATGAGCTCTCGTTCGCATACTCTCTTCAGTGCAGCGCCCATCGCCCACCTTATGAGCCTAGCATGCAACCTCATGAACTCCCAAGTCCTGGCTCCAAATGAGCAGCTGGAGGGTGGGAGGGGACCCCCGCTGTGCCGTTAAATTGGTGACAGTGAACTTCAGTCTTCAAGCCCAAAGGCTTACCTGTCTCCTGGACTCCAGGGAAGTGAGGGGGCTTCCTGTTTCTTTGAGGAAAAAAAACACAGAGTGGGGGCGCACTTGTGGGGCCAAGCCGCCTGAGCCTGGCAGGCTCGGGTGACCTCTCAGAGTTCCCACTATTGTTACACTCGCCTGCCTGGCTTCCCCTGTCACTTCTCTTCCCATGGCATCAAATACACTGTCACTTCTCAGAACCCAAACGCAAACACCTGCCCTGGAGCGGTTCTACCTGCCCCCACTCCCGCACCTCCTCAGACCCTGCGGTGACTTTTCTTCCAGCACTCTTCCGGAAGGGCTGTCTTCATACTGATGGTTCTGTGTTTGCAGTGACAGCGGATAGCATGTGTTTTACCCTGTTGTGCCTTCTGCTGGAGGTGCACCCGGTGTACACACCGTGCAGTTACCGGGTCTGTGAGGAGTCACCTCATCGTCTCGCAGCTCACTGTGGTCACTGTGTTTGCACAACTCCCTTGAACACACTCCTCTTGTCTAACCAGAAGGTGTGTCCTTTGACCAGCATCTCCCGACAACCACCTCTCCACCAGCACCCCAGCCTCTGCGAGAGAGACCACTGCACCGTCCCCATCCGTGGGCTCCCCTGTGGCTCTCCCACAGGACCGCAGTCGTGCCGGTGTTCTCTGAGCCACAGTCCTCCCTGGTGCCCACGGCGGGCCCTCCCTTCCGTGTTCACCTTCAGAGCATTCGATGCCTTGATGGCGTCTTCCTCCCGGAAGCCCTTTTAATGCTGGGTTCCTGGACCCCGCTGTGTCCTGGCTCTCTCCCTCCCTGGCTGGCTGCTCCTCTCTCTCTTTTTCTGTTTTTTTCTGTAGCTCTTTGACCTCTTGTGGGCCTCTGGTCAGGGCTCAGGGGTGGCCGCTCTGTTCCTACAGCCCTGCACGTGTGATCTCCGTCCTCGGGAGATGAAATAGCTAAAGGCTTAGGACTTTCGAGGGTACTTCTGCGATTCGACTTCCCCCCTTCCTTTCCATCCCTATGTACCCAGCTCCTCCTCAGCACCTCTGAATTGAGCCCTGAGTAGGTTTCAGAGGCACAGTATGACCAAGCGGAATGTGGACCCTCATCTCTCCTCCACACACCTCCTCTTCTCTGTCTCAGACGGAGCTCCACCCTTCCCGACACTCTGGTCAGAACCTTTGAAATCACGGTTTTTCCTTCTTTCAAACCATTGTACTTCCAAACTCTGTCCCGAGTCTGAACACCTCCCACTGGTGCTGTTGCTCCCGCTTTGGGCCGCAGTACCATGACGACGGGAGCTCTTGTTCTGACAGGCCTTCCTGGACTCCGGGACAGCATCGCACCCCCTTCCCTTGCCCCCTTCCTCTCTGCGCTCTGATTTCTGCCCGCAGCTGTGATCTTTATGTGACATGTTGGGCACTTGCTTGCTTTTTTATTGTGGCCCTGTCGATTGGCAAGTGAGCTTTGTCATTGCCATATCCACAGTAACTGGGTCATGCCTGGCACAAAGTGGAAACAGTAAACATGTTGGATATTGGTGTTGATTTAATCATTTAAAATCTTTTTTATCTGCCTGCACATAGCAAGCGACTTTACTGTGTGGAGGAAGATTGAACATTTACTGCTGGTATTTAGATTTTGCAATTTCTTTTGGTATTGCAAATAGTGCTTCGTTGAACACTTTTATAGCTGGCTCTTTCCTGCAGTGTGTGTGCGTGTATGAGCTCGCAGGCTTTCTCCTCCAGTGAACGCCCAAATGGAACCGCCAGAGAAGAGAACACGCACGTTTAAACACTTGGTGTATTTTACCAAATTCCTCTCTAGAAGGCCTTAACAAATTTTACACCCCACCAACTCACTTACATACATTTTAATACACATTTTGCAATGATTTTTATTTTGCTATATTTTATTCTTTGCAGAGTTCTATGTAGTTATTATGGAGCCCTCCCTACTGCACTCCCCCTGCACCATGTTAAACAGATCTCGTAGAATTTTAAATCTGACCTGAACTGCCTGGTGTGTAGCTGTGGTCCTAGATTGAATGATGGGTCATGGAAATCCAATGGACATTTGTAGATTTTTGATGTACTGTTGACACAGGGTCTTTTTAATTTTTTTAAAAGATTTTATTTGTTTATTTATATTTGACCAGAGAGGGAGAGAGGGAAGGAGGGAGGGAGGGAGGGAGGGAGGGAGGGAGGGAGAGAGAGAGAGAGAGAGAGAGAGAGAAAGAAAGAGAAAGTGAGAGAGCAAGCTGCCAGGTCTGGAACTTGATCTGTGGTCGGCTATGTGGGAGTCCAGCACCCTTAACCACCATGCCACCTGCTGGCCCCCATAGAGGCTTTTAAAATATTGCAGATATTTACTGTTTGCTGTTTTATCCCCCCCCCCTTTTTGTGTCTTCTGTGCTGCTCATTTTAGGGAGGCAGAAGTAGGATGGAAGAGTAGGCCTGGTTTATCCTTCCTGCTGTGGACTGAGGATAACTAACCCAGCAGTGAAATGCACGGT
This sequence comes from Tupaia tana, assembly GCA_026018925.1. Taxonomy (NCBI): domain Eukaryota; kingdom Metazoa; phylum Chordata; class Mammalia; order Scandentia; family Tupaiidae; genus Tupaia; species Tupaia tana. The sequence goes on from JAKSZU010000002.1 coordinate 6,978,181, forward strand.
CCTTTCAGCAAGCATCTTATTTACTTAACACTCTGACATTTCCTTCTTTCAAGAACTATCTATTTTTAATGCCTAAGGGAGAAAAAAAATTTGCTATTTGCAGAAGTTACTCCCAGTTTTAAGTGTTTTTGCATCCTACCTTACTTCCTCAAATTGTACTACTCTGGGTTTAATATTTTGTAAAGGGAAAGCCTCTTTTATTGCTGGAAGTTAAAATTTTTCTTTTGATTTTGTTTGAAAGTTTCCACTTGCCTTCCATGCCATCATTCCGTGCTGGTCCTCAGTCCTGTCATTGCAAATGCTCAGTACCTCCCTCCCTCTCCTCCTTGGGACTGGAATGCGTTTACCTCTGGTTTCTGTTCTGCTTTAGACTGCGAGATGCTGGAAAGAGACCCTGTGTTCCATTTGGACACACGTTTCTCCAGGAACCTTCCTTCCATTGTCCCTGAACAGAAGCACTTGCGAGGTATCAGGGGCAGTGTCCCCAGAAGTCGTCATCTGCAGGGAGTTGCCTGGCCACCGACTCTGTCACCTGTCTTCCATGACTCAGCTTCACTTCTAGGACTGGGACAGTTGGCAGCTCTGCTCAGCCCTCTCTCTGGTTTCATGACTTTAAATGACACTGTTGCTTTTACAGCCAGAAAAACTTTTCTTTTCTTAGCTAAAAGCTGTAGGAGGTTACTCCATTTAAGTAAGTCACAATTTATTTACAGAGGGTATGTCAGGATGGAGCTTAAAAAAAAGACCAAGACAAAAATAAATAAATAAATACATACATACATACATAAATACATAAACATGGTGTAAAGCAAGGAGGAAATTTGAAACTTTGCATTTTTAAGTGTATTTCTTTTTTTTTTTTGGAGAGGTTTTTGCTATAGGGCGCATGTGCTCACCAGTCAGACAGAGAGAGAGAGACAGAGAGACAGAAAGCAGGAAATAACCCCCAAGGGGGGATGGCCACGCCGCAATCCCTTCTCCTCCCTTCTCCTCTCGGGATCTTGGGCACGCACACACATGCGCCCGGCATGAGTTTTAAGCCACTGGGTCCGAGACTCGAACCGCGGTTGACTACGTGTGAGTCCAGTGACATAGCCATTACGCTAACTGCTGGTCCCTTTAAGTGTATTTCTTTAAGCCAATGAATTGTCTGTCTTGAGAGAAAATATTGGCATTATGAATGCATACTTCCGAAGGTATAACTCTGTCTTTTTGTTTGTATTATCTTTTATTAACCTCAAGTCCATTGGAAAATTTGAAGACAGAACTGGAAGGCCAGAGCCAAACATAAACCATTTCTCGAACCCCTTTGTGCTCGGGAGCGTTTGGTCTGCTGGAAACCCAGTGACGGCTCAGATGCTGTCTCTGACCTGAGGGAGTGAGGGGTGGAAGGTCTGAGGGAAGGAGGGGCCTGTGCTGGAGCGGTGACAGTGCTGTGGGCATGGGAAGGGACGTGCCGGGGACAGCGTCTCAGCAGAGGTCCTGAAGCACGAGTTCGACTCCACCAGGGAGAGAGATGATCTGGGTACCGAGCCATTCTTTGTCAGTGAGGGTGTAGACAGTGCCCGTCTGAGTGACACTGAACTAGACTCTAGGAGCAGTGAATAGCCGAGGTCGTTTAGAAGGAACATACAAATTATGCTTGGCTGGTGACTCCTGTTGCTTTTCCTCAGTGGTTAACTGAGAGCTGGCCAGTGGCGGCTGAATGGCTGGATCCACGGTCTCAAAGCACAGCCAGCCATGTGAGTTCCAGCTGCCTTAGCTGCCGTGCTCCAGGCAGCCGTGAAGTGCCACTTTCTTGTTTATCTTAGTGCTCAGCAGTTTTCAAAAGGAGATGCAGTGAGCCACACAATTTGGCAAATGGGCATTCATTTTGAAAAGAAGGAAATTCAGCATTGGAACGTGAGGGTAAAATATTAGACGTAATTGAACATAAACTATTCACCATAGTCAATATTCTAAGTAAACTCTCTGAAAGGATGTTAATGTGGAAAAAGATCTTTTTTAAAGAATTATTTTACTTAATTTTATTTATTATTATTACTCAATTTGACCAGAGAGAGATAAAGAGAGAGAGAGAGAGAGAAAGTGAGAAAGCGAGTGACCAGGTCCAGGACGCGCATTGCAGACATCCCTGTGGGTTCGTTTAGTGCCTTAAGCACCATGCCACCTACCAAACTGGAAAAATTGGTTTTCTAGAAGCTAAACATGTATTTTTGAATTAAAACTGTACTGAAGTGCACCCAGCCACCAGGAGCTCAGAAGGCACATTCAGCATAGTGGCTGTGATCCATCGCGGTGCAATTATTTCTTTGTTGTTGTTCGTGTATTCAAATTCGTATTTCTTATTATTGATATGACAATTTATAAGCCACCCCTTTTTTCCACAAAGTAACTTCAGAAAGCCTGTGTTGAGTCCGCGAAGTGCTCATTCCATTTGCTTCGTATGATTTTGTTACGAGAGCAAAGACCGGACATTTATAGTTCATTGTCATTAATTGCTTAGCTTTTAGTTATTAACACAGCCTGTTAATTACTTCATAATACAAACTATTGCAATGCAAATTGTAAATGTTATTCGTTGTTTTCAAGGAGATTACTAGAGACGCCTTAGGATAGATTTGAATTTTGAATCTCTTTCTTTTCTTAATATTTTCACCAGAGGGTACGTGTGTTCTCAGAGAGACAGAAAGCACCCCTCATGGGACAGGGCGATGCCATGTCCTTTCTCCACCTTTCCTCCTTTCAGGATTTTGGACATGCACACACACGTGCCTGGTGTGTTTTCAAGATGCCTTGTCTGGGACTTGAACTGTGCTGTCGGCCATGTGGGATCCAGTCACCTAAGCCACCACACCACTGGCTGGCCCTCTCCTTGCTTACTCTGTAGTGTCTAAGGCTTTAAACCATTTCTGGGAGAACTTTCCTTGCATATGTGAAGAGTGTGAGTATCTGAGGAGAGAGCTCCTAAGTTACCTGGTGACTGACAAGGGCCCCTCCTGGACAGATTGGTGGTTGATAGCCAGTGTGACCAGAGGCAGGAGGGAAGCCTTCACTACATCTGCCCGCTCAGGGTGACGTCTGCTGCCACAGGGTGGGGATGGCCGAGTTGTCCCTATTCTCTCTGCTCTCTTCTTCCTTGGGGCATAGACCTATAGTGAAAGCTCAACACTTGTTTTGAGTATGAGTGTAATTTGCTGCCCTGACAGTTTCAGTCCATGTAGAACGGTCAGTTGTGTGTGTCTGTATGTGTATTTCAGTAGCGTTTTCCCCTGAAAGCTTCTTAAATAAGGAAATAGACAAAAAACACACTATAAAGAATGAAGAACAACATTTTGAGAAGGTTGGGATGCAATTTGGCATGATTTTTTCCCCCTTAATTGCTGTGGAAATCAGGATTATTCTAAACTCAGTTGCAATGTCTGTCTTTGCTTTACTTATAGCCTTGGAGGTAAGCGAGGGAAAAATCTTCAGATTTTATACATAGCTCTTCCAGTATTAAAGCATTTCCAGCTTTTGATGAAAAACTTTGGACAGTGATTCTTTTTATATTTTGAAGTATAACTGAGAAACTATTTGCATTGGATTATGATTTCATAATGCTATTCATTTTCACGTTTAACATCTTAAAAATAATTTTCTTTCTAGTTCGCAGAATCAATGTAAAACAAAACCCAGCAGTGAGGAATTGCATATTAATAACAATCTTTTTTTTTTTTTTTTGAGAAAAATTTTACTATAGGATGCATGTACTTTCTCACTGGAAAGAAAGACAGAACACGTGGGATCACCCCCCCCCCCCCCCCCCCCCCCCCCCCGTGGTGATGGCCAGTTGTAGTCCCTTCTTCTCTTGGGATCTTGGGCACATGCACACATGTGCCCAGCATGAGTTTCACGCCACCAGGTCTAGGACTCGAACCATGGTCAACCACGTAGGAGTCCAGCACCTTAACCACTACACCACCTGCTGGCCCCAGTAATAACAATATCATGTAATTTTAGAAAGATATGGAAACTCTTCCTAGGAAGAACAACTTAGAGGCACAGATAGGCCTAGAGTTGTCTGGGTTTGGAATATTCCAGACACCACAGGATATCTGTTTATCTAGGGACAGGCCTTTCAGAAATGTGCGGGCAGTAATACCAGCTGGTCATGACTGTCTACCATGGCAGAATAGAAAAGCAAAATCTGCACTATTTAATATGTATTTCGTGAAAGGCTAAGGAAAATCTTGAAATATTCTGATCAAATCTAATCTGAAGACCAGTTAAGCTCTGAAGTCTGAAGCCTTCCCTGTTTCCAGCACAGCCAGGGGGAAGCGAGCTTTTACACCACCCTCCTTCCTCCTTTCCCCATGTCTATCACCACCTCCACCAGAGAAGGATTTACGGAATTTAACCGAATGCTCTGACCCGTGGGTGGACTCTTGTCATGGTCTCTGGTTCTTAGCTCCTGGGCTCCAGGCATGGCACTGGGGGAGGGTCCTTCTCATCTGAGCCAAGGTGTTATAGAACTGACACTGTCACCCGAGGTCTCTTTGGACCCCTGCAGTTCCCTTGGGCCTGCAACTGCTCCTCTCTGATACAGCCCACCCTGCCATGAGGTTGTTACTGAAGGGTGAAGTTGAGTAGGATATGCAGTTAACCCTGTCCTCAAGGCTCATTGTATTTATTCATACAGTTCCCTCCTCTTTCCTTGATATTTATATTGACACATGGGAGATTGGGGAATTACTTTTTTTCCTGAGTTTTTTGCTGCTCTCAGCTGCTTTCACTTGTCTTAATCATGCTCATTGGAATATGTTTAAGTATGAAAATGAAATAAAATGTAATTTATATATACACTGAAGATCTTTCTTCACCAGTTGCTTTCATTTAAGACAGTCTTGAGTACCAGGCTCTATTACTCCAGCGGAAGATTTTCTGCAGATGTTCAAACATAGTTTTACTGTTCCCATTTGCTAGTGTGAGCCATGGCACCCTTTTGGTAGAAAGAAGAGAACGGAACCAGCCCCAGTTTCCTAACTGGTTCTTCTTGGATTGGGCTCGTTTGTGTTATCTGCCTTGGGAGGTCAAAAATGGATGTAGCCAGGAAGTTGAGTTAGGGAGATGTTGGATAAGTTACAGCTGTTTTTCTGGAAGAAGAAAACAGGAAGGAGGTCACCTGCACCAGAATTGGTCGGGGTGGCGGCTCAAGTTTTCTGACCGCAGAACTGTTCTCTTTGGAGGAAGCCGAGAATCTGTATTTCGATACGTATTAAAGGCTGAGCGCCGCTGGCGTGCACAAGTGCTGACTGGTGCTTTCAGGTGCGTCTTTGCCCTCGCGTGGCTCATGCTCTTATCTCATTTATTACTAATCTCTCTAGCAGCTCACACAGCAGGGGAAGCCTGGTGGGGCTTAGGCTTCATCCCAACCACATTTAACTTTAATTTACAGGGTTCACTGTCTCCTTTATTGCTATTTACAGCAAGATGCATGTGGCTCCAGGCCTGAAGGCCATTGTTGTGGGTCTTCTCATGTGTTAACCCAGGCCTTTTCAAATTTTCCTGTTCATTAGAATTCCCTGGAAGGTTTGTGAAAACGCAGTTGTGCTGCAGTGAAATGTGCTAGCTCTGTGAGGCTGATCCCTATTGGGAGGTTCTAGGTTTGTGCCTGGAGACTTCCCTGAGTACGCGATGTGCGAGTTTCCACAATCTGAGCCCGGCTGAGGCTGCATGTGGGTCAGTGTCAAGACCCTGTTGGTGTGGATGTGCACACACGTGCTCTCTCTTTCACTCATGAAAATAAATAAACTTACACACACACACGCACAGCTGGACATTGTCCCCTGAGTTTGTGACTCTGTAGCTTGGGCTATGGCTGGTATGTTTTATGTTTAGTATGTCCCCAGGTGACGTTAGTGTTACTGCTGCTGATATAGGGACCCTCTCGGAGATTTGCTGTGTAAATCGCATATAGTCTTTTGGAGTTGATTGATAAACACCCTTCCTTCAAGCACGCAGAGGCATGCAGAGACCATGTCTGCCTCCCTTAGAACCCCAGGGAGTCCACAAAGAACCTGTTGGTGTATCACACAGCAGATTTCAGGACCCTGGACCTTACTGTGACAAGTTGCCAAATATTTGGAGTATCATTCTTGCTTCAGTGCTGTGGTTCTCACGTTTGCTTTCCTCATAGGAAAGCAGTAGAGAAGTTGACTTCAGAATGAATATATACCTCACTGTCCTTAGAAATTTTCACATGTTTATTTTGACCAAAAGAATACTAAAGAAATAAATTTACCTTTTTTTTTTTTTTTTTTTTAAAGGCTTTTGCCACAGGTCGTGTGCACTCACCAAGGAAGAGAGAAAGTGAGAGGGAAAGTGAGAAATCACCCACCCACCTCTCCGCCAGGAGGGGATAGCAACACCTCAGTCCCTTTTCCTCCATTCTCCTGGGATTTTTGGCACCTGTTCACATGTGCGCAGCATGATTGTCAAGCTGCCGAGTCTAGGACTTGAACCACTGTTAGCCATGTGAAAGTCTAGCACCTAAACCACTGTACCACCTCTGGCCCTCGAAATAAAATTTACTTTAATAGAATTTTTTTTTTCTATTTTAACTGATTTATTTTGGAAGATGTTGCATGCCATCTTGATCTTATAGTGATATGAAATACCTCTTTTAAAAATAATCATTTTAAACATCCACATTTTGAGGTGATAATCGAGGTCACAAAATTTACCTTAAGGGACCAGTGGTTAGCGTAATGGCTATGTCGCTGGACTCCCATGTAGTCGACTGTGGTTCACATCCAGGACCCCGTGGCTTAAAACTCACGCTGGGTGCATTTGCATGCGTGCCCAAGATCCCGAGAGGAGAATGGAGGAGAAGGGATTGCAACGTGGCCATCCGTCCTGGGGGGTGATTTCTCGTTTCCTGTCTCTGTCTGGTGAGCGCACACACCCTATAGCAAAAACCTCTTCCAAAAAAAAAAAAAAAAAATTACCTTAATATTGATGTAATTGATTGCAGCTCAAATTCCTATAGTTTTATTTTTTTTTCTCCAACAGAAATTTGGTTGAATATTTATTTATTTATTGCTATAGATTGCATGTGCTCACCATTGAAAGAGAGAGACAGAGAAAGTTAGAATTACTCCTGAGGGGAAATGGCCATGCCATTATCCTTTCTCCTTCATCCTCTTGGGATTTTGGGCACACAGGCACATGTGCCTGGTGGGATTCTCAAGCTGCCAGGTCTGGGACTTGAAACTAGCCATGCGGGATCCATTACTTAAGTGCTTTGCCACCTGCTGGCCCTTATTTGACTCTTTAAAGGTAAATTTTTTTATATAACCAAAACACTTAACTGGAATATATTTATCTATTTGAAAATTGTAAAGCACTCTATGAAAATTTCAGATTTTCTGCCCTTTCTTAGAAAAGGAATATCTTTGGGCTCCCTACTGCCACAGATTTATAGGCCTGTTGGTAATTAGAGGCTGAATTGTTTTTTAGTCTCAAAAATCTGTTCTTGGGGCCGGCAGGTGGCATGGTGGTTAAGGGCACTGGACTCCCACATAGTCGACTTCGATTTGAGTCCTGGGCCTGGCGTCTTGCTTGCTCACTTTTCCTCTCTCTCTCTTACTCTGCCCCTCACTGGTCAAATTTAAAGGAAGAGAGAGAGAGAGAGAGAGAGAGAGAGAGAGAGAGAGAGAAAGAAAGTTAAATAATTTTTTTTTTTAAAAGTCTGCTCTTAACCATGAAAACTAAAGTGGAGAAAGAATTAATTTTGTAGATCAAATGATCCATTTTAATATCTTTTAATAAGTTATAAAAGTAATATATGTTTATGGCAAAAAACTGCACCAGAATCCTTTTTGCTTTTTGCGTGTTGCATTTTGAAAGCTTTATGGGTACAGTGTAAACCAACAGAATCTTCTAGATCATCCTCTTTCATCTATGGCTTTCCCCTAGCCTTTTAAAGTTTCTTCCCTTTGGTGCTCCTAGCCTTCACTCCATTGGCGTTTCACAGAGAAATGAGACAGTTTTTAAAAATGACTCCCTGGACGGTTTTGGGATGAGCTGGCAAGGCGAGGTGGGGGCTGGATCTTTGTGCCTCTTTATTTCACTCTCTTTGGCAAAAGCAAACTCTGTATCTGCTTGTACAGCATATGGGTATCATATATTCTGTTTTAACAGGTTGCCACCATGCAACTTGCGTCCCTCATGTTATTCTTCTAACTAAAGTTCGCGTCTAACAATGCAGGGTGTCCTCTATGGATAACCCTTAGCCTGGAGTTAGCTGAGCAAATTGAATACTTGCTGCATATTTAATTCGGAGACTGACAGTGCATTTGGAAATTCTTAAGTCTGTATGTTTGAGAATACTTGAGTAATTTTATTTTTATTTCACTTATTTAGGAAAAGTTTTTAACGTCAAGTACGGTTATTTGAAGTTAGTATGGTTTTATAAACCTTTATGAATTCATGTCGTTCTCCATTCTGGTGAAACCAATTGTTGACTTTATCTGTTAGATCTTACCCTTTGAACTGTTAGAAGTCTTTGATAATCTAGTGAAAATTATTGGTGTTTCTGCCTAGAAAAATACACGCATCACACAGTGTGCTATAATTTCAGGGAGTTTTTAAAGGGCTCTTAGTCCAAGGTCAGAAGTTCTGGTCCCGAAGGAAAGTTACGGTCCCAGAGCGGTTAGGAAGAGTTGGGATGCTTTCCTAGTTTAGAAAGTCCCTGCTGAGGCCTCCGGGTCTGTAGCTTCTGTGCCAAGCATAGTCTACTTCTTGGTCTGGCCGGACAGGGCTTAGGGTTGTGGCAGCTTAGAAACAGACCTCGGAGAGGTGAGATGCAGTCCATCTCAGAGCTGGTGGGCCACAAAGAGACGCTAAGGACCTTCCTGGCTAAAACGGGACAGGTAAGGAAGGCTGCCCCCCTCACAGCAGGAGCGGCCTGCTACCTCAGCCCTCGTTCACAATACAGCAGAGTTGGTGCGGAATCTCCCATCATACAGTAACTTAGTGAAAACACTGTACACTCAGTGTTACTAGCATTTTCCCAAATTTCCAAGCAAATCTGGGTAGTTGGTTACTAATTCGGATTCCTGGGCTCCAGCCTCGGATTGGGATTTGTCAGCTGGGGGGTAGATTTCTGAAACTGGACCAGATCCAGGGGAACGCAGAGTAGGAAAGTCAAGTTCACAGACTGGAGAAAGACTGCACTGTTCCCGCCCTAGTCCAGCACCTGCCACACGCCACCTAGCCACGTTACTCACTTCTGTGTTAGTTTCTTTATCAGTAAAACAGTACTGACACCATGGGGTCTCTATGACGATGAAGAGAGTTCTGAAGGGAAAAGCACTTAGCAGAGGGCCTGGCGGTCGGCCTGGTGTCATGTTCATGGCTTCCTCCATGCTGTCCCAGCGTCCTGGCCGCTCCATACAGTCCTCGTAGTTGAATCAACATTTTGATTCACATCAAGTATGTTTGTAAATGATATAAATAACGACTGGGATTTATTGAACTCTTAAATATCCCCAGACACCGTGCTGAAATGCAGTGTATCAAAATCATTCATACAACCAAGAGATGGTTTCCTTTATCTTGAAAGGCAGATATCTGTATGTGGTGTGCTTTTGTTTTGGGATAAGGGAACGAATTGTTTCCTTGATAAGTTAGGGAGCCGGAATTCTTAGATGCTTTATTGATTACTTTCCCCTGCAAAGCACAGAGAGCTGAACATTTACTGTGGCTCATTTAGCTTTGTGAATTTATTAAAATAAAGTTGTTGTTTATGATCTTAATTACTTTAGTCTTTAACTCTTGATTGCCTTCATGTTTCTTTTTGCTGTTTTATGAAATGTGATTTTAGATAACAGTGTGGCTTCTCTTGGGCCCACTGGTAGTTTAGGAAGATGTTTTGTGAAAACTGAAAGAAGACAAAGTTAAGTTTTTCTGCGTCTTAATATCGAAGTAGCAGCCTCCAGGCCTACCTGTTAGCACGGGGAGACGTCTCCTGGCATCGCTGTGGTCTCGATTCTCTCCTCCGTGCACGGTGCTTCCTGCTGGTGAGTTACAGGCCATCCCGCCATTCCTGATGCCTGGAGGCGTTTTGTCCGGAGGAATATGCTGTTAGGATTATTGAGACTCATCAGTAAGAAAGTATCGTGAAGTAGCTAGTACAAGTCAGTCTTTTCTTTTTTTTGGGAGAGGTTTTCGCTATAGGGCGCGGGTGCTCGCCAGACAGACAGAGAGAGACAGAGAGACAGAAAGCGAGGAATCACCCCCCAGGGGGGATGGTCACACCGCAATCCCTTCTCCTCCATTCTCCTCTCGGGATCTTGGGCACGCACGCACACGCGCCCAGCGTGAGTTTTAAGCCACCGGGTCCGGGACTTGAACCGCGGTCAACTACATGGGAGTCTGGCGACATAGCCATTATGCTAACTGCTGGTTCCCAAGTCAGTCTTTTCTTAAAAAACAAAAACAAAAACCTAGAGATGATTATTCCTTTGAATTGACAAAATAAGTAGTGATATGAGTATTTTGCCTTTGGCTCATCAATATATAGCGTATTCGTGGGAATGTGGCCTTAAGCTTCAGATTGGCTAGTGGAATCAGTAACAGTAAAAAACCATGTGCGCTTTGGTCACGTGATCTTTCATCTAAACCGAAAGAGTTTTGAAGCAGAAGTGAAAGCGCAGAGGATCGTATTGATGCAGACTAGGAAGAATGAAAGTGATTTGTCACTATCCAGACAGATAAGGAGCAGTACTGATCAGGAAGCCACGGGGGAAGTCCCCGCTGGCAGTGCCTTGGCGCATCACCTGCCGAGGTGGGAAGGGGCGCAGTGCACACCTGCCCACACGGGGCCCTCCGCCCCGCCAGGCTTATGGAGCCCGGCCCGAAGGGCCCAGGCGGCACAGCTAGTGAATAGCTAAGTTGGAATTCGAATTTGGGCTTGTCTGACCCAGTGGGTTGAGGTCTTTAGGAGGGACCTGTGTCTGCAGAAGGCCTTTTGGAGCCTGTGAAATAAGACACTGGGCTGAGGTCAGATTTAGGTTGAAGGGCATCGTGAGCGGAGCTCCAGAGATGAGATGGAGCGAGGATCACTGAGTCACTTAGAAGGGCAGGTTTCACTCTGGATCCAAGGGAAAATGAAGTTGGTGTGGTTACTTTGGTTAGGACGGTGGAGGGAGTTCTTGTTTAAGACAGATGAGTGTTAGGGTTAAACAGCGCAATGAACACATTCAAGGTAAAAATGAGGGGGCATTAAACAGAGAGATTAGAGATTATGTTTAATGGGTTTTCACAGGGGAGGGGGCCGAAGGCAGTTAGGAAGTTATCGAGGTGTTTCAGATGAAAGCCAGAGTGGACATCCGCCCCGCTTCTCAATTTCCAAAGTAGTCTTTCATACGGTTAACTGTTGTCATCGAAGTGGAAAATTTCAAGCATAAACATAGATTTTCAGACGTGAAGTCGACAGTGGTATAGGAGCCTTGCGTGTGTCTGCTCTCAGAAGTCAATGGCCAGTCTTGATTCATGTGTACCCGCCCCCTGCCCCCCACAGGCCCCGCTGGCGGTGTTATTTTGAAGTCACTCCCAGATGTGGTATTATTTAATTGGTACATACTGGTATTTAATTGGTAAGTCATTTACATGCTAAATATGCACTTCTAAAAGATAAAGAAGGTGAAAAAACATAATATAGTTACCGCATTTAAAATATAATTCATGTCTGGGACTGGCAGTTAGCGTAATGGCTATGTCGCTGGACGCCCATGTAGTCGACTGCGGTTCGAGTCCCAGACCTGGTGGCTTAAATTCATGCCTGGGGCGTGTGTGGACGTGCCCAAGATCCCGAGAGGAGAATGGAGGAGAAGGGATTGCGGCGTGACAGCCGCCACCACCACCACCACCACCACCACCACCCCCCCCCCGGGGGGGGTTATTTCTCGCTTTCTGTCTCTCTGTCTTTCTCTGTCTTTCTGGCCAGCACACACGCCCTATAGCAAAAACCTCTCCAAAAACAGAGAAAAAAAATATATAATTCATGTCAATTACCCAGTGTATAAATTTTTAGTAGTAGTCTCATAAGGGGAATAAATGTTTTTTGTTTCATTTACATTGTGAGATAATTTGAATCATGATTCAAATAAAGTCCGATCTTACAACTGATTTACATATATATATATATATATATATATATATATATATGTATGTATATGCATGTATTTAAAAGTTTCTTCCTTCTTTCTCTCTCTGTTTTCTATTCTGTTCTTCCCTTTCATTAAAGTGGAGGGAGGGTGGGAGACCAGCTGGGACAGGGCCCCTCCAGCCATTGTGCTCCCCCCCTCCCAGCCTGCCAGGATCCTGCACCTGAGCACACCTGGCTGATCAGGCCGACCCAGGATCTGAACCAGGGCCTCCCACCTGGCTCCTCTATCATGCAGCAGTACCCTACTGCCTGTGCCGCGGGGACTGGGCGCAGGTGGGTATTTTTAAATTTCTTCATTTCTAGGCTTTCCCTCCATCTACTCATCTCCTTCTCTCCTTTTCGTTTTTTCTATTGCTACTTGTTGAAGAAACTGGGTCAGTTGTCATTCCCACAACCTGGGATTTATTGATTGACACACTATGTTTTGAATGATTGACTGATTGCCATAGAGCACATGCAGTGGCAAGAGAGAGACAGATTTTTTCCCATGAGTAAGAGAGAGATAGGAGACTGATGCCTAGCACCTTTGACAGGGTCCTGATGCCATGATTAACCCCCAGCCTTCAGGCAGACTGTGGGCAAGTGCATGCCCCACTCTCTCAGGGAGGTCTCTGGATTTGAACTGAGACTCTTCCTATGTGGAATTGCCTTGCAGTTTTAGCACCATCCCACTATCTGAGCCCCCCCATCCTTGTTATTTCCTATAAATTGGTAGTTTGATCTCTCAGCTTTTTCAAGCTTATTTTATTGGGTCCAGCAGGCAGCATGGTGGTTAAGGTACTGGACTTCCACACGGACATCTGTGGTTAGAATCCTGAACCTGGTGGAATGAAAATCATGCTGGATACATTTGTGTGTACCCAGAATCCCAGGAGGAAAATGGGGTAGAAGGGACTGAGGCATGGCCATCCCCTAGGTGGGGATTTCTCCCTTTCTCCCTCACTGTCATTCTCTGGCAAGTACATGCTCTGTATGGCAAAAACATAAAGAGAAAAAACTTCTCATTCTAGAAAGAGAGAGAGAGAGGTGGGGGGAGAAGCACCTTTGACCGGATCTCAACACACTGCGACCCCCTTTGTCCAGCCCTCCAGCTTGTCAGGATCTTGGGCTTCTGAGTTCGAGCCCTGCTTGTTTCAGAACTCCCTGTGGGCCGGGGATCTGAACCTGTGGTAGGCCATGTGGCTTTCACCACTGCAGTCCAGTACACTGGCTGCGCACTGAAGCCGGGCCTCATTTTCATTGTGTGTGTGTGTGTGTGTGTGTGTGTGTGTGTGCAGAGCACTCCACTGATGCTCTGCTCACTGGGAAGCATAGAATGTCTTGATTTTCCCCTCTTCAGTGGTGCCATCGATGCTGTCCGTAGACTAACGCCTCTTGGTTTCTGGTGTGTTTTTACTGCATTCTTTTGCAGTCATTCCCCTAACACCGCCTGAAACAAACACAAAACGTGTTCTGTAGCACATTGCTACCAGGCAGTGTAGCTGTTAACATGATAAATATTCTTGGACACGAGCCCAAGTTTTGTTCAGTTTTATGTGTTTGTGCTTGTACATTTATTTTCGCAGTGCTGTGTCTCACTCTCAGCGTGAGCGCTCAGAAGCCAGTCTGTCTGTCATTCTCCTGACTTTTGTTAGGGACCCATCAGTGCAGGGCACTGGGAATCCAGAGAACAGCTTCCATCCCGCAGGGAGAGAAGAGGCCAGTGGAGAGATTGACAGACAAATAAAAAACACAGCCGTGTGGTTCCTTGGGAGGAGCCCATCCAAAGTCAGTTCCAGGTGGTTTTTTGAAGATGGTGGAGTTAATTTCGAGCAGCTTCTTAGGGGCATCCAGATGCCCGGCCGACACTGGAGAAGGAAGGCATCCCTCGTGCCCAGGCTGCGGTGTGGTGGCCGAGGCTGTGGCTGAGTGGCCTGCACATCCTAACTGCTGAGTGGCGGAGGGGGAGTGGTGCTGGCAGCTGTAGAGAGTGCTCCTGGGGGCTCACCGGGGCCTTCGCCCCTCTGTAGGAGACCGCACACTCCTGCGCAGTGGGCTGAAGGCTGCAGGGCCCAGTGACCCAAGCTCCGGCATTGGCTCCTGGGTGGGGAGGAGCTGGGGGTTTTGACCTTCAGGGTGTATGGATCACAGAGGCAGTAATGGCTGTGTGCCTTGACGGGGAGAAGTCTCCTTTGCGGTGAGGCCCCTGGCATGGTGGGGACCTGGAGGAGAAGGAGCAGACTTGGGGGAGGCGGTTAGGAGAGCCATTGCTCCAGGTGCTGAGTGCCGGGCACTCCCTGCACGCGCTGCCGTTGGGAGCGCAGCTAGGAGAGATGGGCCTGAAGAGGAAGCTCGGGAGATGTCCTCAGCCCAGGTCCACGCAGTGCTTGGGTGAGGTCGGGGATCAGCAGAGTCTAACGGGCAGGCCAGAGGAAGGCGTGAACGGAGGACAAAGGACAGAACCCAGAGACTGGAGCCCGCTCATCGGCTCCCCACTGGCCTGTGGGCGTTTGTTTGTTCGTTTGTTTTAAGGTTTTAGCCATAGAGCACGGGCTTGTGGGAGAGAAAATAGATGAGGGAAGGTAAGAGATGGAGGGGGCGGGGGCGGCGATGGCCACGCCGCAGTCCCTTCTCCTCCATTCTTCTCTGGAGACTTTGGCACACACCTCCCGCTGCAGTGGGCCCTGTGGGAACGCAGCTGCCTTCACCACCACCCCCTGCTGGCCCCTCCTGTGGGGTTTCAGTAACGTGTGATGGTGGCAAGTGATGGGAAGAGTAGCCTTGCATGCAAGTTCGTGGAAGAGCATTTTTTTTAATTTTAATATTCCTTATTTATGATTGGTATTGGGGTTGAGTGTTTGGGAAGTGTCCCACATATAAAATATTTAGGGTTATAATTTTTGTAAAGGTAATTTAGAAAAATACATGAATTCTATGATAGCACCTAAACAGGCGAAAGATGGAATGAAATCTCTTACTAGGTGGGGTTGTCACTGTGGGAGGAAGACTGTCTTTCAAGGTGCTCTTGCACTGGTCGGCGTCCCCAGGTCATGCAGGCTGCTTCGCAGGCACACTCGCCGCCGGCAGGACAGGGACTGTCTCGTGACGTCAGGAAGTGCAGACCTGCGACAAGTAGCCTTGCAAATGTCGGCCGTCCTGGTTCATCTTCCGTCCGCTGGGGTGTTCCCAAGATAGTGGGGGGTGAGTGTGCCATTCTTGAAGTGGGTGTTTTTCTAAATTTATGTTGCTTTCCTTTTCAAAAGGATACTTTAAAGTTATTTACAAAGTAGACAAATAAAGAAATGAAAGGAAGGGATCACTCTGAATGTCCTCAGCACTGGGATGCTCTCACCGCCTGTGAGCCCCTGCGGCCCCAGGCATCCTCTCTCCTGGGGGTGGGCCCATCTTCCGCTCCCACTGCCACATCTTCCATGCCGGCACTATTCCCGTTTTCTTTAGGAGTTGGAATTAATGATAGAAGTTTCCAAAGCAGCAAGAGAAAGGAGCAATCACTCTGACCCGGCTAAGGCAGGACTCCGCGAGGCTGCTCAGGGCACCTGCCCTCGTGGGGTGGCAGTGGTAGTAAGTGCGGGTCCTCACTCTTCACCCCCGTGCTTCACGTGCTCACCGGAAAAGCCCCTCTTACTCAGTGTTCCAGAGCCAGCGCGGGGCTGCTCCCTGTGGCTCTGTTTCAAATGGCCGAGGCGGGCTGCTGGCCTGCTGAGACCACCTTCGCAGGCCTGGGCAGCCTGGCAGTGCTCAGCGCCCTGGTGTGGCTCGGTGCTCCTGCCTCTTGTTGTCCAGGACCTGGGTGCTCTTTCCTCCACCTCCCTCTGCTTTATATTCCATGCACTCTTAAATTCTTTTTTATTACTTCTTAAAAACTGCTTTTATCTTTAAGAGCTGGCTACCCAGAACTCCCCCGACCCCCATGCTCTGGTTTATGCTACTTTTTATAATTGTAGTTAGACACACTGGAATGCTATCCTAAACATCTCAAATACGTTTTTTTTCTATTTCAAACTGATGA
Source organism: Tupaia tana (assembly GCA_026018925.1). NCBI lineage: Eukaryota > Metazoa > Chordata > Mammalia > Scandentia > Tupaiidae > Tupaia > Tupaia tana. The sequence continues at coordinate 6,994,404 of JAKSZU010000002.1, forward strand.
AATTTGAGTGTAAATTGACACTTTACTAAGAACCACTGTCTATCAAAATTTTAAACGTAGGAACCCTAAAATATTCCACTTGTAGATTTATGCTCAGAAATATTTCACATGAAGATGTACGCACTGTAGTGCCCTTTCGGGAGGGGACGTCTGGAAATCATCTCAGTGTACCTCAGAGGAGAACTGGTTAAATAAGTCACGGCCTCTACAGGGAATGCACCTGCTCCCCACAGTGCAGTAGAGATGCAGTTGCAGATGGAGACCTAGCTCACGAAATGGGGTTAAGGACCAAACATTACGCTGTTCTAGAAAGTAAGCTCCAGTTGTGAATAAAGGACAGAGGGCTTACTTTATACTTAGACACTTGGTGGTAACACTCTGAAAATTGTGGAGAGGCACATTTTAGTGTATGTGCTGCCGAAGCGAGCACTGGAGAGGTACATTTTAAACCTGTTTTCGACAGTGACCTTCATGGAGGGACCCTGGGAGGTGGCAATCTGTCTTGTCATTGCATAGCTCTGTGCCTGTGAACTTACACCACGCGAATGTCTTCCCTTTACAATTTCTTCCTAAAAGTATCCTTGACATTTTAGTTAGTCTGCATTTTTGTTGTTGTTGTCTCATGTTGCCCTTAGTGTGTAATTTACTTTGTAATAAAGGAAAACTGAAGTACTTGTTGACTTTATACTACATAGTCTGTGGTGACTGTTTTTTTTTTTTTTTTTTTTAAAGGTTTTTACCATAGGGTGTATGTGCTCACCAGAGGGAGAAAGAGGGAGGTAAAGTCAGAAACCACCCCCCAGGGAGGATGGCCACGGCATAGTCCATTCTCCTATCGGGCGTGGAGGGGGGTGGAGAAGGGAAAGATTATTACCACCTGTGCACATGTGCCCGGCATATTTTTCAGGCTGCCATATCCAAGACTCGAACTGTGGTCAGCCATGTGTGAGTCCAGGTGGGAGTCCAGAGCCTTAACTATCCTGCCGCCTGCTGGCCCCTGTGGTGACAATTTTGCCTGGCTCCTTTCTTATGGAAGTGGGACACCTTGTTTTCCTCCCTGTCGTATTCTGTGCTATATTATGCTAAAGTACCCATTGTGGAAGAGGGGCACCTTGGTTTTCCTCCCTGTCATATTCCGTGCTGTACTATGCCAAAGTTCCCACCAGAGCTTACTGTCCTTAGTGGGCAGGTGAGAAATATCCACTACAACTGTTGAAAGAAACACCTAACTGCAAAATTCTGAAACAAACGTGTACAACTCTTTCCACACTTTCGTTACTTGTGAGTCAGTTTTCTACTTACCTTCGACTCATATAGGAAGTTAAGACTGGGCGACCACAGGTGGCATGATGGGGTATGGTGTCAGATCCCACATGCCTGACTCCATGGTTCAAGTCCTGGGTCCTGTGGCTTGAAAAACATGCCACGCACATGGGGTGCATGCTCAAAATCCTAAGAAGAGAATGGAGAAGGGATCGAGGCAGAAGCATGTCACCCAGGGATGATTTCGCACCTGCCTTCTCTCTCTGTTTCTCTCTTGCGAGCATGGACGCTCAATGGCAAAAAACAAAAATAAAACATTAAGACCAGAGCTCTTAAAGGTTCAAAGTTTGTGGATGAGATATAGAAAAACACTGTGGATAAATAATTCCCCAGTGTAAGCCCCATCCTCGTGGCTTGGCTCCTGTGCAGTGCAGTAGTGTCACAACACGTACTCTTGTGGAGAATCCCAACTTTTTGTATATGTAGCAGGTAAGTACGGTAATAATTTTTATATGTACTTGCATATATATACTAGTGTGTACTGGTTTAAACTTACAGAAAACCAAAGATGACAGTGAGGTTTCAAAATGGAAGCTGTGCTTACTTCTTGTTTGTAAAACATGATGCTTGAATATATTCTTTATTTTCTGATATTGATACTACTCTCTTATTGTCTGTTAAATTACCTATTTGTATTTAATCATCTTGAGATGAAAATTAGTACATACCAAAAAAAGAGACAGTTTTGAAGGAGAAAATGCTGGAGACTGTTATGGGATGTAAATTTTATATCTTCAATAAAGCGGCCAATCACAGCCTTTATAGTCGTGCTGTAAGTTTTATATGAATTATTCTCATAGGTTATAGTTTAGGACCTTTTCTGTATGTTTCCTCAGTTAAAACAATTCTTACGTTCAAAAGTGAGCTGAGGTAGAACAAGTTCCCTTTGCAGAGATTCTCACTAAATTTTGTTTTGATTTTATTTTTCAATGTATTTAATAAGTGAAAACTTCTTTGGTTACCAATAGCATTGATGATTTTGGTGGAATGTAATGATTTTGAACTTTCAAAGCCTCAAAAAGGGAACTACAAAGTCATAAAACATTTTTCTGATTGCTTTCATAGTCTTAGTTCAGTGTTGCAGATTTCAAGGGGATGGTGTCTAAATGGAAGTGTGCACCCCATAGAGGTCGCCATGATTTTTTTCAACTCCTCTAAAAGAGTGGTTCGTTTCGCTGTGAAAGGAGACATAGCAGGCTGATCAGCACCGGCATGACGCGCTGCTGTTTCCCAGCTGAAGTTTCCTTCAGAAAGCGCCCGGCCCAGCCTGCCCATGGACCTGGTGCGCACGTGGTTCAGCAGGAGGCAGGCCCTGCTCATTTGTTCGCCCATTGTGGAGCTGTCCTGCACCTTTGTGCTTTCTTGTTACAGGGTGAAGGCCCCTGAATGGAGGCCTTGTGCCCTGCTTGGTTTGAAATCCTTGCTGTTAATCTAAAGGAACCTGCAGGGCGCCCAGCGGGAAGCCTGTGTGAGGAGTGGAAATGGAGAATCTAGAAGAAACACGGTTTGGGGGAAGGGGCGGCGAGTGGAAATAATCTCTCAGCCTTTGCTTTTGTTCCCCACACGCCTAATTGTTACCCTCTGCTGGCAGCCAGTTGGAGAGCGACCCTTTGAGTCTCCTTGGAGTGCCTGTGCTAACTCTCACCTCTCCGTATTGTTGTCAAGTTAAGTCCCGGACAACTGGGATTGCGTTCTCATACGAAAATAAGAGTATTGTCTGGGAATTACATGTTGCCATTAGAGGTTGAATATCTGATGTTGGGGGGCGTGGGGTGGAGAAGGGAAGGGAGGCCTGCGAGACTGCTGCTGTTGGCATGCTCCTGGGTTCGGAGTCTGGAAGGCAGGTCGCGCCAGCACTGGGCCGGTCCGGTCTAGTTCACGCAGCCCCTGCTCTGCAGTAGCTGCTCTTGGCCCAGCGGCTTGGCTGAGAGGCGGGGTGGGTAACTTCAAGTGGAAACTGGGAGGACTGAGGGCGGCAGCAGCTCTGATGGGTTTTAATTAGTAAGCATTCATTTCTAAAGTAATATTTTAGGGATTTGAAAGGAGTAGAGTTTGTGGAAGATGTTTCTTTAATAACAACACTTTTGAACTCCCAGGGAAGGGGAGAAAATTTTATTTTAAAACAATATTTTCCATTCTTTTCGTCTTACCAGTTGGAAACTGGTTCTTCAACTTTCAGCGCCAGCTGAAACATGTTGTAATAAGTATTGCACATTGTGGCCTGCCGCTGGCTTCAGGTCGGATGATGGAAGAACGTGTGGTAGCTGAGCGTGCATGGTGACTCGTTAGAACCCGGGTGCCCGGTGAAGGTGGGAGCGTGTTCTTTCAGCACAGGGCCGAACCCACGCAGCAGCAGCTTTGGAAACATGTTCCACGAGACGCCAGAAAGGTCATGGCTGCGAAAAAGTGTCTCACCCCTCATGAGTTTTGGAGGGGTATGCTTATTCTCCACTGTTGTTTTCTCCTTTATTGTGGTTTTCTGAAAACTCTGAGTTAGTCTGCATAGGAGTGTTGATTGGCTTGAGGCAGTTTCAGTTATTAAATACAGTTGAAAGTAAAACCAAAACGAAATGTAGTTAGAATCTCTGCAGAGGAAATGTTCTGGCTCCACAGTGAGCATGAGTCCGAGTGTTCATCAGACCCCAGCTGCTGTGAACCTTCTGACAAATTACGCTGCTCTGTGGGTAGTTGAAAGGGCATATTGAGATTCAACTGATAATAAAGTTTTCATTGATTCTTTAAAAAAAAATTCTAGGCAATCCTAAAGGTAGTTTGACAAAAATCAGAATGAGATATTAGGACCAAACTCAGGATTAAGTAATAAAATGGATTCTTTGGCTTGGTGTGCTTTCAAGTTCGACGGCCTGGCTACGCATCCTCCTCAGGTTTTAGTGACTATAGTCTTCTTCCTGCAGAATGCCAACATGGTGCTTAGTTTGCTTTGTTTGTATGGTCTCAACAAATATATATGTACATTGAGCATTCCTAACCTGAAAATCTAAATCCATACAAATCCAAAATCTACAATTTTTTTAAAAAAGAATTATTTAATTTTATTATTATTTTTAAATTTGTTATTGGGGACATACACTCATGAGAGAGAGAGAATGAGAAAGCAAGCTGCCAGGTCCAGGACTCTAACTGCAGTCAGCCATGTAGGAGTCTAGCACCTTAACCACCATGCCACCTGCTGTCCCTGATCCAAAAATGTTTTTAATGTCGACGCCGTAAGTGGAAAATTCCACACCCGACTTCATGGGGTGGGTTGCAGTCAGAAGACTGGTACAGAATACTGTATGGAATTACCTTCAGGTGTAGATGTGATTCATAGATGAATTTTATGTTTAGGCTTGGTCCCATCCCCAAGGTATCTCTTTATGTATATGCAAATATTCCAAAATAAAAAAAATTCTAAAAAGTCTTTTGAATAAGAGATACTCACCTGGTGTGTGCATGTGTATGTGTGTTCCCCTCCCCGGCTGTTGATGAGTCACTGCTTCTTTTTTTTTTTTTGGAATTTGATAACACATTAAAGAAATGATAGCTGTAGCATATTTATCTGTTTGCTAAAAGGTAACATCGGTTGATAGTTTATGATAAGCCTTTGTTTCATTTTGGTTATGGAAGAAACTCAGAACTCATTTCAGGGCCCAGTGGTGGCTTGGTGGTAGAACACCGTACCCTGCAAGGCCAGCCTGCAGGAGCGTTCTGGGTTCACATCCGGAGACCTCTCTTGAGTATGCTGTGCACGTGTGTGCCTCTGGTCCGGGGTCAGCTGCGGCTGAGGGAGGATCGCAGCATCGGGGTTCCACTGGGGGTCCTGTCTCTCTGCCTGTTTTTTGCTTGTAAAATAAGGGAAGACATAAAAAGAAAAAACAACTCTTTACGATATTTATGAAGTGCTTTATATTTGTGTTTGTTCAGGACATGTCTCAGGAAGGCTACGGAACTAGGTCCCAACCTCCTCTGGCCCCTGGAAAACCTAACCATGAAGACTTGAACTTAATCCAACAAGAAAGACCATCAAGCTTACCAGTAAGACATTAATGTGCTGATTTAGAAACGTAATCAGTCAAAGAGTTTTTTAAAGCAGTGTTGTTTTTATTTGTTCTACTTTATGTCATGACATGGGCAGAGGAGTTTCTAGATTTCAAATATAGTTTGTGATTTATTAAAATTTTCAGGCCTTAACTCCTAAGAGCTCCCTAGTCCTGGGTAGGCCTGTTCCGTTTGTAGTAGCTCTGTTGCAGCGTCAGGATGTTTCATTCTGCTCGTGGTTTTTGTGTGCAGGCTGGTACTGCTGTCATGCAGTTGCAGTTTCTTTAGCTTACTGCTTTCTAGCATTGCTACAGCTCAGAGATGTTTATACAAGAGTCAAAACTTAAATTCCCAGTTTGCAAAGGCTATAAGTGATGAGGTGAAAACCTCTCAGGGTAATTTGAGTTTCTTCTGAGACTTTATGTAATGAGAAATCATCCCCCCAAAAGTAACTTCTACCTGAAAATTTGACAAGGAGCTTGTAAATGAATTCTTCCAGCAATCAGTGTTTGGCGATGGGGATTTATATCGATGAATCTTGGCCGCAGTCTGGGGTATCCTGTCGATGTGCTGAGACAGGTCCTCTGAACCTATCTGCCTTTTTATACGGAAACTAATTTAAGTGAATTTTCTTTATTAATTAAAAGCATACATACATAAAATAAATATTTTTACACTTATTTTCTTGTTAAAATATTTCGATTTGAAGAATTGTTATTATGCTCAGTCTCTATTAAGGTTTATGATTGGGGTTTAGGATAGCTAATAGCTGTGGCTTTAGTTTGAATTTCAATGTTTGCATCATGTGTATTCTTCGTAAACATTTGCGAGCCAGCGTTTGTGATGAGACATTAGGCATGTGCCCCACACTCGTGTTGGGGAAGAGGTAAGTGATGGCTACATGGTGTACACTCTCTTTGAATCTGATGTACATGTTTTAGAAACTTGAATTTAAAAGCTTTATTTCTCTGGTGGAAGGAGGTGAAATCTTATTATTGTCTTTTTTAAAAGTTATATTAGAGTTTTTTTTTTTTTTTCCTCACAATTATTTGGTTCTAGAGGGAATGAAAAAGTAATGGATTCTGTGTTTCATGCTATAAGCTCTTTTCTTTAGCACATAATTCACAGCGCCACAAATGTGTAGTGTGTTTGTATGTGTGTGTGACACACATGAACACTGTTGATAAATGCAACATTTGCTAAATACTTGAAAATTGGCTTGTGGTTTCATGAAATTTATATTGACTCACAGGAAGCCGGTGGATGGTGAATTCCACATTTTTTTCCCCACCAGTGTTTTCGGGGAAGTTCTATCTTGTAGGCTTGTCATTGGCTGGTGATTTGGGCTAGGTTGGAAGGATTTTCTGAAACGGACACAGGTTCTGTGTAGCTCTAAGGAGGTGTGCAGTGTGCTGGTGGCCTCAGATCTACTGGAGACCTCGGCCTTCTCACGAGTCCCTGCTCCTCGCCAGGCTCTGGGTGGAAGCATGCGGGTGACTTTCAGCTCACGCTGAGGGTCCTGACGGGGGGGGTGAAGTGCTGTCGTCCCAGGAAGCTAAGCACAGAGTTCTGCCATGGAATGAGTGCTTTCTAAATCGAGTACTTGCAGTGGGATGAAAGTGTCTTAAGAAGTGAAGCAGCCCATTTACTAGTAGCCTACATTTCCCCCAGAAGTGTGCTGTTTGTATCTGTTTACATATAGCAGCTTACCATCTTCTGAGAACCACCTCGCGTACTTCCCGAGAGTAGAGAAGGTTGCTCATGGTAGGAACTTTCTTAGGAAGCTCTTAAAAAAAGAAATCCCCAGATTAGTATTTTCTTTCTGGTTTTGTAACTCACGAACAGGAGGCTGATGGCTCCATTGCTCTTTTAAGTGCCGGTTCAGTTATCTTTTTTTTTTTTTTTTTTAAGAGAACAAAGTTTCTAGGTTTTTATGGTAAGTATAAAGAACTGTCAGCCAGCTGAATAAAGGGAAAACTATATATCAGGTGATATACCTAAAACCCTCAAACCGTTAGAATGAAATTTGTTTTATTGAAATGAAGTTTAGTGTGCCACTTTTATTTCACCAGGGCTTTACCTGTATAAGAAATTTCTCTACAGGATTTACAATTAAAAAAATTTATGTGGATGCTTATTCCTAAGTTGTTATACACAGTTAAGTTAATAATCGCTTTAGGAAACAATTTGCTGGTATTCTGTTTTTTTTACAGCGTTATTTTTATTAAATATAATAATCCTTAAACTTGGCAAAGTTGATATTATTTGTATAGGAAGCTATTTTTTGTTACCACATTAGCATTTATTATTGGATCCTTAATAGATTTATGCTATGCTTTTCCCTTTAAAATGTCAGTGTTAAATTTTTTCTTTCTAAATTTTAGATGAAGGAATTCATGATAGTCCTAATCTCTGGCTTTGTACATGGAGCTAAATAAATTGTGGGTTATCTGTATCTTTAAAAAAAGGAATCCAGCTGTATGTATGATTATTGTCCACCTGTTATACACGTGACTATGACAACTCTCTATGTAGTGCTTAATCCTTTTGCTTACATTGAGAAAGATTTTGTAATATTTTTCTGCATGTGTCATAAATGTATTTTTCTTCTATTACTCAGCTAACAACATTCCATTATAAGAAATGGAGACATTTCTAACATCCTTATGCTAGATCTGTAATTTGATCCTTCACTAAATTGTCCTCACCCCATTGTGGGAACCTATGTTTATCTGTATTTGCATGTCTTCAGTCCTTGGTGATCTGCAGAAGCCAATGCAGTTAGGTTTTACAGATGACATAGGTAGACCTTCAAATCACCCACTGAAAGCAAATAACTGATAAATTAATACTTGTTCTCTAGATGACTTGGGACCATGGGCAATCTCACTAGCTTTTTACTTAACTGACTCAGACCTAAGCGCAGAACAAATATCCCGTAATAATTCCCACTTATTTCTGTTCCTCTAAATCATAAGCTATTTTTCTATTGAGATATGTTAGCTTATACACCCTTGGTGTTACCATTACCAATAAATCTTAGCATATAGCATGTAGTATAAAAATTAGCTTGAAGGGACCAGCAGTTAGCTCAATGGCTATGTCACTGAACTCTCATGTAGTTGACTGTGGTTTGTGTCCCAGACCCGGAGGCTTGAACTCACGCTGGACCATGTGTGTGTGCGTGCCTAAGATCCTGAGAGAGGAATGGAGGAGAAGGGATTGCGGCGTGACCATCCCCCCTGGGGAGTGATTTCTCGCTTTCTGTCTCTCTGTCTCTCTCTGTCTTTCTGGCGAGTGCACGCGCCCTATAGCAAAAACCTCTCAAAAAAAAAAAAAAATTAGCTTGAAGAGCTCTCTCCTGTTTTATCTCTGAAAACTTGAGCACATGTGGCAGCTTTCTCTGTCTCTAACTCTGATATGAAATGAGGCCAGCATACAAAGCAAAACACGTAGATGGTCTAAAAGAAGCTGTGATTTATTTACCTTTGCTTCAGAAACATCGAGTACATTTCTATTTATATTCTGAAATATGCCCTCCCCCATATGATTTTTTTTGAAGGTTTTTGCCATAGGGCATGTGCACTTGCAGGAAAGAAATGAGAGGGAAAGTGAGAGATCACCCTCCTGGGGAATGGCCTCCTCAGTCCCTTCTTCTCCATTCTCATAGGACTTTGGGCATGCACAGTCATGGGCCTGGCATTATTCAAGCCCAGGCCTCGGACTCAAACCGCAATGGGCCATGTGGGAGTCCAGCGCTATAACCATTACACCACCTGCGAGGCGCTCAAATATAGCCATATACTTTTTGTTGAGTATTTGTCAAATGGTCATCTCTGGTGGCATTCATCCTTGTATTACAGTTATTTTTATTACTATCTTGGCTTCTCTACTAGAAGGATTTTTTCATGGTATTTATTACAGTTTTTCAATAAGTATTTTCCTAAAAGAATTTATATAAAAGTCTATTTTTAATTTATTTTAAAATAATTTCTAGCTCCAATTTCAGAATGTTCGTTTAACTCCAAGGGAATCTTTTTCACGGTGTGGGGTTGGCATCAGGACAGCCGGGTTTCTCACATGCTGACGACACTGAAGGGTTACACGAGTGTGCACTTCGGATTGGTGCGGCCGTGTGATTCTTCACACCATTTTTTTTATCGAACGGCATTTGAGTTTTACCTTGGTAACCTTAAGCTATAAGGAAAGAAGTAAGCGCTTTGGATAATTAAGCTAAAAATAGCATGAAAACATTCTTTTCTTAGAAATATATATTTTACTTGTGAAATAAATCAGCAGAAACAGTAATCATAATTTCAGTAATTATAGTACAGCTAGATATGTTGTTAGTAAAATGCTTGTAGGCACGTATAAAAGGAAGTAAACAAAAAAGGAAGGTTTCATTTTCTTCATTATTCAGCAGAATGGTGCTTTTCCAGACACCCTGAAGACTTGTTAATGTTCCTTAGTTTAGAAATAACTAATTTGTTTGAGTCTTCAGAGAGGCATGCCACTTGTGTTTCAGATGGGAGGCCCAGTGTTCTGTTTCTCTAAGAATGTGGTCAGCCTGACAGTTGTATTCAAGTGTTTGAGAATGGGTACTTTGTTATGTTTTTGTCAAATATGTCTCTAAATATAGGCTGTTCTGGAAGGCCACCAAATCATTAAAACCTCTTTCTGACCCTTTCTTCCTTAAATAGGAAATGTCTAAAACAGTGGACGTGAGAAGAGTTTGATCTTTTTGAGTTAACTAGACTTTAAATGTGTAGAATAGTGCTTAGGGTACTTTTGTTGAGTTTTCAATTAAAAGGAAATATTGGACTTTAGATAAAACATATGTGTTTTGGCCCCCTTGTGAAAGGAAGGAGGTAGTAAATGCTGGTGGTTCTTTGAAATAGAGGGTGTTAAACAGGATATTGGAAGCTTGAAAGAGAAGGTTGGAAGACTGTTATTACCTAGAGTATTCTGTAGGGGGTTAGGTCTTAGCAACTAGGCATGCGGTGTTCTGCCTTTAATGAAAGAGGAAGACTGTTTGTTTTTGGTTTTGTTTTTTTAATCTTTAATGACACTCATGTCGTTTGGAGGTGAGAGTTCATATGCAGTGGAAGCGTGTATGAATACTGATTTGCTAGTAGGGACAGCGGAAATGTGGCTTGGACAGTGTAGTTCCTGTGGACACTGGAAGCTACTGGGAAAAGCTAGGCGAAGCCGCCTTCTAACTGGATTCTGCTGTTCACTGAGGCCTCAGCCTCGCTCAACTAGAGATATGAATCATTACACTGTCTTAACCTGTTAATCATCATGTTTTCACAAAAGTTAAAATTGCTCAGGTGAGAATTAGATGTGTGGCTGCTGAATGAGCCCTTGAAAACGTCCTTTGTAGCCTGAACTTGATTTAAATGGTTGTCATTAAAGGGCTAAGAATGTAGCTGGATTCTATCGATGATCCTTGTCAAATAATTCTGAAAGTTTGAAAAATGTTTAATGAAAGAGAAAGCTGTACTGACCTCATGCGTGCCTCAGTGCTGAGGCTTGGATCATGCCCTCTGCAGCTGCAGACCCAAGCTGTTCCTTATCAGTGTTCTTGAAACCTTATTACGGTACGTTGACTTCTGGAGTTCTGGAGGAAATACTGTGTAAAAGGGAAGCAAGCCTCCTGCGCCAGGGAGTAGGAGGAGCTTCTCTGATCGTGTTGTCCACTGTAGCGGCTGCAGATAGACACAGTCTCATGTGGTTTAGAAATGAAAGATGCAGACATATTTCGGGGAAGTTTTAAAGGCACAGCTAATATTTCAGTTTCTTAGAGTTTAGCAGATTCTTGAATATAATCTTAATCACTCATGCATTTTATATGAAGATGTCAATTGGAGGTCCTAACTTATAAAAAAGTGATAATGACTGACAAATATTTATTTTCCTGACACAGATCATTTCTTTTTTTTTTTTTTTTGGAGAGGTTTTTTTAGCTATAGGGTGCGTGCACTCGCCAGAGAGAGGAGAAAGCGAGAAATCACCCCCCAGGGGGGATGGCCACCCCACAATCCCTTTTCCTCCATTCTCCTCTCGGGATCTTGGGCACACACACACACACGCCTGGCGTGAATTTAAGCCACCAGGTCCAGGACTCGAACTGCGGTCACCTACATGGGAGACCAGTGACATAGCCATTACACTAACTGCTGGTCCTAACACAGATCGTTTCTTTAGGATGTGATATTCTAGAATTCTATTCTCTAGGGTATTTTCATGATACTGATAATTATTTTGAAAATAAAGTATAATACTTAAACTTGAGAATGAAAGGATGTGGGAAGGTAAGGCTCGCTCCTTTTTTTTTAAAAGAATTATTTATTTTAATTTTATTTATTCATTGATTATTATTTTTAAAATTTTGACCAGAGGGAGAGAGAGAGAAAGTGAGAAAGCAAGCCACCAGGTCCAGGACTTGAATCGTGGTCAGCCATGTGGGAGTGTCCAGCACTTTAACCACCATGTCACCTGCTGGTCATAGGCTCTCTCTTTTTAAAACAATCTTCCACTTAAATATTAGTTCTGTAAATGATAATACAATGAATCCTCAGCAGTTTGGAATTCTTCCAGGAAAAATAGGCTAAAAATAATGGGTAATTTGAATAAATTAATATATAAAGAGAATTATAGTTTGCTTTTAAATAACTTGAATGTTCATGAGTAAAGCGTTTCTAAATTGACATCTTCAGTCCTGTTAAAATAAGTGGATGATTCTAAATGTATAATAACTGGGATATTTGCTTAGTGGCAATGTATTAATTTAAAAATTTCATTTAATTTTTAAAAACACATTTTAACTACACATGCCCCTGCAAACTTAATGTTCTGAAGATTTCCACTTAAAATCTGGGGGGAAATGAACTTCAACCCATTTCGTAGTACTGTCTGTCAGCTCCTGAAAAGTTAATGAAGGAACATGAAGGAGTGCTATAAAAAATAGACACTAGACAGAATTGGAGATTAAGAAAGGCTGAAACAGAATTGATTTGCAGGATATTGGTTTTGATAATAGAAGGATAATCGTGATCTATAGTTGATAAATGAGGCTCATTAAGCAAGGGGTGATAAATGCAGATATCCCTGGCTAAAATAGAAAAGTCAGCGTGCACACTGGCCGGGGCAAAGGGAGCACTGGCCTGCTGCGGTCCTCGGATGGCCTGGTGAGCCCCGGAGCTCTGTCTGTGGCCTTGCGGCCTAGGTGCGGACTGTCAGGTCCAGTTGAAAATAGTGCAGAACCAGGTGGGAAGGGGGGGCGGGTTCGTGGGGGCGGAAAAGTAGGTGCGAAGGACAGTGAGAAGCAGGCAGTTTGTTGTAGGTATTCGCGTGCCCAAGCATGGGGCTTGGGCAGGAGTGTTCATTGGGACTCTCCTGTGGCTGCTTAAACGCATCTGTATTTTCGGGGACCAGCGTTAGCGTAATGGCTATGTCGCTGGACTCCCACGTAGTTGACCGCGGTTCGCGTCCCAGACCCGGTGGCTTAAAACTCACACCGGGTGCGTGTGCACGCGTGCCCAAGATCCCGAGAGGAGAACGGAGGAGAAGGGATTGCGGTGGGTGATTTCTCGCTTTCTGTCTCTCTGTCTCTGTCTGTTTGGCGAGCGCATGCACCCTATAGCAAAAACCTCTCAAAAAGAAAAGAAAAGCATCTGTATTTTCTATGCAGATGGATCCTCAAACCCTGCTGTGTTTTGTGTCTCAGCACCCCAGGCTTGCCTGGTGGAGCTCCAGGCCTGGCCTCCTCCCTCCTCTCAGAGATCCTCGCCCACTCATCCCTGCCTTCCTCCAGATGGTAGGCCTGGCCAGGCGAGCCTGGATCACCCAGCTAGGAGGAATGGCTTTCGATTTCCAGATTTGCTGGTCACAGTGACTCTGAAGGCGCACGTCTGTTTTATGTCACCAGGGATGAGTGACGGCAGAAGCTCATGGCTGTGCTGGGGACTGATTATTTGCTTTTAGGTTTCTTCAAGCCTGGAAGTAACTTTTTGCTATTGTCAGTTTAAAAGAGGAACTAAATACATGTAGAGAACGTTCTACCTGCGCCCAGATCTCCTATTCTTCCTCACAAGGTGGGTTTAGAGTGTCTCTTCCTCCTCGCTTTCTGTTGCCTTCTCTAAATTGTTGTAAAATAACTGAATGGTCTTGTTTTCCTTTGTTTGGGTCAAGAAATTTTAGCTGAAAATTGTTACTGTGTGAAAGAAGATTATTGACTCAACAAGCCTTCAATTTTCCGTGAATAACACTCTCGCCCCGGCCTCAGGAACATGCCGTGCATGCGTTCTATTTTAAAATACAGACTGTAATTTAAGGCAGGCAGTTGGATGCCCCACTGAACTTTGTTTAAGCCTGGAATAAAAGAAGAAAAAAGCTTTAAGCCACAAAAAGTGACTAAGCTTTCTCAATGACTTTTTTTCATAATGCATTCTATTTAAACACGCACACAGCTTCCAAGTTCTGCTGCTGTCCTTTCCGCAGTACCGAGGTTTGACTCCGTCTCTGACTGTGGTGTGTGTGTTTTTCCCCTTTTTGTCATTATTGGGCTGTCACTCAGATTTTTTTCTAAATGCTCAGAGTCATGGTCATTTGCAGAGGAGTCTGTGTGCATGCATTTGCATGTGTTGTACATGTTCAGTGCATGTGAGAATATTAATTCTAAACTTAAACACATAATTTTTAGTATCCACTTATCAGCTCTTAATTTAAATAGTAACAGATTATTAGGCTGGCGTGATGTAAAGGCTTAGCTGCAGTATGATTTACTGTCAGGCCACTGTAGAAATGATTATTGAAAGCAGTTCCTGTCACTTGCATTTCCTTCCTCTTCCCCACGCGAAAACGAACGGCTTACAGTGCCGTGTCCACAAGGAACAGCGGCTTTGCTGTTTTGGTAGGATCCTGGGTGTAGCCGGGAGACCTGATGCTGGGTGGCACACAGGCTGGGTCTCAGCAAAGGTTCTGTTTGGTTCTCAGCAGTTTATATCACCTCTCAGGGACTGCTTCCGTCTGTGCAAAATGAGTAAGTGAGACTTAGGGACCGCAGAGGACCTTCCAGCTCCTGAAATTGATATCGAAGGCTGTCTTTGTTAGCACATAAGAAAAAAAAAACGCTGATAAAAATGGCTCTTGTGAGGGACAGCACAGAACTATCCTGCCACCATCCAAACTGGGGCCCGACACTGCGTTTTTCAGAACTTTCTGATAAAAGTAGATAAGGCTCTTCCTTAGTCTGTTTTCCAATAGGAACGGGTAGCTGAGGAGTACAGTCCGTCAGGCACTGCATTCTGGTGACCAGAAACATGCGTCACTGATCTTTTTATTATCTTGTATCTGGAGAAAGTTTGGCTCTAGAATAATAAAATCTCATTTACTGGACACTATTTTATTTTTAAAGAATTATTTCTTTAAATGTATTCATCATTATTTGTTTTCTAATTTGCTACAGGGCACACACACCAGAGAGAGAGGGTGTGAGAGTGAGAGAGAGAATGAGAGCTAGAGAGAGAGAGAATAAGCTGCCAGGTCTAGAACTTGAACCAAGATCAACCATATGGGAGTCTGGTACCTTAACCACCACACCACCTGCTGGCCCCTGGGCACTATTTTTTAAAATCTTGTATATAAATGAAAATTTTAGTTACCGAACACTGAAACTACTATTAATAGTAAAAGAAGAAGAAATAAAGCCAGAGGGAGGGTCTCAGCATGTTTCCCGAGCTGCAGGCGTGTGAACCTCAGACAGGGCTTTTGGCTCACGTCGGTGGTGGGTAGGGCCAAGACACTGCCCTGCAGTCTGGGACCACCGCAGGGGCCTGAATTTGATTCCCAGTCTAACCTGAAGGCCGGTGTAATGTCTGACTCTGGAGAGAGCCGAGGCAGCGACTCAAGTCTGATGTTGGCCGGAACAGCACCGCAAGACTGTATTTCAGAAAGATCCCTACGTGAACACCTCTGGTCAAGGAGGATCCTTTTTTTTTTTTCTCTTTTTGAGAGGTTTTTGCTATAGGGCACATGCGCTTGCCAGAGAGACAGAAAGCGAGAAATCACCCCCCAAGGGTGCTGGCCACGCCACAGTCTCTTCTCATTCATTCTCCTCTCGGGATCCATGCGCCTGGCGTGAGTTTTAAGCCACCGGGTCCGGGACACGAACCGCAGTCAATTACATGGGAGTCCAGCGACATAGCCATTACTCTAACTGCTGGTCCCTGGTCGAAGAGGATCTTGACCTGGTGAGATCCTTTCTTTAAAAAATTTTTAAAAGATGATGACGACAGGGCTTCCTGTCAAGTCAGATCCCATCCTATTCCTCAGTGTTTTGGAAGTCTGGACTTTAGATCGCCCACAGAAGCGAACTACAGGGCACCTCATACTTACACAGAGCTGTCCTTTTCAAAGTGCACTGGAGGCAGGGAGGGGGTTTTAGAGCACTGGCTCATCAGCGAGGTGGAATTGGACTCTTCGAAAGTACTGGCACTGAGAACGAAGGGGGGGTGGTGGAAATAGTTGAAGTTAAGGGTGAAAATTGTTGAAATAGACTGTTGAATGACAGGTGCTTTCAAGGTTTTTCATTGAAGTGACCACGTGTTGGTGGTGGTGACAAATGTAGGGAAATGTGGTGGGGAGTTAGTTTGGAAGAATAAAGAACACCCAGAGATTGTGTGAGATTAGAACAAGTTCTGACACCCCAGGCAGATGGCGTGGTGGTTAGGGTTCTGGCTCCCATGTGGCTGATCCCGTGATTCAAGTCCCTAACTGGGCCCTTGTGCACATGTGCTCAATGTCTCTAGAGGAGAATGGAGAAGGGCTGGGGGTGTAGATATCCCTGGGGGAGTAGTGGGAAGAGTGGTTTCTCACTTTGCTTCTTTCTCGGTGTCTTTCTGGGTAACGAACAGGCTCTATGGCAAAAAAACAAAAAAAAACAAACAAACAAAAAACACCCAGACCTAAATAAATAAGTAAGTAAGTAAGTAAGTTCACATTAACTTTGCTTGGATTCAGACATACCCAAAAGAACAAAATTCATCTTTACTACAAAACCTTATTTTTGTATAGTTCTCTGTCAAAGAGGTAACACGTTGTCATAGATAAGAATTGATGTTGAAAGATTGACAGCATTGGCTGTAACTTTACAATTCATTTAGTTGCTTGAAGATGATTTGAAGAACATTGTAGTAGTTTGTATAAAAAACTCAGCAGGTCATCCCAGGGCTCTGGCTCCAGCCTGGGGTGATATTCAGCCGCAGTCTCCAGAAATAAACGACACACTGTATAGTTGAGCTGTGATTGTGGCGGGTCTCACTTTCTTTTGCTTTTCGGGTACTGCAGAAGAACTAGGTTTATGGGCCCAATATGTCCCTTTCTTTGGGTAGAGTCAGGTCCCTTTATATTGCTCTGTTTCATTTATTTTGGAATGATTTACACTGTATTTTTATACCATTGATTTTGGTGGACATGTCTTAATTTGATTTATCTCATCATTTTTCTGTCTCTTAAACTTTTTTGGTTATACACAGTTTTTGAGCCTCGTATATAAATGTAATGCCTTTGTTTGCTTTTTTCTTTTCCTTTTCTTTTTTGAGTGTTCTGTTTGTGACTGTGGGGTTGTGGTGCTGACAACCTGGTTTTAACATGCTCTTTTTGAAAGTCATTTTGTAGAAGTGGTTCCCCCCCTTGAGCACCATGAGTTTCTGTGATACAGCTGAGTCCCAGCAGGTGACATGGGCCTCGACTCTGAAGTGGTGCTCTTCTTTGGCTTAATTTGTAAAAGGGGAAAAAAAAGAAATTTTTTATGCTAAAAAATGGAACATACCATAGTAAGAAGGGACAGTTAATGAAACCAGACAAACCAGTTAATGAAATCATGACAGGTTCTTCACATGTGTGTGTTTTTATGTGTTTAGTTTAGTCAGATTTTTGTTTGTATTCCTCTGAAACTCGAAGCCAGGACCAGCTTGCGCCCCAGTTCCAGCAGTGGAGTTGGTCAGGCGACAGCTCACGCTGTCCACGACAGCAGCTCCACCCCACACCTGTGTACCTGCTCCCAGCATGGTTCCACCACAGTGTCCTGTACCCTGTTAAAGCCAGGGGCATCTTTCCTGCAAAATAAAACTATTGTGCCAGTTTTGGTAAAAATCATGGATGCTCTTGAGTAAATAAATCACGTCTCGTAGTCTTGCCAAACATTTTTACTTTTCCAGGCACCGCATCGTGCTTTCCTTCAGCCAGGGTGTCCCAGTGGTGACATCTTCAGCCGAGGCCCGAGAGCCCACCTCGGGCAGGCAAGTCCGAGTGCACATATCAGTCAAGCACTGCCTGCCTTACCCGTCTCCGATGCCGCAGTAGACGGAGGGCTTTGAAAAGAAAAGCATTTAAAAACGTAAATTGTTTCACTAGCTTATTAATGTTCATTCTTTCTCATACATACATTCAGCAATAAGAGTCACCCATGAAAATACCTATTTTCGGGATACCTGTTATTTAAAATACTTAAAGATGTTTTCTTGTTTTATCTTCAGAGAACCTTCTCCTTATCATTGGAGAATTCATATTAATACTTTCAGCATGTGTAATTTCACAGACATGTTTTGCCATTTTGTGGAAGCCTTGACCCTCCAGAGGTTTAAGGGCAATGGTGGACCAGCAGATGGCATAATGGTTATGACGCTGGGCTCTCACGTGGTTGACTGTGGTTCGAGTGCTGGACCTGGTGACTTAAAACTCATGCTGGGCATATGTGCATGCATGCACAAGATCCCAAGAGGAGAGTGGAGGAGAAGGCCTTGATTGTGGTGCGACCATCCTCCAGGGGGTAGTTTCTCACTTTCTGCCTCTTTGGCGAGCGTACACACCCTATAGCAAAAATTTCTCTTTTAAAAAATAGCGCAGGGGTGGTGATATTGCAGTTCTGGGTGTAGCTTTCCAGACACCCAGGTGCACAGTCTCACTGTCAGTGCTAGCAGTTTCAGCGGCGCAAGATCGCTGCCTCCCAGCGCTACATGGGGACCTGGTGTGGCAGAAGAACGCTTCTGGTCTTCTGGAGGGACGTCATGAGGAATTTATCATCTTTTCTATTTTTGGGGGCATATTTATAGTGATTAAGATAAGATATTAAAGTCCTAGCCATTTTGCCATTACTCTGGCCCTTTTGGTGTTTCAGATTTAGAAGGGCACAGTCACACGCGCTGACCATTGAGCATTATGCCCTAGATTCACTGCTTCCACTCTTTGCATTTGCATGAGACATAAAAACCTCTTGTGCAGTCGCTGCCCCATAGGTAGTGCTCTAGAAATGTAAGTTTCTTACCACATCGTTGCTTTCTTTCTTTCTTGAAGTTGTATTGAGCTTCCACCACATATTAGGGTCGCTAATCTATGAAACGCTGAGATCACTGAGGTCAGCATTTGGTCCCCTGGGAAGAGTCAGAACATGGAAGGACACTGTGGAGTCACAGAGCTCTAAGAGCCCATGTCTCACTAACTCCTAGGCTGTTACTGTTACTTATTTTATTATCCCAGCACCTTCTCTCTCTTTTGATGCAGAGCATTTGATAAAACTACCACCTAGGTTCTTCTGCATTCATGTTGATTTCTTTGTTTCCTTTTTTTTTCTTTACCAACTTCTAGAAGACCAGGAGGAAAACATACAATAATATATTTTGTAATTTTGTTACATTGTGCTGCTATTTTTTTGTTCATTGAACTACTAAAGATTAAATTAGGAGAAGGAGTGAAGATAGAGGCAGTATCCTTAGGGCTTATCACATGACTAACTAGTTATGAAAAATTACAGGCATATGGTTTAGACCAAGGGCCCCCAGTCCCCAGGCCAGGCACTGATCCTGCTCGACAGCCTGATAGGAATTGAGCTGCACAGCAGGAGGGGAGCCATGGGCAAGTGAGCAAAGCTTCATCTGTATTTACAGCCATTCCCCGTCTCTCACATCTGGGCCTGAGCTCTGCCTCCTATCAGATCAGCAGTGGTATTTGATTCTCAAAGGAGTACAAACCCTACTGTGAGCTGCACATGTGAGGGACTTAGGTTACACGCTTCTGGTGAGAATCTAATGCTTCATGATCTGAGGAGGAGCTGAGGCAGTGATGCTGGTGTTGGGAAGCGGCTGCAAATACTGTATTACAGTGAGTTGTGAAATGATTTCATTGTATGTAACAATGTAATAATAATAGAAATGAAGTGCACAGTAAACATACGTGTTTGAATCATCCTGAAACCTCCTGCCCACTCACTGGTATCTGGAAACATTGTCTTCCACAGAACTGGTCCCTGGTGCTAGAAAGACTGGGGACCACTGGTTTAGACAGTTGACATACACTGATAGTTCACAGTGTAGTGTGAGGCACTGGCTGTATACTGGAGCTACACTCCCAGTGTTGTCCGAGTTAGACAGGTAATAAAATGGCCACAGTGATTTGAGTTTACCCTTCCTTTGTTCTTTCCAGCTTGTGGATTTATCAGTGAGTAATAAAATCACCTAAAAGAGGGCAAAAGCATAGATAGTAATCTACTTGGCTTGCAGTGAAGTCTGGTTTAGATAAACTACTTAGATTTCTCACAGAGTTTTCAGATTTTGAGTCTTAAAACCATAGCGGGTGTCTAGGAGCACCCAGCTGGGGCTGATAAGGAATCCTAATGAAGACTGAAGGTGGTGAATCAGGTGAGATCACTTAGGATGATACCTAATGTTGATCCTTTATTTAAAATTTTATGTAGGTTGGCATATATGGAGAGAGAAAGATATCCTGTGGAAAAAGAGAGAAGGGGACATGCCTAAGTATATTAATGACTAAATAATTATAGTAATATGGGAAATATACCTTTAAAAATTTTGCCTTCCTTCATCGTATTTATTTCAATTGCATTAAGTAAATATCTTATAAGTTAGATGGTATTCTGCAGAGAGTAATGATGTGAATGTTTCTTGTCCTGGTTTTTCAGTGCTGCTCTTTCAGACAGTTTTATTTCTTTATTTTAAAGAATTACTTAATTTTATTAATTATTATTATTATTATCATCATCATCATCATCATCATCATCAATAATTTGGCCAGATGGAAACGGACAGAGAGAGAGAGGGAAAGTGAGAACGAAAGCCACCAGGGGGTTGGCTTGACCATGTGGAAGCCCAGCGTCCTAACCACCGTGCTACCTGCTGGCCCCACAGTTTTATTTATTGATGTTGCAGCTGTCCAGGAGAACCAGTGGTAGCTAGTGAGAAGATACCTGGGCAGTTCCAGCTGTGAATAGATGATGCTTCACGTTTGATCTTAGGTATAAACCTAACTTCTCAGTAAAGCAATAAAAATAAAGTATAATATCATTCATGCATTTTTTTAACCTCCAATACTGTGGCATTCTAATGTAAAGTATGACCCAGATACTCTACAATTTAATGATCAAAATTTAATAATCAGTGTATCAAAGTCTTTAAAAACAGCTTGGATAAGGATGCTTTTTGCAATATGTGTCCTTGAGAATAGTCAGTAAATTTGTTTATTTTAAAATATGTCAATGGCCACTTTTAACTAAAAGAGTCCTGTTGTGACAGAACATTTTCATATTCCATGATTGTTTTTATATAGAATTTATAACCTCTGTGCATCTAAAAAAGGACATACAATAAAATGTGTATATCAACAGAGACCACTCCAGGTGGATTACAAATCCTAAAAACCATTTTATAAAGTTTGAAAAAAAGAGAAGCAAATAAACTATCATAATGCAGTTGTCATAAATAACTATTAAAAACATAAGACTGCATTGTTGGCTACCAAGGTAAAGGGGTAAAATTGAAGTTACATGATTGTTAATGTAAAGTGAAATGCCTTGTTTGTTAAGGAAGGAATATTATTTTTCTATTATCTCATAAAAGGAAATATTTTATAAAGGAACATAGAAAATACTCCTGTGAAAATCATGGATAATGATGCTTCAATGAAATATGATTTCTTAAGATTGAGTGTTAAAACAGTTAGTTTATGTCATTTGGGATGATTATCCAGGGCTTGAATTAGGCATCTTGTCACATAAACAAATGAATGATTAACTATTTTTTCTACATCTTGCTTAACTGCGTAACTGTCAAAATTATAAATCTAGCAATTCTGTCCAAAGGACTATCTTATTGAGCCCATTTTCATTTCACAGTAATATTTAAGAATAATTATTTTATAAGCATAAAATATGTAGCAGGATGAAAACTCATTTAAGTAAGGAAATAGTTGAATTGTAAAGAGGGTTTTTCTTAAATGTCGTTTTATTTGTTGGGGCGTTAGATCTGTGGGTAAAGATTCGTTTTGTGATTTGGCATTTTTTTCTGTTGTATGTTTTTATGGAAAAAACATTGCTCATTCCTGGGTATTAAGATTGCTGTTGAAGATAAATTGGTGAGGGAGGCTGGGCAGCAGGGCAGTGCTGAGCCACAGCTCTGAGGCGACGCGCACAGGAGGGTTCTGGGTTTGTGTCTGGAGACCTCTTTGAGTCTGCCGGGTGTGGACACGCCCGTGACCAGGGCAGGCGGTAGCTGTGGGTGGACTGTGTAGTCAAGACCCTTTTGGGAGTGTTGTCTATGAGCCTGTCTATCTTGTTCATGGGAAAAAGAAAGAAATACATTTTTTTAAAGTTTAACTGGGGGCTGGACGATGGCACAGCGTGGAACACAAAGCTGTGTGAGGCGGTCCCTGTGGGAAGATTGCTGATTCAATTCCAGAGAGCTCCTGAGTGTGCTGGGCACCCGAACCAGGACTGACCGAGGCTGGGGGCGGATCATGACATCACACCCGATGGGGCGGAGGACTGTCTCTCTGTCTTACTCAGGGAGGAAATAAACTTAAAAAAAAAAAAAAATTGAGACTGGTGATGGTTTCCATTTATAATGTAAACATTCCAGTAATGACTTACAGTTAGAACTATAACGATTAGTATCTGTGACAAAATTTAAGTGCCTTTTTTTCCTTGAACCTTTGAACTCTAGAGTACATCATACACTAGCAGACCTCTGACCCCGGGAGGAAACAGAATCCACAGCTGGTTGTGCTTTCTCAGAGTGTGAGCAGGGAAGAGCGCCAAAAGCCGCCTTGGTCTCCCCACCTCTGCCCCAGGACTGGCCCTGGAAGAAACCTGAACGTACTTTTGGGTTGCAGTGCCTTGATCTGCAGGCCAGTGACACACAGGAAGCAGGATCTTGTCCCCAGCCTTGATTTGAACTCAGTGACCTTTCCCTGCACTAGCCCTTTGGCCCACCATCAACCTTTTGGAGGAAGTTTGGGGGCGAAGCTTTAAAGCTTGGTCACATTCTCCTGTGATAGGGAAACTAGAATATTTTTTTAAAATAATTATTTATTTACTTAATTTTGTTTGTTATTATTATTTTTTAATTTGACCAGAAAGAGAGAGAAAGAGAAAGTGAGAAAGCCAGCCTCCAGGTCTTGGAATCGAATCATTCTTGGCCATGTGGGAGTTCAGTACCGTAACCATCACGCCACCTGTCTGCCGAAACTATAGACTTTTTAAAGCCCCAGATCATACAACAGGATTCAGCAGAAAGAGAATTTAATATATATTCTCTTAAAAATTAACATTATAGTAAAACTACCTCTGTTCTTTCATGGGCCAGTCTTGTCGATTATAATTTTGAGTAAAAGGAAGTGCTAGCATTAGTAGTTTGGATGTCTTCTTGCAGAAACTTCACGAAGACTTCCACCGCACCTTCCTTCTCCTCCTCTATCCTGTGACCTCGGGGGAAATTACTTGCTCAGGATTCTGTGGGCCAGTGCTCTTAGAAACTGTTCAGCTGCATAATCGTGAAACAGCCCCTGAAGAAGCTTTATTTGGTATTTATTTATATATTTTTTTCAGGCACAAAACTTATAAATTGGCACATTGTTTTTCAGTGTTTTCCCTTCAGAGAGTTATAAAAAATACCTTGAGTGTGTTGGGATTTGATTGGACGGATGGAAAGGAAAGCTCTGGAAGTCAGGGTAGCTGGTCTTTGGAGCTGTGTGCCCCATTCGCTTTTGCAAAATTTTGCTCCCTTCCCTGGTGACTGGCACTTGAAAGGACCCCCGACAAGTGCCCAAGTTTCTCTAGTCGGGGCTTAGCTGAGGGAGAGTGGCATGGCCATGCAGATCCTCAGTCACTCCACTTGAATGAGAGAGGAGGTGGTAGAAACTATTTTTATTTTCTCCTGGGAACCGGGGAAAAGCAAGGCAGAACTCTGTGCTATGTAATTTAAAAAAAGAAAAAAATCGGACTCCATTGAGATCCTGCCGTGTTTACTTTGCGTTTTACTCTTGCCTGCTCCTAGTGTGTTTGACTAGCGTGAATCCTCCCCCAGGAACAGGCCAGTGTGTGGCACCGGCCGCCTCATAACCTTCCTGGATATTTTTATAATTTATCATCAGCTGACACCGCTGGGGTAGAATATTCTTACCACTCCCTCTGGCTGCTGGAAGTCTGAAATTACATCTTTGTCTTTGAAGTCAGGCTCACTGTTAGCGTTGCCATAGAGACAGGGTGGGTAATGGCCTCCACAGACAGGAGATTGGTATTTAGCTTTAAAACGCGGCTGTACACAGGCCTTGATTTTTAGAGTGGTTACTGAACTATCCCCTTTTAGTAAATGTTTAAAAATTACATTTTTACATGGTCTTACTAGATTAATAGTCATGGTTTATTTCATTTTAACTGCAAGGATAAAAGCATTATTCCATTAAATGGGTAGCTTTTTTTCCTCTTTTGGTTTATGCATTATTAACACAGGCTTTCCTGTTTTGCTTGTAACATTTTATAGGCTTTTTCAAACATGCAGTCGGATTTGCTCCATTGCGCCTTTATTTTTTGTACTTAACCCGTTATCTGCTTGATCTTGAACGATTACAGAGGAGACAGAGTTCTAAAGAATTAGCTTTTTAAAATACTAACAATGAAGTTTGCTTTTTAACCAATTTAATAATAATGTTGATGCATCAGTCTTTCCCCATGTATGGCACCAGAAACTTTTCATTTCAAAGGTCCCTTCCGTTTCATGAGTCTGGGTAGCCTGTTCCTGTACCGGGCCTCACGTGAGCACATAGAACAGGAAAGACAGTTTAGAGTCTGTGGCTGCTGGGAACAGTGTGGCGTTTTGCAAGGGTTTTAGTTGATGTCACTTACTCTGTGTGGTCTGAGCGTTTACTTTTGCATACATACATATGAACTTGGTTTGTGATTATTTTGTCATAAAAAGAGGGTGAATCTTGGACATGCAGTACGTGAGGGCCCTGCCTGCCTGATCTGTAGCCTGCCCTATAACCTTTTTTTGAATTCATAGCAGTACGGAACTTACTACTTAATGAAGTGTTTTTCTTTATGGTAATTTAAATTATTTAGGAAACTCTTCCATACACAAGGAGACTTCAGAAATTTGTGGGAAAATGGAGTAAAAGATTTATGCTAATGTAAAAAAAATTTGAAATCCATACGAAATGTTTTCATCATATGCATTTTTGAGTGAACTTTTTTGGAGGCCTCTCCTTTCCCTAGTATTAACTTATAATAACTATATCCAATAAATGTTTTTCTGGATTTGGGTTCTATTTTTTTTTTTTTTTTTAAAGCGGTCTTTTCTATAGGGCGCGTGTGCTTGCCAGACAGACAGAGAGTCAGAAAACGAGAAATCACCCCCCCCAGGGGGGATGGCCATGCCTCAGTCCCTTCTCCGTTCTCCTCTCGGGATCTTGGGCACGCACACACACGTGCCTGGCGTGAGTTTTAAGCCACCGGGTCTGGTACGCAAACTGCGGTCAACTACATGGGAGTCCAGCAACATAGCCATTACGCTAACCGCTGGTCCCTGGGTTCTACTTTTTTTAACCACAGAAAATAAATCTAAATTCCTCTTTTCTATGACGGTTATTCAGAATTTTAGTGAAATAATATGTATAAAGGCTATATAATTGAAAAGCAATACACAATTTGCTATTGATGTATTGTGTCTTTATAAAACTTTTCTGTGTGTGAAGAAAATCTACTTTTAAAAAGGTTATTTTTTTAGTTTTTGCTCTAGGGTGTGCGTGCTTGTCAGATAGGCAGAGTGAGAGAGGGAAGTTGAGAAATCACCTCCCACAGGGGCTGCCTGCATCATAATCCTTTCTCCTCCGTTTTCCTCTCAGGAGTTTTGGGTACACATGTACATGTGCCTGGTGTGGTTCTCAAGTTACCAGGTCCAGGACTCGAATCATAGTCAGCTATATGGGATATAGCCCAGAAAAATCTACTTTCTTAAAAAAGAATTATTTTATTTAACTTTACTTATTCATTTACTTGTTTTTTATTTGACCAGAGATGGGCAGAGCAAGGGTGGGGGGAGTGAAAGAGCAAGCCACCAGGTCCAGGACTTGAACCACAGTCAGCTATGTGGGAGTCCAGCACCCTTAACCACCACGCTACCTGCTGGCCCCCAAAAATCTATTTTTCAAGCTAGTTTATATTGCCTGATCCAGCCTCAGCTCTTCCTGCTGTGTATTCAGGAGGAATAAATAGCCAAGATAAGCATCAGGGAAAGGTGATAGAAGCGGTTTCCATCTTCAGAAAGATCCTCTAAAGAGCTGGAATATTAGGAGTTTCAGGGGGAAGACATTGCGGCCTTCTTTGGGGGTCTTGGCGTTGAAGCAGCCTGCATTTCAGGGGAGAAGGCTGTTGGTCACAGATCCCCGGCCTGGCCTGTTGGCGTGATTATGAGCAGCAGGCAGTGGAGGCAGTCTCTCCTGTCCTTCCTCATTTCTCTGTGTTCGTCTGTGCATCACCTGACAAGGGCCCGTGCTCTCCCCTCCATCCTCACCTCCTTTGATGCTGTCCAGGCAATGCCTGGTCTTTTCTAGGGATCTGAGCTTGGGGTAGACAAGCACAGGGGACCTGGTGTTGGAAGAGAGCCGGGCACCTCCTCCGTCACACAGGGAGTTTGTGGGCCGACACCCCTGCCTCTGTGAGGGGAGCAGAGAGCAAAGGGGCGGGAGAGCCAGCTGGGCTACGCGGAAAAGATGTTTTTTGGGGGAGGGGTGGAGGATTGGTCCCAGGTCCTTTCATGGATTCATGGAGAGGAGGCACATGACTTCTGCTTGGACTTGCAATGAGCTGTCTCTTCCCTCCTCACTCCTGGGACGTCCCTGTCTCAGAAATCAGGGTTCAGGCGAGTTCTTGAGGTAGGTACCTGGGAGGCAGAGCGCTGACAAACTAAAATTTGGCAACTGGGAAAAAAAATAACTTCAGACCCGTGCTAGCCTGTGGTGTGGCAGGCAGGAAATAATTGTCGAGAGAGGTCTCTAGGGACAGTAATCCTGTCCTGGTTATCCTGCAGACCCTGGACGGCTGCTGATCTTGAAGCGTCTCTAGTTGGCCAGCATTTTGGGCTTGAGTTTGGGATGTGGGATGAGCAGGTTCTCTCTTCACTGAATCTTAGCGAGATTTCCATTAAGTGCGTTTTGCCTGCCCTCCAAAAGAAAAACTTGTGAGAGTCAATTTTCGTTGCTGCGTATCACCCTGTTTATAGGGTTTGTAGCCGAAAGGGTGTTACAGGGACTTGGCGTCCTGGACAGCACTGTCCAGGAGAACCTTCTGCATTCATGAAAATTCTAGCCCCTTGCTAGTTGCTATGTGGCAATTGCAACGTGGTAGCTGGGAGGAACAGAACATTAGTTTCGAATTGTTATTTCCACGGTCACGTGAGGTTAATGCCCACCCGACTACACAGTGCAGTTCTAGTTCATGGATTCTGTGGAGTCAAGGTCTTGCTAGAAACTGGATCTTGGTAAAACGATGCCCTTACATTATCTGGCTTTCAAGTTCTTGGTGTATATAGGTTCTTGACCTGCAGGACGTTCAAAACTAGCATTTCAAGTTAGCTCATTTATGCAAGTATACAGGAGACTGAAAAGACAAATCTGTTTTAGATGTAGTGGTGTTTTGGCATGGAGGCCGAAAACCAAGATCCTAGGATCAAGAATAATTGCATTTGGAAGGTACAGGACACACTGATCCAAGGGCAAGCCATAGGTGGCCCCCAGGGGTGGGTGGGGTCCCACGATCCTGGGGCCAGCGTCCTGGTGCTGGTTTCAGAAGCTGGGACTTTAGGTTGTGGTGCAGGTTGTTTTCAGGCCCATCACTGGGTGACTTTCTCCTACTGTCGGTGTCATCTGAGGATGGATTTAGAGATTGTGGCTCTGTAAACAATGTCCTTGAGTGTGTACAGATGGTCTTGGTATTTTTGATACTTTTCTTCTGTTTCATTGTAAAGGACCTCAGGGGGTCTTTCTCCCATGAGTCTAAACCATCTAAATGGTTTCATACTGAGAACACAAGGGTAAGTGGTATTGCAGGCCAGCACGGGATGTTCATGACTGCACCATGGAAGGACCGGTAACCTTTGCAGATGAGAAGGGTTCCAAATGCTGGTGGTGGCCATGATGCCAGGGAGGCCCTCCCGGACCCACGCCACTGGGATTCTGACTCTGAGGGGAAAGCGTGTCCCGTTGTCTTCCACTTATATTGTATTTTAAAAAATTATTTATTTAACTTTATTTATTCATTCATTTATTTTAATTTGACCAGAGAGAGAAAGAGAGAGGGAAAGGGAGAAAGGAAGCCACCAGGTCTGGGACTTGAACCGTGGTCGGCCATGTGGGAGTTTCCAGCACCTTAACCACCACGCCACGTACTGGTCCCCACCGCTTACATTGTATTTAAGAGCAGCCGCTTCATTCACTCTTCAGTGCCCAGTATGTTTAGAATTTTCATAAGACCTATATTTTACATTCAAAAGAATGTAGTTGGTTTTTTTGAATAATATGTTCCAAGATTTCAGATTCAGTTGCCATCCGCCTTGAAGATTCAACTTTGGCTTCTTGTCTTCATTTCACTACACCACAGTTTGCCACCCATGGTGCAGTCGGCGTGTCCTGTGTCAGCTCCTGAGAGCAGAAGGTGACACTCTTTTTTTCTCATAGTCACAATTCTACACCTGGGAACAACTTTTCATTTTAAAACTGTTTATCTCTCTTTTTCTCATTCCCTTTTACAGAAAAGGAAAAACACTAGAAATGAGTGGTAATTTCTCAGCATTTGTTCAATTCTGTGACATACTGTACACTTCAGCACTGAAAGTAGATGGATGACTTATTATTGCTAGTTGTTCTTGCTCATTCAGTCTATAAACCTAATTCGTTTTATTTATGCTGGAGAAGGGGAATTTATGAATTCATTTTGCTAAGCAATTCTTGAGCCTTTGTAGTGAGCTATTATGATGGATATGTTTCTGGTTTGAAGAAATAGAGTCCTGAGACTGTGAGGCACTTTTCAGCAAATATATTTTGTTGCAGTATGCATTTACTCATCTTATTGAGGAATACTCAGAAGTGCTCCAAAGGTCTTCAGTATTTCTTTAAATAACCCTTCTTTTTAATTACAGTTTGGGTTTCTCTTCCCTTTTTTGCAGTAGTCCCCTTCCCCCCTTTTGGGGAAAAGTCAACAATCTTGGCAATTTCTATTTAAAAAACTCTTAAAATGATAGAGTGATTGTAGTTCAGTTAATGAAGCAAAACACAGAAGATGAGGAGGCCAGGAACAATGGGACTTGTTCACTACCAAACAGAGTGCTTTGGAAAGGGAGAGCGAAGTCCCCTTCCCTTCCTTCTCAACTGGCCATTACCTGAAATGTTCAGTTAACTAAAATCATTAACTACTTATATGTACTTCAACCCGAACCAAACCGTAAACACTGTTTAATAATTGGACTTTTGCTAATAAGATTATGGGACGCTTATTAAATGAATTTGTGAGATTTGCATAGGAGAGATGCCATGTAAGATGAATACTTCATCTAATATAGAACAGTTGGCTTGCATTCATTTTTCCTTAAGGTTTGGTATAATATCATTTTGCTTATTAGTTTTTGTAAGAGGTGAAAATGAGAAAATGTGTTGGAGAGGTCTTGCTTAATTTATGCCACTTACTGTGACATTGTATAGAGTTTTGTTCTTGAAATCTTTTTTTGGGGGGAGTAGTTTTTGCTATAGGGCATGTGCAAGACAGAGAGACAGAAATGAGAAATCACCCCGTGGGGGAAATGGCCACGCCACAATCCCTTCTCCTCCATTCTTTTCTTGGGATCTTGGGCACATACGACACAGGCCTGGCGTGAGTTTAAGCTACCGGGTCCAGTTCTCGAACTGTGGTCGACTACATGGGAGTCCAGTGATGTAGCCATTACACTATCTGCTGGTCCCTTGTTCTTAAACTCTTTTAAAATGATGGACTTCATTATTATTAAATATTTTCAGTAAAATTTTAATAGTTTACTTAAAATTTTCTAAGTTTTGAGTAAGTTTAACTCATAAAATTGAATTGTCCAACTGTGTCATTTAAGTCAGAATTATTTTAAAATACAACATCAGTTTTAAGAAACAGGTCCTTCCCACCTCTCACCAGTTTATAAATAAAAACTCACTCACCCCCCCCCTCCCCCCTTTAGCCTGTCAGTATCCATAACAGAGCTGCACACCAATCGCTTCCTCTGGTTTGCTGTGTGGCCGTCTGCATTCCCTGGTTAGGTTTTTCTTCAGGGTTGTCTTTGAAAGATTGTCTGCTTTTTGTTTAACCCAGAACATTATGTCTACTCTAAACTACTGTTGTGATATAAAAAAACAAAGCAAAACAAAACAAAACAAAAAAAAACAAAAAAAACCCACCAAAAATCAGTATTTCATTTATCCTTACAATTCTTAAATTTCTTTGCTTAAAAATAAAACAGATTTCTGGATTTGGTGGGGATTGGGGCTCTGCACATGTGTGGTGTGGCAGCTGCTAGCATGACAGATGTCCTTTACTGACGCATGCTGAACTCCCCTAGGCTTTGATATAATGGAATTACTGTTCTTAAAATAACATTTCCTAATTTATAGTAAACTAAAAGTATATTTTCATTTGGTAATGCTATTGTCCAATCAGCAAGAGGTCGTGTGCATCCACTTTGCTTTATATACAAAGTATTGTCCTAAAAAGTTGTAGTTTATGGGGAATATGCTCAGTATGTGGGGTTAGGGGATATGCTCAGTGTGTGGGGTTAGGGGATATGCTCAGTGTGTGGGGTTAGGGGATATGCTCAGTGTGTGTGGGGTTAGGGGATATGCTCAGTGTGTGTGGGGTTAGGGGATATACTCAGTGTGTGTGGGGTTAGGGGGATATGCTCAGTGTGTGTGGGGTTAGGGGATATGCTCAGTGTGTGTGGGGTTAGGGGATATGCTCAGTGTGTGTGGGGTTAGGGGATATGCTCAGTGTGTGTGGGGTTGGGGATATGCTCAGTGTGTGTGGGGTTAGGGGGATATGCTCAGTGTGTGTGGGGTTAGGGGATATGCTCAGTGTGTGGGGTTAGGGGATATGCTCAGTGTGTGGGGTTAGGGGATATGCTCAGTGTGTGGGGTTAGGGGATATGCTCAGTGTGTGGGGTTAGGGGATATGCTCAGTGTGTGTGGGGTTAGGGGATATGCTCAGTGTGTGTGGGGTTAGGGGATATGCTCAGTGTGTGGGGTTAGGGGATATGCTCAGTGTGTGTGGGGTTAGGGGATATGCTCAGTGTGTGTGGGGTTAGGGGATATGCTCAGTGTGTGTGGGGTTAGGGGGATATGCTCAGTGTGTGGGGTTAGGGGATATGCTCAGTGTGTGTGGGGTTAGGGGATATGCTCAGTGTGTGTGGGGTTAGGGGGATATGCTCAGTGTGTGTGGGGTTAGGGGATATGCTCAGTGTGTGGGGTTAGGGGATATGCTCAGTGTGTGGGGTTAGGGGGATATGCTCAGTGTGTGTGGGGTTAGGGGGATATGCTCAGTGTGTGGGGTTAGGGAATATGCTCAGTGTGTGTGGGGTTAGGGGATATGCTCAGTGTGTGGGGTTAGGGGATATGCTCAGTGTGTGGGGTTAGGGGATATGCTCAGTGTGTGGGGTTAGGGGGATATGCTCAGTGTGTGTGGGGTTAGGGGATATGCTCAGTGTGTGGGGTTAGGGGGATATGCTCAGTGTGTGTGGGGTTAGTGTGTGGGGGGGATATGCTCAGTGTGTGTAGGGGATATGCTAGTGTGTGGGGGGGATATGCTCAGTGTGTGGGGTTAGGGGATATGCTCAGTGTGTGTGGGGTTAGGGGATATGCTCAGTGTGTGTGGGGTTAGGGGATATGCTCAGTGTGTGGGGTTAGGGGATATGCTCAGTGTGTGTGGGGTTAGGGGATATGCTCAGTGTGTGTGGGGTTAGGGGATATGCTCAGTGTGTGGGGTTAGGGGATATGCTCAGTGTGTGGGGTTAGGGGATATGCTCAGTGTGTGGGGTTAGGGGATATGCTCAGTGTGTGTGGGGTTAGGGGATATGCTCAGTGTGTGTGGGTTAGGGGATATGCTCAGTGCTGTGGGGGGTTAGGGGATATGCTCAGTGTGTGTGGGGTTAGGGGATATGCTCAGTGTGTGTGGGGTTAGGGGATATGCTCAGTGTGTGTGGGGTTAGGGGATATGCTCAGTGTGTGGGGTTAGGGGGATACGCTCAGTGTGTGGGGTTAGGGGATATGCTCAGTGTGTGGGGTTAGGGGATATGCTCAGTGTGTGTGGGGTTAGGGGATATGCTCAGTGTGTGTGGGGTTAGGGGATATGCTCAGTGTGTGTGGGGTTAGGGGATATGCTCAGTGTGTGTGGGGTTAGGGGATATGCTCAGTGTGTGTGGGGTGAGGGGATATGCTCAGTGTGTGGGGTTAGGGGGATATGCTCAGTGTGTGGGGTTAGGGGGATATGCTCTGTGTGGGGTTAGGGGGATATGCTCAGTGTTGGGGGTTAGGGGATATTCTCAGTGTGTGTGGGGTTAGGTGTGCGTTCCTTTCGGTCAGTTCGCATAGTGCAACTCTTTGTTAAAGACTTAAAAATTAAAGCAACAATTTCGCTAGTATTTACGTTTCACTTTCGTGTACTGAAGAGGAAATTATCAAATGGAAACAACTCTGAATTATCCTCTGGGGAGAAACCAACTGGTAAACTAGAAAGGAATTCAAATTGATCATAGTCACAGAGTTTTAGAATTATAGGCATACAACAATTTCTTATATTTTTTTAGGGCGTGGATGTAGAGAGATGGTTTTCATTGAATAAAGAGGTGGGATTATTCCCTTACCAGCTTATGACATAGAGTGTAAACAAGTCTATAGAGGAGAGCTTCCTGTGTTTTCCTGTCTAGGTAAGGGTGCTGTTTTAAAAAACCTTTGCAAAGTACCGCACCTTTTCACGTTGTTAAAAAGGAATAGAAAATAGGGGCCAGCAGGGGAATAGTAGTGGTTGAGGCCCTGGAATCCCTCATTGCCGCCACAGTTTAAGAACCTGTTTGGAACTCAGGCCGTGTGCATGTGCCTCTGAAGAAACTGCAGTGTAGCCAGATCCCCGGGCTTGATTTCTCACCTTCCCTCTCTGTCTCTCTCTCTGGTGAGTGCACACACCCTGTGGCAAAAACCTAATAAAAATAAAATGGAACATTGATTCTAAACTTGAGAAATAATGTGTCCTCACTGAAAAGGAAAGAAATCACCCTCAAACAAACAGAAAAATTAAAAAAGAAACCCAAACCCCTCTGTGTTAGCAGAGGCCCTACCGCTTACTCCGGCCCCAGTGCTGCGGTACTGATAACGCCCTGCCCCATGGCCCCGCACGCCCGACCGCTCAAGTCCCTCTGTCGGACACCAGGCCTTTGTACAGGTCATTCCGACCACGTTCAGGAGTGTGCTCCACACAGCTGGAGGTGTTCATCTTAAAGAGGACAATGGAAGAAGGCACCGGTGAGGCCCTGCAGGAGGTGGTGCCATGCCGACTGTGAGGGCCTGGTGCAGCCGGTGGTCCCCATGGCTGGGGCAAGCCTGCACGCCCCTGTCCTCCACCGGATCATGCTGTCCAGACACTGGCCTGGCCCTCCATCTGATCTTGGTCCCTGTCTCCCCTTCAGTGACCTCCTGAGTCCCCTCTGGATAGAAGGCTGATGGTCACCAGTGGAACGAGATTGTAGACGCAGCCAGAGGGCCAGGAGGCTTGTGTGCCGTGTGCCTTTCCGCTCCTGTTCAAGTACGATTGATACTTGGGTCCGATTTGCTGGTTGTTTCTTGGAGTAGAAGTAAATGGACACGCAGGACTGGGCCAGCTCTGTCTGATCTTATTTGTGGCTGATGTTTTATTTACGAAGGAGTATGTGCTTCGAAAGAAAATCCATGCTACTTTGTGTACTCTGTAACAGAGTAAGAAACACGTTTGGGCAGAGAGCAGCCTTCCAGATCTTTCTTCTTATAAAAAAGGATTCAAACCAGCCATACCAGTGACCCTATTTTTACTAGGAAGGAGGGTCTGATTTATTTTATCAAATAATCTTCTATATACTTACATACTTTTGAAAATACCATGCAGTTACATGATGATTCAACAATAAATACAAGGTTTTTTTTTTTTTTTTACCTTTAATGTCTTTAGATAGTTATGTTTAAAATGTCAAAATAAAATTTCAGTATATTTTAACTTTGTTTTTACTTTTTAAGTATAGAAATCAGTTTTTCAGAAATCTGTGTATGTATCCATTTCCTTAGAAGCACTGTGTAGTTGTCATAATTTATGTACATAAATTATATACATGGGCCTGAGACTCACACAGGAAGTCTGAGGATGCAGACTGAGGACCTCGCCCATGTGGATACAGTTGCTACAGTGCTGTACCACTCCCTGGCCCCCAAATTTTCTCTTTTTAAAACTTAATTTTACTGCTTTGGATCAGCAGTTAGTGTAATGGCTACGTCGCTGAACTCCCATGCAGTCGATCGCGGTTCAAGTCCGGGACCCGGTAGCTTAAACTCATGCTGGGAGTGTGTGCCCAAGATCCTGAAAAGAGAATGGAGGAGAAGGGATTGTGGCATGGCCATCCCCCCGGGGGTGATTTCTCGATTCCTGTCTCTGTCTCTCTCTGTGTTTCTGGTGAACGCACACACCCTATAGCAAAAACCTCTCAAAAAAAAAACCAAAACTTAATGGTACTGCTTATCCTAGTCACATAGTTATAGTAATATATACTTATCATAAAGTTGACAAGATTACTATTCTGTAACCTTCAAGTTTTTTCCCTTCGCATATATTCAGAGATAATTTATTTCTTTTAGGAAAACGGGGCTATACTTTATGTACTGTTTAATAACCTAGTTGGGAGATTTAATATAATTTCTTGTGGCTTAAAAAAACAGTATTTTAAATAAGTATAGTCGTTTACTATATTGTAATCCTTTACTATATTGATCGTAAAGGTTTGTGTGTATACATACATATACACCATGTAATGAACATTGCATTTTTGAGTTATTGTCTTATTATTATATTGATTTTTAGTGTTCAAAAATGATGCCTAGGTATTGAAAAAAAATTCTGAATGATATTTGGTAAGAATGATCAAATGTTACTTTAAAAACAGTCAAAGCTAGGCCAGCCCACTGCCTGGTTGTTGAAACACCTAGATCTTACATGACCGATGGCACGGTTTGAGTCCTGGATCCTGACTTGAAAAAGATGTCAGGTGTCCTTGGAGAAATGAGGACAAAGGTTTTCAGTGTGACTAACCCCTCATACAGGGTGCTCGGTCACTCAGTCTCTCTGTCTCTCTCTCTGTCTCTCTCTCTGGCAAGCACACATACTCTCTAGCAAATTAAAAAAAAAGATCAAAACTATGAAAGTGTATAAATGTCCTCAAAACAAACCTTTCCTCTCAGTACATTTATTTGAATTTCCCCTTGTTTATAGAAACTATACAGTGTTTACTTGGAAAAACACATTTTTAATACGCTCATGAGGCAGTGGTCTGAGAGCGAGAACATTTCATTTTAATAACCTCTAGCATGAACTGGGCATGACTTACATTTGGATTCCAGAAACAACTTCCTGTTCCTTTTTTCCTTAGTATGCATACGCACTTGCCAAATACGGATTGAGGCTGGGGAATGCACGTGAGGGAGAAGTTCTGTAGCTCTCCGGTGTTTCAGTTGCAGAATCCGCCAGTCCTGGATGGAGGCGCAGCGATTCTGCCCTTTTGCTTGCACTTGTCGGGGGCATCATCTCAACCCCTGCCCAAAGCTTGGCGGTGCCCTGGGCTCAGCTGTAAGCCTCACTGGATCGTCCAGACTTTGGGCTGTCACAGCTGCCTGTGACCTCAGCTCCGTGTGACTCAAATGGATGTGCCACATGTGCTGAGTCAGCTCTTCGTTCCCTTTGACATGAGGAAAGCAGGTGTGGAGTCTCATTTGGAGAATTTACCCCTATCTGCGGTGCCACTTCAGAGACCACTGTGCTTATCGGACTAGCAGCCGGATGGAGGCTCATGGTCCGTTTTGGTATTTAAAGTCTAAAATCCTGCTAATATCTTTTCCTGAAGAAATTAAAAAACCCAAAAACCTCTTTATGCTTATGTGCTGAGACTCCAGGCAGGCTAATTTGATATTCTGTGTAGGAAAAATTAGGATGAGATTATTGAAGAAATTTGCAGTTTTAAATTCTTCCATGAGAGTATAATTTTTTGTGTATAATCAGGCCACAGAATGTTATATGCAACTATAGATTAAGAATTTTTGATTTCATAAGAAAGAAGATACATTTCTAAACCATCTCTTTTTAAAGAATTAATTTGGACAACTTAGTTGAAGTATGGCTTCTCTTACATGAAAAGGCTTATTTTTCATAAGTATTTTAGGAAGACTTACTAAGGTTGTACTTCAGACTTGCATAAAGGTTTTGTTTTGGATATTTGGAGAGAATCATCCTGTAATTCTTTACTTTATAATTTAGTTCGTAGGCAATGAAAAATGTGTAAAATATCCGAGTATCAATGTAGATGAAGTGCTAAATAAGTTGTAGTAAGTAGAGGACGTGAGAATGTCCTAATCTCAAAGCTGCATTATGATTTTTGTGTTGTGCAAGGTTAGCTTTTCAATTGCAAGACGTAATTACTTTTCAAATGAATATTTCATAACGGTTCTTTTCTCAGTGACTACATAGCCACACATGTGTGCTGTTCCCCACGTGGCAGACATCGGTTATCAGCAGTCTGAAATTTAGTTATTTCCTCTGCTTTTTCTTTTGCATAGAGAAGCTAGGATCAAGAGTTTTCTTAGTTTTATTTTTTAAATACAGGTTTTTGAAGGTTCCAAGTAATAACATAACTCGACAATGCTTTCCCTGCCATTACTGTGCTCATTCTCATCTGGAAGGTGCACAGTTTATTTTTCTTTTAAAATTTTAGCCGGGTGTGCCCAGGGTTTCCACCCTTCACAGAGGCACTTCTGCCCAGAGTGGGGTGTTGTTCGGAAACAGATATGCTTCTTGCTCAGTCCCTTTCTGCTTTATCCTACAGTGTGGAAAGTGGGCATTGCGTAAGGAAAATTACTGGTGATTACTCCATGGCTGCTGTGTCCGATTTAGCTGGGGTGGATGGCATGCACCAAGCCTGTACTTCAGTTGTACAGAGTGTAGATTACTCATGTTTAGTTTAAAATTAAAAGATAGTTGTTTCAATTGAGGGGAAATGTCCTTGTAAAACAAATAGTGATAATCTTCAGAGGCCTCTTTGTCTAGCCCCTTCTTATGTTAAACATCATTTCAAAAGTTTGAATCCTAATGTACAGTTGCAGCTTGCAAAGTATTTTTGGTGGGAGTTAATGGACAGTGACATTTTTTTTCCTAGTCAGCTTCATTACCCAAAAGTCATATTTAGATGTCTATTTGCAATTTTTCACAGACTGTGAAACAGTGACTGTTTTGTAAGTCCTGAGAACTTATGGACTCAATTTTTAAAGTTTTCTCTTTGAGATGTGTACAGTATATACTTATTTTAATTACTGGGTGTATTCTTCATACACATGTATGCTTTGCTTTATTTTACTTACTGTTGATAAAGGACCACAACTAGGTGAGGTCTCTGATTGGCCTCCGGGCCAGCGACTTCTAGCATCTTTTGACTATTTAGGAGGTGCTGCCTTTCGAATGTGCAGGAAATGGGGTTATTCTTCGTTTTGACCTGTCAGTACTGGTAGTTTATCATTCAGTAAGGCAGACCCCACAGACAGATTGCAGTTAACCATTTCCTGCATAGCTTGAAATTGACATTAAGATTTTAGAGGAGGCAGATGGTATTTGAATGCCATATTGCTGTGTGAACACCACACCACCATTTCTGAAGGTATATTTGAAAATCTTGTCCATTTTCTTATTTTGTAGTGCAAATGATTAGAAGTAGTCGTATGCATATGTGTATTCTCTTTAGATAAGCATATCCACCAATATTAAGACACAAATCACCAGAGGAAATGTCATTAAATAGGTATGAAAAAGTCATGAAGATAAATTAACTGTCACTCATCAGATTCATGATTAATCTGAAAACTTTTTTCTCCTGATGGCTCCCCCTCTTGACTGATTTTTTCACTGCTCTGTGAGTGATGAGTAAGAGAGGAGGGAGTAGAGACTGTGTATATATTTGTGCATTTGGTACAGAAGATTTGTTTTAATGCATTACAACATAGTAATATTAATTTTCCCTATACCATTTGAAATAAAAATTTCCAACCTGCTATTATGTATTAAATCCCATGTCACATTCATTATTATTATTATTATTATTATTATTACTCCTACCATGGTGAAAATTTGTAAGTTTTAGACTTACTGAATGTATTTACACATCTGAATTGATCTGTGAGATAAGATGACCCTTTCTTATCACATACTTACAATCGTATTTGAAGCATAAGTCTTGTATGAAGCTCCTTTTGGGGAGTTCTGCTAATTTTGGCTTATTTTGGTAGTACAGCAAGACTCTTAAGGATCTTTGATTCCTCCAGTAGGGAACTTGGTATTAAAAGTTACTCTTCCGGAGTGAGGTACCGTTGGCCCTTGCTATCTGTGGGTTCCATGCCCAGCATTTCAACCAAATGCATTTGGAAAACGTACCCTCATCGGTGACGTGTCCTACCTGGTTAGTCCTATGATGTTGGGTCTGCACTGAACGTGTATGGATTCTTTCTTCTTCTTGTCCCTAAGCCATGCAGTGTCACAGCCATTTGTGTGCCATTTACGCTGTAGTAGTGCTGTAGGTGACCTAGAGATGGCTGCGGCGTGCAGGGCACATGCCCTCTATAGCTTCCGTGCAGACACTGCTTCATGGTATTTGAAGGGGCCTGAGCATCCCTGGAGTTTGGCATCCGTGGGGGCTGAAACCACTCCTCTCAGAAACCAGGGGACAACTGTAAGTCTTTCCAGCAGATGTGTGCAAACTTCAGATTTCTGTAGATGTTTAGGCTCCGAATTTATTTCCTCTTCTCCATGTCCTGGGGAAGGCCTCTGTTCCCCTTAGGTGACCGGTGACCATTCGTGGTCCCATCTCTGTTCTATGTGCTTGCCAGGTCAGAGTGCAGGGGGCCCTGTGTGCTGTGGTCCCACCCAAGTGGCTGACAGTCCCTACCCTTCTGTGTGTCCAGCACCTTCCTAGGCTTATTGTTGCTCTTGAACACCTGGTCTGGGCCGTTGGGCATGCCACAGGGAAGCGACGATTTGAAATGCATTTGGTGGTGCTGCTTGTAGCCAGTTTTATTTCAGCAACCAGTATTGTGAGTGAATAAAAATATTTGAATGCTTTGTTCATTTTGCTATTATTTTACCAAAATGAGATATAGGAAGTTGGGATGACAATATTAACGGTGAGAAATTTGTGTCTGAAAATATAATCCAAAGAGGAGGAACAGCTGGAGAAGGTGAAAGTAGACTTCTGTCTTAACTTTACTTCCATTGCCTCTGGGCATGAAAGGATATCCTCATTGAAGATTTTTTTTTTTTTTTTTTTTTTTGGAGAGATTTTCGCTATAGGGCACGTGCGCTCGCCAGACAGACAGAGAGAGACAGAGAGACAGAAAGAGAGAAATCACCCCCAAGGGGGGATAGTCACGCCGCAATCCCTTCTTCATTCTCCTCTCGGGATCTTGGGCACGCACGTACACATGCCCGGCGTGAGTTCTAAGCCACCGGGTCCGGGATGGGAACCGCGGTTGACTATGTGGGAGTCCAGCGACATAGCCATTACACTAACTGCTGGTTTCCTTCCTCCATCATCATTCTTATCCTCTTTCTCAGCCTTGTTTCTGGGGGTGGAATTGCACCCAACCTCCATGGTGTTTTTCTTCTGCACTTGTTTTGTACATGTATTTGGAATTATCCTGTGTGAGTATAGGACACCCTGGAACCTCAGGATTTTTATTATTCCCTGTAATTAGAAGACTTAGTCAGCAGGGGTTAGCCGGATCTGGGTATGAACGTAACACCACGGCTTCTAGATCTGCAGCCTCAGCAATTTATTTCACTTTAACTTTCACCTGTTTGTTTTGCTAAAAATGAAGGAGAACCCTTCTTCCTCAAAGGGAGCCACCTGGAGCAGAGTGCAGACAGCTAGTGCAGACAGGGCTCGGGGTGTGTTTCGCCCCACAGGGAAGCACTGTTGGGATAGGAGTTGGCTTCCAGTCAGGCTCTGTTTGTGGGTTGGAATTTTTCATAGGTTGAAAATTTTACTTCATATTAGTATATTTCTGGAGAATGCATTCCAGTTTCCAAACAGTGTGATTTAGAGATGAACTTTAGTCAGAGTTTAGCTGTATACATTACTTCAAGAATGGACACTGAGCAAAAACAGAAACATTTCCTGTGTTGTTTAGTAGACTTAGTTGTATTTGTGTCAACAAAATTATCAAGAAAATATTCTACGTGGATGCAAATTGCTGTTGAGAAAATGTCGGTTCATCTAGGCTAAAATTGTATCCCTTTCCAGGCTAAGGATAGGTGACGGTCGTTGCCTGGATTTGTACTGTGAGTTTGCCCTGGGAGTGTTGGTGTATGCTTAAGACAGCCACCTGGAGAAAGGAGTAGAGGCTGGGGCAAGTCACAGCAGCCGGGCTGTGTTTAAGCCACTCTGCTCTGACCTGGCAAACACACAGAACAGAGATGGGACCATGAACGGTCACTGGTCACCTAAGGGAAAAAAAAAGGCCCACCTGTATGAGTGTGCTAGGCCCCACCTGTATGAGTGTGCTAGGCACAGATTGCTGGTGGAGCTCTGGGAGAACCCTGCTGGGGCTGCATCTGTCACTCTCATGCCAGTCCCGCCTCTCAGAAGAGGTAAAGAAATCGATGTAAGGGCCAGACAGTGGCATGGTGGTTGAGTGGGCTGGATCCCGCGCGGCTGACTGCACTGTGGGAGTCCCGGACCAGTGACTTGAGAACTAGATGGGACACATTGTGTGTGTGCCCCAAATCTCAAAAGGAGAGAGAGATAGAGATGGAATTGTGGCGGTGACTGTCCCCCCAGGGCTTTCTCATTCCTCTTTGTTCCCCTCTGCAAAGCACATGTGCCCTCTGGCAAAATTTAGAATTAAAAAAAAAAAAAAGTTAAAACCAATTTTTTTTTTTTTTTTTGGAGAGGTTTTTCGCTATAGGGCGCGTGCGCTCGCCAGACAGACAGAGAGAGACATAGAGACAGAAAGCGAGAAATCACCCCCCAGGGGGGTGGTCACGCCGCAATCCCTTCTCCTCCATTCTCCTCTCGGGATCTTGGGCACGCACGCACACGCGCCCGGCGTGAGTTGTAAGCCACCGGGTCCGAGACGCGAACCGCGGTCGACTACATGGGAGTCCAGCGACATAGCCATTACGCTAACTGCTGGTTCCCACCAATTTTTTTTTTTTTAAAGAGAGATTTTTTTCTATAGGGTGTTTGCGCTGGCCAGAGAGACAGAAAGTGGGAAATCACCCCCTGGAGAGATGGCCACGCTGCAGCATCCCCTTCTCCAGTCTCTCAGGATTCAGGAAACTTAAGGCTCACACACACGCCTGGCCTGAGTTTCAAGCCGCAGGTCCAGGACTCCCAACTGTGGTCGGCCATGTAGGAGTCCAGTGACACTACCATTACGCCATCTGTTGGTCCCCAAAAAACCTATTTGTTCTAAACGATTTAAATTATATTTCATTAATCCTTCCAACTTTTTTTTTCCTTTTTTTTTTTTTTTGTGTGTGTAGAGGTTTTTCGCTATAGGGCGTGTGTGCTCACCAGAAAGACAGAGAGAGATAAAGACAGGAAGCGAGAAATCACCCCCCAGGGGTGATTTCTTCCTCCTGCATTGCGCCTCTCTCAGCCCCTCTGCCCTGTCCATTGCGGTGGGAAACCCGGGCACCCTTTGCCTTCTGCGATCCAGCAGTTGGCGTTTGAGACTGGACAGAAGCTGGCAGTGTGCTGGACAGGTCTCCCCGCTGTCGTGGCCCTGCAGATCCTGGCGGAGAACTGGCTGTGGCTTCTCCACCAGGGCGGGCAGGTGCTGGTCTGAAGGGAATGGCAGAGTGTGCCCCAGCAGCCTCAGCCAGCTTCACGCACCCGAGGTTCACGCTGCTGGAAATTCCTGGAAGTTTATTTATAATTATGAGGAATTATCAGAAAGTAAGAGCTGAAAGCCTGTTGGAAATTGGGAGGCTTTGGATTCTTACAGACTTGAATTCACATATTCCTGTTTATGCTTTCACCTGCTTTATGACGTTGGAAAATTTCATCATTTTAAGTTGCAGTGTTACCTGTGAAATGCGCTGTCTGTCCTTTTGGGTAGACAGTTATGTGTCTAAGGAGGCAAAGAACTTAGGATATTTAGCCTCTTGGCCTTTATCTTTAAAATGGACATAATAACATGAAATATAATGTAATACAGAGTTGTTAAAAGAAGCCTCTGTGTGTATTGAGAAAATATCTGAACCAGACAGATCAGTCAGTTTATGAGCTAAGGAATGTGTTAGTTTTCTGTTGCTATGTAACAAATTACCACTAATTTGGAGGCTTGAAACAATACCTACTTATTATTTCATAGTTTCCAGGGGTCGAGAATCTGGTCACCGAGTAGCTGGCAAAACAGAATCCTCTGCTCAGGATCTCGGAAGGCTGATAGCAGGGTGTCAGCTGGGGCTCTGGTCTCATCTGTGGCTGAGGGTTTTCTTCCCAGCTCGTGAGCTGGCTGGGTGCTGGCCCACTTCATTTCCTTGCAGCTGTAGAGCTCATGGTTGCTTGCTTCTTCCTGGCTCTCCAGGCAGTCTCACCCTCTTTAAAGAGCTGTCCTGATTAGGTCAGGCCTACTCTGGATAATTGCCCCTTTTGATTAGCACAAAGTCAACTGATTAGGGACCTTACTTACATATTCAGAGTCCCTTGATCTTGCCATCTAGTGTATCTCAATCACAGGTGTGATAGCCCACCATGGGCACAGGTCCTGACTGTGCACAAGGGCAGGGATTACTGAAGGATGCGGGCCCTATACACCAAGAGGCACCTGGGGGCTTCTGTTTTGCCTGCCATTTTGCCTACCAGAGTAGGAGTGGATTGGGAACAATTTACATTTCTTAGCTCCCACGTTCTGTTTTAAAAATAGTACATTAATTGCTAAAACAATTCTTTTTACTTCACCTGGTAAGAGATTTCTCCTTGAATTCCTAAATGCAGGTTGTAAGACCTAAATTGTAGAAGGAATTTTAGCTATTCGGCATCTCTTTAACAATAGCAGCTCTCCAGTGTTTATGGAGCCTTAGAATGTGCCAGGGGCTGGCACTCAGAAATGACAAAGTAAATGTTTCAGGCTGATGACTTTATTTTGTAGCTGGGGGAATGGATGGAGCCAACCACTGCCCCAGGGCAACCCAGTGGGTCAGTTCAGTGTCACAAGCCCCAGTGACCAGGCCTGGGAGGAGCTGCTCACTTTACCTCTGCCCGTGGGGTCCAAACCCTTTGCCCCCTTCTGAGCATAATATTGTACAGCTCTACTAAAAATATGTTTTTTAGTGAGATCATGTCACTGAGAGTAAGAATTTTTCCTTTATTACCAGTAGAAGATGAACAATTTCAGTAAGTATGCCAACATAAATTTGGGCTTTGTAATTTGAAATCAGAGCTCTAAACATTGGTGTCTCTCCTTTCTATTATTATTTACCAGAACAGGACACCATCTCTCTGTCTTTCCAGTTAGAACCCTGCTCTCACCTTCAGGGTCAAGTGAACAGATGAATTACTGTAGTTTTCTCCTGTTCAGCTGGATCTGGCCAGAGAAATTTATAGAACTAGACGTGGGACTGATTACAATTCAGATACCTATTCATTACACAAGCCATCTTCTGGAATGCTGCCTACTGAAAAGGTTAGCCTTAGAACTTCTATTTTGGAAAAATAATCCATTAAAAAGGCATTTTACACTTTAATTTGTATTTTGATTCTTATGAAGAAATAAATAGAAAAGTTAAAGAAATAAATGATACCACCGAGAATAGTTAACACTTCCTCTAGTA
Organism: Tupaia tana; assembly: GCA_026018925.1. Lineage (NCBI taxonomy): Eukaryota > Metazoa > Chordata > Mammalia > Scandentia > Tupaiidae > Tupaia > Tupaia tana. Next base: position 7,038,220 of record JAKSZU010000002.1, read on the forward strand.
TGTCTCACGTTGTTATATATTAAATAATACATAATATAGTATTCATTTCTCTTTTCCTTCCTTTTATTTTCTTCTTTTTTTCATAGATTATGAACATTACATAATCACAGACATTGTAATAGACAGAGTGTAGTGAACTAATGGTCTCACTCGATGTAAGTGAACAGTGCTGGGGGAAGAATTACACTGCTAGCTCCATGTGGCTGTTGCACAAGCGGTCTTAAAAAAGTTCCTGGAAGGGACCAGCAGTTGACATAATGGCTATGTTACTGGATTCCCATGTAGTCGACCATGGTTCGAGTCTCAGACCCAGTGGCTTAAGCTCATGCTAGGCGCCTGCGTGCATGCTCACGATTCCGAGAGGAGAATGGAGGAGAAGGGATTGCGCCTTGGCCTTCCCCCCCGGGGGGTGATTTCTCACTTTCTGTTTCTCTGTTTCTGTCTGTTTTTCTGGTGAGTACACGCACGCGCCCTATAGCAAAAACCTCTCCAAGAAAAAAAAAGTTGATGGAAAATGTGTAATGTGTAGTATGAAAAAAACTATGATGCATGATTTCAAAATTTTTCTGCACCAAAGTAAAATTGCATTTTAATTCCACATCCCTGAGAACTTTTTGAAGTTTCTGTGTATAATCAAAATGATAAGTGTGACTTAACTAAATTATAAATTAATTTTAGTGAATTTAAGTTAAAATAGGTGTAATGGTAGAAGCAGCCATATTGGATAGCATCGATTATAGTTTCTGTTGTCACAATCAAAGCAAGTTCTTCAGCAAAGTAGCTTAACTAGTTCCCCCTTGAAGTGATAACTAAATGATCTTTGATGTTCCTTTGGAGTCTCGAATTCTGTGCTTTATTGTTTGCTGTAAATTCCTTTAAAATGTACTTTGGTAGCCTGTACAGGGTTGTTTTGTGAGCGGCTAAGTTGCTTGTCTTCCTGCATTTATCTTCTTACTTTTATGTGACGAAACTAATTTTTTGATTGTTGGTTAGACAGAATTTCATTTGTTTCCACATTTTATTTTCTTCTTTTTTTTCTGTTTTAACATTCAATCACTGTATACTTTTACAGCATAAAAACTGAATTTTCCCAGCATGAATGCACTGTATATTATTCCGTTGAAAGATATTACTATACACATTATCAACAGATAATTTTCCAGAATTTAGTTTTTAAGTGTCACAAAATCCTCACTATTAAATGAAGGTTGGAGACGCATGAAATTAATAAAGAAAATTCCTTTTTAGTTTATATTTTTAACTCTCCCAAATCATTCCTGCCACCAGGAAAAAGGAAACATGATTTATTTGTCTCAAACAATGCCCCAGTGTCCCTGCACCCTGTAATCTCTCTCCCAGGCTGCCTCCAGGCTTAGTTTTGGTTCTGTTTGATTTACTAGTTTATTTCTATAGTTGCCAAATTTGTTTTGAAATTTTTTCATAGCTAGTTACTGACATAGTTTGCTCTGACTATGAATAGAAAAAAAGAAAATTGAAGTATGCATTTTTGACATGCTGAAAACATTCTCTCTCTCTTTTTTTTTATAATGATATTTCCTACCCTAAAACTTCTTGATCTGGTTAGTTTTTATATGGCTTGAGTAAAGGTGCTCTATTTTTTCGAAAAATTTCAGCTTGTAGAACCTTTACCTGGACTAACTTAGGTGTGATTTTTTGCCAAAAGGCACATCATTTGAAAACCATATTTTACTCATTTCAGAATTGATAATGCTCGGGATTAAAAGAAACAGAAAAAGAGAAAATGTGGGGGGAAAATGAAATGAAACTGAAAACTATAATATAGTTTCAAATTTTGAGTTTTTACTGTGTGTATATTTTAATTTATATCTGTATACATTTATTTAAAAATAATCTGAATAAAAATGTGTAACCTGAACGAATTCAGATTGATTATAGTCCAGGATTTTTAATGTAGACTCTTCTGGGAGCTTTAGAAACGTGAGCCTGTAATAACAAATTCCTATGCTGCTAGTTCTTAGTCATACTTCCTAGTTTCTCTTAGGCAGGAGTTATCGATGCCTTTTCTTTGCAGCATACCGAGTTTTGTTGTTGTTGTTGTTGTGTTTGTTTTGTTTTGTTTTGTTTTGAGAGGTTTTTGCTATAGGGTGCATGTGCTCGCTAGAAAGAAAGAGACAGAAAGCGAGAAATCACCCCTTCCCCCGGGGGGATGGCCACGCTGCAATCCCTTCTCCTCCATTCTTCTCTTGGGATCTTAGCCACGCACGCACACGCGCCCGGCGTGAGTTTTACGCCACCGGGTCCAGGACTCGAACCGTGGTCGACTACATGGGAGTCCAACGATTTAGCCATTACACCAACTGCTGGTCTCCCCCCCCCCCCCCCCCCGCCTTATTTTTTTTAAGAGAGATTTTTGCTATAGGGTCTGTGTACTCCATGGAGACACAGAGGCAGAAAGTGAGAAATCACCCCCCATACCCCAGCCCCGCCAAGGGAATGGCCATACCACAATCCCGTCTCTCTGGTTTTGGGGCACACATACACACACACTTGGCATGCGTTTCAAGCTGCCGGGTCTGGGACTTGAACTGGGGTCAGCTATGTCAGAGTCCAGAGACATAACCATTACTCCATCTGCTGGTTCCATAGCATACCGAGTTTTAAAACACACTGAATTACAGCTAAAATAGTTGTTTGGTAAAAAATCTTGTTTGGCTAATGACCTGAAAGACTAATTGTGTAGGTAGGGAGAGAACGATGATGTAATCTTGCCCACATTTTGCCTAAGATTGGACAGATAGGATTAAGTTGTCCCTTGGAAACCACAGCACAGAACAGAAAGCAACCTTACATGCTATTCTCTGCCCTCTTCTTCACACACGACACTGTGATGTCCGTGGCATTTAGATCTTTAAATGCCAGGTAAAAGAACGCATGAAGACCACCCGTTTTAAGCTTACCCTGTGTGGTTACTGGCGGACCTGTTTTAACCCACTGACAAGCATCCCCTGGAATAGCGGAGTATGTTAGCCATGATCTGTTGTTTCTTTTCTTTTTTTTTTAAGAGGTTTTTGCTATAGGGTGCATGCGCTCGCCAGACAGACAGAGACAGAAAGCGAGAAATCACCCCCCGGGGGGATGGTCACGCCGCAATCCCTTCTCCATTCTCCTCTCGGGATCTTGGGCATGCACACACATGCGCCCGGCGTGAGTTTTAAGCCACCGGGTCCGGGACACAAACTGCGGTCAACTACGTGGGAGTCCAGCGACATAGCCATTACGCTAACTGCTGGTTCCCTGATCTGTTGTTTCTTAAGCTGTGGCTAAAATCACACCTGGGCTCATGCAGCCTCCCTTCACAGGCAGTGCAGCGACTCGACGGCACACACTTCTCTCTGCTTTGCCTGTTTGCTATTTTTGTTGTGTGTTTAATTCCTTGGTTTGTTATATACATTTTATTTATCATTTGATTGCCATTGGGGCTTTGTGTCGGTTGCAGATAGCAGGACAGCAGTCTCAAGTCATAAGTCTCTCTATGACACGAAGCTCTCATTGCTCTTCGGTAGCTGCCTACACGTGGACTCGGCTAGGGCCTGTCAGTCTCCACCTGCCACTTTCAGATGTGATCCAGCGGTGAAACACAGAGGCCAGACCATTCTGTGTTCCTGCCAGCAATGTCCCCTTCCACTTCCTCACCTATGTGGAATCTTTTTCTCTTTCACATTGTAGCCATTCGTAGAGATGTGACTGGGGTTTTAATTTGCATTTTCCTAGTAACTGATAACATGGGATATTGATTTTTAGTTTTAGAGAGAGATTTTTTGCAATAGAGTTATTGTGCTTGCTGTAGAGACAGAGAAAGACAGAGAAACAAAAAGAGAGAAATCATCCCCCAAGACGGATAGCCATGCCACAACCCTTTCTCCTCCATTCTCCTCTCTGGATTTTGGACATACATGTGCATGTGCCTGGCGTGAGTTTTAAGCCACGGGGTCCAGGACTTCAACTGCAGTTGACTACATGAAAGTCCAGCAACATAACCATTATGCTATCCACTGGTCCCGAGATATCAATCCTTTACTGGGAATATTGGCCATGTGTTTGCCTTTTTAATTAAATGTTTAAGTCTCCTGTCACTCTTGAGTTTTAGAGTTCTCGATATATCATGGCTATGAGTCTTCTACCCTATGTATGAGTTACATGTTCTTGCTCATAGTCTGTGACTCATCTTTTCACTTTCTTAAAGGAGTCTTTGAAGAAACAAATACCTCCTGCCCTTTAATTTTGCTAAAGTCCAGTTTATAATTTTTTAAATCATTTGCGCTTCTGTGTGAAATGTATGATTGCTTCCTTTTGAAAGATATTGTCACTGCATAGAGAAATTCACAATAGTCAGATGGTATTGGTATTTTCCTTTCAGTTATTTACATATATTGGCTCACTGTCATCTATTTTTCACCATTTCTGACAAGAATTCTTTATTGTTCTTTATGCAAAGTGTTGTTTTCTGGTTACTTTTAGGATTTCCTCTGTCATGTGTTTTAAGCAATTCTATTATGATACCAAGTCCAGGACTTGAATCGCGGTGGGCCATTTGGGAAGCCAGTGCCTTAACTGCCACACCACCTGCTGGGCCCGAAGAGGTCCCCTTAATGATACAGAATTCATCTCATGATGAGATGAACTGCAGTGTAAGACCCAGACCCAGCAACTTAAAACTCACGCCAGCCTCATGCACATGTATGCCCAAAATCCAGAGAGGAGAATGGAGGAGAAGGGGATGTGGCATGGCTGTCTGCCTTGGGGGGTGATTTCTCTCTTTCTGTTTCTCTCTCTTTCTCTGTCTCTACAGTCATGAGAAAAAAACCTTTGTTTTTGTGTAATACAAATTGTTAAAGTGTTGCGTGTCATTATTTTTAGTATAGTGCTTTCTTAAACAAGTCTTAAAATTATAGTTCCATGGCAGGGACATCTCTGTTAATATACTTCAAAAGAGAATATAATTTTTGAGTTTTGTTTGTGTGAAAAGAGCTATTTTCTTTGGAGAGTCATAACTTATACCTTCCAAGAGACTATATTTAACTGATATACTACTTTCTAGCTATGTATTTTATGTTAGGCTTTCTTATGATCTCTGAATCAAACTGTGATTTTCTGTTTATTTCAAATTTCTCTCCATTTTCTACTCAGATGAAAACTGATTCAAGCGTATGTGAAGCAGTGAACTCATTTTTAATGCTATTAAATTGCCTGATGAATGAAAGATTTAAATGTCTTCATTGCTGATGTGTCCATTTGTAAAACAGAATTAGGAAAGCACTATTATGTAAGTAATGTTACCTGGCTGTGACTTAAGAACATTTCTTGGCCCAGCCTCAGTGGCGCAGGTGGCACTGCACAGTGGTGCTGGGCTGGGTCGTTAGGAGACTGAGGTTCCGTCCTGGGGCCAACCTGCACAGGCCGGGGGGCCGCAGCACACACCTGCCGTCCCGACTGCCTGGGATGCTGGGGCGCAGGAGGTCTGTCTGTCGTATAACGAGGTCCTGCCCAAATACCTCCTTCGCCCATTGAAAAATAAATCATTTTATTTATTATTATTATTTTTAATTTGACCAGAGAGAGAGAGAGGGAAAGAGACAAAGCAAGCCTCCAGGTCTGGGACTCGAGAGCCATGTGATAGTCCAGAACCGTAACCACCACATCACTGCCAGCACCCCAAAAATGAATTTTTAAAAGTTTTGCTGTTTGGCCATTATTGTTTCCGTATTTATCAGGTGGCAGAATCATTAGAAAATTTTCAGCTGACAGGAATTCCAGTTTTTTTTTTTTTTTTTTTTTTTTTTTTTGGAGAGGTTTTTGCCACAGGGCACGTGCGCTCGCTAGACAGACAGAGAGAGACAGAGAGACAGAAAGCAAGAAATCACCCCCACCCCCCCCCCCCCAGAGGATGGTCACGCCGCAATCCCTTCTCCTCCATTCTCCTCTTGGGATCTTGGGCACGCACGCACATGTGCCCAGCGTGAGTTTTAAGCCACTGGGTCCAGGACTCGAACCGCAGTCGACTACGTGGGAGTCCAGCGACATAGCCATTACGCTAACTGCTGGTCCCAAGAATTCCAGCTTTGTGAAGATGATACACACATTGCATCGCATAATCGTACGCTATTCTGAAGTAATTGCCAAGATGCCTAGTTGAAAATTTTTACCCTTTCTAGGTCGGATTGCAGTGAACTCTGGTTTCCCTTATACAGAAGATGCTGGTAGGAAAACTGACTGAGCTGTGGACTCTGGATTCCACTGTGGGGAGGAATGACCTACCCTGATGGCAGGAGTGGGAGGTAGGACAGGACGGGGTGCCCACTGTCCCTGCTGCTGAGGGTATTGGAAATTACCAGTCCCTTTACTTGAGTCCAGGCTTGGCAGGGGGCCAGGACAGGGGTTTGCATAAAATACGAACAGGTGCTCTTTTAGTCAGCTGGCCCTCCTTTACGCATTCACTGCAGCCTGGCCTTTCCTCTTTACCTCTGAAGTCAAGAGACTTTAAGGACAATATCTGTAAAAATTCAATATTTCTCATTAAACGTTGATCAAAATTTCATGTAACGCTTAGCTCTATAATTATATATTTTTTTTGTTTTTTAGAGGTTTTTGCCTTAGGACACGTGTGCTAGCCAGAGAGAGAGAGGGGAAGATATAAATGAGAGGGAAAGTGAGAAATTCCCCCCAACCCCCCCGCCCCGTCCCAGTGGGGGATGGCCACGCTGCAGTCTCTTCTCCTCCATTCTCCTCTCGGGATCTTGGGCACGCACGCACACGCGCCTGTGAGTTTAAGCCCCCGGGTCCAGGACTTGAACTGCGGTCGACTACATGGGAATTCAGCAACATAGGCATTACGCCAACTGCTGGTCCCAAAATTATGTTTTTATATCTATATTTCTTTTAGAAATTATTGGGTCATTGGGAAAGTCATGACACATTTTTGCATTGAAAAATGCATAACTTTCCTGACATCCGAATACATACATATTTATGCAGTCATTTTTATAATCTTTTAAGTTCTTCAAGTTAGCTTTTAAGATTTTTACAGTTTTTACTGCTAAAGCATGTGTATGCTCGCCAGAGAGAGACTGGAGGGTCGGGGGCATCCCCCACGGGTGTGGTCATGCCATAAACCCTGTCCCTTTTCTCGCTCCCTCCTGCTGAGATCTTCGGCACGCACGCACACACATTCCATGTGTTTTTTAAGCTGCTTGACTTTTCAAGGGCCTCGATTTGAACTAGGCCATGTGGGACCCACTTCCCCTGGTTACCAGGCCGTGTGACAAGCCCCAGCCAGTGTAATTTAGTGACTTTCTATTACCCCAGGATTGGAGCTGACTTTGCACCTTCCCGTTCACTTCTCACTGTATGTACCAGGAAATTCCACCTCAACTTTCCGTTAATACCATTGTATATTTTTGTCGCATTTTAAGTATTATTCAGCACTTAGCTAGTATTTCATTTCTTGAATAACTTGTAGTTTTGCTTAGAGTTAACAGTTTTACTCACCTGTTGCTTTCTCTTTTCATTTAACTGGTTCTTCTACACCCTTAAATAGCTAAGCAACACGGTTTTTATACTGTCGTACCTGTCAGGTAAAGTTTTTCAATCCCCCTCCCCCCCCACACACACACACATACACACCCAGACAGCTCTTGCAAATTACTGTAGTCTCCTGTGCCGATTTAACCTGGTCATTAACCTTCAGGTACATACATACATACAGTCCCTGGGTGTCCCTCCTTGTCATTTTCACTCCTCTCTTTGCCACCCGTATACAGAGCTCCTCTTTTCTAAATCACTTCTCATTTTGATTGTGTACATCTTTTAATAGCTTCCTGGGAAAGTGTGAATAGGTAGTAAATATTTAGGCCTTGTATTATTTGTTTGTTTTTTAAGAGAGATTTTTTGCTGTAGGGCACATGAGCTTGCTGGAGAAACAGAGAGAGAGAAAATGAGAAATCACACCTCGGGGGGATGGCCATGCCACAGCCCCTTTTCTTCCTGGGATCTTGGGCGTGCACACGCATGTGCCTGGCATGAGTTTTAAGTCTCTAGGTCTGGGACTCGAACCATGGTTGACTCGAACCGTGGGAGTCCAGGATGTAACCATTATGCTATCTGCCGGTTCCAGACCTTGTATTTTAAAAAATACTTTAACTATATCCTCATATTTAATTTGGTTGTTTAGCTAAATATAGTAATTCCGGATGGAAATAATGTTCTGTAAGCATTTTAAAAATAAAACCTGGGACCAGCAGTTAGCGTAATGGCTATGTCGCTGGACTCCCACGTAGTTGACCGCGGTTCGAGTCCTGGACCCGGTGGCTTAAAACTCACGCCAGGTGCATGTGCGTGCATGCCCAAGATCCCGAGAGGAGAATGGAGGAGAAGGGACTGTGGCATGGACATCCCCCCCTGGGGGGTGATTTCTCGCCTTCTATCTCTCTGTCTCTTTCTGTCTGTCTGTCGAGCGCACGCGCCCTATAGCAAAAACTTCTCCAAAAAAATAAATAAATAATAAAATCTACTGGGACTAGCAGGTGGCATGGGACTAGCAGGTGGCATGGTAGTTAAGGTACTGGACACTCCCACAGGGCAGACCATGGTTTGAATCCCAGACCTGGTGGCTTTTCTCACCCCCCGCCCCCGTGTCTCTCTCTGATCCAATAAAAATAAATGAACAAATAAATAAAATGAAATAGTTATTAAAAAAATAAAACCTACTGGGAACCAGCAGTTAGCGTAATGGCTATGTCGCTGGACTCCCACATAGTCGACCGCGGTTCACGTCCCGGACCCAGTGGCTTAAAACTCACGCCAGGTGCGTGTGCGTGCGTGCCCAAGATCCTGAGACGAGAATGGAGGAGAAGGGATTGCGGCGTGGCCATCCCCCCGGGGGGGGGGGGAGTGATTTCTCGCTTTCTGTCTCTCTGTCTCTCTCTGGCGAGTGCACGCGCCCTATAGCAAAAATCTCTCCAAAAATAAAATAAAACCTACTGATTTCTATTATTTTTGCATTCAGATGTCTCATGTTGCTGTTGGGAAATCGGATGCTGTTTGAATGACCATCTTTGTCTAGAAGTAGAACACACTCTGTCATACCCTGGGTGCTGGTAGGACTTAGCTGTGATGTTCTGAAACAGTGCTCGATTTTCTGTAGTTCTTACTCAGTTTGTTGTTCTGCTCGGTGCGAGGCCCTAAGTTTGTACTCAGTAGTTCATCCTTTCTTCTCTCTTTATCTACTTTGTGTTTAGAAGTACTGAGTGTTGTATGAACTGGATTGACTGGTCTTTTCCTTCCTCTCTTAATTTTTTTTTCCATTGCTTTATTGTTTCCTGCGTGGGATATAACCTCGACTTTATCTGCCAATCTATTAAGCTGTCCTATTTTTCTCTTCATATTTTTTCATTTCAAAATCTTATTATTTTGTTTTGTTTTGAGCTATCAGGTGTGTGTGTGTGTTCACCATAGAGGGACTCAGAGGAGGAGAGGAGAAAGCATCCCCCCAGGAGGGTGGTCACATGGCAATCCCTCCTCCATTCCTCTGTCCTTTTGGAACTTCGGGCACCCGTGCACTCGCGCCCAACATGTTTCTCAAGCCGCTGGGCTCAGAACTCAAATGGCATGATTGGTTATATGGGACCCAGCTGCCTTAACCCCTAGGCTGAGGCCTGGGCCCAAAGTGTTTTTCTTTATACTTTGTTCCTTTTTGTAATAACATTTTTTGTTTCGTGGATGCAGGTTTTTTTTTTTCCTCTCTGAAATGGAATGTTACTATTTTTCTAATTTTTTTTCTGATTCTTGTATCATCTCTGTTTCTTCTAAATTTTTATTTTTTGCAATCTTTTTTATGATGGCGGCCTATGCAAAAATATGAGAATCTTTGTTCATATAAAGATGGGACATGTTAAAATTCTCTCTGGAGCTTCTGGGAACTGGGGCTGGGACATAGAGGGATCTCTTTGACATTCTCTGGAGTAGTTTCCTTTCTCCAGAGACGATCCTGTAGTCTTCTGTTTGGGGACTTGGTGGGTAGAGTGCTAGCCTAGCTGTTGCCATTGGGATCTGGACTGGGGAAGGGATTCCAGCATCCGGTGCTCAGTACTCAGTACTCATTCTCAGTGTTGCTGTTTCTCAAACCACCGCCTTGTGTACCCTAAGCATTTCTGGTTCCAAGTCTACAGAGGATTCTTTTACCTAGGAGGAAGGATGGTGGCGATCTGGTGCTTGTTTTCATGGACCTTCAGTGAACTCCCCCAACTTTAGATGGGCTTTGTTGTGGCTTCCTGGGTTACGCAGGCCGTATTGATTCTTCCTTGTTGCTATCTTATTGGTACTTCCTGAGCCCCTGAGATATGCCGGAGTGTCCTGCTTCTCTCTAGGTGACTTCCTTTCCTCTGTTTACTTTCTCATCTGCACATATTGTCCGTGTCATCATTTTAGAGAGCAGATCACCTCAAGTCATTTCATGATCTCTGGGCGTCTCTTTGGGTCAGGGATTTGGGAACAGTGAGGTTCCGCTGGGCACCGCTCACATGGTGGCAGAGAAGTAGTGGCTAGAAGTGGGAGCTGCCGGGGATTGGCAGGTCATGTGTGGCGTGTCCAGCAAAGTGTGGGGACCAGAAAAGGGACGAGGCTGTGCTGCAGGAAAGGGAGCAGTAAGGCCAGGATGGCTGTGGTGCCGTCATCATGGGCCCTCCTCCTACTTCCCTCAGATCACGGCACATTCCCGCGTTAGTATCTCAGGATCCATGTTTTAGACCCTTAGTTTTGCCCCACAGTTCCTGTCCCTTTTAGGTCCTTGAACTTTACTGTGGACGACAGGGCATCTGAATCAGTCAGAAACACTCCCAGTGTAGTTCTTGTCTGGATCAGGATTCAGATCTCCCTAAGACCTGTTTGGTGTCGACTGGCTTCTTGGGATACTGACAGTGACATTCTGGGGGGTGGACGGTGGTGACTTAATGTGTTAAAAAAGTAGAGGGAGGAAAAGCAGGTATCTGAACTGCCTGGGAGAAACTTGCTGTGTGTGAAGTAGAGAAGTTGTAGATACGCTTCACTGTGAAACTGTGATAGAAACCAGAAAATTAGGTCAGGCTCAAAGGAGTTTATTTCAGAGATTGTTTCTTTGTGAGTGAAGATTTCATTTCTAAATAAAAGTAGGTTGTTAATACTGTTTAGTTTTTAAAAACATTTTATGGAAAGAAAGCTTTCATCTATTTCCAGAGCATTTTAAGATTCTTTTCACCTGTGGCTCTTAAAGGCAGCAAGATTTCATTGACAGCAGTCCTTTAAAAACCAGAGGCAAAGGGAACCAGCAGTTAGCGTAATGGCTATGTCGCTGGACTCCCACGTAGTCGACCGCGGTTCGCGTCTCGGACCCGGTGGCTTACAACTCACGCCGGGCGCGTGTGCATGCGTGCCCAAGATTCCGAGAGGAGAATGGAGGAAAAGGGATTGCGGCGTGACCATCCCCCCTGGGGGGGTGATTTCTCGCTTTCTGTCTCTATGTCTCTCTCTGTCTGTCTGGCGAGCGCACGCGCCCTATAGCGAAAAACCTCTCCCAAAAAAAAAAAAAAAAAAAAAAAAAAACCAGAGGCAAAGACAAGTGAGAGTATAATGCTGTGGTTCTGTAAAAGTCTCTCAAATAGTTTGAAATTGATCATTTTATTTTGGATTGTCCCTTTCTGGAAACCCCTGCTGTGATAGACATAGGTGGCAAAGATCTCGGTCCTTCGTGTTTGGATATAGATGGAAGGAAGGTTTTTAATTCAGAGAGAGTGCTCATGTTCATGGCGTATGAATCTGGAAGAAGTAAAAGTAAATCTTTAAACTCTAATTGCAAGGCTGTCTGCTCATATTTAATTGACACACGTTTAAACATTGGTTGTAATGGATCATTTGCCATTTAAGTGACATTAACGACCTCAGTTAACTCATGTTTTTATATCACACTGGCTGTTTATTTTTTTGTTAATTTCCCTTTGGTATTCATCTTCCCATACATTAAAAGTTTTCCCTTTTTATAGTTATAAACAACTACCATGTCATGAATCTCTCTTTTTATTATTAAAACTTTCACACATATATTGGGTTTAATTGCGTATACTTTTTATAGCTGTGAACGTGAGCCATATTGATAATAAAGCTTAAACATCTGCGCAGCGTTGCCGAACACACTCTGCTGGAACTCCTGCTTCAGTGTGGGGTGCTGTGGGTCGCATCCTCAGAGTCCCACTGGCCCTCCCTTTTGTGTGCTGACATGGCTGAGGGATGGTTTTGTGAAATATTCTTACTTTCCCTTCAGTCCCTTAACTTGTTAGGTAGATAACACCAGTGTGGGGGGGTATTGAATTTCTGATCTCTCTCTTTATTTATTTATTTTTAGGTTTTCTCATAGGACATGTGTACTTGCCAGAGAGAGAGACACAAAGAAAGGAAAAGTGAGAAATCGTCCCCCAGGGGGATGACCATACTGCAGTTCTTTCTCTTCCATTCTCTTCTCAGGATTTTAGGCACACATGCCCAGCGTGATTTTTAAGCCCGAGTCTCAGGCCCCAGCCACAGTGGTCACCTGGGAGTCCAGCACCTTAACCACCATGCCACCTGCGGCCCCAGCTCCTAATCAGGAAAGGGACACTGCCTCTCACACAACTCACAACTGATTTTTATTCAGTACAAAATTTTATTTCAGTTCTGATTTCTTGTTTAATATAAAGATTAAGTCTCCAACTACTTAATCCTAAAACATATTCAAGGCATAAACCTCCTGTCGACTAAAGCATCAACAAGGCAAGGGCTGGTAGTTGGGCACTTGGGCCGAACGGGCCCTGCCACTCACTGGGGTAAAGTGTTTAATTAGTTTGTATTCTAGTTCTTTGCCTGTGAAACGGGACAATAATACGTAGGTCCTAGGTTAAATGAACACGATGTGCTTAGGACATTGCGTGACTGTAGTGATTATTTGGAGATGCTTGCTGCTGCATTTGCTGTGATTGTTAAAGAGCCTTAGGTCCTTTACACAGACTATAGTATAAAACTTATCTGGACCTTTTTTGTTTGTTTTTAGCTGTATGGAGTATATACTCACCTCAGAGGGGTGGGTGAGTGGGAAATCACCCCTAGGGGTGGCCATGCCACAATTTCTTCTTCTCCATTCTCCCGGGATTTGAGGCATGCATGCACACATGCCCGGTATGATTTTCGGGCCTTGAACCTCGGTTGGCCATGTGGGAGTCTGGCACCTTAATCACCATGCCACCTGCTAGCCCACGGACCTAATTTTTAAAGGCCATTTCTACTATTTTTGAAGGAACCTCAACTGTCAGCATAGTGACAGTAGAAGTGATGAAACTTGATTAAAACACAGAGTTCATTCATTATTATAAGCAATGTGTAAAAAACTGAAATATGTAAAAGAGAAGTGGTGTCGGCATTTCTTCTAGTAATTGCAGTTACAGTTAATATTGCTTTCTATTTTCTTCTAGTTGTTTTCTAGAAACAATTATGCTTTTTTATGTATATGTGTTTCCTCTTTTTTTCCCCTCCCACTTAGTGTCACTTACATTTCCTAAGCCCAAGGAATCTTATTTTTTTGTTTTCATCCTGTTTCTTGCAAGCTTAATATACTCTCACACTTGATAGACACATTAATATATAAGCTTTAATCATTCAAAGGGTCCTCGTTACCCCTCATTTATATATATTTACCCTTCAGAGTACCTTCTTTGCATCTATACTTGTTTCCTGTTAAGACTGTTCCTCTGGGGACCAGCAGTTAGCATAATGGCTATGTCGCTGGATTCCCATGTAGTCGACCGCGGTTCGCGTCCCAGACCCGGTGGCTTAAAACTCATGCCGGGTGCGTGTGCGTGCGTGCCCAAGATCCCAAGAGGAGAATGGAGGAGAAGGGATTGCGGCGTGGCCATCCCCCCTGGGGGTGATTTCTCTCTTTCTGTCTCTCTGTCTCTCTCTGTCTGTCTGGCAAGTGCACACACCCTATAGCAAAAACTTCTCAAAAAAAAACTGTTCCTCGGAGTTGAAGAGTATCCATATTACTTTCTGCGTTGTGTTTTTAAAACACACATGGGATCTGTTTAGTTACTTAGTATAATATGTAGTGTGTGTGTGTGTGTGTGTGTGTGTGTGTGTGTGATGGTGAAGAGGGATCATAGACTATTATGGGAATGGTCCAAATCCTCTTATCTTACTGTTATGCGTATCTGCAAAACACTGCGATCTTAGCTATCTATACGTAGAGAGGGGCAGAAACACTGACCATCTGTACACGGAAATTTGGATTTGTCCACGCTGGGTGGACTGCAGATGGAGTGGAGCTTGCCCTAGCAGTTAGTGGTGAAAGCACTAGCTGGTCAGAGACCAAGGACTTGAAGAGGGAGCGGTGGCTGAAGGGAGCAGAAGAAAGCACAGACCAGCCTGTGTTCGATGATACGAACTGTTGGCCATCTCCAGTCTGTGTAGTAACTCAGAGGAACTCGTGCTGCATTGAGTGAGGTGACTCATAATTTGTACTGATTACCCATTTCTAATCCAAAATCCTGAATTCTGAAATGCTCCAAATTCTGAGAGTTTTTGAGTGCCAACATGACACCACAAGTGGAAAATCCCACACCTGACCCCCCGTGATGAGCCATAGTCAAAATGCTGCAGTACAAAAATACTGTATAAAATCACCTTTGTAAGTAAATTTTATGTTTGGATTTGAGTCTCACCCCAAGGTACCTCATTAGGTATATGAAAATATTCCAAAGTATAAAAACAGAAAGAAGTAGAGATCCGAGACACTTCTAGTCCCAGACGTTTTGGACGAAGGCTTCTCTGTGTGCACCGCCGTCATTCCTTCGTGCATGGCGCTTGCAGTGTGCACGCTGCACTGCTGGGTGCTGTGCTGGTCTGTTAGGATCCTTTGTAAACCAAGGCTGTGTAGGGCAGAGGAATTGCAGGTGCTCCCCCGTGGAGTCCTTACCTAGCTGTCTCTTAGGGAACTTTCTTGGTTTAAACAGAGGTGCTGTGTCTTGACTTGAGTCCCCCAAAATCGATGTGTGGGGATTTGGTTCCTATTGTGATAGTATTAGGGCTGTAGAGACTTAATCTGACATGGTGTGAAGAGGTGGAGCCTTTGGGAGGTGATTAGGATTAGGTAAAGTTGTCAGGGTAGATCTCCAGTGTTGAATCCTGGTTGCTTTATAAGAAAAAAAAGAGAGATCAGGATGGACACTAGCACCCAGATACGCAAGCTCTGTCTCTTGTATGTGGTGACCTGTGCTGCCTAGGGACTTTGCGGGGAATTCACACCGACAAGAAAGTCCTCACCTGGTGGGTCCCTTGACATCGGACCTCTACTGTGAGCCAAATCCATTTCTGTTCCTTATAAATTACCCAGTCTATACTATTCGGTTATTAAGCAACAGCAAATGGACTAATACAGGGATAGAGCATCCTTGTATCTCCCCCAGAAAGTGAATAGTTGTACTAGCGTGTTGTTAAGGACTGCCAGAGGAGCACTCCAACCCGCCAGCTCTGGCCATTGTATTGCCTGTGTCCAAATGCATTTGTGAGCTTAGTGACTTCTCAGTGGCTGCTCCCATACAACTGGGTGCCATCGTTCCAGTGAATGGTGGCATGTGCTTTAGTCCCTCTTACTACATTTCAGCGTGTTGAGCCATCTGATAGGAAGGGAGAATGGTTTTTACTGCTTTATTCCTGTGCATTTGGAGCTGGTGTTATCCTTAACTGACTAGTAGCATTATTCTAACCCCCACTGGGCAACAATAGCCAGCTTGGGTGAGAGTCAGAGATGCGCATCTTGTAGTCTGAGGGAGGTGCCCTGAAAGAAGGGTGCATTTCTCTCTTCTTCTCTCTTTCCTCCTTTCTCTCCACTCCCCCTTCCCTTCTCTTTCCTTTGTTTTCTTCCCTCTTTCCTTCTCTCCCTCCCTCCCTTACTTTTTTCTCCTGCTGTGTATTTTCTTCTTGGAGCTTGGGCTCCTGACCACACCAGGGCCATGCTGTCCCAGAGCTGACACGCCTCTCTCTGTTGGCTTTCATTGTGTGTACACACTCTGCTGTGATGACATGGTGACCTTGGGTGGCTCTGCCTCCTCTCCTCCACTGCCCAATTCTTATCGCTCCCTTTTACATTTAACTTCCTGGCATGGCTTATTATATTTTATCATTATTATTCTTGATTCTTTATTCCCTTATCTGTAGAACCCCTCTGTTTGGGCGCAGAGCCCTCTGGATCAGGTCAGCCATGCTGTTTCTCTGCTCCTGGTGTCCTCCGAACATACTGGAAACATTTTTACAGTTATGTTTTGGTGTTTCTGAGGGTCATCCTTTGTCTTGGTGGTCAAGGGGAAGTGAGGATGGCATCTTTTTGTGATGTGAAGATCCTTTTATGATTGAGAAAGATCCTGACATATTTTAATAGATAATTCATGCTACTTTTCAGCACCTTAAAAGTGTGGACGCTATCTTAACTGTAGTACACAAAGCCAATACATAAAATGAAATGCTCACGTTTACTCACAGGTGGACTGTCACTAAGTGATGACTCTGAGACCGCATGTGTTTGGGCTTTACTTCTCATTGGCCCTCCTAATAACTGAGGCTAAATTATGTAACATTTCTAAACCTCCATTTTTTCATCTGTAAAATGGAGATGGTAACTCAGGTCACGAGGCCGCTCTGAGGGGTCAGTGAGACAGTGTCCGCTGGTGGCCGGCGGTGAGCATGCTCAGAGTAGCGCTCAGGCGGGTGGTTGTGGTAGGAGTAGTTGTCGCTCTTACGGCGTTTCCCACAGTCTTCTCTATTCCTGCCATGCTGGGAAAGGTAGGAAACTGTGATCTGATATTTAATCGGACACCTAAGCTTGTTTATCCCTTCGATGTAACTGTTTTTTTAATTACTAGGAAATTTTACAAAAGGGTACATGCACTCACAAGAGAAAAGACGGGGAAGAAGCACCCCAGTGGGGCGTGGTCACACCGCAGTTTCCATTTCATGGCCTGTGAGATGCGGGGCACACATGCCCCTCTGTCCCTGTGTGTGGTTAAGTGGGGGCTGGGTTCAGCCTGCGTTGGCCATGTGGGCTCTGACTCCCTTAGTCACTAGGCTGCAGGGCTAGCCCTGGTGTAATTCTTACCAATTTGTTTTTAATCTTTACAGTGAATCACGAAGTGTCTTATATAAAAACTGTCCCCTCCGTTTCAGCGAGCAGTTAGAGCGTGTGCTGTCTTGCCAAGCTCTGGCTCGCTTCATCGAGAGCACAACTGTGGCTCGGAGTGGTGTTTGTGCTCAGAGAACTTGGAGCTAGCGAGTGGCAGTCGGTGGACCAGTGAGCAAGCAGACTTCCGTGACTTTTGAACCTTTGTTGTATTTTATGCCTTTGCTCTATTGTACCCACTAGCCATAATTATGTATCATAAATGGCTTTTTATGGCTAATCGTATTTCATAACTGAGATGATTAATAATTACAGCTCTAATGGTAACAACAACTAACATTGATTGAGGGTTTACTTAGGAGCCAGTCACTTTCGCAAGCATATTACATGTATTAACTCATTTAATTTTCACGACATTCCTGTGAGGACTGTTATTAATCCTACTTCATCACGAGGCTCTGAGGACTAGTAACTTGCCCACGGTTGCACAGTTGGCATAAGGGGTGGAGCCAGAGCTTGAGCCCGGCAGGCCAGCCCTGCACAACTTACCGTGCTAGCGTGTATTTCATGATACGCTTTTTGGTTGTGTTATTATTGTTTTTTACTTAACTGTCAGAGTGTGCACGTGTTGGCCAACAAGAAACAAAGACAGAGAGAGGGAGAGGGAGAGAGCACCTCCAGTGGGCCGGTCACGGCACAGTTTCTTCTTTTATTGCTCCATCCTGCGGGATTTGGAGCATGCATGCATATGTGCTAGCATGTTTTTCAAGCTGTTGGGGCTGGGATTTGAACCATGGCCCACCATGTGAGCTCCAGCTCCCTTAACCATTAGGTTGTGGGGCTGACCCCTACAAATCCTCTAACAATGTGGTTACATCTGTATGTTACTCTAGTATTGCCCACAGTATTTCCCCAATCTAGAATCAGAGAACTGCTTCAGGGGAAAAGGTCACGTGTGTATATATCTTACATCCTTCTTGAATTTCAATTTAGAAGGTATTTTGATGATATCCTGTTGGTGCTGATTTTTAATTTATTTTAGTTGCGAATTATTGGAGTTAATTCCTTGTCATAAGTATAAACACGATAATAGATTATTTTAAATGTTCTTATTTTTTTTCTTCCCAAGCAATTTTGATACTTCAGAAGTTTTACTGAAATTATATGGCAGCATTCACAAACTGATCTTTATTTACTTACTTTGTACCTTAATTTGCTTCTCAAGGACATGTTTGTTCAAGTATTTATGCTTTAAATTTTTGGTCTTGAATATTGGCTAAAGGTGTGTAGCAAAGTTCTAGTCCTAATTTAATAACAAAGAAAACAATTATTTTGGGAAAAGTCAACAAACTTGCAGAGCTGTCCTGTTATGAAGGGTAGCCTTGAACATAGGCACTTAGCTTACAGCCTAATTAGTCCTTTACCAGGGACCCTGTCTTCACTGGGTGCAATACACAGATCGTATGTGAGCCACTCCAGGAAGTACACGGGTGCCAGCTGCACTGAGCTTACATTTCTGCTTTCAGGTTTCGGCGTTTTTTGTTGTAAAAAATTAACTGGTCATGGACACGAGCGTGCTAGTCTGTCTGTGCAGGCCTTCAGCTGGGGTGGCAGTGGGTACAGTGGCGTTGTCTGTGGGTGCCCTCTGAGTTACTAGTGTTTATAGATGACAGTTAGGTGTCACCGTCTCATCAGCTATTACCACGTAATAGTAGAAATCATAATCATGGGAAAATAAAAAGGTCAATTAGTTTTGTGTTATTTTCAGCCTTTGAATTTAGAAGATGGGTTTGTTCTCAGTTACTCTGTAACTTTGTTCTAGAAACGTATGTTTTGAGTTTTGGCGTGCCTCTTCATTTGGTTTGTTTTACTTATCACAAAAGGCACCAGGGCGAAGGACAGAAGGCTAGCACCAGGGCCGCACTGCCAGGACGGCCTCCCATCTGTCAGGCCTGTGCTCCGATAAAGCCTGCAGAGCAGCTGTCTGGGTTCTGCAGAGCAGACGTGGCTGTTTGTGCTCAGAGGCCGCTGCACCTCGGGGCAGTGGCCTGCTGCAGCGCCAGCCCGCTGAGCTCTCAGGAACCGTGTGCTCATGGCACAGAGGTCAGCACCCAGGGTGGGACCATCAGAGCAGCCATCAGCAGCCAAGTGTCATGCTCACGGTAGCCACGTTTATGTTTTGGCTAAGAAAAAACTACATTGATTTAAAAAAAAAAAAAGAAAACCAGTATTCAGATAGACCTAATCAATAGGTCTCTAACGCAGTGCCTCCTATAGAGAATCAATCATCTGAATTAACCATTTTGGGCCATTTATGTATATACATGTGCAGTTATGTACTTACTAGGAATGACATGTAATTATGACTACATGCAGGAGCAATGAGATCTACCCACCGGTAAGTAATCCTCTTGTAACAAAAACTAGGGGAAATTTATTTTTTTTTAAATCCTTGGGTTTTTAGCAAAGGTAGTCTTTTAGATAAATCATGTCGTGATTTGGCCACAAGTAGTTATTCCTGTTTTGTGGGATGATTGTGTAAGTTCATTTTTATGTTGGCTTACGGATAGATGTGATGCTTGGATATAAGGTCAATTAGACTTTTAAGACCATAAGGTTATATTTATGTAAATTTCCTACAATATTGCTTCTCTAGCACTGGCCATTACTAAGTCATTGTGTACATAAGGACAGTTTCAGAGCTGCTTTACTGTGACTATCCCGACTTTAAAACTTTTCTGCAAGTACTGGGACTCACGTTTGCTCCATAGACAAGTACAGGTTAGAACTAACGCTCGTCAGTAAAAGCTGGGAACCAGGAATACAGTCTTGTTCCTCTCTCAAGTAGCCTGCTGACTTGTGACCATTAATTTTTGAATTTCTGTTGGTAAGTATGTACAATATAGTTTAAAGTTAGTAAAATAAAATTTCAGATGCCACCTCTTTATAGAGTATATACTGATCAAATGTTTTCTCGAATCAATAATTATAATCAAGTGATACTTACAGTTATAAAATCAATGCTGACTGAAAATGCCAGGTTTACCAAAGACGACTGTACCATAATAGAAAAGATTACTTGGGAACATGAAGTTGGTTGGGTGTGTGAAAATGTAGATGGGTATTATTTTAGCTTTTGTTTGTTTTTGGATTACTGTGTTCACTTTTTCCAAAAGTAGCATTTGGCAATATCTGATGTGATGGCAGCTGAAGTAGTGACTGATGTCCTTTCCCCCTTCATGTGTCAGCTGACCGAGGGAGAGCAGGGGTCACGTGTTTGTAGAAACTGCAGGAAGCCGACCTCTGCTCATCCCCCCTGCTGGTCTATATTCTCTTCCGTAGCAAGTTCCTGGTGGTCAGGTCTGACCGTAGACATCATAGATAGGCAGTCATAATGCGTAAGGCTCTGGTGGGTTTTAAATCTTAAAACATTTCTGCTGCTTAGACTCCCAAGAATGCCGCTGGACTGTTGACGGATCTCCACAGAGGAGTTTATGAGGCACCTGGATTGACTTACTCCCTCCTAGAGGAGGAAATGTTATTTAAACAAACATACAAAGAAAAAAAAAACCTTCATAAAATGCTTTTCCCATGTAAACACCAGTCCTCAAGCTTGGAAAATCCAGAGCAGCTTTCTTTGTTTTTGAGTTTTTCAGAGGTACAGGAGTGAGGAGGTAGGATGGACACGCCCCGTTGCCTCTGACCCTTCGTCGTTGGTTCTGGTCGGGTCACCTCACGCGCTCCGTGTCCAGTCCTTGGCCACCCCCTGACTTCTTGGATGGTTTCTGACCTGTCCTAGCCTCCGCATCTTGAAAGAGATGAAGACTCAGCAGGGCCGCTGAAGAAATGTCCTTGCCTGTGCTCTCTGCCCTTGCCAATCTTCCTTACTCTCGGGGTGTCTGGTGGTGTCCTCTCCCTACTCAGATGTGCCCTGGGGTCTGCTGCCAGCACAAGCCCTGGGGTTATTCCCCGCCCTCCCCTGCCAGCTGGGCTGGGCGAGCAGCTGCCGGCCACCCTTCTGCTGTGCAGGACTCTGAGCACTGGAGGGCCAGTTCTGTCCCAGGTGACTCAGTCCCTCCCAAGGAAGCACCAGAGGAAGTGGGGTCACACCCCATGCTCCTGGGTGTAGGGATCCAGAAGCACCCATGGGCTGGGGAGGTAGAAAGAAGCCTAAAAGGCTTTCTCAGCAAGCCCTTGAAAAATCCGTCATTCTCCATCTCCTCTTCCTTACCAAAAAGAGTTCTGTTTGTAAGATATGAAAGGAGCCAAGAGAAAGGGAGAACCTTTAACTAGCTAATCTCTGCCTTTTGAAAAAGAGTTTAAAATTATTTTACATGTGGCTCATGCACTTTCCAGAGACAGAGAGAAAATGTGAGAAATCACCCCCGAAAGGGGAGTGACCATGCCACAATCCCTCCTTTTCCCTTCTTCTTTCAGGATTTTGGGAATGCATGCGCATGAACCCAGCATGATTTTCAAACTGCTGGGTCTGGGACTTGAACCACAAACTTGATCATGTGGGATCCAGCACCTTAGCCTCCACATCACCTGTTTTATGGACAGAGTTTGCAACTGTCAGAGAAGGCTGAATCAAGTATCTGTGGGTGAGGAGTGTGTGGCCCGATAGTGGGGTAAGTCTCTGCTTGAGCTGAGCTCAGGGCACTGTCCTGGGACCTGGACAGCTTGGAACTAGGTCCTCAAACCTGACACTGAGCTAACCTTTCTTAGAGGAAGCTTTTGCTCTTGTGGCCAGAGCAAAGTTCTCGAGATGTGCCCAGCAGCAGAGCAGCAGAGATGAAGCTGTGCCGCCCTGGCTACTGTAAAGCTTTCACCAGATTACTCGGAGAATCTGCACCCGAGTCCTACGTTACTGCATCGTCACTGTGGGAGTCAGGTTAGCAGGTGAAAGGCAGGACAGTGGGTTAAATGTAAATTTCAGATTGTGTGGTATATGCCTGTCTTACTTAGGACATACCAGAGAACATGACAAGCTTGTATGGAAGGAGAATTCACTTTGGGGATGAGAAGAGGACCCCCTCCCTGTGTGATGAGGCCCCCACGCCCAATTGGAACTCTTTTTCACTCCTATGAATCTGTAAATTCTTCGGCAGTACAGGGCAGATTCTCTAACTCTGTAGCAATTCCAGCACTGCCTGTCTTCTGTCTCCCAGATCTTAATCTTCCTTAATTTTGTTCAAAAGCATGGGTAATAGGAATCATCTAAGCCACATTTTGGATGCCGGGCAATTGTCTTTGCAGATGGGAGCAAAACTCCGCGAACAGCCTCAGGGCTGAGCTCTGGCTCAGGTTAGGATTTCTTTGCCTGTGGTGAGGTGGGGGTCTTGTTGAAACTCCAGGCAACCAGAGGGGTCTAGTATTCCAAGGTTTCCAAGGTTCCCCAAGTGTCTCTGAAAGGAGTCTACTAAGTCTCCACCACCCCTCCACTCTCTGGGGCTGCCTGGTTAGAGACCTGGTGAAGGAGGAAAGAAAGTGCTGAGCTTGGAGCCAGCCAGCAAGGCCTGCCTGTCTGCAACTGCTGGGAGGGCTAGACTCATCGTTTTCACTTTTCTGGGCCTTTGTTTCTTTATCAAACTACAGTGATGCCGCCTCTCAGGGGGCTGTTATGTGAATCAAAATAAATGATAATCAATTCCAAATATGTGAAAAGTATTTTGCAAATTGTTGTGTCTTTTAGAGATAGAAGGTATTTAAGCTACTAGTACTGTTGTAGTGTGTATTTTTGTTTTTTGGGGGGGAAGTTTTAGCAAGTTCTTTGTTTTTGTTTTTTAGCAAATGTAAGTTTTAAGACTTTTCAATGCTTCATAGTTTCGAATTAGGTTTTTGGTGCATCATAGTCAATTTGGAGAAATATAATTGCGGGCATACTTCATTAATGTCTTCCTTATTTGTTTGTTTAGTTTTTTAAAACCACACCTTTTCCCTGAACTGGTTGTGGCTAACCCGAATAATCTTTTACCATGACATTTTTTTTTTTTTTTAATGTGCTATAGGGTGCGTGTGTTCACTGGGGATAGAGAAAAAGAGAAGTGCTCTCTTTTATGTGATGTTGAAAGGAGAAAAAGAAATGTCTCCCAATGGAGAGTATGCAGTATGATAAAGCTATCTTAGACTTGGTTTTTAGCATCACTTAAGATAAGTTGAATTCTTAATATTCTCAGTCTCTAGGGAATTATTTTTAAATCTGTTGTTTTCAAAAGTGGGTTTTGTATTGGAAACATAAAAATAGGTATAAAATTGATGTTCTTAAAATTGTAATTTACTATGCATGTGACATTAGTCTTGTATAAACATGATGTTTTCCCTTTTTGATAAAATAATAGGATACAAGGTGCATCTTAAAAGTTGTGGAAGTTTATTACAGATTCCTCTCCTCTTCTGTGCATGAACCCTGTAATCTGTGTTACAGCTCTTCAATCTGTTTACTGTTCTGTAAATGTCTAGGTGTTATAATTATACATTTGCCATCCCTTCAGTATTGAAATAGAATTCTTTATCATTGTCATTATCACTAATTTCTCCTTTGAATAGTGCTTTATAACTTTCAGGATTTTTTTTATCTTATTATCTTAGTAAATATTTACAGTTACCAAGAGGTAAAGATGGCGGGCAGGACTTTTTTATTCTATGTAAGTGGTAACAGACATTGAGAAATTCTTATTTTCAGAGTTCAGATGGCAAGTAGTAGGGCTGATAGTAAAACACTTGTATTTTAATTGATTTTTTTTTTTTACTTTTATTTCCCCTGGATGCTGCTTCCCACAGAACTCAATATTTCTATAACTTGACATGTCAGTTCACAAAAGGAAATGCATTTGTGTATCCCAAGATTCTCCTGTTGAAAACTGGTGCGAAGTTATATCCCCGTAAATATATAATTTCTCTAAGATTTAGCAGAACACACAATTACACAGTCTTCTTAACAATAAAGACATTGTTTTTCCAGGAAATTGTTTATCTGAAAATGGGACTACTAGAAAGTCTTTATGAGTAAGTTCTTGTGAGAAAACATTTTGGCGTGTCCTCGTACCTCTCACGGTCTCGTTTAAGAGAAACCATGTCATCGTAGCGACTGTCAGTTTGGTAATGCTGTTGATCACCGGCTGCTGGGGAGTGTGGGTTTCGGATCCAGGGCTGCACAGCAGCTCAGTCTGGGAGTGGGCAGAGGCAACCCGGAACATGCTCGGGATCACTTGATCTCATTTTTCTATTTTATTTCTCTCCCCCGGTTCTTTCTCTTTGGAAAGTTGAGGAAGGTTCCAGGAGGCAGCAGGAGAAGAGGAATCCGGGCTCCGGGGAGTTGCCTGCAGGTGGCCAGAGCTCACAGGGGGACCTCGCACTGCGGGGGACAGTTACCACCTCCATCCCACCTATTACATCAGGAAGCACTGTGCTTGAAAACTGCTTTTTTCCTCTTCCTTTTCCTGTACTTCCAGAGGACTCGTGCACTCACCAGAGAGAGAGAGCACCTCCAGTGGGGCATGACCATACTCTAATCCTTTTTACATTTCTCTGTCCTGGGCACTTGCGCGTACACACGCACACACACACACAAACACTGTGTTTCTGTCACTGGGACTCAAACCATGGTTGGCCCTGTGGGCTCCAGCACTCTTATCCAATAGGTTACAGGGTGGACCTGAAAGGTGCATTTCTTTGTTCATGTCTAAATGGGTCTAATCACTAGATTAGATGTCAACCACTACATTTTCTCTGTGATTAAATAGTAACTCGACACTCTCTATACTGCCTGGTAAAGAGGTCATTCTTTTCCTCGGATTGTGGCTTTTTAGGAAAGACTGGTGTGTAAACACAGAAGGCTCCAGGGGCTTGGGAATACGTCCCAAGGTTTTCAAAGCTGTTGGAAGGAGCTTGGGGAAGGAGAAGGAAGACCTTACACGTTTTCCTCTTTTGTGATGAATTTAGCCTCATAGAGCATGTCCACAAAGTTCCTGGGCCAGTCACTTCCAAGCTAGTAAGCCATGGAGTTACTCTGCCGAGGGTATGCTTACCTGGAGCTCCGAGGTGCTACTGCTTTTCAGGTGTAGGAAGCTATCGTGATCTGTCTACTAGGGTTTCACCTCAAAGTTTCACATGAACCACTTATCTTTGGGATAGGGTAGTTAAGATCACCCGATTCATGATCAGGTAAAGCCCAGCTTTGTACCCAGCTAGTTATGCGACTGTTTCACTCTCTTCTCTGTCACTTAGTAACTTAGTGCCTGAGTCTGGGTAATTTATATAGAATGAGGCTGATTTAGCTCATGGTATCACAAGTTTATTATAGGGCTCAGCAGGTGGCATAGTGATTAAGGCGCTGGACTCCCACGTGGTTGACCACAGTTTCAGTCCTGGACTTGGCAGCTTGAAACTCATGCTGGGTGAGTGAGTATGCATGCCCCAAATCCCAAGAGGAGAATGGAGGAGAAGGGATTGTGGCATGGTCATCCCCTCGAGGGGTGGTTTCTTTCTGTCTTTCTGTCTCTCTGGTGAGTGTACATGCCCTACAGTAAAAATCTCTCTTTAAAAAAAGTTTAATGTAAAATATCTGTATCTGCTGAGGGTCTTGTGGATGGGGCCTCTGCAGGATCCTGAGACGGCGCAGGACATCAGATGGTGAGACAGAGCACAACAGAGCACATGTGTCCCTGCGTCTGCTCTTCTACAGCCATTGGAACTGAGTCAGGGGCCCCACCCTGATGACCTCATCCATCCCAGTCATTCACTGTCTTTTACCCCCATGGTTGGATGAAGATTTTACTCACTTAATTGTCTCACAATCAAATTTCAGCACACAATTTTGGAGGGACACAACCAAACTATAGCATTGACATTGGGCAGGATTCTTGATTATTCTGAGTTAGAATTTCTGTCCTATGAGAGAAAAGGAGCAGTACCCCTCAACACAAAAGGGTGTTTTTTTGTTGTTGTTGTTGTTGTTAAAAGGTGTGTGTGCCCACCAGAGAGAGACAAAGAGACAGAAAGGGAAAGTGAGAAAGCGCCACGATGGGGGATGGCCATGGCAATCCCTTATCTGCCATTCCATCTCAGGATTTGGACACACACACACACACACACACACACACACACACACGACAGGTACATTCCCCCAAGTCACATGGTGTGGAATGCCAGTGGCCCAGTTGGCCACGTGGGATCTAGCTACCCTAACCATCACACCACCAGCTGACCCTCCCTAGTATTGCATTTTTAAAGATAGAGAAGCCCATGTATGCACCTGGTAGATTAAGTGTCCAAGGAAGTTGTTCTTCTGGTCACTAGCATTGTTATTATGATCTCTGTCAGCAAATGGAAAGAGAATAGCTCTCATGTGGAGGCTCAAGATATTGTTATTCTCTTTGGGGGAAAAATGGCCCATGGTTCACACACTGACGCTAGTGATGAACTGGTGCAAGGAGCCAGGCCGCCATGTGGTTTCAGAGATGTGTGTGTGGTTACAGAGGTGTGTGTGTGCGTCTGTCTGGCGTGAGTTTGGGGTGCTGCTGCACCATATCAGAGGGCTGTTGTTTCGGCAGGTACTAAGGATTTGCTGCTCGGTACCCTGGGAACATTGTAGCGAAAAGACAGTCATGGTTATGCTCGCAGGGAGTGTGTGTTCGCATTGGAGGATGGCAATACATACACCAACAGGTCCTATCAGAAGGTGACAACCACAGACATGGAGTGATAGGAGAGGAGTGAGCAGGGGCTCATGGATGGTTGGTGTCAGGGAAGACCTGTCGGATGAAATAAACCTTTAAGCTAAAATTCGGAGGACCAAGAGCCGGCCGTGCAATGATCCAGGGCAAGACCAGTCCACGTAGAGCGAGCAGCCCAGGAAGAGGCTGACCAAGGAGTGGGTGGGAGACAAGTGGATACAGATCCTTGAGGGCTAAGAGAGACGGAGTTGGAATCTCACTCTTGCCATGAGGTCTAGAGCATGAATGGCAGTTGGGGGGTTCTGTGCCGCGTTCCTGACAGTACTCCAGAACAGTTGGGGGGTTCTGTGCCGCGTCCCTGACAGTACTCCAGAACAGTTGGGGGGTTCTGTGCCGTGTCCCTGACAGTACTCCAGAACAGTTGGGGGGTTCTGTGCCGCGTTCCTGACAGTACTCCAGAACAGTTGGGGGGCTTCTGTGCCGCGTTCCTGACAGTACTCCAGAACAGTTGGGGGGTTCTGTGCCGCATTCCTGACAGTACTCCAGAACAGTTTGGGGGTTCTGTGCCGCGTTCCTGACAGTACTCCAGAACAGTTGGGGGTTCTGTGCCGCGTTCCTGACAGTACTCCAGAACAGTTGGGGGTTCTGTGCCGCGTTCCTGACAGTACTCCAGAACAGTTGGGGGTTCTGTGCCGCGTTCCTGACAGTACTCCAGAACAGTTGGGGGTTCTGTGCCGCGTTCCTGACAGTACTCCAGAACAGTTGGCGTGAGCCGGACGGAGGTTCCGACTTGCCTTGGGAGGTCTCTGCTGTCAGGCGGGGGCACCACACCTGTATCCATTTCTTTGTGACGGGGCTGTGAGAACAGAAATGTATATGTAAGCATGTCCTCCGTACTGTGACCAAAGACGGTGGAAATGAATGTATTGCACTGTCATATTTCATAGTCCAAAGTAATTTTAGATTTTTTTAATCCTGATTTTGCATATAATTTTTTGATATTTAGCATACTGTTTAGATGTGAAAGTATAGAGTTTTAGTCTGTTCTCTTGTTGCAAACAACAGAAATTCCTGAGTCTGAGGATTTTATAAAGATTAGAGGGAGACCAGATGGTTGCACAGTGGTTACACAGCCAGACCCACTTGAGAAAGTCCCTAATTTATACCTCAAGACCTGCCTTTATCAGCTGGGTGTTTTGTGTGAGGCAGGTCACAATGTGAAGACCCTTTAGGGGTGCCCATCTCTGTCTGTCTCATTTAAGAAACAAGCTGAGAACATACTAGAGGTTTATTTAGCTCACGGCAGTCCAGTGTCAAGGGGCACATGTGGCAGGGACTTTGCAGAGTCCCACAGCACCACAGGGTGTCATGTGAGAAGAACAGAGTGTGTGTCCTCATGTCTGCTCTTCTTCTAATGCCACCAGGAGTTAGTCATGAGGTCCCCACCGCGATGACCTCATCCAACACCAGTCACCTTCCAGGGCACCATGTTTCAGTGCCGTAACTGGATCACCTCTCCACCCCACAAAACCCTTTACAACAGCTAGATTTCGACTCTCAGATTTGGGGGGCACATTCAAACCATAGCAGATGGTCATAAGTTTTCTTACCTTTGTAAAGCATTGGGGAGGAATGTGATTTTTTTCCAGAAATTACCATGAATTTATGTTCATGTAGTACCCCTTGTGTGAAGCATGCCCAGGTCAGGAATGAGCGTAGTGGCAACATTCCATAACATTTTAAATGCTCCAGAACACATCATTAGATAGGCTATTTTTTCGGCCCTTCAGCACTTAATACACATTTAATCTCTATGACAGTTCTCTTAATGTCATACAACAAGGAAACAGAGCATAGGGGTTTAGAAACTTGGCTGAGGCCCAGCTGTGGAGCTGCACAGATAGTACCACCACTTGGGAGGCTGGAGGCCGCACGGGAGGTCTGGGTTTAGTTCCTGGGTCTCACTGAACATGCCAGGCCTGGTGACATCTACCTGTAACCCCGGCTCATTGGTAGATGGGGTAGAAGAACTGCAACATGACAAGACACTCAGAAATCTGTCAGAAATTTCATCTTATCTTTATTCCTCTCTCTGATATGAGGAAAAATGAAACAAACAAAGAAAAAGTTTGATGAGCACCTTTTACATTCCAGGTTCTTTAAAAAATGTTGTCTTGCCACAAGCCAGCTTGCCATGGTCTCGTCTCACAGGGGAGGGGTAAGGACCCCTGAGGCCCTCAGCTCCTGAGGGGCACTGCTGGATGAAACCTGTCTGAGTGGACAGCTCAGGGCCCTCCTTGGGACGGATAAGCAGGAACAGGGTTTCATCTGAACCTTCTCTAGCAGCTGCAGGTGACCGCAGGGCCAGGGTCCTCTTGCACGTTTTATCTGGGTGTCCTTCCTGGGGGTGGCAGCTGAGGCACTGACTGGGGCGGCTGTGGCACATCCCTGTGCTGTGAGTTCCGGAGGCCCTGGGGGACGCTTGCTGCAGTGACTTACGGAGCACTATTTCAAATGCCCAGGAATCACGGCGATGTTTTATGCAAGATGACGTCTAGGCTTTATTTAAGCTTTTCGTCATATTGACAAAACCAAAAAATAAGGCAAGTAGGAGTATTGTCAAGTTCCTGGGCTTGTCAACAATTAGAATGCCAGCCGTGAACAAGTGCTCCCTGTGTGTGTCCTGAGCCAGGCGCATTGGCTCATCCTTACTTCAGCTCGCTCTCTCTTTTTTTTTTTTTTAAAGTGTTTCTTTTTCCTTTTGCCATAGGGTACATTTGCTTGTTGGGGGAGAGAGAGAGAGAGACAGACACAAAGAGAGTAAGAAATCACACACACCTACCCCCCAGAGGGGATGGCCACACCACAGTCTCTTTCCTCCTGGGATTTTGGGCATGTATGCACATGTGCCTGGCTTGATTTTCAAGCTGTTGGGTCCAGGACTCAAACTGTGGTCAACACTGTGGGAGCCCAGCACCTTAACCATCACACCACCTGTTGTGCCCTGCTTCAGCTCTTATGGGCTCAGGCGGTGGAGCCTGTGGAGGTTCTGAACAGGTGCAGGTGGCTGTTTTCTTGGTGTCTCTCAGGAATTCTGCTGAGGAAGCTCACATCTCAGGACAGAGGCAGGGTCTCTCCTTTGAGGTCAGCGGCTGCCCCACACCCCTGCTTACTCAGGACCTGTGAGGACACACAGGTCTCTGCAGCATCTGTGGGTCATTCACAGGAATGAAAATGTGTCCACAGAAGCCCTGCCCTGCCTGTCCCCTTGGTTTTTGCTGTGTTCTAGATGTGACAGTCAGTATGTGTCACGGTGCTTTGCAGATTGCAAAATGTTGTAGAAATACTAGCTTTATTTAATTTAGTCATTAGTACTTAGAGGACATTTTAATTTCAGGTTCTGATGGCCAAGTCAGGAAGAGAAATCGATTTCATAAATATGACACACCTTAGTATCCTGAAGTAAATGTTTAACTTTAAAAGGTAAACCTGTGACTATTGAAATTTTATTATTTTATATTGATTTTGCAGGTCTCTTTACCTCTAGCTTGGAAAACAACCTCAGCCAAAGACTTCTTTATATTCTTTATCTAGTCTCTCTTCTTTAAAAAGTGTTTAGAAGCCTCTCCTTTAAACTGTAGGCTCTAAAAGGCTTCTAGTCTCTAAGCAGGCTAAAGTTCCCCTGCTAAATGTATTGTCATGTAAATGAGCACACAGGCAGATCAGCTTGACCTGTGTAGGAGCCCTGTGTGTCCATTGTGGTGCTGTCTGACCAGAAGGGGGTCCTAGTCTTTGAGGCCTTGTCATTCCCGATGATGTATTTCATGGTTGTGTTAAATTTGTCCTTGGAAAAATGCTTTAAAAATATTAAATTAATGTCTTAGAATTTTTAAGTAGTGGCGGGAATACTGTAACTTGGTCCACTGAGAGCGTGTGTTTAATCTTTGGGTTAGCCCATTTGGTTTGAGCACCTGCTGTGGTTTAAGTAGGAAGGGAAGGTCATGAGCAGGAGACCACCCTGCCCTCATGTGACTTCAGAATTTTGTGGGAGAACATCTTACAAGTAAAATACAACTTCAAAAACTGTTGCATTAGCAAATATAGGACTAATCTATTGGGTGGTCGGAATAGTCATGATGCATTTTTGCATAGAAAACCAAAGAAAAAATATGTTATGACTTTTCTGACAACCCAATAGAAAAGGATGTTAAGCCTTTCTTAAGTCAGAGATAGCATCTACTGGACCTCTAAGCTATGACCGGAAGGACAAGAGGCCAGGCCTGTGCCTGAATGAAGACGACTCAGTAGAGGGAGGGCTGAGGCCGGAAACATTAGGGAGCACTGTGTATTCTAAGATGTCCAATGAAATAGTGTCCACTGGGGAAGGAAGGACGGGAAATGGGAGAAGGGAGGCAGGAGGGAAGTGTGAAGGCTGGACTACACCACTTGGGGCTTTTAAGCCCTTACAAGGAGGTTAGCCTTGATCTTCAGAGCAGTGGGAAGCCATTGAGGCATTTCTTTTGTCTGTGATGTGGCTTAAGTACACGGCCATGTGGAGAATGGATTGGAGAGGACAGGCCTGGAGCCAAAGACCCTCTCAGTAGGTAGGACTGCCTACAGTGATCAGTGCGCCACGTGGGTTGTGCACTGTGGGACATCAGGGCGCATCATGACAGCTCTGCCGGGGGACATTGAAGACGTGCAGAACTCGGGTTGTGGTCGTCTGGATTTGGACAGCAGTGGTGGAGTTGGAGAAAAGCAAGAGTCCAAGAACCAGATCCATAGGGCTCAGAATGGATGGCTGGAAAGGGCAGGAGGAGGAAGGTAGGAAGATGCTTCGTTTTCTGACTGAGCTTACCTGCATGGAGAAGCATGCACAGGAAAAGGAGGAAATACATTCTTTCTCTTATGTCCTCCTTTCTCAAAGGAACTGACCATCTGCTGTGAAGGGGCAGTGCAACTAAATCAGGGTGCATTGTGGCTTCTCCTTCGACTCTACCTTTTATCAGCCCAACTCAGACTGCTGTTGAACAGTAGGACACGTGCCATTGTGTTTTCCATGAAACACCTCAAACTAGGGAATGTGAAAAATACCCCAACAAACTGGAACTCTAATATTATTCTATAAATGATATATTTTCCAAGTGTTGAGCAAATGAGGTCATTTTGCAGCCCCTAAAACGTTAAAGGATGCCTTCCTTTTCTCCTGTGAACACTTTAGAAACAGAGCTCTAAGTGATAAAATACTATGTGAGACCAACAAGATGAAATGTTAATCATATTTAATATATTTTGACATTTTTAAACATAAATTTTAATTTAAAAGATAAACCTGGTCTCTTTTGTAAGTGTGCAAGAAAAAAATGATAGTTGGAAGAGTTGCGAGGCTGAATGGTGAGGTCGTGCACCGACTACCTCGTGCAGATGTTAGATGAGTATGTCCTTCTGTATGGTGGCGTTTGTGTCCCTCTTTGGGGAAACACACACTTCATCCCACATTGCTTACTAATGATCACAGTTTTCATCAGTGCCTCCTCGAAAGACTGGTTTTCAAATGAAAAGAAATTCTGTAGAACAGTAAAAGGTCTTTTTTTTTTT
The DNA here is from genome assembly GCA_026018925.1 of Tupaia tana. NCBI lineage: Eukaryota > Metazoa > Chordata > Mammalia > Scandentia > Tupaiidae > Tupaia > Tupaia tana. The sequence goes on from JAKSZU010000002.1 coordinate 7,070,698, forward strand.
TTAACCATTTTTTTGGTGTGCATTTTTAATATTTAGTGGCATTTCTGACACAAAAGATGAATTTGTACCTAAAATTATAATACTTAGTTGCCGAGAAGAATAATAGTTATCTTCAGCTTGCATGATGAAAAGCCCGGGCTGGCAGTGAGGAAGCAAAGCTGGACCTAAGTTAGCTCTTGGTTTGGGAACTGTGGGGGAGGTAGTGACCAAAGTCACTTCTGACTTTCCTCTGCAGCCCATCACATCCTAACACCCTGTGTTTTATGAGCAGAGACACTTAACATGCTGTATTTTAACTTTATAAACTAACAAATAAGCTATTTTAAAAATGCTTCTTTAAAGTTTGGCCTGTGGATCAACTTTTTCTCTGTATTCTCTCTCGACTCCTGGATGCTCACTCCCAGGGTTAGTAGGTGTCAGGGCTGTTTTGGATGACTAGCTTCAACTTCGTTTCTTATGCTTTGGAAGTCTGTGTTATATCTGCATTGCTATTTCAGGAGACTTATATTTATTTATTAAAGTTTCCCTCTCCCCTGTTTCTGTCTTCCCTCCCCCTACTGGTTTCTATCCCCCTTCCTCATTCTCACCACCTCACATCCATTCTTCACCCATTAAAAAATCCGGACAAATCAGAATCCTTTGCACTTGGTATTCACTGGGAAGTTCACAGGCGCTTTGCCTAAGATAATAGGAACTTACAGCACACGCAGGCTCCAGAAGGATCCTGGCCTCGGGAGACCTCATTTAAGGAGCATTTGGAGTTCTCTCTGGCTCCACCATCACTGTGCAGTTGCAAGGACCAACCGACCCGCCCTCACTCACAAAGCTGTTGTGTCAGAACCCCAGTGTACTGCGAGTCCTGTTAAAATAGCAGTGGTGAGAGTAACTCGTGCAGGGTGGCGGCTGTGGGACACAGCGTCCCGGACGGCCCTCCCAACCCTCCCTCCTCGGTGTACACTTGTCTTTCCGGAGGAGAGCTGTAGCAGGTTAGAATCATATTTCCGTGTAAAAGCACCACCACAGCCAGAGCTGCATTGCCCACTTGGGTTCTTTTTAAGCAGTCACCCTGTGGGTATGCCTGGGAGGACATTTTCAGTGATGACAACCTAGTTACTGATAATACAGTTTTTGCTTCAGTTATTAATCGTCAGGATGCTTCTTGAAGTTTAACATTGGAATGATACCAGAAGGAAAAAGTTTTAGTCTGTTAGGATACTCAGAGCAGCATGTGGTGGTAACAGCTAAGAGGAGCCTGGGCTGTCGAAGGCACTTCCTGTACAGCTGAGATTTCTGCATTGAGTATTTTTATTTCAGATTGGAAAAAAGAAGATTTGATTCATAAGAAAAGCCAGGCTTTTGGTCCTTTTTCATGGAGAAATAATAATAAATTTACTGTTCCGTAGGTGGAAATTATCGCTATCTTTGCCTCTATTCTGGTCGTGTGAATACAAATACAAACACGGCCCACTGAGTTTACCAGGCCCCATAGTGATGGTCCTGCCCTCTCGCCGTCATCCACTCCTGAGAATCTTTGCTAAAAAATCATCCAGATGCTTGGCCAGGGAGACCAGGTGCCTAGAACCATCTTATTTAGACTAGTGAAAAATCAGAGACAGTCTGGAGGACTCATGGGAGGGACGTAGTTCAATGAATTTTCACACATCCCTTCCAGTGGAAGTTTTAGAATGACCAAGATGATGGTTATTGAAACTTCTAGAAAAATGCTAATTTAATGTTAAATTTAAGCTAGTAATTTCCTCCAGTTTTCAAAGTATTCTGTATTTGCATTTTTAAAAATAATTATTTTATTTAATTTTATTTATTATTATTATTTTGCAGTTTGATCAGAGAGTGACAGAAAGAACAGTTCCAGGACTCGAATCACGGTCAGCCATGTGGGAGTCTAGCACCTTTAACCAACTTGCCACCTGCTGATCCCTGTATTTGCATTTAATATTACTTTCACAAGGAAGAGAAAGAATCCCCTAGTATTTTCTGCTTTTTAAATCATTTAATAAGTAGTGAAGACTGCTGTCTGACCAGGGTCAGCGATTTTAGGTACTCTAAAGCTTTCATTTTCTTCAAGCATATTAAGTTTGAAGACATTCTGGAAGTGAATCGTTTAACTTCTGTTATAGATTTGGCATGTGTGTATGTGTGTTTGTGTGTGTGTGTAAAAAGTTCTAGATAAGAGCCCTAGGATTTGAAGCCTAAAAATAAAATATTGGGGGTGAAATGGTGGCTCAGGGATAAAATGCAAACTGCCAGACTTAGCCACGTTTTGGTTACTGGTTCACGAGTGGAGGCCTCCCTGAGTTTGCCAGGTACACGGGGCCCATAGCCCAGGCTGGCCGAAGCAGGGGACGGGTCACAGCCTGAAGAGCCTGTTGGGCGTGCAGTGTCTCTGCTCTGTCAGTCTCTCTCACTGATGGAATAAATAAGTGAACTTAAAAAATAAACAGTGTACAGAAGGAGTTAGTAAGATAATTGGAAAGAAAAGTTTATGGCGCATCACTGGGCATTCTAAGGGAATTTTTGCAGCAATGGTTAAGGAAACTCTAGTTGAAATTTTTTTAAAGTGGAAGCAAAGAAGGCATCAAAATGTCTAAATTTGAGAAATAAATGTTATTGACGACATACATCGACTTCATCTCTTACTTTCCTCTGTATTTCTGTTTCTCTGCCTTCTTCCAGCTATTTTCTTGTTTCTTTCCTTTTATAAGAAATGTGCAGTGAAATATAGAACATAGAGTGTGCCGTCCCAGCCACACTTAGGAGTAGAGTTCCGTACTTACACGGTGTGCGACGTTACCTCCCTGCACTTCCGGAATACCTCCTCCTCCCAGACCAAGACTCTTACCCGTTAACGCCCCAGCCCCTAGCAGCCCCATTCTACTTCCTGTCTCTATAAATTTGACCACCCTACGGACCACCTATAATCTTTTAAAAAAATAATGAAAGATTTAAAAAAAACAAAAACGTAGATGCTAGGATCACCCTTCATTAACTCATCCCAGTTACATTTGTCGTCCTTATTCAAGGGCGCTGGCATGGCATACCACAACGAGAAGCCTGTTATGTACAGTCTAGGGACCAGCAGATGGCATAGTGGTTATGTCACTGGACTCCCACGTAGTCAACTGTGGTCCAAGTGGCTTAAAACTCACGCCGAGCATGTGTGCCCAAGATCTTGAAAAGAGAATGGGGGAGAAGGGATTGCAGTATAGCCATGCCCTGCCCCCCTGGAAGGGTGGATTTCTTGATTTCTGTCTCTGTGTCTCTCTCTGTCTTTTTGGCAAGTGCATGTGCCCTACAGCAAAAATCTCCCCCCCCAAAAAAACAAATGTAGTCTAATTAATGTAAAGCAGTAAGATCCTCCCTAGGATAAGTTGTGTTTTAAAAGGCAAAAGCAAAGAACTGCAGTGCTTGAGGGTAAGAGTCTCTGAATGGAAGTGGCTTCGCTGAGACAGTGAACGTACCCCCGGTGGAATTTGTGGACGTCAGGAAGACTCTGTAGCCTCGATGTCTCTAGTGTGATCAGACTTTATTTCATTTTTGTGGTGGCTATTTGTTCACTTGTTTTTATTTTATCTCAGGTTTTGGTGACAGCGATAAATTGGGCCTGGTCACTCCCTCCTCTGGTCTTGGCTCTGAATCCCCTCCAGATCCTGGTGTGTGATGCATTTGAGTGGGTGGGGAATACGTCATTGTCCGTGAATCTAGAGGGATAGTCCAGCTGCTGGTCCACCCACCTAGGTGGTTAATAAAAGCCCTTGGGGGGACCAGCAGTTGGCGTGATGGCTATGTGGCTGGACTCCCATGTAGTCGACCGCAGTTCAAGTCCCGGACCCAGTGACTTAAAACTCACACCAGGCACATGTGCGTGTGTGCCCAAGATCCTGAGAGGAGAATGGAGGAGAAGGGATTGCAGTGTGGCCATACCCCCTGGGGGGTGATTTCTTGTTTTCTGTCTCTCTGTCTGTCTTTTTGGCGACTGCATGCTCCCTATAGCAAAAACGTTTCCAAAAATAAAATAATACAAAATAAAAGCCCTTGGGTTTGCATCCCAGTCTGTTCACCTTGACTTGGATGGAACCTTCCAATGAGAGCAGCTGACGGCTGTGAGTGTTTTCATCCCTCCAGTCCCGGTTAGTCAAACGTGGGGCTGAGCGTGACGGCAGGGCTCCTGCTGGTCTCCGTAAGCCCCGGGTGTCCTGGGCCTCTCACAGCTGATGTCACAGTGGCTTGTCTCAGGTGCGTACGTGGAGGTGCCAAGAGCGGGCAGGTCGCAGAGGAGTGGCACCCGTGTTCCCAGCTACTCTGGCACCGCCTCCGGGGTTCAGATGTCCGGGTCTTCGCTGCCGCGTTTGCAGACTGTGGCGTCCTTACAGAGCATCTCGAGGAAGGGCAGCGCCAAGCCTCCGCGCGGCAGGGAGGTGGGGTTGATTGGGCTTTTAGGCGGACCATGCTTATATTCAGATCAGCCACTTTCTTGTGAATGCCAGTCCTCCCACTCCTCTTGGCCTGGAAGATACTCTTCACACAGGATTTGGGGGGAAGACCTGCCTGTCGTTGAGATGAGGGAACCCGGCTGCGTGGAGGCCGAGTTCCGCGCAGTTCGTTAGAAGCAGCTATGATTGTCGATGGGAAACTCTGCAGGATTTTGTCAGAAGACACAGTAGTTCAGTTTGACTAAAATGGGAGGACTCCCCTCCCATCAAGGGGAGTGAGGCTTAGGTAAAGAAAGGGGACATAGAGGTCATGGTGTGCCCCTGCGTGTCGCAGGGGTGTACACAGGCCTGGGAGGTACTAGACGCTCCTGTAATGTCTCATGACCTGGAATAAGGTGGCCAGAGGTCTGGAGGCCAGTTGGGAAGCAGGTGCAGTAGATGAACATTGGGCCCCAAACCCAGGGGTGGCCCTGAATGTGGACTGTCCCTTTCTCTAGAGACCTCTAGTTTCCAGAGTGGGTTCTGTATAAACAGTCTCCTTCACCAAGGATGAATCGTACGTGACTGTGTCAGGTGAGGAGCCTTATCTGGGTCAGCAGCCGGCAATCTCGTAAGCCGCATAGACGGTATAGCGACGTGCAGTGCTCATCACTTCAGGCATCTCATTCATGTTTAATCGCTAATGGTAATACTAGTTAACATGCTTTCTGCATGTCTTACATGTATTTGTTTAATCCGTACAACATCCCTATGATGTGGTTACTTCTTTCTCTTATATCTGTTTGCAGAAGACAGGCACAGAGAGACTGACTAACTCTTAGCTCAGCCCCTGGAGGGCCTGATTCGAGCACAGACCATTGGTCTGCACAGTCCACGCTTCAATCCACCTCTCGAGCCAAGAAAATGATATAAGACAGCCAACCTCTAGTCCGGGGTTCCACAGAATGGGAGGCGCGACTCCTTGGTAATTTACGAAGCAAGCTTTTTAGTAAGACTTAATTAATTAATTAATTAATTTGTTTATGCATACCTTATCTAGAGGACAGAAATATGTTTTAAAGTTTATTCCTTCCTGGAGAGGGAGGAATAGACAGACAAACAGAACCCCCACAGGGTCTCGACTCCCCACATTCCCTCCCCAGCTTGCCCAGGTTACCGGCTCGCGTGTCTGCTATCCTCGGGGAGTTCTTCAGTGTGGAGCAGAACCACCCTACGTGGGTCAGTCTTGCGGAGCATCACGTGTTTCCTGCTGCACCTCTTCCAGTCCCTCTTAGTAATTCTTATCCTTGTCATGTGCAAGAGTGTGCGGGGAACCTGGAATAAGAAGGGGACTTCTGAAATGAAAGATAGCGAGTTGCTGGATTCCCTTAGCAATGGAAGGGAACCTAAAGTGATCACACTCACACCACCAGTTCACTTGTTTTAACTCGGATTTTTGTTTTGTTTTGTTTTTGTTCTCTCTCTCTCTTTCTGTAGGTAATTTTCAATAGCAGAGAGCTGTTCTTTACTTCTGATAAGTACGGGTTCTAGGCTTCATCTTAATTTTGTAAACATTTATGTGTTTCAGCCTCATTACCTGTAAAAATCACTATTCTACAGCAGCAAAGCTTCTTAGGAATTTAGGCAAAGCGATTTCTGTCCCTGTATCTAAATGTAGATTGCACATATAAAAATCTGTCCTCCACGACTTAATCCTGAAGGAAATAGGAGCAAGCAACGTCTTTCGTTTTTAGCTATAAGCTGCTACTTCACTATTTTTAGTCATAGGAAACCTGTAGCTAGTGATGAGTAACGGTGTCATCGTGGAGATGTATTGGCCTAACTTTTAGCAAATGTAAGCAGGGAGAAGAGCCAGTGTGTGTACTTATGCCTGAAGGCCAGGGCACCTCTCAGAGTTTCAGATTTGTTTGTTTTTTTTCACAGTGTATGTTTTTGGTTGTGCCTTGGGAAGATGTGGAGTTGGGAAAAGTAAACAGCACAACCATTGTCTGTTCTACTTTTTCTCTTATTCTTTCTTTTTAGTGCAAGTGTGGTAAACTCTTGGTCAGGGCTTTCAAAATTGTTGTCATTGAAGCATGTATATATTACTGATATTTAAATCATTGGAAAAATGAGTATAATTATAACTACATGGATATTTGAACATTTTACAGTTCCTTTGAGCTGTAATTGACTAAAAATGTAGTTCTATTGTAAATGCTTTTCCATATGAATTCTATACCTTTGCTCAATTGTTAGGACCCCAAACTAATTATATAGCCATTGTACTTTCATTAGTCAAGGTAAACTCAGTGTGAAAAGTGAGAAGAAAGCTTAATAGGTGTGAAACATTGTGTGATTTTATGCCATGGGAGGTTTTATGATAAAGTATAAAATGAAAATGTAGTGTGAATTCATTTCGAAGTCATTGAAAAAAGAATTTTCTGTCATCAGGTTGGCAGTTATTTATTTGTCTATTTATTATTATTGTCATTATTATTATTATTATTATTTTCTATTTGACCAGAGAGAGACAGAGCACAGGGAAGGTGAGAAAGCAGGCTACCAGCTCTGGTTCTCAAACCACAGTCAGCCACGTGATAGTCCAGGACCTTAAGCACCATGCCACCTGCTGGCCACAGGCAGTCATTGCTTTTATAAAGTGTAGTCTGAACAGCCAGCTCACGACAGACAACAGTGGTCCATAGTTTAATCGAAGATTTAATAACGGCCCTCATTTATTGAACACTACTTTTGCCTAGACATTTTGCCGGTTGCTTTATTCATTTATTATGTATAATCTTCTTGTCGGTTCTGCACGTATAGGTACAATTTTGTCCATTTCACGCACTCACAGCCAGATGTTCAAGGGGATTATCTTGTGCTATCAGTAGTTCCACAGCTGGCATAGCAGGTGCAGAACCCAACCTATGTCTTCTTGACTGTAAAGCCCCATATTCTTTCTGCAGCAGGGAGGAAGAGCCTCTCAGCACTCCAGGTATTCTTTTTAAAGCAAAAAGTAGGGATTCTTTCTTTCAGTTGTTTTTATTGTTGATGATTTGTGGGTTGTCGGTCTTCCTGAGAGGCAATTTCTTTGCTTAAAAGAGCAACACTCTTGCTTCTTTGGAGGGCTGTACGTACATGTTTGGAACACCCTGACGTGTGCTTGTCATAAAGTCAGAGTCCTTGACCTTATATTTTATGGCAGGAGACCGAGAAGCCTAAGAGCCTTGTGCAGTCTGAGAAGTCCGGGCTATCTGAACTGTAGCAGTCCCACTCCCCTTTATGAGGAATGCGGTCCCCGGATCTCTGCTCAGGCCTGAAGCATTTGTGAGATGCACTGGCACTGCTGTGTGTAGAGAAGGAGCCTTAGCTCTGTAAATACCACGTGGTGCCCCTGATCGGGTCTCTTCTGAGGGGACAGAACATGGCTATCTATAGCCACTGCATTGCTTTTCTCAAAGGAAGAGACTGTTCATCAGGATATAGATGGTCAAAGAGCTGGGATTCTTAGGTGGGGACGAGTGACATCATGAACCTTTACATCTAAGGGAGATTGCAGTTAAATTTCCTTTTACTGCCCAGAAAGGAATATATTATTTATCAGGTAAATATGCATGGTAAAATTTCAAGGGAAACCATTGAAAGCATAAAAAAAAGAAAAGTTTGAAAAAACTAGAAAACAGTAAAGTGACAATAGATGGGATTTTGCTAGTCAGATAACCGTCATGCAAACACAAAACAGTTGTCAACTGCTACATCTCAGGTTTTTTGTTTGTTTTAAGGGCACATGAGAGAGAGAGAGGGAAAGTCAGATGGCCATGCTGCAGCCCTTTCCCCTTCATTCTCCTTTTGGGATTTTGGGCACATATGAATGATTATGCACTCAAACCACGGCTGGCCGTGTGAGTGTCCACGTAGGGATCTGTCTAAGACTGCTGAAAGTTCAGATAGTGCCCAGCCTATGTTTGCTATGTTTTTTCCTTATGGGTATGTACATACCGATGATAAAGTTTAATTTATAAATTAGACAAGACAGGTTACCGACAATAATAATAAAATATAGCAGTTAGGATGATATACTGTAATAAGTTATGTGAATGTGGTCTCTCTCTCTCTCTCTCTCTCTCTCTCTATCTTGTACTGTATTCAGCTGTTGTAGGACTGTGGTTGGACAGGGGCTCCTGATACCCTGGCTGTGCACCTGCTAGACTGCACATGTGCTAATTCCGAGGGCTCTGCATTGGCACAGCCTATACCCCCGGCCTCAATTCTCCATTGCCTTGGGAGCCAGTCTTCCATTCCGAATGAACCACTGTCTATGCTCAGACGTTTCTCTGTATTATTTTCACATGAGTGAAAGGTTTTAGTTTTTAAGACTTCCAGTAATCATAGGTCTGGTGATACCACATTGATATGAAATAAAGAATATGAAATGTTATTAACGTGTTTTATGTTGATTACATGCATATATTAACTTGAATATATAATTAAAGTTAATTTCCTCTTTCTTTTTACTCTTCCTAATAAGGCTACTGGAAAATTTAACATTACCTTGTTTTTATATTTCTTTTGGGTAGCTCAGGTCTAGAAAGTATGTCAGCAAAATTTATGGTAGTCGGTGATTCGTAATCTTAGTTGAAAATTAGAATCACCTGCGAGTTTTACACACTCACATTCCAGTGGAAACACATTGGAGCCTCTGGAAATGTAACCCAGACATCAGTAGACCATGTGACTTTTTAAAGCTCCTATAAACCCATAACCTTTCCCCCTATTTTTAGCTCTTTTAGTTAAATTCATTAATTGAACAACCTTTGCTGTTCTTCTCATATTTAACCTATTTTTCTTGGGTTATAATTTAACCTCAATTTTTTTCTTGGTGCATTTTCTGTAGAGCAAGAATTAATACATTAACACATTGAAAAGAATGAAATACTTTATTCTAAGAAATGAAAGCTGAGGGTGTTCCGGGATTTAAATTAATCTGTACAAAGTAAGTTCTAGGGACAAGGGTACTAGCTGGATGGGACCGTGAAGAGGGTAGTTAACTTAGCCTAGCACTGACCCCCAGCAAACGTGTCCAGAAGTAAAATTCGAATTAATTTTATTTTTTTTAAGACCCCCACCTCCCCGCCATAGAGCATGTACACTCCAGAGAGAGAGAGAGAGAAATCACCCCTGAAGAGGGATGGCCATGCCGCAATCCATTCTCCTCTCAGGACTTTGAGAATGCAGACTCTCGGGTCCAGAGTTGAATCCACGGTCAGCCATGTGGAAGTCCAGCCCTTAACCACCATGCCACCTGCTGGTCCTAAGTTTGAGTTTCTAAGAATGTGGGGATTTCATGTTGGCTGGTGAGTGTTCCAGCGTGCTCTGTGCAGGAAGCCTTGTCAGCAGGTGCTGGTGATATCTTGATTCTCAGAGGCAGCAAGTATGTGTTGAAGAACTCCAAACCTACTGTCATGGGAACACAGAGTGGCACAGTCAAGTAGAGATGAGGGCTCCATATCCCCAGCAGATAAGTGGAGTGTGGCCAGGAACTGAGTTACTCATATTGAGACTCTGTGGCAGGCATTAGAGTACTTTCTGGGGGTATTCAGGTATACTGGAGGCTAACTGTGGACAGGCTACTCATACACAGCTGGCCGTGGCTGTCAGCACTGAGTCCTGCCAGCCGGGCACAAGACTTTATTGGAACCATATGGCATGGCACGGCGTAGTGTGGTGTGAGTACTGAGAGCAGCAGCCCAGGGTCACCGGGTCAGGGACCTGGCCTTCCCTGATTTTCTCCAGTAGCTCTGTATGACCTTAGATGAGTCACTTACCCCATCTAGCTTCCTCTTTCCTCACCCATGAAATATGAAGATACATTCTTAACATCCACTCCTTTCTGGCCTATGAATATCACTGCAAAATAACTCAACTATGAAAGAAATAAATGTACTCGAGTATGTATGGCACAAAACAGCAATGAGTTCTATTTTTAAGTAGGTATAAAGGTTTCGTACTATTTGTCTTCGTGTTCTCACACTGCCTGGGGCGTACTCAGGCATTCTAGGGTAGGCATGGCCACCGTGGTTGGACCCCAGCTCCCATGAACCAGCTTCTCAGGTGATCCCAGCAGCCAGAAGCCCTGCCCCTAATATTTAGATCCAGTACTTTCTAGAGTGTATCGACTTGGTATGATTCATCTGATATGGAATAACAGGGAAGGTATTCAATACTGAAGGTTTTGTACCCTGAAGTGGAGGACTCAGTTGAGCATAATGATAAAAAGTAAATGCTAGGTGCATTATTACTGCTTTTTACCTCCGCTTGATTTGGTTAGTCAAAGGACATTTACTAGATTAGCTAACACTGAAGACAGGACCTGTCATGGTCCAAGCACTTCAGCAGGAGGGCCTGATGACCAACACTCACGTTAAATACCGTGTGAAGGTTGTGGTCGAATGAGTGTTGAAGTGCAGGGGAGCTTGCACACAACCTTGGGCACTTATTTATTTATTTCTTCTGTGCTGACGAGAAGCTGATTGCACCATAGCCAAATTAGATGTCCGCATAACGGGAGTTCAGTGGCAGACCTGGACAGAATAGAAGTGACGGGCGAAATCGATGACAGCAGTCAGCCACGTGGGTCTATGCGGAACGTGGGCTGGCACTGTGGGGACCTTATGCTCAGTGCCTGGCTCGAGATCCGTGCCTCGACTGCACATAGCCGTTGCACACGCCCAGAACCTTTGACCTCACGGTGTTTTTGATGACATCATTGAATATTTGCATTTGTTTGTTTGTTTGGGGTCATAGAAACCAGCTATCTTTGGGGGGTAAAAAGAAAGGTATGTGGGGCTGGCAGATGGCGTGGTTGTTAGGGGCGCTGGACTCCCACATGGCTGACTGTGGTTTGAATCCTGGACCTAGTGGCTTGTTTTCTCACTTTCCCTCCTCTCTCTCTCTGTCTCTCACTCTGTCCCTCTCTGGTCAAATAAATAAATAAAATAATTCTTAAAAAAAAAAAAAAAGGAAAAGCGTACTAGTGGAATAATGGTTACATCACTGGATTCCACGTAGTTGACTGTGGTTCGAGTCCCGGAACAGTGACTTAAAACTCATGCCAGTTGCGTGTGCGTGAGTGCCCAAAGTCTCAAGAGGAGAATGGAAGAGAATGGATTGCAGCGTTGCCATCCCCCCAGGGGTGATTTATCACTTTATGTCTCTGTCTCTCTCTGTTTCTCTAGTGAGCACATGTGCCCTATAGCAAAAATCTCTCTCTCTCAAAAAAAAAAAAAAAAAAAAAAAAAGAAGAAGAAGAAAGAAAGAAAGGTTCAGACACTTGGTGAATGATAGTGTTATTTCCTAAACACTTTAATCCAAGGAGACCTGTCTTAGAAGCCATGGAGGGAACATTTGACTAAGGGCTGGCTGGCCATGGGCTCCTCCTGAGAGGAGGACGTCCACTCCCGCGTGGATGCTGGGAGTCCAGCAAGACTGTCAGCATCGTGTGTCCATGATTGGAAGCACTCATAATGACATTCTGAGCAAGTGATTTCAGATACTTGTCTCAAATGCTTCTTACCTGCTTTGTGATCCTAGCTCTGTGCTAGTGGTTCTGTGAACTAACCCAATATTCTTCCATAAAATTCACTTCTGGGATTAGTTAGCTAAGTTCTGTTTGTGTTCTTCCTAAAACCCTGATTAATATAGTTAATTACCTATCACATGAGCTTTAACATAAGGGGAGCTGTGCTGTGAATCATTGGGAACTGGGGCTCTGCTAAGGGAGTAATAAGAGATAGTCTTTCTATATTGAAGTGGGCTAACACTATGGAATATAAGAAGTTTTTAAAATTCTTTTTTACCTGGTATATCTGCTAGGTTATACAGAGGTAAAACTTCATGCGAAGGTTGCTAGATTTCTGACAGAGTTGCCTAATGTACAGTACAGTATGGGTGGATATTAGCAACACCGCCAAGTCTGTTAGCTTTTTGCTGGAAGGGTGGGCATGTGAATTCCCAATTTGAGTCACCTAGTTTTCAGTGAAATCTGAACCTTTAGATTGATATCACCACTGGAACTGTTGGGTCTCCTTTGTAATGAGGAGTAGTAAGTTCAGATGTTCATTTCATCTAGTTTCTTCTACAGAATTTATCAGTGACGTCCTGTATGCTGAGTACTGTGCTAGTCTATGTATTATGCCAGGAATTAAAAAGATGAGTCGCAAAACATGCCATTCTCTATCTTTTAGGAACGTGTAGGCTGAAGGTAGAAAACAAATGATCAGACAGTTATAATTTAGTATTTCAAGGAGCAGCTGACTAACCCGACTGAGGGTATTGGGTTTGGGAAAAGAGATGGCATCTGATACCGCATGCGTCTTTTATATCCACATTTCATGCAGTGTACTTAGGAAACGTTTGCGGAATAAGTGAAAGATGCCTTGAAAGATAGAGTTGATGAGAGCCTGAAGTAAAGCAGAAATGTTGGAGATACACAGAAGTTGATAGGATTTTTAAAGCAATGGAAGGAGAAATGGGTAAATCCCAAATTGGTAGTTTGTCAGTAACTGACAAGGAGAATACAGAAGATGGTTAGAGATCAGTGGGTTGATAGAAAACGTGCCTCATTTTGACTTGTTAAAATCAGAATTTTCAAACATGAGGCTGAGGGCCATCCTCCCGGGACTGTTCAGTATGCACTTGGAAAGGTCTGGTCAGACCCAGAACTCAAGTGGAGAAAATGAAAATAAAGATTTAGGATTCATCAAAAAGCCAGGGTTGTGAATGAGACTGCTCAAGAGAAGCGATGTCTGTAATAGGTCCATGGAGAAGGTAATACATTGTTGACATTGCTGGAGCTCTTGGGTTTATTCTGATGGGGACCCATCCAGTTAGATCCAAGCACTTGAGTGGCCTGCCTGTGTCAGGGCAGCGGGTTCATCTGAGTTGGGAGTTCCCGAGTGCCGACTGTGGAGCCCCGTTTTTGCGCTGTTCTGTCTGTCCTGCATCGCTTTCATTCCCTGCATGACTGTACAATTCCAGGAAACGGCTCTGTCCTGATCCTCTTCCACCACACGCGTCCCACCCTCAGAATGAAAGACAAGCTACCGTGTAAATCCTGCAGCTTCAGTGCCTTTAAGGGAGCGAAAATTATCTGGGTGGATCAGACCCTCTGATGTGGCTGTTAGAGATGGTTGCTGCAGAAGTCTTCTCACTAATAGAAGCATTTTTTCAGTTTGGTCCAGGAAATGGTTGATAGTTCTTTCCCTTCTGTCTCTCAGAAGACATTGATTTAACTTATACTTTAGCCTGCCTGGCTTTCTTTGTCTCTCAAATTACAGGTGGTCCCTGCTTTTGCATGATTAAAACTCTTTCAGTGTTAATCTTTATATATCTTTTTAATATTTTGTGCTTTATTTTCATATCATTAAGGTAAACACTGATACTCTCAGATGCAATATCTTTTAGTTGTTTTTAAAGAGCCACTTCAACATAAATGTAAGCTTCACTAGCCAACACCAGGATGTTTTTTCTGCTGTCTAGACCTGTCCGGTATGGCTGCTGAGCGCTTGAACTGCAGCTAGTCCAAATTGACTGCTGCTGCAGGTACTTCTGAAGGAGTTTGAAGACATTGTATGAAAAAAAGGGTAAAATATCTCTCAGTTTTTATATTGAGGAAATGTTGAAATGATAAAGTTCGGATATAATGACTTAAATAAAATATATGAAATGAATTTCACCTATTTCCTTGTACTCTTCTCAGTGTGGCTTCAACAAAATGGCACATTACAAATATGGCTGGACAGTGTTGCCCTAAACAAGTCTATACCAAACACAGCCTATACCCCTGAACCCGACACCCCGAAGGCGTTGCCCCTGCCTGTAGACTGATTGGTCTTGTTTTGAAAGTCATTGTCCAGTGTAGGAACCTATAGTAGTTCAGCAACAATTTTATTGACTTTTAAAACCACAATTTTTGATGATGGAAACAGTTGGAGAAATAAGTCACTTATTTAACTATTGCAAATTAAAGCTATGCTTCTAATCAGTAAAACATTCATTTTACTGACCATAAGAAAATGTTCTTTTGCTTGTTTTTTTTTGGGGGGGAGGAGGGGCTGTAATTTCTATAAAAATGGCTATTTTATAAAAGAAGTTCACTTTCTGCCTTATTCCAGAAGGGATTTAAAGTAGTCAGTTGGTTAACATCTTTGCAGGAACTTGGCAGTAGTGGTTAATATGGCATCTGCTATTTTAGGAAATGAGTAGTACTAGTTGAAATTCCAGTAAAATAAGAATTTATATTCCTCTGATTGCTCTTAACCTTTTTTTGGTCTCTCCCGAGACCAGACCTCATTCATGTGGAAAATAAAACCATTATCAGTTTTTTGAAGGACAATTTCTCTATGAGTGTAGAGGACCTCACATTTAGAAAGTCGTACCTTCTCAGAACATGCTTTGAAGATGAAAGTAAACACAGCTCCTGCTCCTTCTGCTGTGGTACAAACCTCTAGAGCCTAAACATCTAGAAAGTGGAAACTGACTTTTTAATAGGGAAAAATGTTCAAAAACAAACTGTAAATTTTTAGAATAACTGCCGCCTTTGTGTGATAAAACTATCTGTTTTCTAGAGGCAGGTTTCAAAGTAAAGCTACTTAATGATCACCCATCTACTAGTAAGAAAGATAACCTTCATGCCTCGGTCTTCCTCCTGTTTACTGATTTAAGGATTTGTTTTGCTGGTTTCCTCGTGTGTGTGTGTGTGTGTGTGTGTTTAATTGAGTAGCTAAATCAATCTGTAGCACACTTTCTAGGACTTTCGCAGGTGGGAGAATATACATAAATACAATGGATGGCCCCTAGAACTAATGAGAATAACAGATATGTACGTGGTTACACACAAAATAATGAAATGGCATCAGTCCAGTTCAGTAGTGTACAAAATATAGAGCATTCTAAGAATGGGACTCATGCTCCTTCTTGGAGCATGGCGATGTCAAAAGGGCAAAATTATAGGGAAAGTGAAAGGATCCATTTGGATATAGAGCTGGGTGTGGGGGGGGGGAGATAGGTTCAGCACACAAGTCTACAGAGAGGGTGACTGGTATTCTAGAAATGAGCTCAGGGCAGTGAAGCCGCATGGCAGGTTAGGCAGTGTCCTCATGGCTCTTTATCCTGAGGTCAGGAGTCTAGACCCAATTCTCTTGGTGTTCTGAGGGATCCTAGTGCCGGATGCTGTCTGAGATGACACTAGCGGGGATGGGGGACATGAAAGAGGATGGGCGAGAAAGAGCCCAGGATCAAGGACACCAGCTCCCTGTGTTGAGACACACATCTCAGCTAAGGCCACTAAAGCCATGGTACCTGGAATGGAAGCCAGGATGAATTTGGAAAACGGAGTTTGGTGAGTGATGGGATGACGTGCATAGCTAACATCTGGTAAGCGCTCACTTAACTCTTGTAACAGCCGTCTCAGGCAGCTGTGGTCCTATACATAGAAAACTGAAGCTCAGAGGTGCTCAAGCGGGCCTAAGGACACAGTGCCAGTGCTTGGAGAGTTTGAAATTCTGAACCTAGATGGCTTTTGCTTCCATCCGGAAGGAGGGGGAAACTTGTCCTTTAAATGTTGGTGCTCCTGAATGTTCTGTTCTAGACTTTATTCTCATCCCACTCTGCACGCTTTCCTGTGATGAGCAGCGTCAGCCACTCACTGAACTCAACTGTCATCTAACTGCCCCGGACTCCACATGGCTTACGGTGCAACCCCAGCCCCACCAGTGTTTCCCACTGCCAGTGGGTCATTCCTTCTTGAAGGTACCACAGAGGTGATGGCATGCCCACAGTGGTTATTCAGTAGCCCCAGCTGGAAATCTGGGAGGCAACTTCAGTAAGCTTTACCCCTCATACGAATCCTCCACCTTATCAGAAGTAGAACCAATTAGAAATCTCCTTAGCTCACTTAAGATTGGAGTCTTCCCCCACACTTCCTTGTCAAGAGAAATAAAACAAATCGGCACTATTTGCAGGACTAGGAAGCAGCAAGACACTGAAAACTATGAGGTGTCGGGGAAAGAAAACGGATCATTTCAGGAAAAAGGGGGTCATGCATTTATAACAAGAAGTTTGTTCTCAAGGAAATGTTCAGTTTATGGTTTTTAAAAAATTTGAAATAAAATTGCAATTTATTAAAGTATTTTTTTTTGCAAAATTAGTAGTATTTAGAAAATAAATTGGATAAAAATTAATTTTGAACAATCTCTCTCTAATGAATTACTGACCTAAAAGGGATGGGTCTTTATTTTTGCCTTTTTTGGGGGGTCAATATCATTTATATGTTACTCCTTTCTACCCTTATACAAGATGAGGACTTTTAAGGTATATAATTTAAATGTTTAACAAACCCAAATATACGCAAATCTTTGGGAAAACTCATAAACATGTAAATTGGGACTTAAGTAAATATTTAACCTGAAATACATTTAATAAGTATGTCTTTTTATGAACCCAGATTTTAACATTTTTGTGAGGGAAGTCTGGATTCTTTGTATATATACTTTTTTTTTTTTTTCTTTCCTGCTACAGGGCATGTGCCCTTGCCTGAGACAGAAGGCGAGAAATCCAGGGAGTCGGGTGGGGAGGTGGATGGCCACGCAGCAATCCCTTCTTCTCCATTCTCTTCTATTCTCCTCCTGGGGACCCTGCGCACACATGCACACATGCCCATTTTGAATCCCAAGCCGCTGGTCGGGGACGAACAGCTGACAATCACGTGGGAGGCCGGCGACTTACCCATTATACCATCTGTTGGTCCCCATCATGTATTTTTGTTATTGATACTATTGATAGTATCAATATGAGAAATGGTGTGACACCAATAGTGAAGTCTAGTTTAGCCACTTCTACTCACATTGAGATTCAGGATAGCAAAGAGTGATGATTCAAACCTTAATCTCCTCAAAATTATTTTTGCTTCATTTTTCCCTTCTTTTTTTTTTTCCTCCAAGTTTTGTTACCTCTCCAGAGGTTGATTGTAACTCCACAGATTATTGTTTCAAGTTAGCATAAAGCGGGTTAATGCAGCATTTTCCTTTATTTCTTACATTGTCTTTCAAAAACAACCAGGGATTAGTGGCTGTAAGTTATGTGCAACCTAGTTTGAAGAATGCTATAGTGAAATACACACATTTTGAGAAACCCCGACTCTGTTTTCCCTGAGAGCCAAGCTCAGGAGGGTCATGGAGACCCCTGCCTAGCAGTGGCTGCACCCAGGCCCTCCTCCACTGCTGTGTCCCCAACCCCTCCTGGGCCTGCATGGCAGCTTCAGAGTTAATCATTCATCGTTCCAGCAGCGCTTGTTCTCCCTGGTCGCCAGAGACCGTTTTAGAGAGAGACAGTAGGTTCGAGGAGCCACTGGCCTATGGGTCACGGTCCTTTCCCTGCCCCAGCAGGCGGGGCGGTTCACAACCCACGGGCTCTCGCCGCCCAGATCCGCAAGTGCTCTGGAAGAAAGTCGGAGAGGCACCTGGGAGAGCACGGGCACGAGCCAGGCGATCAGGCCCCGCTCCCTCGCACTCTGTCCTTCCGCACCCAGGCGGGCAGGGACCCGAGCCTCCTGGTCTGGTCTGGTCTGGTCCGGCCCAGCCCGGCCCCCGCTGTCCTCTCCGACCGGCTCCGGAGCGGCGCGAGGGCGAGGGCGGCGCCACAGAGAGCCATTTTCCTCCCTCCCTCCCTCCCTCCGCCGAGCGAGCAGGGCCTGCTGGGCCGCGCTCAGGCGCCTCCTGCAGGCGGGCGGCGGCGGCGCACACTTTGCCCGAGTTTCTGCTGACACAGCGCCGGCCCGGGAGGCCGCGGCCCAACTGCGAAGGCGGAGCGCGCCTGCCCCAGGGCCGGCCAGCACTGGCTGATACGGCCGCTCCTGCCCCGGCCTCGCCCCCTGCTTGGTGGGTCCCGCTCGGTGTGCACTTCGCCCCGCTTCTAAGTGGCTCACTCTTCCGCCCCCTCCGCAGAAGAAGCGGCACCACCCACACGCCCAGCTCGAGAGGAGCTCGCGGTTTTGCTTATTCAGGACGTGTGGGCACGAAGGAGGGAAGGGAAAGAGCTGGAGGGACGCTGAGCCTGAGGGCGCAGCCGGGCCCAGGAAAACAGGACCGCGGGCGGAGCCCCACGGGGCGGAGCCGAGCGAAGGGCGGAGCCTTGAGGGCGGGGTCGCCAGGGGCGAGGTTGGGAGGGCGGGGTTTGGGGGGCGGGGTCCTCGGGGAGCGGCAGGGGCGGAGCGTCGTTCTCCTTGGCTGCTACCTCTGCGCACAGCGATCCTGGCTCACAGAGGCCTGCTTGGTTAGAAGCTGGTCTAAGCTCTGGGTAATAGCTACTGTTGAAGCCAGGTGCATGCTCATCAGCGTTCCTTAGCGGAAAGACCAACTCACAGCAATTTTTTGTAAAAGCTAAGAATACTCTAAACTTAGAAAATTTCATTTTCTCCTGCCTGTGCTTTTCTGTTCTCAATTAAATGCTAAAGAGCCCTTTTGGGACATTGTGGCCCTGTGGGTTTTCAGCCTCTCTATAATGAGTTAGGGAGTCACTGGATACCCTCATTGGTCACCTTTTGTTATATCTTTATTAACCCAGAGTTTAACGTTTCTGCGAGGAATGTAGAGACCTTTAATGACTTTTGCAAGCAAGCGAAAAAGCATATAAAACTATAGATTAATCAAGACATCCATTTTATCTAACTTGAAGTAACACACTGTGGCCACTTCAAATTTTAAACCCTTTTACCCTACCCTCTGGACTATGTAATTTCTAAGGTCTGTATCCATTGCTGATAATTAATGGTATGTGTGAATCTTGATTTCTGTCACACTGAAAACAACTTAATCTTGGAATTCTGTAAATTCAACTGATGATCTTTTCTATGAATGTAGTTGCTAAGTTATCAGTATTGATGTAGACACAAAATCTAAGAAATAAGTATATTGAAAAATGTAAGAGGATCTTGAAGATAAATTCAGTGTCTTAACATTCCTCCCTTTGCTTTTATGCCTTATAACATGTCCTGTGTGTGTGATTGTGCATGATATTTCCACATCGCTCTTTCTGTGAAAAGAGCACTCAAATACAGACAAGAAATTTCAGGAAAATAACAGACTTTAGCAAGGACGTTCTAACTTCGATCATTGTTGCTCACTGAGATAGGCACTTGCCAATTACAGTTGAAGGTTCATTCAATCCTAAATTCTTTGGATTTGTAAAACAGGGTGAGGTCTATACAGGATTTGCAGACCATTGTCCTTTTCAGTTCTCCTCACTCTCAGCCTTCCTTCCTGAGTGAGAAGACCAAGTCCTGTTGGTTGGGTAAACACCACTGGTTAATGAGAGCAGGATCAGCAGTTCTCCTAGGTTCTCAGCTCACTCTGTCTTGTGTAATGGTTAATGGATGCAGGTCAATGAATTTGAGGTTGACAAGCTTTTAACTCCTAGCTTTGTGAGTACTGAATTAATAGAAAGGCCTAATTTTCTATGGATCTCAGAAGTGATGTGTATAATTTAAAAAGAAAACAAATTTTCTATATAACGTATACAAATTTGAAAACAGTATAATGCAAATTTAATAAAAAGCCATATCCCCTCTCGCCTTCCTGGTGTTTTCTCCTGTCACACTGATTCTCATTAGAGGAAATATGTCTGAAATTGTAGATACATAAAACTTTAGTTAGGAGACATCATTTTAATTTTATCTGAAAATTTGAATTTTAAAATCCTAACACAAATGTATGCTAGCACACAAGACACGTCGATTTGGAAATCACGTGTGACTTACTTCTCCAAGAGAAGTTTCTATTTGCCGTAAACATTTGCCTGATTCATAAGAAATTCTGAAATTAAACTTTGCCTACTTATAATGTGTCTGAATTTCCTATACTTCCCCAGGTTATCGCGAAATAATACATTCAAGTGATATTTCAAGCACATGTGTGACTTGGCTAATTTTGCCAAGTCGATAGATTGTCAGTAGTTACCCCAGGTTATGTATAGTTTCAACTTTCAGCCATTTCCCCATTTTTAAAAATTACCAGTTTCATATTGATAATTGGCGACCAATCTCCTATGTTTTAAATAAAATATGTCATTGAGTTTACCTTTGATATGCATAGATTTACTTTCTTATGCAGAGATGTCATTGCTCCACACAGTCTTTGTGGAAGACACCTGTCACTTCAGCAGTACTGAGGTGCCCTGTATGGAACCTTGCTTGGCTCACCCCTGCCCACCACAAGGACAGTGGTGTCTAGTTTAACTGTGAGGAACTGAGGGAGCTTTCATCCCAAATAGACCAAGGTTGTTGATGAACTCCGGGTGAAACACGACACAAATGCTTGTCAACTGCCAAGTGGCAAGGTTCTTTTTATGTTTGACTGAATGTTACTTATTTCAGAAACCTCATTTTTATGAAAAAGATGTATAGAATTTTTATGAACAAAACTGAGTCTACTTACGATAAAAATGTTGAAAAGTCTTCGTGGAGGTAAATGTTTTGGCTATCAACACCTAGCGTTTTACCTGGAGATAGAATTTTGAGCCATTTGCTACTTCCTAAGGAGCACCCTGATTTTCCAGGGCTGCTTCTTGAGCTTTGGGGGCTGACTTACCAAACAAAAGCACGTGGTCTTTCGAGGGCTATTTTTCTTAGATTTCAATTTTAAGACTTGAACTTTAAGATTTCTGAGCTCTTAAGTAAAAGACAGTATTATGAAGAGTTAAGTGTAATGCTTAAAATCTGAAGGTTGTATAATATTTTCATGTCTGAACCTGTACATGCTATTTCAACTTTAGTGTTGGCTGTAGTTTTAGTTAAAGTTGATTTGCTGGTTTTCTTTTCTTTCTTCTCCTTTTTTTTTTTTTTTTAATTTGCTATGGTGTGTATATGCTGAAAAAAGACAGAGGTTGGAAAGATCGAGAAAGCACCATCAGAGAGATTGGCCTTGCATCAGTCTCTTCTCCGTTCTCTTCATAGGATTTTGGCGTTGGGATATTTTTTGAGCCTCTGGGTTGGCGACTTGAACTGCACTGTTAGCCATGTGGGTCCAGACACCTTAACCACCATGCCACTGGCTACCCCACTGGCTTTTATTATATTTTACATCTGAAATTTGTGTGTCATTGTGTTAATGACAAGGAATTTTATTACGTAAATGATCTCTTACTAATTTTAAAAGACAACCTATTAGTTGTTTCTGACTAATAGAAAATTTAACAACCTCAACTTCTGCTAGAAGAAGAACAGTAGCAATTCTCAAATCATGCAGAAACTTCTAGAATTATCAATTGAAAATTTGATCTCTATATTTCTAGAATACTTTATTAAAACCAAACCAAGCGCAATACAATACAATAAAAATCAAAGGAATTTTGAAGGTGAGAAACTGTGGGATAATGTTTTAATTTCTGTCTGCATATTTGGAAAATATTAACATTTTCTGAGTACTGTGGTTTACTACTGATGTGGAATACAAACCAATCATATAATAAAGCAGAGTAAGTTTTTGCTTATGTGTTTGTTTTTGCTATAGGGCACATGCACTGGCTGGAGAGATAGTGTCTGAGAGACAGAAAGTGAGAAATCACCTCCCAGAGGGGATGACCACACAACAATCCCTTTTCCTCCATCCTCCTCTCAGAATTTTGAGCACATGTACACATGTGCCCAGCATGAATTTCAAGTTGGCGGTTCCAGGACTCCTGTTGGCCATGTGGGAGACCAGTGCCTTAACCACCATGCCACCTGCTAGCCCTAAAGCGGAGTATTCTAACATTCGAACGTGTCTACTTCCTCTGCCTCAGAAATTTTCCCATATCCCTTTATAATCAGGCCCCCCTCTATGCCCAGCTCCTGACTACCTCAAATCTGTTTTCTTTCTCTGTGCCTTTTTCTTTCCAGCGTATATGAATGGAACAGTATCTTTTGAGTGTAACTTTTTATACTGATCATAACACTTTTTGTCCATATCATTGTTTAGATCGGTAGATACTTTCTTTTTAGTGTTAGTGATATGTCGCTTTTCATGGAATGGATGTGTCCCACAGTTCTGTTTTTCCATCACCAATGGAAGGACATTTGGACTGTTTCGTTTTGTCAGTTATTAATAAAGCCTCTATAAACATTCTCATCCCAGTTTTCACGTGAATGTCTTTTCATTTTATTTCTCTTGGGTGAGTATGTAGCAGTGTGATTGTTGGATCGTTGGTAAGACCACATTTACCTTGGTAAGAAGCTGCCCAGCTTTTCTCAAAGTGACTGTACTATTTTGCTGGAAGAGATTATTTAATGAAATCAATTTGCTGACTTCCATGTTTTTGTCATGGAAATAGACAAATTACCGATATTTTGATTTGTCAAATAATACTGGTGCCTGTGGTGGAGCTCAGGGTTCCTCTTCTTTACTACGTCCAGGTGAGGGACGCCTCCGAGGAGCGCTGGAATTGCGTGCCACGGTATTTCAGGCAGTTACCATATTATTTAATGTCAAGAAAAGCCCCTTGATAGGAAGTAGTGTTTTCTGATGAAGCAGTCACAGATCACAAGCGCTCGCTCTTCAAGATGAGCGTGGTATGTTGGCTGGGGCCTGCCTTTTCCTTTGGACACGTGTCCGCGCCGTGGCTGTGCCGTAGGCGGGCTTCTGTTCATCGCTGCCACCGTGACCTCAGGCCCACACGACCTCAGGTCCTGGGCCTGGGATTAGTAATTCTTCCCTTGACTT
This sequence comes from Tupaia tana, assembly GCA_026018925.1. Classification (NCBI taxonomy): domain Eukaryota; kingdom Metazoa; phylum Chordata; class Mammalia; order Scandentia; family Tupaiidae; genus Tupaia; species Tupaia tana. Next base: position 7,093,880 of record JAKSZU010000002.1, read on the forward strand.
CTTTTCTGTGCCAAAATGCCCCTCTCTTGGGTATCAGTCCTTAAAGAATGTTCAAACTAGGGATTCTTTAGAGAGGAGATATTTAAGGGCCTTTATTCTAGTTTAACATTAAACAACGCTGAACCCAGTGTTGACATTGATGTAAATGCAGTAACAAAGCATTTTTGTACAACTAATCCTATTTTTGAAGCCTTTCTCTTTTTTTCTGTATCACCTCTTCCGGAAAATATGCTTATTTTGGAGAGGAGAAGGGAGTAAGTAGTCATGGCATGCAGACAGTTCAGTTAGTTACCCTAAACTTCAATTCCTCTTTTTCAATTCGCCTCTTCCAGAACTTCCTGTCGGATTTCAGCTTCTTTGACATGTGCCCCACATATGTGGCTTTTAATTGTTGTCAGGGTTGCTTTTAGCAGGTAAGGCTGTGTTAAACAGTTTATGTGAGAGAAAAAAGGTGGCGTGATTGGTGTGGAGCCAGTTTAATTAAGACTCTTTGGACAAACAGGACTTCAGAGAAACTTGAAAAGCATTTAAAAATGGCTGCCTTTCCAGAGTCCTTTCTTTGCTTCACAGCTTTTAGTTTACCTAATGAGTTTCATCTAATATAAGAATTCATATTAAGGTAAGAGGTGAAGCTTTGTGGTTAAATTTAAGTTTATTCAATCTTATATTCATCCTTTCTACGTTACTGAGTTGTCTTTCCATTCCAGTGGTAATCAAGATGGTCCTAAACTACTGAAACTTTGAAAGGCCTTCAAGATGCACCACCTCAAGATAGGCATCTGTGGTTGTAACCACTATTCTAATATATTTGAAATCTGTTTTGTCAGAATTATTTTAGGATAAACAAGAATTATTTCTCCTCTTGCATTTTTGTGATTAGACCCAGGTGACAGGAACACTGGACCCACGTGACACGGGCAGGGATATTTGCAGATGGAACAGGGCAGTGGAAAAAAAAAAGCCAGTAATACACAATCAAAATAATAATGTGTAGCCAACCTTTTTATAAGCCATAATAAAAGTGTAATTTGTTGACCTAAAAATATTTGTCTTCAAACACCTCTGTATTCCTTTCTAATCAGTGCGAGTTGTCCCCGTCGCCCAAGGACCTCCCGTGTGTGCGTGTGGAGCCTTTATCTGTGGGGCTGTCACAGCCTACTCATACTGTCCTTTCTGCATGGTGATCTTACTCCGGCTTTCAGTTTGCTTTTCTTTTTTTTTTTTTTAACATGTTTTTGAACACTGATTTATTTCTTGAGAAAAGAGAACAGACAGCCCCTCAGCTGGGTGTCGATGCCACAGTCCCCTCCTTCTCCAGCCAGCCCCACATCACGAGCAGGCTGCTGCCCATGCACGTAGGACATCTTTGGGCTTGAACTGGGACCTTCCCACGTGGGAGGCTTGCATTTTGCTGCTATGCTGCTAGTTTCTGGCCCAAATTAAGACAGGCTGGGCAGAGTGGTGCCGGCCCATTATTTTAGCTAACTGAGAAGCTGGGGCAGAGGAGCACAACTTGTCAGAAATACTTCCCTCTTTTCCTTCCATACTCACTTGTATTTTCTCTCCCTAAAAAAAAATAGGTATAACTCCATAGCCCTGTGGCAAGGTACTATTTTAAACAGAAGCTGGATTTCACACGGCAGCTGTGGCTTAAATGCCCAGCCTGGTCACTCTGAAACATAGCAGGCACACATGTGAATTCCCAGGGTCCTACTGACTGAAGGAGGGGGATTGTGGTGTGACCAGACTCTGTGCTGAATGCTTTTCTGGCTCGCTCTCTTTTTCCTTCTCGCTCTGTTCTCTTACTCTCATGTGTGCACTTTGATGAATAAAGAAAAAAAAATTTAAAGCTAGAAAAATTTTATAGTATTGGCTTATGTCTTTAGAGCAGTTGAATTTATCAATCTGTCATATAATAAGCTTGATAAATTGATGTGTTTGTGTGCATGTTGGGTTAACAGGAATGTACTATTTCAAATGGCATTGAATTATGACCAAATTAGATCACTTAGTACAAGACAAATATTTAGGAAATGACTAAATATCGTCTCACTTTTTAGAAAGTTTAGATAAATGACCACCTACTTACTAAGGTTGTAACTGTCTCTCACTGCCTGACCACCTGTCGCATTTATTTTGCTTCACCAAGCCTTCTAGAACTTAAGAATAAGTATATAAAATTGTAATAAATATATGTTAATTTGACATATACAAAATAATCACACAGAAGTCACAATGTAATGAATAAATATTCGTAGTTTTCCATACATTTTCTACTTTAATAAAATGTGATTTATGTAAAGATCTAATGGTAAATACAGAAGCATCGCTTTTATTGAAAGTGTAATCTGTTTTCAGTTTTGTTGCAGATCTACATTATTTGTGTACACACGTGTTACACTGGAAAAGCCCAATAATACCATGAGCACATACATATTTTGGTCTTTGTTTTTCACAACTCCATGGCCATGTTTCTTGTTAATCACTGGAAGTATGGCTGTGATTAATTTGGGGACATGTGATTTCTTTAGGTGTAGGAATCTTCCTGCTCCGGACCCACAAATATGTTGATCGTGGAGCTGACGTGGTTGCACTTGCAGGCTCCTCCATGTCCACACATTCATGGAGCAGGGATTGTCCTGAGGTACTGAGGACACTGAACCCTTGTTTGGCAGCATTCTTGTATAGAATTTAGGCCACTCAGTCACCTTTACATGTGGCCTGTAGCTGAGCAGGGTATTCTTCTCATACACAGTGTTGTGGTCAAGCAACCTAAATACAAAGCTCAAGTTTACTTTTTAAAAATTAAGTTTAGAAGGACTGTGGTCTGTGTGTGTTTTAATAAAATATTTTCCTGTAGTCTACTTATGGTCATTTCTTGATGCAATACAAGTCTAAAAGAAGCATTGCATCTTAACTTAGGATGGATAGAAAAGATCTGTCTTTATTGCCATCAATGTACAAAACCTAATCCTTTTCGGGAATTTAAAATTTACTCTTGGCTACAGAAATGAATGTGTCAAATGCATATATAATCATTAAATACATTAGAACTGGTCTTGGGTTTGTTTGTTTGTTTGTTTAGTAACACTGATATGTAATATAAGATACGCCAGCCAACTGGTACATAAAACTTTAACCTGTGTGTTTATGTAGGTGGCACCTGTTTTAAACCTTGTTACAGCTACATACTTTGTCATAATGAGGGTGACAATTTCGATTCATATACATAATATTTATATTTTATTGTTTGTGCAGTAGTCTTCAAATTTGTTCATTCATACCCACTTGCTATTCATTTAGCAAATATTTATTGATCTGTTTTGTCTGGTGCTGTTCTGAGTAATAGGACAACAGTGAAGGAAATGGGCAAAGTCCCTGCTCATGTGGAATGTACATTGTAGCAAAGAAAGAAAGAAAGAAAACAAATGAATAACCAAGAAAATTTCAGGTGGTAAAACCAGAAAGGCAAAAGGGCTCTCTGAGGAGTCAGTGAGATGAAGACAGGAATAGGGTAACCTGGTAAGAGAATGTTCTAGGAGGAGGGATCAGCAAGTCCAGAGGCCCTGAGCTAAGAAGGGCTAGTAGTGAATGGGGGTAGAATACATCAGTGAGGCAGGTGGGAGCCACATTGTTTCAACTTCTTGTGGACCATCGTAAAGACTGGGGTTTAATTTTCTGATCTTTCAAGCCCCTGGGAGGTTTAAAGCAGGTGGTGTGGTGGTTATGGTGGTTGACCATGGTTTGAGTCCCATACCTGGAGGCTTGAAAAGTCGTGCCAGGCACGTTTGTGTGTGTGCTCAAACTCCCTAGAGGAGAAAGGAGAAGGGATTGTGACATGGCCATCTCTTCTGGGGGATGATTCTCACTTTCCCCTTCTGTCTCACTTTCTATTTCTCTCTGGCAAGTCCAAGCACCCTATGGCAAAATCCGGGGGCAAAAAAAAAAAAAAAAATAATAATCAAAGTAGGACATGGAGATGGAGGAAGAGAATTCGTAGATGCTTCTGGTCCTTTAAAATGTCCTTTTGCAACAGGGTGTTCTTTCCTGCCCTACAACTGTGCTGGTGAACATGCGACACCTAGAGCTTCGTTTTTTTTGGAGGGGAGAGGTTTTTGCTATAGGGCACCGTGCGCTTGCCAGAAAGAGAGAGACAGAAAGCAAGAAATCACTCCCCCTGGGGGGAATAGCCATGCCATAATCCCTTCTCCTCTCGGGCACACACGCACACATGCCCCGCGTGAGTTTAAGCCACCAGGTCCAGGACTCGAACTGTGGTCGACTACGTGGGAGTCCAGCGACATAGCCATTACAGCAACTACTGGTCCTGATCTTCTTTATTTAGAGTTGTACAGTACCTCTGTAAGCTTCTGCTGTGTGACAAACCAACTAACTTCATAATCAGAACAACCCACCATTTGTAAGCTCTTGTTGCTGTGGTTTGACCATTTGTCTTGACTCAGCTGGGTAGTTTTTCTGACGTCTGAGTTCTCTCTTCTGCAGTAAGCTAGTTTCAGCTACCTGCTGAGTGGCTCTTGGCTAAGGCGGTGTGGTCGCTCCTCCTCCAGCAGGCTAGCCTGGGTCTGCTCATACGGCACCTGCTTGGGGTTAAAGAGAATGATGGGAAGTTTGTGTTGTCTCTGGAGTCCTAGACTTGGAGGTGGCACAGTATGATTTTTGTCGCAGCTCCCCTCTGGATCGAAGGTTAGAGAATGATGAAAGGGGCTATATAAAGTGACACTGCTCTGTGGTAGCTGTTGTGCACTCTGTACTGCGCTCAAGGTCGCTCTGTCTCAGAGCAACCACGAGTTAGCAGCTGACCTCTTCTCACTGTCTGTGAATCCTACGTGGAAAATATCCTCACTCAGAGTCTGTAGAAAGTGGAGTGTGACCACATTCCTGACTGCCTTCATTTTAAATTTAATAGTCCAGGGTGTGAAGATCCAACAAATACTCAAGGATAGGAGATAATGTGACCATATCATATTGGTGATGAAAAGCATAATTATTAATGACATGCACAGTCTTATCTTGATAGCACGTCATATGGTATTAAGTATTACAAAAATGCTTTTTGATTGCGAAGATGTATTTTATTATTACTGTCATTATTTATTGCAACCCTTATGGAGGCAAGGTTTTAGTAAATTTTAAATACATTCAGAGAATGGTAGTTCTGCCCATCAGCTTGTAATAGGCCAGGGCATCACTCACGGCTGTGTGCTTTTCTCTTGCCAGCTAACCAACACTGAGCAGTTTCCACAGACTGCCCATGAGCTGGCCTGGTCTGCACCTGCTAATAAGGAGACTTAATCTGTGAAAGAGGAACGCTGCCAATGTTATGTATGGTTTTTTAAGTGTTCTACTTTATCTTTTAAGTTTTTGCAAAGGGCACATGTGAGAGAGAAAGAGCACAAGTCTAAGAGCGAGTACTAGAGGCAAAGTGAGAAAGCATCCCCCACGGGGAGTGGTCGGACCACAGTCTCTCCTCCTCTGGGCATGTGCACACATGTGCCTGCATGTTTTTCAAGTTACCAGATGTGGGAATCCCACTGCCCAGTCAGCCATGTGGACTCTAGCTCACGTTACCACAAGGCCACCGACTGACCCAGTTTCTACTTTTTAAATGGATTACAAAACTCCCGAAAGCTAGTAGAACAATAATAACAGCAACAATTAGTAATAATTTTAAAAAAACAAGAAGAAAAAGACAACTTCTTTGCTTGCCAAAATTAAAACTTTCCAACCAGTATGAGCTCTTTGTGTGTGTGTGAGTGTGTGTGTGTGTATGTGTGTGTGTATAAGAGAGAAAGAGGATTGAGATACACTTGTCCTGCAGTTTCAGTTGTCATAAATTTTGGACATAGTTTTGAAGGGCAGTTTATTTGGTGTCTGCTTTTCCTTAATGTAGGTTTAAGTGTGAGTACCATAAGAGGTTCTAGTGGGTATATTGATCTTTTTGATCCAACCAAGGCAGGCACAGCAAACATTGTAGGTAGAATAATATTTTTATTTCTTGGACACCAGTATAGGCAAAAATGATTTTTTCCAAGGGCACCTAAATTTTTTATTTTTTCCCCTTCTTGAGAGGTTTTTTTTTTTTTTTTGTTTTTTTTTTTTTTTTTTTCCGCTATAGGCCATGTCCACTTGCCTTGCCAGAGAGACAGAAAGTGAGAAATCATACCTCAGGGGGATAGCCACACAGCAGTTTCTTCTCATCCATTCTCCCCTCAGGATTTTTGGGCACATGCACACACACACGCCGGCCTGACTTTCAAGACTCCAGGTACGGGACTTGAACTGCGATCAGCCATATGGGAGTACAGCAACGTTACCATTAAGCCATCTGCTGGTCCTGAGAACACCTAAATTCTCAGTACTACATTTGTGGAAAAACACTGTGACAGGAAAATTCAGCCAGGTCCTTGCTGTTGTAACCAGCCACCCCTCACTCCTATACCCCGCCGCGGGGATCGCTCACTGGGTCAATTGTGTCTTTCCTGCCCGGGCCTGAGATTGGAACAAAATTTATATCATTGCAGTGTTTAATTATGGTAAAGATATGGTATCTGTAATCGCTGGAGGAAACAATGGGTTATTCTTCACCACAGTTACTCATAAGGAAAATCAAAACCAAGTCACCGCCTTCTCTTGTTATTTCAAAGAAAATTACAGATGGAGCAAATATTTAAATGTAAAAAAATAAAGTCAAATGTATTAAAGGCAAACATGAATGAATACTTTTTAAAATTCCTGCAGTAAGGAAGACATTTTCCAGCATGGTACAAATCGTAGAAGACATGGAAGGAACAAATGGATGGATTTAAATTTTTAAATGTCAAATTTCTGTTTTTAATCTTAAAAAAATTAATATCATGAGCATTTTCTGGTATTATAAAATAGTTCTTAAAAATTGAGTTTTTCATGATTGTGTAATGGTCTATCATATAAATATACCACACTGTGTTTAACTGTCCCCTATTTTTACACATTTTTTATTTTAAAACAAATTTTACTAGAGGGCACCTGTGCTCACAGGAGAGAGAGAGAGAGAGAGAGAGAGAGAGAGAGAGAGAGAAGAGAGAAGCACCCCACCCCACGCCACCCCATCCCACCACACTTCCCCAGGAATGACCATGCCTCAATTCCTCCAATTCTCTTGGGATTTGTGGGTATATACAAACACACACACACACACACACATTCACCACACACACACATTCACGTGTTCCTGGCATGTTTCTCAAACTGCCTAGTCAGCTATGTGGGATCTTGCTGCCTTAATCACCACACCACCAGCTGGCCCCCACATCTTTTCTAATTTGTTCCTATTTTAAATGATGTAGTGTACGTGTTTAATACCTAAATGGTAGATAAGATCTTTCTTCCAGGTGGATGTCTTTGGCAGGCAGAGCACAGGTCAGTGGGTGTGATGTCTTTGAGGATGTCGACGTACAGTAGACGGTTGCTTCCAGGTGGGCTGTGGCTGTAACACACACTACCGCAGATGTTGGGGAGTCTGACTGACACAGTGCTGACTACTGGCTCTTTAATTTTCACCAACTATACAGATATGACTTTTACTTACCTTTCTATAATTATTGACATGGAAGAATTTCATTGATCAGTTATTGTTAGCTGAATATTAAATACATGTCGTTGATGAAGAATAATCTCACATTGACCAAAAAACAGTGAAAGTAAGTTTCCCTCCTCGGAGGCAGTCACTGATGTCTTTCTCAGCAGAAATGTCCTGAGGTGTCCACGTATGACGCTCCACCACCCTGTTTTGTGACACAGACGTCAGCCAGCCCCGCAGAGGGGTGCCATTCTTTACTCCCTGGGCTAGTGTCGAACTCTCCTTACCTGGATCTGTGTAGCAGCAGCTAGGCGTTCTGGCTGTATGGTGATTCCTTAACTATGCTTTGTTCTTAGATATTTGAGTTGCTTTTTATCTTTCATCATTACAGTAAGCGTCCTTGTGAATATTTTTGTGCTTGGACACCGGTAGAATCAGGCTATTTTTTCCTTCGCCATATACTCGTACATTTTGGTGAATACTGCCAAACTGTACTCTGTCCTTCAGCATTCTCATGATCAGTGCAAGGCTGTGATTTGAGAAACTATCCAAACCGTTGTCAATATTGTAACAATCAAAATTCCTAATCTTTAGTAATCTACTGTGAGTAAAATGGATAATGGTGTGATTTTTTTATTTACATTCCTTTAATTATGAATAAAACTCTTTATACATGATGACGAATGGGCGTTATCTGTCATTTCTGTTTCTCTTTCGTCAGTGTGACTTTGACTTTAGAATGTTATTGAAAAATTGAATACAATTTTGCCATCATTTTATTTTAGTGAAAATGCTGGTAGAACGGGTACTGTCAGAACTTTGAAGTGTGCTTGACAGGTGACAGTGAAAAAAGGCTTTAAAAATTAAAGGCAAGTGTAACCAGTTTTACTTCTAAATTCATAAATTCATATTTTCCCAATTTTCTTGCTGGAAAGATTGGAAATGAAGGTGATTTGTGTTCTTTTCGGTGAAGGTGGGATTGAGAGCCGGAAGCCAGTTGGAGGTTCAGCACTCACTGGGAAGCTCTCGGCAAATGGAGTCCTTTGGGCACTTGGACTGTAAAGTCTTAGCATTGTCTGAAGTGAGTTTGATTGAATGGAAAGGAACTGGTCTTTGGGGTTCAGAAATCTCAATCTTAAACCTGCCCTCACACCCCTGTGCTTCAGGAACCCTTGAAACGTTCTCGCCCACTGAAGTCGCATGTGTGTCTCATCAGAGTGTTCACATTTATCTTGTTTGTCACGACATCTGTGTGGAGAAGGAGCACGTTAGCTGTTACGTCCTACGTTTATGTTGGGTGATACTGTGGCTTATTTTCTTGACGATTTGATAAACCACTAGTGTTGTCATTGTTTGTGTTCTTGTTTTTTGTTGTTATTGTTGTTGTTTTGTAAGAGTGGAGATGGAGGAGAGGGAGGTATTTCAGCAGGGTCTCGTCTTGTCGAGATCCTCTGCCCCAGCACAGCTAGCGAGGACCACAGGTGTGTGCCGGGCCTGCCCTGGACAGGTCGGTCTGGGGTCTGACCTCCGGCCTCCCACACACCCTTAGCCACGGTGCAGCAGCACCACCGCGGCTGGACCTATACGGCTAGTTTTAAGTTTCCCCAAACAGAAGTTTAAAAAGAAAAATTATGGGGCCAGCAGGTGGCATAGTAGTTAAGGCATTGGACCCTCACATAGTTGACCATAGTTTGAGTCCCAAACCTGGCGGCTTTATGTGCATGCCCCAAATCCTGAGAGGAACGGAGGAGAAGAGATGGTGGCGTGGCCATTCCCCCTTTGGCATGGGTGTGGGGGTGGATTTCTTTCTTTTGTCTCTCTTTCTCTGTCTCTGGAGAGTGCATGTGCCCTATAGTAAAAATCTCTCTCAAAAAATTTTTAAAAAAGAAAAAATTACACCATGAATAATCTTAGCATTCCTGAATTTGACCTTTTTTGACTATATAATGGATGTTTAAATACATTTCACTCAGGTGTCTACACCTTAGCAAATCTTAACACCGACTGTCTCAGGACATTGGGCACAAAATCTCACATGTAGTGAGTATCAGGAAAGTGTTAAGGAATGAGTGATGGTGTTTCTTTTGAGAAGTTTAAATCAGATTAATGCAGATTAGAGTGGAGACCAAAAATTAACATTTAGATATCAGCATTGTTTCTTTCCATATATTATCAAGTCCATCTGCTGAGAATGGACTTTTTCTAGTTGTACATTCTTATTTAACTTAAGTTTGCCATGAACTTTACTTTGTAACCAAACTAAATTAGATGGTGGTGGCCAAAAATGAAAATCCCAGAAGATTAACCTAAATCTGCTTCTAGTTAATATATAGGAATTGTAGGAGGTGAAATGGGTATTAACTTTCATTTTTTAAAAATTCAAATTTATGGCAAAAAGAACAAACAAGCTCAACTGATTACTGCTTGGAGGTTTAAAGGCGAATACCTGGAAATTGTGTGTGAAGGTTGAAATACTCCCTTGTTCCCACTAGAGGGGGATTCCTTCTAGCTTAGGTGAACCTGCTTCAGACCAGCAGGAAAACCTGTGTGATGTTGATTGTCTCTCGATATAAGATTGAGGATAAGCTCAAGTTTTTAAAGTACTCTGTTTTTCTGTAGGCACTGAAATTATAATCTTACAAAAATAGATAATGTGAAGGATACTGAACTAGATCTATTCGTACTTAAATCATAGTGCTTTTGCAGAAAACGTAACTATCTCAGTAAAGTTCCTTTGAAGTTGTTTAGAAGTGAAATACTTAGGGATTTTCACCCCTCTGTGAGCCCTGCTGGAAAGAGGATCTGGGGTGAGGGGTGAGGGTGACCTGGTGAATCCCCCTTCCCACATCCTGTCCCCAGGGTGTGTGGTCTCCATCTCCTGAGACAGAAAGTCTGGATCCCATGGGAACCAGCAGTTAGCGTAATGGCTATGTCGCTGGACTCCCACGTAGTCGACCGCAGTTCGTGTCCCGGACCTGGTGGCTTAAAACTCACGCCGGGCGCGTGTGTGTGCGTGCCCAAGATCCCGAGAGGAGAATGGAGGAGAAGAGATTGCGGTGTGACCATTCCCCAGGGGATGATTTCTCACTTTCTGTCTCTGTGTCTCTCTCTGTCTGTCTGGCGAGCGCACGCGCCCTATAGCGAAAATCTCTCACAAAGAAAAAAAAAAAAGTCTGGATCCCACCCGAAAGCGTTCTGTGGCCATCCCCTGTCAAACAGTCAAACATACAGAAGGTCTATCCTTCAATCGATTTGTTTGCTATAGAATTTTCTTGCTATTTTAACTTTTTATTATGTTAAAATATATGGAACTAATTTTAACTATTTTAAAGTAATAATATGAGGACCGGCGGGTGGTGTGATGGTTAAGGGCGTCGGATTACCACGTGGCCAACTATGGTTTGAGTCCCGGACCTAGCGGCTTGCTTGCTTTCTCTCTCTCTCTCTCTCTCTGATCAAATTAAAATAAATAAATAAACAAGTAAAGTTAAATGAAAAATAAATCTAAAAAAATAGTGATATGTGTGTAAAAATACTCCATCGGGGTGAACAAACTGAACGAGCAAGTGAGGTTTGCAGAAATGACCTGTGAGTGCGGTTCCCAAGCTCAGGCCATGGAATGTCCAAGTACGTGGGGCTCCACACCTTCCCTGTGTGTGCTTTCCTTTAACTCGACTCTGTCTTGCTGCTTAGAGGTTTCAATGGAAGAAATATGTGCGGTTCTCAGTAACCTAGTGTTGGGAAAGGCAGGACTTAGGAAATCCAAACGTAAAATGCAAATAGCTTTTTTATGTTTCCTTTTCTTAACCAAAAGTCTATAATAAGACCTTGTTTCTAAATCTAACAGTTAGCTTTGGATATTGAAGTGTAAATAGAAATGCTGTCAGCGGATCTTATAATGATTTTCGACATGTAGTTGAGCCAACATTTCAGTCTTTTGCCGAAAATCCATTTTGGTGTCAACCACATATGGTTTTCTTCAAAAGGAGGCTGTGCTGCCTCTCAGGCCCTGACCACGCCTGCGTCCCCAGCCCGCACCGCCCCGGGTGGGGTGGCCGCCTGGCTGCAGCCTGCAGCTGAAGCTTGGGTTTGCTTCCTCCTTCCTTTGTTGACCGCTTTTCTTTCCTGCTGGATGGAGCAGAAAGAGCCCTGTGTTTGTGTTTCCTTCCCCTAGGTTAGAGCCCAGCTTCGTTTTTATGCAAGGTGCATAGGAGGGGCCCTTTGGCCTTCCACTTCACCTGCTGCTGTCGCCTTGTGGGGGAAGGTTGAAAGGAACGAAAGTCCCTTACACCCTGGTGCTCCTGCCCACCCTCAGTCTTCCTCTGCCTCTTTAAGAAACTCAGACCCTCTCCGTTGTCTTCTTTCCTTGCTCTTTCCTGTCGTGTATTGGTACTTGGTAGTTGTCAGAGTTAAAAGCCTTATACATCAGACTGAATAATTATGTTTAAAAAACAGTAATTATCAATACCCGTCTTGTTCCACGCAGCTTTTTAAAGTCATGGTAATGAGCCTGGTCCTCTAATGCCTAAGACTGACAGGCGGTTTTGAAGTTTTGCCATCATTTCACAACTTGTTGCTGAGACTCTGCCTGCCTTTCCCGAGGGTTGCTCACAGCAGCTCCTGCTCTGCAGCATTCCAGAGGGCACACTGCAGCCTCTGCAAGAACTAACACCTTCCGCAGGGCGCCCTGTGCCGGGGGTCCCTGCCCAGGGCTGCTTTCCGCCACCTGTCAGAGGAGGACCAGATGTCTACTCAGAGCCTGGGGATTTCTGAGGAGGAAGATCCCCCTGAACTCCTTGGTCGGCTTGGGGAGCTTGCACCAGCATGTCTACAGGGCGGAGACCGGTTCTGCACCCGCTCGTCCTGTGACTAAGCCCGCCAGGCAGTGGCTGGCATTTCCACCCAGCTCCTGCTCTCCTCCTTGAAAGCTGAAACTTTCCCCAGGACTCTAAGTTCCAGGCCATCCCTGTGCTCCGGTCTTTGTGGCTAGACTCAAAAGAGGCTTTTGTAGTGTCTAAGTGATTTTTTTCCTTATGATTTCAGGTGGAAGTCTTGGCCTCGGAGGATGCAGCCTTTGGACTCAAGGTGTGTGGTTGATAAAAGTTCATGGTGTAGGTTTCGTCAGGTGAATTTGAAGGCTCACCTAAAAGGACTGGGTCTTTAATTCAAATACTGAGGTTTTGAAATCTTCCCAAGTGTAAGAGGTCCCTCGAATGGTGATCCGAATTACACTGTGGTGGTGTTTCCTTTACCCTCTTTCTTTGTGGTGGAGGATATGAGAAATAGTTCCGGAAACCAAGAGTTTCATGTAGTAGTAGCTGACTTCACGTTTGAATCAGCTGCAGAGTAAGACTTGGTGAAATTTCGCCCAGTTTGGGAGCACTGAAATACAACAGCTGGATGGTACTGAACGCTGGGTTCGGTTCGTAGCTCCAGCTCTGTGCATTGATTCATTCACCACCTGCTCAGATCGAGCGCCTAAGGTCGAGGCACAACCAAGTCGAAGCCCATCTCCTTCCTCTGAGGAGCTCACAGAACTGCCCAGCAGACACTGCAAGTGGTGGAGCCACGCCAGAAACCTGCCGGAGGCTGGGCGGGTGGGAGCAGTGCAGTGCAGAGCGAGAAGGCTTTCTAGAGGTTGACCTTGTGCTGAGTTTTGGGACCTGGATGATACTGTGGCAAGAAAGGAGTCCGGAGAAAATGAGAGCTATTTCAGGTAGGAGAAGCACCATAAACAATCTCAGAGGGGGCTAAAAGCGTGCAGTTGGAGAGGTTAATTGTATCCTACAGAAAATGGGCCAGCTGGTGGCATGTCGAGTAGGGCAGCTGGATCCCATATGGCGGATTGCATGGTTTGGGTCTCAGACTGATAGCCTGAAAAAACACACCGAGCGCTTATGCGAGTATGCCCAAAATCCTCAGAGGAGGAGAGAAGAGAAGGGATTGCAGTGTGGCTGTCCAGACAGCGGGGTGTGTGGGGCGTGCTTTCTTACTTTGCTTCTCTCTCCTGTCCTTCTTTCTCTCTTCTAGCAAGCACATGCACCCTATAGCAAATTTTTAAAAAGAAAAGAAAAAAGGGGAGAAAAGATTTAAGACAGGTAGCAGTCAGACATGCAGCTGGTTACATAACTTTGGCTACTTTTGGGAGGATGATTTGCCAGAGACCACACTAGGGCAGTCGGCTAGACCAGTTGAAAGCTAGTGCGAGCGTGAGCTGGCACAGCGCTCCCGAAGGCACTCTGCAGGCCGGGGCACGACTGCAGGCGAGGACGGGGTGGGGGAGCTCATGAGGCCACCAGGGAATACATGATGTCACACTGAGAGAGTGACACGAGAGGAGGAGTGACAGGGCTTTTAGAAATGTCATCCAGATCCGGATTCTTTATCAGACTACTTGCAATGTATACATATTTGCTAATTTTTAAACCACATAAAGTTCAATGTGGGACTTACTGAGCAGATCTGATCTCACTTTCACATAGAGGTGGAGAAGTCTGGATTAAGTGCAGTCCATTATCGGGAGTTAGAAGCTTATGAGAACAGGGCGGAAGGTGGACTCTCATACAAGGCATCGTGGGTGGTTGCTTCTTCCCTGACTCCTATGTGTCAGGTCTTGGGTATAAAACTAAAAGTTGGCTATATTTTTTCCAGCTTTCTTTTTCCCTGTTTTTCAGTCTATAAGCTTGATATTTTAAAAGTACAATCTAATAGTTGTGTGGTAATGACAGGTAAGATGATATGCTAAAACCACTCAAAACTATTCTGAGGTTATTAACTCAGCAAGATTTTATCTCATTAATATATGTAAATTAAAAGCAAAAAGGTAAACTAATACTTGATAAAAATCTGGCATAACTCATGTTTATAAGCATATGGCTTTTTTTTAATGTTTCTGTGCCCACCCAAAATTAGTAAATTATTTTCTTATTTATATATTTATTATTTTTGGCAAAAAGTGCATGCATTTGCTGAGGAGAGACCGAAAGAGAGAGCGGGAAACTGAGAAATCACTCGGGGGGTGGGGGGCGCGTGGCGATACCATAATCCCTTCTCCTTCATTCTCCTCTTGGGATTTTGGGTATACATGCACATGCACCAGGTTCGGAACTTGAAACCTGGAGTTGACCATGTCGGATCCAGTGCTTTAACCACCATACCATCTGCTGACCTCAATAAATTATTAAGTCTTATTAGAGCCAATTCAGTATCATGGTATTTAACATCTGGTCATTTTCTATATTTCTCACTTTTTATTTAGTGCAGAATATTCCTTCAATATGTAATAAACCTGTATAGTCGGTACTTGTGAGCTCATCTTCATCACTTCATATTTACCAAATCGGTGATGTTCGAAGTGGGCAGGACCTGCAGCCCTCATTATCTGCCCTATTGCGTAAAAGCTTTGCATTTGTTTTATGGCTAACCAAGCAGATTGCCTTCACAGTCTTAAATTCAATTTAAACTGTTAGATACTTTTTACTTTTGCAGATCTGTACCAAAGTATCGGGTCATTCGAAAGATCATGACGTACTTTTCTAGTTTTATATGCAAAAATGTGTCATGACTTTTCGGATGACCCAATATTTACACATAGAGGTAAAAAGAGAAATGTGAGGACCAGTCCCTAGTGCAGCTGCTCAGTGCTGTGGATAGGGAGCCAGATCCCACATGGACAACTGCATTTTGAATCCTTGCCCCAGCAGCTTGAGAAACAAGCCAGAAGTGTGTTCACCCCAAATTCTGATAGGATAGAGGGAGGATGGGATGGAGGAAAGTTACTATGGTGTGACCGCACCCCATGGGGAGGTGCTTTGCCCCCCACCATCTCTCTCTCTCTGGTGAGCGCATGCACCCTCTGACAATAAAATAAAAAATAAGAAATTTAAAATTTTCTACTGTTTCATTGACCAGAACTCAGAAATGTATTTCTGAATTGCAAAAATTATCTTAGTTTTTAAAAGGGCTAGATATTGAGCATTGGTCAGGCCTTCGAAGCTGTTTACAATTGACGCTTTTCCCTGGTTTTATAACGTTGGGAAGAATAACTCAGATAAACTGACTCGCTTATGGCGCGTTACTGCCTCATCTTGGTGAGTGAAAGCACACCACAGGTCCCCTGGGGTGTGACCTGCCCTCGTCCTGCACTGCCCCACGTGCGCCTCCAGTCCAGAGTGGGAATCCTTAATCATCCTGTGATCTTCGCCTTTTTAGTTTCCAAGTCTCTGCCACTTGTATGGTAGGACTTCTCCTAGGCCAGACTAAGAATCTAACGTTGATTTAAGATTGAAGCATAAACTCATCAATCTCACTTGAAAATAACTTAAACCTGTTGGGATCCAGAGATACCAACCACCAATTTCTGCAAACGAGTGTGGTGAAGCTGCAGCCCAGGAAAACAAAGTTGCTGTCATGCAAAAACTCTTTTGACTATTAGGGCTGATTTGAGATAGTTTTAAAAATCTAATCTAATGAGAAATATTTATGGTCTTGTACTTCTTAAATCTTAATCTTACATAAATATTCATTTTTTTAGAATTATTTTTATTTAACTTTATTTATTTTTTTAAAATTTGACCAGAGAGGGACAGAGTGAGAGAGAAAGAGAGAAAAGGAAAGTGAGAAAGCAAGCCACCAGGTCCAGGACTTGAACCGCTATCAGCCATGTGGGAGTCCAGCGCCCTTAACCACCATGCCACCTGCTGGCCTTAATGATTCATTATTTTTTCGGCTTATCTCAGTTAAAGGAAACTTACAAATTTGAATTGCTAATAACTATTTCACAGTATATTAAGTGCTTTAACTGTTTTCCAGTGATTCTAACTTTTTCCTCTGGATTTAAGTAACTTTAATTTTATTTAGTTTGTTCCTATGAAATTCTAGTTAAGATGCTTAATTAATTTTAAATTATGAATACTTTTAAAAAGTAAGAATTATGAATAGGAGTTGTGCTTCAAAAAAAAATACATGTCTTTAAGGAAAATTCTATAAACTATAGACCACTGTTGCTTGCTTTTGATCAAGATTTGAATATACAGAAAGAGTTTATAGAAAAATGCACCATAAATCCTGGGGGTAGCTAACATGTATGGGTTCTTTTCTTAAAGAGAAGCATGCTTCTCTGTCATCGACAAGCTAAGTAAGTGGTGCCTAGTGGTGAGACGATAAATCAACTGAGCATGTACATATGTATTTATATAAAATTATATTGGTTAAAATAGAAAAAAGTTGACTTTTGTTGCTTTATGAATTCTACAGAGAAATTTATAGTAGGAAGTAAAGAGGGGAGTTATTCCTGGGTCATTTGCTTAAAAAAAAAAAAGTATGAAAACACGGGTTTTTCATAAATTTTAAAGAAGTTTTATCTGTCTTTATAAATTACTCAAAACTTTTATGATTGTAGACATTCTTTGCCTTCTGGCTTTTTGTAGACTGCTAAATCAAGAATTATAAAGAAGCAAGTTTTTGGTTAGCCGCCTCCCCTCCATGAGGTGTGGTCACTGCTATCACCCCAGTATGAAGTGAGGGATGAGACTGGAGAGAGCTTGCTCAGATTCACACAGTCAATCAATTGCAGAATTGGGATTTGATCCGAGGAAGGTCAGCCCCAAAGCCTATTTATTTTTCTGAGGGTCCTAAGAACAGATGAGGTGTGCACTGTCATCCACCCCTCTCCACTCTCCACTCCTCCTGTGTAGCAGCCCTGGTGTCTGTCCTTGCCCTATGCTGCTTGCTGTGACCCCTAGCAACCTCCCCAAAGCTAAATCTAGCAAAGCACTTCAACCTCTGCATTTTACTTTCCTTTTTGCAGCATTTGACCTAACTGCCTTCTTCTTTCTTGGAGCACTGTTTTCCTTTGGCTTCCCCACAGCTCTCTGCTGGTTTTCTTCCTCCATCCAGCTGTGGTTTCTCAGACTCTCTCTCCACAGCCATGCGGTATGGGTTCTCATCCACTCTGTCTCTTCACAGCACCTCATCACCTCTCTCCACAGCCATGCAGTATGGCACCTCATCAGCTCTCTCTCCATGGCCATCTAGTATGGCACCTCCTCACCTCTCTCCACAGCCATGCAGTATAACATTGCATCAGGGCTCCCACGTAGATTCTCTTCTAGTTGTATGTGTGGTTAGACCTCTTCTTACATCTCTCCCTCCTCATCTGGAATGTAAACTTAAATATCTTGCAGAAGGAGTGAAGTGCAGAAAGTTAAGACAAAGATGGAAACGTGTTTCTCTCGTTCAGTAGAATGCATTCTATGGGATAAGTTCTTAATGCTTACTTATTTGGTAATGTTTTATTAGCAAAATAATTTTTAAAGAATTATTTTTATTTAACTTTATTTACTTATTTTAATTTGAACACAGAGGGTGAAAGTGAGAGTGAAAGTAAGAGGTATGTGAGAGACAGAGAGGAGGCAAAGTGAGAAAGCAAGCTGCCAGGTCTGGGACTTGAACTGTGGTCGGCTGTGGGAGTCCAGTGCCCTTAAGCATCACGCCATCTGCCAGCCCCTATCAAAATCATTTTTAAAGACTTTTCTCTTCGAAAAGTTCATTTGTTTTTGCATTTCTGCCATCTAATTCTAGGTGGACATCAGAATTCTGTGCATACACACACACATCTATGTGTATATGTATGTAATTTTTTTTCTCATGAGAAAGGAAAGGAGGTTTGTTGTTTTATAGAGGTTGGTTGTGGTTGCAGTGGTAGGGAGGACTAAAATGGAGGTAGGAGAGGTATTTTCAACAGGGTCTCTTCGTAGCAGGGACTGCCCACCATCCTGTAAGCCACCAGGACTGAGATTTGAACTGCGGTCAGCCGTGTGCAATCCGACGCAGGTCTAAGTGCTCTGCCACAGGGCCAGGCCTAGAATTTTAAGATTTTAATCCTTCAAGAAGTCTTTAAGAACTGCTCATCCAGTCTTTATCCGTGTTATAGAGGAGGAAGCTGAAGGCTGTAAGGGTTACTTGTTCCTAAGGTCATACATGTAACTCATCACCCACACAGCTAGGGCTGCAATGAAAGATTTTAGTTAGGTTCCTTATCTTGCCTCTTACTATTGGGTTGTCGGGAAAGTCATGACAAGTTTTGCATAGAAAAACATAGAAAAATACACCATGAAATCCCGACATCCTAATATTTAAAGTCCTGATTACAGTTGTCATTCTTAAACATTAACACATTTTTCATTCTCGGCTTGACCTTAATTTTTAATCTTTTTTTGGTAATAATTTTTATTCTTTGGTTGAGGCACCTAACATATATTGCTCTAACATCGAAAAATCTAAGCTAATTGGATCTAAAATAAGATTTTAAAGTGAACCTTTTAGTTTGTTTGACTTGATGCATTTTTATCCACGTCATGGTTGATGAGATATCTTTGAGAAAAATACCTTGAAGTTCACACTGGTCTTCTAACCCCCGCTCACACAAGCCCTCACAGCCCTCCAAGCCTAGTCTGACACATGGCCTTTCCCCTAAAGTGTTTGCGTTTCCTCTTGCGTTTCAGAATTGTCTTTCCCCTCAGGCTCAATTCATTCTCTTCCTCTTCTATGTCTTCTTTCAATGTCTTCTCTCTTTATTGCAGACTCTGAGCCTAAGAGACTCACTATCTTTGCAACCCCTTTAGAATTTCTTCTGCCAACTAGCTTTGTTTTCTTTCATACATGGGACACAGCATGAAGTGGCCCAACTCAATTCCGCATGTGGCCGGTTCCCCCCAGCAAGAATGTAAGCGTAGAGACTGTGCTTCGTTTATCCTTTTATATTCAGGCAGACTTGCATGCGGATAACAATAAGCACTGATGGGTGTTTGAGAGTTCTACCCACGGTGTTCAGCCATGATCCTGGAGAGCAAACCACCTGCTGTAGTCACATATCACTGTTAACGTTCTTTTCCATTCTGGCTTTTTCCCAGTGTTTCTCCCACTGTCTGGTTCATAGTCAGTCATTTTATACAGAAGCTCTATAGAGTCCACCTTGAGGAAGGTGTCTTCATTGTCAATGCTTGTTGAAGCTGTTCAACCAGGTGGAGTTGACTCTGAAAACTGGTTGGTTCAATTTATGTTACTTACTTTAAATATGAAGAGACTTCAAAATGCGTTTGAAAGATGGAGTTAAAATACTAGTTTATTTTGGTTCAAAAAATTTTGAAATCCAGGGACTAGCAGGTAGTGTGGTGGTTAAGGTGCTGCACACTCCCACATGACTGACCACGGTTTGAGTCCTGGACCTGGTGGCTTGCTTTCTCTCTCTCTCTCTTTCTCTCTCTCTCTCTTTCTCTCTCTCTCTCTTTCTCTCTAGCCAAATTAAAATAAATGAGTGAATAAATTTAAAAATTAAATAATTCTTTTTAAAAATTTATAATCCAGACATAGTTTTTTCATAGTGTTCATTTTCCATGAGTTTTTGCAAAGCCCTTAAATGTCTGTTAATCAAGCACTTCGGTTAAACTCATTGATTTCATTTTACTGCCTTCCATTCAAACAATTATCTTAGAATGCAGCTTATCATCTGGTACTAGAAAAAATCGAGCGATAGGAATAAGAGACCTTGCATTGTAGACACAACTGTTGAATGATCTGACGCCTGGAAGAAGTCCGTGGAAATCCAAAATGTGGATGCAGTTGTATACTCTTCCATTGTATCATTGCCTTACTTGAATCTACTGTACTAGTCATTTTCTCCAAAAACGAAATAGGATTCCAAGTCTATTTATAAAAATAACAAAGGAATCAGTTTCCTGTAACTATAATTTCAAATAAAGTAAAATGAAACACTTTGTCTTATTAAAATAAGGTATTTTTAATGGTAGAGAATTGTATGTCCTGAGATTCCCATTCGTCTTGCCATTATGAATACCATCTATACTTCACTTTCTTCATATAAAAATAAAATGTTGTGATGCTGCTTAAACTCTTTATAATGACAGCTACTGTGGAAACAGAGTGAGCAATGGCTGCCCACCTCTGAATGGGCCCCTTGCGTTCGTAACGAATATACAACCTAGAGCCAAGTGGGAGGTTTTCGTGCTTTATTTTCTGACCAGCCAGCCTTCAAGGACTCCAGCCTAAATTGTGCTGAAATCTGTTTCTGTCTGGCCGTTTTGAGATGCTAAGTGCCATTTTGGAGATGTTTCCACTCTTAATCAGTTCTCACCTCGCGTTCTGGTCATGTAGAACTATGCTGTCCGGTACGGCCATTACCAGCCACGTGCAGCTATTTACGCTGACACAAACAAAGCTAAATTAAATTTAAGAATGACTTCTCTGTGTTGCTGCTTGCCATGCTTTGGCAGCTGGTCGTGGCTAGCGCTGCCGCCACGGCGCGGTGCTCCTGTGGCACATGGGTCTTCTCAGTGAGTTCTAGGCCAGAGCTGCTCTAGCAAGTAAAGGCTCCGAGTGTTTGCGTGACCCGAGACACTTATCTGTACACATTTCAGTCAGCACAGCCGTTATTCGATTGATTAAGAACCTGGTGACTAGATAAGATAAAGAACACACTAGAAGTGTGTTCTAGTAAAGTGCCGTGTAGCAGAGATGCTCTGTTCAGTAAAGAAATATGAATTAGAAGATCAGCCTGTGGCCTAGTGGGTAAAGGAGCAGAATCCCACATGGCCTCCTGTGTGGTTCGAATCCTGGCCCCGTTGGCTTGGAAGACACGTCGAGCCCAACAGGATGGAGAAATGCGTAGAAGGGACTGCAGCGTGATCCTGCCCCACTGTGGGGCGCGTATTCCTCTCTCTCTATCCCTGTCTCTCTGTGGTGAATATAGGTACCCTATGCCAAATAATAAAAAAACAGAAACATGAAGTATAATCAAGTTGGCACATCCTGTCTGATTTTGAGAGTAGGAAAGTTTTAAACAGGATATTGAAATGAGGTATTCCTGTAGTGGCGCTGCAGTGGGTCATTTACTCATTTGCGATGACATAATCTTGCTTGAGGTTGTGTCTGGGGGCTACTAACGCAGCATTTCAGACTTAGAATGCTTAGGTTAACGGAGGAGTCCACCTGCTGATGCGGTTCTTCCTTTTATTAACGTGACTGCTCGGAAATGTATAATAATACTTACAAACACAGTACACATTTTTTTCTTGCAGAGCGACATTAAGTCTTTTTCGGTCACCCGTTCTCATCGTCTTCCCAGCGTGTGTTTTCTAGTGAACTTACTTGCCTCTCTCTATACGGGGTATGGATATAACTTAGATTCAAGTACACCCTGGGAGACAATTTCACTGAAACAAAACCAGCAAACATTTTCTTTCGGAGTTCATCATCTTATGCACTCATGTTACTTTGTATAATGTAAAGGATTGATCGATACATTTTAATTTCTTATTTAACCAGTAGAAATCCTTAAATATTATTTCATCCCTTATTGTTTCAGGCGCTGACCCTCAGTTAAAATTACAGGACATAGATGTACATTGGTAAAGCAAAAAAAAGTAATAATAATAAATAATAAAAAGAATTGCTCTTTCCCCCAAAACGCAGGACTCCAGGAAGAGAAGGCCCCACAGCAGTTCTGTCTTCATGTGGGCATCCATGTTGTGTTCTTTTGTTACAGATTTCCTGGTCTCCGCTTCTGCCATCTGCTGGCGGTTCAAACAGTTACATCTTCAGCTTTAAAATACATTTGCTTTATTCACCTTTAGTAAAGAATTTGGGGGAGATGTTTTACTGGTATTCACCTGTGACGTGATGCAGTTTTGCTTCTTATGTTTCGGGTATCGTTTTAAAAGGATATTTTAGTTTCTTTTTCAATTCTGTCGTTAGAGAAATGCATAAATATAAAACTTAGAAGAATAGGAAGACCAAAACACATGCAGTGAAGAGAAGAGAGCAGACTTATTCATGAAAGGTCTTGAGTGGCTTGAGCAGGAGTTATCTGAGAGTTGCTCTGGGTTTGGGTTAAATATGGACTAAGGGACCAGCAGTTGGTGTAATGGCTATGTCGCTGGACTCCCATGTAGTTGACTGCGGTTCGCGTCCCAGACCTGGTGGCTTAAAACTCATGCCAGGTGTGTGTGCGTGTGCCCAAGATCCTGAGAGGAGGATGGAGGAAAAGGGATTGCGGCGTGGCCATCCTCCCTGGGGGGTGATTTCTCACTTTCTATCTCTCTGTCTGGTGAGCGCACACGCCCTACGGCAAAAACCTCTCAGAAAAGAAAGAAAAATACAGACTAAGAACTTTGTCCTGTTCTTTTGTAGTTAAGAAAACTTGACTGAGTGTTGCACAAACCTATATCCTACTCTAAGTCCCGGTGTAAGGTCGAAAATGGATTTCTAGATATTACTAAATTCCTTTGTAGCCCTAAAGTTCTATAAGTCTTTCATTCTTTTTTTTTTTTTTTTTTTTTTTTTTGAGGTTTTTGCTATAGGGCGCATGCGCTCGCCAGAGAGACAGGATACGAGAAATCACCCCCCAGGGGTGATGGCCACGCCGCAGTCCCTTCTCCATTCTCCTCTCGGGATCTTGGGCACACAGGCACATGTCATGAGTTTAAGCCACCGGATCTGGGACTCAGACCGCAGTCGACTGCATGGGAGTCCAGCGACATAACCGTTATGCCAACTGTTGGTCCCCCGTGCAAGTCTTCAATTCTAATGGGATTCCTGGTATTCATTAGGTTAGATCTTCAACTCTGTTCTCATTTATTATTCTCCTAATATCTTCTTGCTTAAGTTTCCTGGTCTAATGTACTCTCTTTGCCTTGGGAAAATATAATTTTTGTGTTGGTCTGCAAACAAATCTTCCCATTAAATAGAGTCAGGCAAAAATAAATAAATAAATAAATAAATAGACAAAATCAGTGTATTTCCTGTCACTCGTGATCCTCTTAAGTTTCTTTAAGAGTTTTCTTGACTAATTCCTGGATGTTGATCAGTTACTTTTCATCATTTTATCAAAGAGGAAAAGAAATTCAAAATATTCATCTCAACTTGTTTTTCACAACAAAGAAGGTAGAGAGAGGTTGTTAGGCCACTATCTCGTGGTGAAATAGAACAGAAACCTACTGTCTCCTTGGCCAGCACTGTTCGTACACAATTTTAAAAAGTGGTTTATTCTAATTGGCATGGATTTATGCCCACCCCTTGCAGAATTAGCTAGTCACAGATATTTGTGGGGTTCAGTGGGCATGGAGGTACCCAGGGTCACCTAGTAAAGACTGGGGGATGTTTGCAGATTAAGTCTTGTGATGATAGGGAAAAAGAAATACTTTATCATGACCATGTGGGTTCTTTGTGTACCAGGAGCTCCATGTTTTCTAGACCCAATATCCTGTTGGGTGGTTATAGGTGACCAGCTCTCCAGGTGGTCACCGAGCACATTGTCAGATGTCCTGGGATCTGTAGGGACAGCCCGCAGGAATGCTCACCTCTCCCAGTGGACCTGAATACCTTCAGCGAGGGCTGAGTGTGGGGCCATACTGCAGTACTATTCAAGCCTGCTGTTGTCAGATTTTGTTTAGTTTTGTAAAAAGGTGTTAGAAATCCAACATGGCCTCACGTGCTATGAATCTCAAACCTGGTCTAAGGGAGCAAGGAGTTATGCTGGAAGCAAGTTCATTTACTTGTGTAATTTGGAGTTTTTCCCATTTGTTCTGGGGATATTATCTTGGCGCTGTTTTTTGAGGACTTCATTTTCTAGTAATAATGAAAAATGCATATGGTCTCCTGTCCCCACCCTCAAACAACTGATCATTTGGGATGTGCACGTAATCAGAGGCGTGTTCTAGGCTTGCCTGTGAAATTCCATAGCTGGGGTTACTGCGACCGTATTAATAATCATCAGACTGCTCCAGATTTTGTTGGGAGGAAGCAAAGAAAATATCTCAGGGACGGTGGGTGCTGATTTGGATCGTGTGTGTTTTAAGGCTGTCTCCGTTGCCAGTTTGTTAAAGCCAGTTCTGTTTCTTCAGATGGTGGAAGCCCTCCTCCTCCCCTCCTCCGCCCTTCACTTGGCTTCCACCCAAGCCATGTCAGTTTTTGCAAGTCAGTTGAGAATGTCAAAGTGGCTGGTGTTGAAAGAGCCAATATGTTTGAAGATGCTTAAAGCCAACTAGAACATTTATATGAATTAAAGAATATATTAGGGGATGATTTTTTAAAAATCAGATTTGGAGAAAAAACCTGTTGCATTTAATAGTTGCCTACCAGATGTATCACTGATAAATACTTGTAAAAGACATTCCCCAATAAGCAATAAAATTACCGTTTTACAACTGAAGTAATGTTTCCTGTGGGTGCGTTTGCAGAGATATGCCAATAAAAATACATGCGGAGTTCTTGCAGTGATAATGCAAATAAAACATTTCATATTATAACTTAAAAATAACAAGTTTGGAAGCATGAGAAAGTCTGGGAGACTTTGTTTTGTCTAAATTCTGCTTTTACTCTGATCTTTTAACAGTTGGCTTTTGGATATTATATTATTGCCTTGGTATGTTCATGTGTGCCGAAGGACTGAACTGTCTGACAGTTGCGGTCGAAATCTCACAAGTTCTAAATAATGAAAGCAACAAATACCATATCCTGTTTGCTCCTTCGCCATCACGGCTAGTTCTGTCGGTGCCTTGCCTCCTCTGGGATCACCTAGCAGGGGGTTTCGCCTCCTGTAATTTATCCCTCCTGCTCAGCCGGAGTGTCCACGCTGCCTGCAGTGGCTGTGGGTCTAGGAGTGCCATGTCACCAGGACTTCCTGCTTTGAATCCCTGCCCACTTGGCCCAGCGAGGCCCCTGTGCCAGTGCCGACACTGGATTCTGAGCCAGACATGCCTCCCCGTGGCCTTCCTGTGGTGGCTGAGAGTTTTTGTGGTGCAGTGGGAGTGGCCTCACGTGGCTGTGTGAGAAGGGTGCCACAGGAAGGCAAGGGGGCTCGGCCCGGGGTGGAGGGTGCAGGCAGGTGAAAGCACTTACTTGGCTGTTGCTCAGAAGCAGCCATGTACGTTTTTATAAGAAATGTTGCATAACCTCCCTCCACTCCTCCAAGTACATTTTCATTCTGGAATTTTTTTTCCCATATCTCTAATTCAGGGGGAGTGGAGGTAAAGAATAGAATGGCAAATGAATGCATGAGAATGAGAATTGGGTATAGGTTTAGGTAAGATATTACACAGCAGTATCATGGTAAATTCAATAAAATGATGAGAAATATTCTAAAAATAATTTCAAGCAAATTTCTGAACATGCCTCAGAATTCAGTTTTGTTTTTGTCTTAAGTTTGTAACTTGTCTTTGTCCAAGTTTCTCATCATATATGCCTATTTTTGTCTCATTTAATTTTTAATCCCCTTATGAAAGTGTAAGCTTCTTTTCCTCATTCATCTTAATGTTTTAACCTATACTTAGCATCATTTTGAATTTTAAAAATGTGTCGAATACTACCGCAGCATAAGAGTAACAACAAATATGGAATTTTAAAATCATTGCCTGTGATGAAGAAGCAATCTTGGAAGAAGCTGAGAAATCCTGATTTTTATGTGGACACTTGAAGGGCTTCGATTTTGACAGTAGAATAGTGTTACTATTCTATTATCCTCCTGCACCCCGGAAGGCCCGTGCACTCTCTAGACAAAAGCCAAAAGGGAAAGCAAGGGAGCAACCCCCCATGGGGCACAGCAACTCCACAATCCCTTCTCTATTTCTCCCACCTTTTGGGATTTCCAGCACTCAGGCACACTTACCCAGTGTTTTTCAAACTGCTGGGTCTGGGACTCCAGCTGTGTGGTCAGCCATGTAGGATCCAGCCCCCCTCAACCAATAGGCCACCAACTGGCCTATTAAACAGTAACCTTTCTTTTAAAACGTAATATTTTGTTTTACTTTAATATGAGCCATGAAATAGACCTTCCTATGATGTCATGGTCATCAAATGGAATTTTTTTTGGCTTTCTTGTCAAAAGTGGGAATTTTTTGTGATGTGCTATTTAGTAGTATGTGCGAGTGTCACACGCACAGGTACCCGTGGACACACGTTCGCGTGTGCCGTGTTCTAAGTGGCCTCCATCCGCATACGTGCACCTTCTTTTCTCCTCGCGGGGTGCACGGAGATGCTGACCTCCCTAGCTCTGCGTTCTAAGAGGCAGGAAATGGAGACCTGCCAGGCTCGTTGGCTGGCGTCACGGACAAGAGCAAGGCCTGTCTGAACTGCCGCTCAGTTTTCATTCTGCGCGTTTGCAGGGCTGGTGATTAGAGTGGCTTTCACCCAATTATGCTGTGATTATTCTGCTGCACTGTAATTGACTGGGGAGATATGCTAATACCTGTCATTTGGGATGATAAAAGATGAGCGGGGGACGCGATGCATTATTTAGCTGGCTGTGTGGTAGATGAGGGATGCTCAGAGTGCTTTAATTGCTGAGAAGAGAGGTTAAGCTGAACGAACGGATGAATTAGAAATGAGTTTTTTTATGGCTGGTGGAAAAGTGAAATAAAGGAAAATGTGCTTTAAACTAAAGCACCAGATAGAAATGAGCACGGCGAAGCTAGATCTTCCAGGCAGCTTGCTTTATCAATTTAAATACTAATGAAAAATGCAGTTCGGAGCTCAGTAAATAATCATCTGAATGAGAATATACAATAGATTCTCATGGTGCAAAAAAAAAAATGTAAAAGGAATTGTATTTGTGATGACAATATTTGTGATTTGTAACCTCTTAAGTTTAACTTATACTGGAATGTAATATACAACATCTGAATTTCGAACTTTGTATCTCTTAAATGCTTCGAGGTATCCAGATTTCTTGTGTCTGTCTTTCAAAAAATACAGTCAAAGGAAGGCAAAGGAAAAATGAATATTTATAACACTAGGCGAATGTAATAATATAATTAGTGAGAGCGTGCTCAGATCATTCTTGAGTGACAGGATCTGAGGCACTCAGCAGTTCGGTCCTCATGTGCCACACACTTGGGAAGTGGTATTTTTATGGGAAAAAAACATGGAAAGGCTAATGTTTTCCTCTTCGTATTGTCGCCCTTTATGTACCGTCTACCTCTGTAATCTGGTGTCCACGTTGTCAGAAGTGTTTAAACGCGTTTTGTTGTCATCTGCGGGGGTATTTATACCAGGTGATGTTGAGTGTGGCCTTACTTTCATGTCGTGCAGTTAGTAGGGTATTACTGGGGCGTCGGAAAAGCCATGACCCATTTTTGCAAAGAACAACGTAGAAAATAACGGCACGACTTTCCCGACAACCCCATATTTTGAAAGTACGGTGAAAAGAGCAGTTCAGGAGAGCGAACTGTGACAGGCCCGGCAGGCGTGTCAGTGTGCAGGCACAGAGCTCCTCACCAGATGAGGAGCTGCAGAATGTGCCCAGCGGTGCCTGCGGGTTCAGTAGCAGAGGCGGTAGTTTTTGTAAAATGAAGAAAATGACCCTCCCTTGCTGTTGACTGATCTGCAGGCCACCCCGCCCCAGAGCCTGTGTGGCTCGTCCCGTGGAGCAGAAGTGGTGGACGCGTAGCGCCCTCCCAGATTACTGGATGTGATGGGTCTGCCTAGACCCAGGTGCCTGTCGGATGGATGGCAACTGTAGAGGGATTATGCTCTGCTTCTCAAATACATTGACTTGAAGCAGACTGCTTTCCCTTCCAGCAGAATTGGTGTCTTTGGTGCAATTCCTTCCTTAACAAAGGGGGGTTTTGTTTCTCCTTTTGTAAAGGCAGGGTCTCACCATATTGCCCACACTGGCCATGAATTCAAGATCCTCCTGCCTCATCCTTCCAAGCAGCTGGGACTGCAGGTGCACACCAGCACGCCCAGCTTTAGGGCAGGCCTCCCAGGCAGCCTTCCCCTGCATAGCTGCAGCCTCAAGGAGCATGTCTCCGTAGCCTGGCTCCACGCAGTCATGGCACTCAGACACGTGTAACCTTGAGGCCTGCTTACCCAGAACATTGTGCAAAGCAAACTGGAAGTTATGAAAGAAAAGATGCAGCTCACGTTGAAGAACATAAGGTTAATTAGAGATAAGACCAACACAGCAACCGATATCAACAGCACCTAAGAGCAGTTTCTACAAGCTTGAGTTAAACCATTTAAACTGCATTTTTTTCTTGGCTATAAGTATCACTTGAATGGGAAAATGATTCTTTCTTTAAAATCCTTAGTTTAAAAGGGGTTCACTTTGTTTTACAGGGTCAGAAAATAAAAATCTCGTCAGTGGCTTCTTGTGGCCAGTTTCGGTTGATGTAGTTTGTCTTCACACTGTAGATTTGATTTATGATGGCATAAAGTTGTTCTTCTATACAATTGGGTGGCCGGGAACTGATGTCACCACTCTCTGCCCTAGATTAAGCTTTTCTCATTGGAGGTGCAGAATGTTAAAACTGATACTTGTAACACAAAGTAGCATAAAACTAACCTCCTTGAATATCCTAGCATCTTTTACTGCTCTTATGGTCCAGCTAAGGTATTTTGTTTTTGTTTTTATTTTTTTGTTTTGTTTTGTTTTGGTGGTGTGGTGAGTTATAGGTGTTTTTAATAATGCGGTTATATTGTACATAATAAAAATGTAAATCTGATGATAGGGTGTGGAGCTCCAGCGGACATGAGGAATTATAACGTCTGTTTCCGTCACTTTTTTTTTAAAATTTTTCTTTTGCTATAGGGTGTGTGCGCTCACCAGACAGACAGAGACAGAGAGAGACAGAAAGCAAGAAATCACCCCCCCCAGGGGGAATGGCCACGCCACAGTCCCTTCTCCATTCTCCTCTCGGGATCTTGGGCACGCACGCACACGTGTCTGGCGTGAGTTTTAAGCCACCGGGTCCGGGACGCGAACCGTGGTCGACTACGTGGGAGTCCAGCGACATAGCCATTACGCTAACTGCTGGTCCCTTCTTCGCGTTTTTAAAGGCAGGAGCTGAGACTCCGGAGGACACAGCTCACTGGCTAGACGCCTCACCTCCCTGCTTCTCTCTTGCAGGCTTTTCCCTGTCTGGAGCAGTGGTTCCTGTCCACCCACTAGATTCTCTAGTATAGGTGGACGGTGACCAGGCTGGTAAAGCCGGAGTTGTTAAAAATGATGCATACATTCTTCATTTCATTTTTTTTTTTAAGAGAGATTTTTGCTGTAGTGCATATGTACTCGCCAGAGAGACAGAAAACGCGAAATCATCCCCTGAGGGTATGGCCATGCCACAATCCCTTCTCCTCCATTCTCATCTTAGGATTTCGGGCATGCACGCACACGCACCAGCATGAGTTTTAAGTCACCGGGTCTGGGACTTGAACCACAGTCTAATAAGTGGGAGTCTAGCGATGTAACCATTATGCCATCTGCTGGTCCTTGCATTTCACTGTAACACAAAGCACATAAATACATACATATTGCCTTCCTAGTATTTTACAGTCATATCAGCCATGCCTGATTCTATAGCAATTCTATAGCTGGTTAGTCTTCAGTGAAGCAGCTCTTTTTTCCAACACCCCCATTGGGGGGTGATTTCTCATTTTTCCTCTTTCTTTCTCTGGTGAGAGCACATGTACTATGACAAAAACAAAATTAAAAACAGAAACAAATTAAAACTAAAACTAATCCTATTCAAATGTGAACAACAAGGAAAGATAAAGCATTCTGACAGGTGTCCATTAGTTAGACTTACAAGAAAAGGGAAGTTGTGAGTGCATTTTTTTTCTACTGCTGTGTAGAATTGCCATAAATTGAGCACTCATCAATTATGTCACAGTTTCTGTAGGTCAGGACTCCAGTAACTGGGTTCTCTAGTTAGGGTTCTACCAGAACCCTAAAGATAAAGACACTGTTGGGGCTGTGGTTTCATCTGAGGTTCGAGTTCAAGTATACTGGTTGGCAGCATTTGCTTCCTTGCCGTAGTTTCGAGTTTCCTAGTTCCTGCAAGGTATCACCTAGGGACCATCACTTCCTAGCGGTGGTCTGCCATTCCTGGCCACACACTGCTCTCCCCAGCATTGCAGCCAGCCAGAGGAGACTGGCTTCAGCCTCCTGTGCCTCCTTGGACGGATCGCTTGATTAGGTCAGGCCCACCAGCTAACTTTCCTTTTATTCATTCATAGTCAGCAAAGTAGGGACCTTGCTTACATCTGCAAAATATCCTCTGCCCCACGAAGTAACATAGTTGCATGGTGTTATATTCATAATCCTGCTCACACGTAGGAGAGGGAATTATGTAGGGTGTGTGTACCAGTGGCTGGGCATCTTGGGGACCTTCCAAATTTCTGCCTCCCACAGCTACTGATTCACACATGCTGTCGGGTTTAGGGGATTCTCAGGTCTTTACACGTACTCAAAATTTCCCTTAACTTGAATTTTTTTTAAAAAATGCGAATTTAAAGAATGAGTGGGGTATAACAGAAAGTATTGGACTGACAACATTGAAAGTCAGTGTAGCCGTCTTTAGCAGGGCTGCCATCATCACCGCAATTCCCTGTCCTTCGTTGTCAGCATCTGAGCCGCGTCGTCGAGCTGGCAAAGCTGTCTTACTGTGGGTTCTGAGCGTGTGGTTGCTGGCCTTTGGGGGAGGTTTTGATTATCACAGTTTATTCCAGGACTTACATTTGGTTATGATTTCATGAGTCTTCGCAGGCATGCCAGTGATGGGAAATGAAGTCTCTGGTAAGTCTGCCTGCTTTGCGAGACTTGAAATGCCAAAGGAAAAAACTTCTCTTAACAATACTTTTCAAAATCATCATTTTGAAATGCAATTTTGACTAATGATTTTTGGAACACCAAAGGAGAAATTTGACTTTTAAAAATTCAATTTGTTTAAATTTTTTAAAGTAATTATATTTTTTCTACAAATTCTTTGAATCTGTCTCAGACTCAATACATCCTACTAAAACATTCAGACTATCTCCTTTTTTTTTAAAAAAAGAGATTTTTTTGTTATATGGTTTGTGTACTCTCCAGAGAGATAGAAAGCAAGAAATCATCCCCTGGGGGGAATGGCCATGCCACAGTCCCTTCTCCTACATTCTTCTCTCAGGATTTTGGGCACATGTGCACAAACACTCAGCATGAGTTTAAGCTGCCGGGTCTGGGACCAGGTCTTTTTAAAAAATCAATCACTCATCCTTTTAAATTTATGTACACAGAGATTTTTGAATTTGTCTTTGCTAATACTTTATTTCTTTCAGAATTACTTTAGAGAAAAATAATATATTTTCAACAGAATTTTTAACTATTGATTTTTGTCCTTTTGGTAGGGGAATTTCATAGAGCTGAAAAATTTAAACAGGCAAATGCAAAGCCCAGCTAATGATTTTGTAGTTTACCAGATTTTGAAAATCTGTCACAAAATTTAAAAAGTATCAAATATTGGGTTGTTCTTGATTCTAGAGTCCAATGAAAGTGTAGCAGGGTGAATTTTAGATCCCACCACCAGCATTCTCTATAACTAGGATGACTGGTCTTCTCATAGGCCAGAGAAATTGCTAATGTTGGCATGGAAATTAGTAATTAATTTTGTCTCTTCTGCAGAACTTTTCGAGTTTTAATTGGATGTTTTATGGATTCATGCTGTCATAGGAATTTATTGACTAAAAGAATAAACTAAGAAAAGCAGTGGCGTCATAGTATGGCAAGACGAACACCCACCCGAGATGAGGCTGAATCTGTCCTGTCTGATCCTGTCACCCTCCCCCATCCCACCTTCAGTTGGTCTGGGAGATCAATATATATGCTCCAGTGCCCACCTGAACAGCATCAGACTTCTAAGTGTTATCACAGCTCTTTCTTGAGCTACGTTGTCCTGATCCCTGTGCAGGTCATTCATTTCCTGCAGTTCTGAAGGTCACCCTCCTTGAAGGCATGGTGTATTCTGTAGTAGGAGCGAGCCTTGTGATCCCAGGCGAGACAGCTTGTAACTCACCAATTGCCTCTTTCAGCCCATGCTAGGAGCAGTGCAGTTGAGAAACGGGGCGGGGGCAGGGTTGCCCATGATAAATGTGAACATGACCTAGGAGGGGGATAATAGTCCAGGTGGTTTGGGGTGATAACGTATCAGAGGGGTTTGACTTGGCTCAGCTGGAGAGCAGCCTCAGAGAAAGACAGGAACTTGGCTGGGCTGATGACTTTTGTGGGGAAGATTTGGAGGACCTGGAACATTTTGCCTGTATGTAGCAACAGGATGAGTTGTAACCAAAGTGCTTCAAGTGTAGAAACAATTTAAAAAAAAAAAAACAGTATATTCATTTGCCAACAATATGTAGTATCTATTGGTATAAGAAAAGAGGATATATTGATTAGTTGTATCTCTTTAGCTTTTTAGAATCAAACAAGAAGTTGCTAAAGAGCTTGGAAAATAATAAATTACTGTATAAGTCTTGCATTATCATTTGTAGCAGCTACTTATATAACAGATGTATGGGCTATCAGGAATTTAAAAAGCTGGTAAAATTACTCTTTTGGCTAAAAAATGGCTTAAAGAACCAGCCAAACTAAGTCATTGCTTAGTCCACTCCTCTCCTCCCCTCCCTTCTCCTTTTCTTCTTTGGCCCAAGAGTAGGTACATTCTCCAGAGAGGGAGAGGAAGATAGAGAAAGCACTTCTCAGTGGGATGTGGTCACACCCCAATCCCTTTCCTCCATTGCTCCTTCTCATTAGGATTGTGGGGTACGTGAGTACATACACATGCACGTGCACACACACAGAGCATGTTTTTAAACTGTTGGGACCAGGCTTTGAACCATGGTTGCCCATGTGGGATCTGGCTCCCAGTGCGTAGTGTTTAACCACTATGCTGTGGGACAGGCCCGGACCAGTGCTTTAAATTTTATACATTTGTGTTTTGTTTTTGCCTGAAACCTTCATTATATAGTGAATTTGTTTTTTAATATTCATTAGTATACTGTAGAATATGAGGTTTGCTAGAGTCTGATCAATTTAGAGGAAATGAGTCCATTAGCAAGTGAAAGAGATGTTTATGCTTGTATTTTACAAAAGGTTTTCTGAGATTAGAGTGTTAGCAGGCTGATTTTAAAACTAGTTATTCCACATTTACTCAGTGCTTTGCAGGGGCACTCCATGGGTAGCAGTCTGGGTCGCAGAGATGACCGCGATGCACGTTCTGCCTGGGTGGACGAGTGCCCTCCACGCCCCCTGCCTGGCCTAGATTTTGGGAGAGAGCTCATGACCTGTTTTGAGTATTAATGGTTCTGCCTGTTTCAGAATTCACACATCCTTTCTAGGAGTTTAAATGAGATATAATGCTTTGGGTTTTAGAGAGTACAAGGAGGGTAGAAATTTATTTGAGTGCTTGTTGCTTAATCAGTGTCTCCCCTGCCACTTCACATCAGCTCTGTCCTTTCCAAGTGAATTAGTTCTTGTGGGCAGCTCGTCAAGAGGAAGTGTATTGTTCCTGGCAGGCCACTTGAATTTCTAATTACCAGATTCCTGACTTAATTGCAATTACCTGGACACCCAGGCAGGGTGAACTTTTGGACGAGAATGTAATTAGTGAAACAGGAACTTTGCTGCCAACTCCAAGTCCAGATACCAACACTGTGCAGAGCCCTGGTAAGTCCACATCTGTAAAGACAAGCCATGGGTTCTTACAAATCGTTCTTAAATTGTGTACAGTACATCTCGATGGAATTGAGAGACAGAGTTGACGCTCAGGCAGAGACTATTCGATTTTTGCTTGGCAATAAACTATGTGTCTGTTAAGACTGAATAATTATCTGGAATAAAAATAATTATTTCCCCGATATTCTCTATTTCAGTATGAACACAGACATTACATACTCAAGTAAGTACAAAATCCCAAGGCCTATTGCCCTTGAAAGACCCAAAATCATTTTCCAATACTCACTTGCATCAATAGTAGTTTTTCTTAAATACTTTTCACTCAGAACAAATTCACAACAAAAAAGTTTCAGCCTGGTTATTGGTTCAGATTGCAGCTTTAAAGATAATCAAATATTTTTAAGGCCAAATCTGAGCAATTTCTCTCCTTTTTTATCACGTTTGGGAGCCCCACCATGCTGTCTTGGCACAGATCCAGGGTCACAGGGTGGCCGTACACACTGGCTTCTAGTTCATTTTACAAGGTCTTGATTCGGTCCTTAACCCCCTGCTGTTTCCCTTCCCAGCTTCTCTGAGCCCTGTCCTTCCTTTCCACCTCAACAAATTCCTTGTCCACACCAAGGTTAATTTTGTCCGTCTATGGTTAGTTAACTCACAAACGATCTTCTACAGCTTCCTCCCCGTGGAGCTGCTGGTCTTTCTCATTTCGGCCTCCTCAGGAACTGTCACAGAGTGGAGTCAGGGCTCCCTCCCTCTCTGCGCACACACTGCAGAAGCCCCTGGTGGTCAAGGCCCTGCCATGTGCTGCAGTCTGCCTGTCGTCCTCCTGTGGCCCGGCTCAGGCTGTCCCCTCAGCTGAGTTATGTTTTATAAGAGTTTACTTTCCTCTAAATCTTCAATAGTGGTAAGAGTGTTTCCTATCTGTGTATCTTTTTGTGTATGTTTTTATTGTATTTTCATACAGCAATAAATTGAGAGCATGGGCTCGGGGGCCCGGCTGCATTAGAATGTACATTCGTCAGCTGTTAGAGCCATGGCATATATGACAGTGAGACTTACAGGAGTCCTAACAGTGAACAGTGGATGTGCCAGACATTGTGAAGGTGGAGTGCGTCAGCTCTGGCCCCGCACCTAGGACAGATCTCAACACCGGGCGCTCTGTGTGCCGCAGGCCGTCATCTGAGTACTCCGTGAACCTGCAAGGCAGTTGTGGCAGGAAACAGCCTCATGTCACAGAGCCTAGAGTAGAATGTAGTGCCAAGAGATGAAGTTGGGCCAGCGAGGCCTGGTGGCTGAGGCTCTGGACTCCACATGGCCACCTGCAGTTCGAGTCCCAGACCTGGCAATTTGAAAATCATGCTGGGGTGGGTGATGGCGAAATGGTTATGTTGCTGGACTCCCATGTAGTCCGCCATGGTTCAAGTTCCAGACCTAGAGACGTAAATCTCATGTTGGGCATGTGTGCATGCATGCCTAAGATCCCGTGAGGAGAGTGGAGGAGAAGGGATTGGGACAGAGTCATCCCCCTGGTGGGTGATTTCTCACTTTCTATCTTTCTGTCTGACACAGAGTGCATGGGCACATGCACTCTATAGCAAAACTCTTTCTTTAAAAAAAAAAAAAGAAAGAAAAGAAAAGGAAAGGGAAGGGAAGGGAAGGGAAGGGAAGGGAAGGGAAGGGAAGGGAAGGGAAGGGAAGGGAAAGAAAGAAAGAAAATCACACCAGGAGTGTATACCTATGTGCCCAAAATCCTGAGAGGAGAATGGAGGAGAGGGGATGACAATGTGCCCCTTCAGGAGAGGTGATTTCTCACTTTCCTTCTGTCTGTCTCTCTCTGACAAATGCACACACCCTATGGCAAAACCCAAAGAAAGAAGAAAAAGTGAAGTCGCCTGCCCCACGTCACACAGCTCCTGGGGGTTGGGCAGAGGGCAGGAGCACCCTGGTGTTTGGGCTTGGGTATTTTATCAGGTCGTCAGAAAAGTCATGATGTATTTCGTTGTTTTCCTGTGCAAAAAATGCCTCATGACTTTCCCGATGACCAATAGTTCCTGGTTGTTACGGCTTTTATTATCTTAGAGATGTCTGATTTAGGGGAAAATACAGATTATTTTATTAAAACTGAATTTCTAAGAAACAGTGAATAAAACTTTAGCATTATTTGATGTTTCTCTGCAATCCAGATTTAACTGGGTTCGCGTATTTATCTGGCCCCCCAAGTCTATTTAGAGTGCTTGCTCTGTGCCAGTCCCACAATGACAGTTGGGGCTTGGGGGGCAGGGGAGTGTAGAGAGCTGGTTTAACCCTTTCTTTTCTTTTTCACCATGTAAAAGCCCATGTTTGTTTTTCAGACGTTCCCTTTATGGACAGTTAAACCAAAGTAACCGTGCTGCAGTCTTCAGACCCACATCATTTTGTAGATGGAAGAGACTGTGTTGGGAGCGACACTGTGGTCCTGCCCAGTGGGAAAAGCAGGGTGGGAACGCAAAAGTGGCAGCCCATGCTCCGTCACCATGGGGAGATGACAAGATGACTGAGCCATCATCTATAGATGCCACATTAAGTTCTTTTTTTTGGAGAAGTTTTTGCTCGACTGCACGTGTGCTTGCCAGAGAGAGACAGAGAGACAGAGTGAAAAAATCACCCCCCAGAGGGGATGGCCATGCCACAATCCCTTCTCCTCCATTCTCCTCTCGGGATCTTGGGCACGCATGTACACACACCCGGCGTGAGTTTAAGCCACTGGGTCCGGGACGCGAACCGCGGTCGACTAGGTGGGAGTCCAGCGACATAGCCATTACGCTAACTGCTGGCCCCGCTGCCACGTTAAATTCTGC
The DNA here is from genome assembly GCA_026018925.1 of Tupaia tana. NCBI lineage: Eukaryota > Metazoa > Chordata > Mammalia > Scandentia > Tupaiidae > Tupaia > Tupaia tana. Next base: position 7,130,796 of record JAKSZU010000002.1, read on the forward strand.
TTTCTGTCGCCATCGAGCTTTCCTCAGCTTCTGCCTCTCCTTTCACTTGTTGCTGTAAATTGCTGTGGGTTTGGTTTTAAAGTTCTCTTGTACGTTCATAGACGGCATGTGGAAGGGGTCGCACGAAAACAACGATGGGGCTGATCAGGACTGCCTTCTCACCTTGCCCCTCTGTTATGTTTCTTGTTTCATATAAAGCATCTGTTCAGCTGGTAATGTTTTAAAATATAGCTTAAAGGATGGACGGGTCCCACTGGACCATCCTCATCCTGGGTCTGGACAGCAGGGAGAGTATTTCCTGTGGTGGGTGGCTTCTCCTTTTCTTTCTTTCTTTTTTTTTTTTTTTTTTTTTTTTTTTACATTTTTGAACCTCCACAGAATGCAGTCGAGGGCCAAGAGCCCGGATAGTGGCTGACACAGGTGAGTGAGCTGCCTGTTGGTTTCATCCTAGTGTGGAATGTTGGGTAAGGACAGAGAGAGCGAGAGGCCTCCCATTTACTGCACAGCGAGTAAATACCACACACTTCGCGAGTCATCAGGGAGTGCTTCCAACATGCTAGGGCAAGGAGCAGGTGGTACCCGCTGTCTGACAAAGGGGGAGACAAGCGCAGAGGTTAGGTACAGGTGACTAGTAATGAGTAAACAGTACTTTTCCATACCAAGATGCTTCCAGTAGCCACTGCTTTGTTCTCTGTTAGAGACTTTTCTTCAGGTGGTTGTGCTATTAGTTGACTTGCCTACAGAAGTGAATTTAAATCTGTTATACTGTGAAAATTAAGTCTGTGAAAGAACAATACATTAATCTAGCATGTGAATGTAAATTACCAAAATAAGTGCAAAATGTAAAGCTCTTGGGAAATGTATTTCTAATAAGTCAGACTTCTAATTTTATTTGTAATGGTTACGTGTGTAGAAACTGCTGCTGATGGGAGACCTAACTCTCTATTCCTTGTTGAACGTCCGAATGGCTAGGATGTTACCAGGGGGGATTTTAGCTCTCTGGTTCATTATAGGGCGGTCGTATTTTAGTGACCATCTCCAACACCAAGGCCTGGCTTTCGGTCCCACAAAGCTCAGGAGGCGGTTTTCCCAGGAGACTACTGAGAGATGGATGACTTATCACTGCAGATGCACTGACCACCCCAGTTGGCAAGGCAGTGGTCTTCTTGCAGACAGACCCCCAAGGAAGAGGGTGCTTTGAGGAAATGGAATCCCCAGCTCGACTCTGCCGTCTCCACAGGAGGGTTCCACTCTAGCTATGTAGTGATCGTCAGTCCATTGCCCTGGACCCCCTCGCCCAGGGTCGCCTTCGTTCTGTAGATTCTCCGTGATTCTTCTGGGGCTCAGCAGCCCCTCATTTTGTCAGTACAGTTTTTCTTAAGATGGATCAGTGTATGTGTCTGATTATAGGAAGGTTCTGCTAATCTAGGAGTTGGCTTTGCTCTTGAAGATCACTTTACGGGCCAGCAGGCAGCAGGGCAGTTGGGGTGCTGGACTCCACATGGCAGACCGCAGTTTGAATCCCGGACCTGGTGGCTGGCTTGCTCTCTCTCTCTTTGGTGAGGGCATGTGCCCTGTAGCAAATTTTTAAAAAACTAATAATGATAAATAAATTTAAATAAGTAATTCTTAAAAAAAAAAAAAAAGAAAAAAAAAAAAGATCTGGGACCAGCAGTTAGCATAATGGCTATGTCACTGGACTCCCATGTAGTTGACTGCGATTCGCGTCCCGGACCCGGAGGCTTAAAGCTCACACCAGGTGCGTGTACATGTGCGTGCCCAAGATCCCAAGAGGAGAATGGAGGAGAAGGGATTGTGGCGTGGCCATCCCCCCTGGGAGGGTGATTTCTCGCTTTCTGTCTGGTGAGCACATGCGCCCTATAGCAAAAAAAAAAAAAAAAAAAAAAAAAAAAAAAAAAAAAAAAAAAAAAAAAAAAAAAAAGATCACTTTACTATCTATAGTAATAATTATTCTTTATGTATTTATAAACACTGAGAATCTACAGAAAGCTCACTGAGCTATGCCTGTTTGTAATACTAAAAAGCAAAATAAAACATTTAGAGACTGTAGTTGTTTTTTAATGATACAGAAATAGCACTTCTACATCCTGCATGTGTTGCTGCTCACAGTGAGTGGTGAAAGCTTCCCTGTTTGAACATTTGGACTTCTCAACCTTGTCATTCATGAGTCTTGCCAAACGGCTTCTGTGGGGATATCCAGGTTCGTGGTGTTTTGGACAAAGAATTGAATAAAACACACCAATAGTGAGAGGAAAAGGTAATTTATTAAGTAAAAGCGAAAGTATACCCTGAGAAGTAAGAGTGGGCCTGAGCTGCTCGGAGGCCCTGGCAGCTACATTCTGTGAGGTTTATAATTTTTTACTCCAGGTCGTCTTGGCTGATCATTGGCTGGGCCTGTTGATTGTTCTCTCCTTGGCTCTGTCAGATGTGGCTGGGCCCGCTGATTCATCTCATTGGCAATATCAAATACGGTTTAGTCAGCTACACAGCCCTTACCAGTCTCCTGCCTATGTTACCTTGGGTGGAGAATGTTCTGCCTTGATTGGGTTTTTCTTTATTTTTTTTAATTATTTAATTTTATTTATTATCGTTTTAATTTGCTGTAGGGCACATGAACTCGCCAGAGAGAAAGAGAGAGTGAAAAAACCAACCTGCCAAGTCCAAGACCCGAACCATGGTCAGCTATGTGGCAGTCCGGTGCTCAAATCACCACACCACCTACTGACCCAGGGATTCAGTTTTCTATTATTTATTTATTTAGAGAGATTTTCGCTATTGGGTGTGTATGTAGATTCTTGATAAAGAGTGCATGTGCGCTTGCCAGAGAGACAGAAAGTGAGAAATCACCCCACAAGGGGGATGGCCAAGCCGCAATACCTTCTCCTTCATTCTCCTCTCGGGATTTTGGGCATGAATGCACACGCACCTGGAGTGAGTTTCTAGCCTCTGTGTTTGGGATTCAAACTGCAGTCTACCATGTGGGAGTCCGGCAACATAACCATTATGCCACCTGCTGGTCCCAGTGATTGGGTTTCCCTATCTAGCCACATAGGCAGATACTCCAGCCTTCTTACCCACTTCCATTTGCTAACTTTCTCCTGCCTCAAGTCCATGTCAGCCAAGTGGAAAATGCCCAGTCCTGGCCGGATTCATAGGAAAAACTTGCAAATGCTTCCTCAGCCGCTGTGAGCCTGAGTGTCTGCTCACCCCACCCACCTCCAGTCCTGGCCAGCCTGAGTGAAGCACATGCAGAACTGGGCCGTGGGTGATGTGGCCTGCGCCGCAGTGCGAAGGCCCTGCCGTCTGAGTAAGCAGGGCTGTTCACTGCAGCCTCGTCTGTTCCTGCTCCCTGCTCTTCTGTCCTGTGCTCTCACTCTTCTCCCCTCTCTCTCTCTACCCCTTTTTCTCTCCTTTTTCTCCCCTTTGGCGACTGCTCCAGTTCCTCTCTCTTCTGTACAAGCAAACAATAGGAGAAGTTAACATGGCTATTGTTCTTTTATTATATTGTGAGCAGAATACAGTCCTAAAAAATGCTCCATTTTCAAGTCTGAATAGAACTTTTGGTCCCAATTCAAGCTATACTCTGTGGTATTAGTCTGTTTAAGCTAACAAAAAAGCTAACAAACTATTTGCAAATAGTTCTTTTTTATGGATGTGAAAGGAAAGAAGGCATGTTTAATCATAAAGTGATTACAGCAGTATTTTATCATACTTGGGGAAATGTACTTCTCTGAGTCCCTGTCTGACCCATTGTAACAGTGCTGGTCAGTCATGAGGGACATAAGTTAAAAGAAGTTTAAACTGGTGAAAGCTAGGAGGGAAAATCTAAGACATAATGGAAATATTCCCAAATACAATACTCTTAAAGATAATAGAGTAAAGCCCCCTACACTGGCTCTGGGTATTGTTGGTCCTGCACCTTAATTGTTCTGTACGGATCCATGCGTACATGCCTCTGGATATGTTAATGTGTTCCGTAGAGATGGTATTGTGGTGGAGACTTTGATTTTAATTTCAAGTCCATCTCTAATTGATGGAGAGCACCTCCATGGTGCAGTTTTTGTAAAATACATGAAGCACTGCTTGTGTTGACTTTTTTAATTTATTATAATTATTATTTAACTTGATCAGAGAGAGAAAGGGAAAAAATGAAAAAGCAAGCTGCCAGGTCTGGGACTCAAACCACGATCAGCCATGGGAGAGTCCAACACTTTAACCACCATGCCACCTGCCAGCTCTTTGTGTTGGCTGTTGATTCATGGGCACGTTAGTCTTTGACCCAGAACATGTAAATGAACCCTGCAAGGAGATTATTAGAGAACTGGGACAGTTGTCTTAGTGGAATCAAAGGTCAACCATTACCTCCCCGTGAGAATTCCCGTTTAAACTGGACTTGCTAATTTCTGAGAGCAGGTCATACAGCAGGGAGAATCCGAAGCGTTCAGTGCATGAGGGTGCTAATCTCAGGGTGAACTAGGGCCTGCCACTGTCTAGAAGTCAACGCTTCAAGTGTAAATATCGTTGAAGTGTAACATAAATACAGGGATGTGCACAGATTTAAGTGTACCGCTTGATACATTTTCTCAAAATCAATTCAATTGCATAATCAGTACTCAGTTTAAAAATACCACCAGAGGGCCAGCTCCATGGCTCAGTGATCAAGACAGCCTCATCCCACGTGGTTGATCACAGTTTAAATCCTGATCGTGGTGTCCTGAAAAGCATGCTAGGTACGTATATATGTGTGCCTAGTGACCGAGAAGAAGGAATGGCCACAACAACAAAAGCGTGACCAGGGGACCAGCAGATGGTAGTATTGTTACATCACTAGACTCCCACATAATGGACCACAGTTCAAGTCCCAGACCTGGCAGCTTGAAACTCACGCTGGGTGCATGTGCATGCATACCCAAAATCCCTAGAAGAAAGTGAAGTAAAAGGGATTGTGGTGTGGCCATCCCCCCTGAGGGGTGAGTGCTCACATTCTGTCTCTGTCTCTCTTTTGAGCACAGGCACCCTACAGCAAAAAAAAAAAAAAAAAAAAGAGAGAAAAAAAAATTCTCTCATTGAAAAAAAAAAAAAAAGGTGTGACCAGAACCCTAGGAAAACCCCTTAAGCCCATTGAATCTTATCCAAACAGCTACAGCCCTCTCTGTGCTGAGGAAGAATTAACGGTATTTCACATCACCAGTTGTCACTGATGTGAAGCCATTGTTTACTTAGTCTGGCTGCTGGACATGGTCATATTTCTGCACTTTGAAGTGTTAAAAACTTAGTGTGGTTAAAGTAAAACTCACTCAAGGAGTTTCGTCAACATCAGTTTATATTATTTGACTTAGCTATTAAAAGAAGTTTTAAAAGTGATGGATGTCTCAGAAAAGAGTATTCTCGCCTTTGTAATAAAAATTAATTATTGGAGAACGCCTTTTAGAATTACAGAAAAGAAGTTATAGTTTTGTTCTTTTCAATTTTATTTTTGTTATGTTTATAATTATTAGTTCCCATAGACTGTATAATCTCACAATTTTAAATTGTCGCCCAATAATTAAATATAAAACTTCATCTTCCATTACTACCCACATATCTCAATGAAGGAAGTCTTCATTTCAGTGACGTTTTTAAGCCGAAGCCCCGTCTCGCTTCCAGGGTGGTATGATGGCCTCTGGCAGTAGCTTATATCTGAGTTCAAAGAGTACCTCGTCCTTAGCTCCTTTACTTAGGGTGCCTGTGGTGGTGCTGACTCTGCCCCGGCGGAAGATGAAGGGGCGACTGCAGTGCGGGAGGTTCCCACGCTCTGTTGAGGCAAAACTAAGAATGTTTTTGCTGGAAGAGGAAGAAGATACCCTTGAATTATTAAATAACTTTCATTCTAGAAAACAGTCAACCTCCTAGAAAGTGTCGCTGGAGTACAGTTCCCCCCGTGGCTCTTTCCTTGTCTGTCCCTTCGCTTTGTAAGTAGGAGCAGTGGCAGGAAGGGGAAGCACGTGGACAGCCGTGTGTCTCTGAGTCCCGGGAAGTGTTCTGCGGAGTGCGACAGGCCATTCCAGAGTCGTGTGCATGGCAGGGTCCGCGATGGCTACTGCACGCGTGTAACCTGTATGCTCCGTGTAGGGTCACCATCCTGCCTGTGGACTGTCACTGACAAAAACATCTGCTGTGGAGTGTGACGTTCAGAGTAGGAGACTTCGAAACCTAGAAAGTGAGCTCTGAAGTCTGAGGGCTCTACGGGAGCCTTGTCCAGCCACTCCCATTCTCAGTCTGCTCCTTAAAATGCATCAAATGCAGTAGGTTGTCCCTGCGTATCGGGATGGCTGTCAGAATTAAGTGACATTCCAAAATGGTTTGGATGAAAAGACGTTATAACAAAACAATAACAGCTATCGTTTATGCATTCTCCCAGTTAGCCAACCAGTACGCCAAGTACTTTCTTTCCTCTCATCATAAACAAAGACATCAATCAACTCTTGCCCGTTTATCAGTAGAGGAGTCTAGGTGTCAGGGAGCTCACCACCACGTGTTCGGCTGACCGGCTCCTAGTCAGCAGACGTGCGAAGGTAACCAGGTTCAGACCACAGAGCCTGAGCACGAGGCCGAGCTCTGCAACTTCCTTACCCGGTAAAGACGGGTCTCCTGCTCGTGCCAAGCCGGACTGGAAATTGGCCAGGTTCACTCTGCTGAGGCTCAGTCCCGCTGGCCCCCACTCCTGAGAAGGGGCTGCTGTTTTCTCCCACAGGAGAGCTGTGGTTCTGGGGCCATCTCTGCCCAGAGGGTCGTCTTCTGCGTCTCCCCAAGGAGAGAAGCCTCTTGCCCTCCTGGGGTGGAGTTTAGGTGCCATTTAGCTTGGCAGTAAGAGATGAGACGCAGCTAGTGTTCCTTGCCAGGTCCGCCCTGCACTGGGCCTTTCTTGCGGTATTTCCTACACGTCCCCGTTAGCTGCTCGTTCGTTCATCAGGAAGTACGGGAAGACGTGCCCCTGTGTTCTGCAGCACTCCTGTCTCCGTCGTTTGTGTCCTCTGCCGTTTTCTCACTGTCCTTCCTTATTCCCCGCTCTCTGCCTGTCTCCGCGTTCTACTAGATGTAATTAAGGGGGCTGCATGTGGCTGGCTTTTCTGGAGATGCACTTAATTCCGCGTTGGACTGTTGTTGGAATTTAAATTCGGTTTGTGCCATCCTTCATATGTTTAAGATCTAAAACAATTATAGGTACTTCAGAAGTCAGAACACTATAAAATAAACAGTTTATCATATCACATGGCACCAGGGATCCTTCGTAGGTTGAGAACTGTGCTGGATCACAGATGGTGTGCTTCGTGGGATAGGATTTCACAGCACAGGCTTCTTCACAGTTTGGTTGTCTTACATTTCACTCTTATGAATCCTGCGGGGAGTCAGCAGACAGAATGAAAAAATCTGATGCCTTATCAATTTAACCAAAATTATTAGCACTTACTATAAAATACGTTTAACTTACTGCTTTTTGGATTGACTCTCAATTTAATTACACATTCCTTTGTTGTATTAGAGGTGGGCGTTCTGCCCAGATCAGGTAGGCACGTGAAGAAAACGTGGATATTCCGTGTGTGGCCGTGTGAGTTGGTTGTCCTGGGTGTGTCTGTTTCTGGTCTTCTGCCTTATGATCTCGCACATGACAGCTGGTAAACTCATCCGCAAGGAGACAGAGAAATGTTCTGCAAGTCTGAGAAACTGGAGAGCTAGAGAAAACACTGCGGGAGACACCCCAGAGGTTAGAAGTTAGAAGGAAAAGATCCATTTTAAATCACCAAAGGATCTTTAAAATCATGTTCTGCTATTGTACATGCTGTGCCATCTCCACTGCATAGTTTTGCATTTTGTGCTTTTATCACTTACAAAGTCCTGCCCTTATTTACTAAATGAATTAAGATTTGTTGGTGGTTGTGTGCCTAGAAGCATTGTGTGCAGTAGTCACTGTTAGAAAATGCATTTAACTAGAGATGTTCTTGCTCGCTCTCTCTCTCACACACACAGACACACACCAGACACTGACACTGACACACACACACACACACAGACACACACACATCTTCTGCCCTCTGCACTCTTGGAGGAAGCTGTCTGTGTCTGTGCTGATGCTGATAAAGAATACACTTAGAAAAGTGCATCCTAACACGTAGTCTGTGTTCGTAGACCCTGTGCCTCATTTTGATACAGGTAAATTAGCCTTTCTGGATCTCAGTTCCATATTTTAAAAACCCAGAATATAAGTAAATGTTCCCTGTTGCCTTGTTTTAGTTCTGTAAATTCTGTACAGTTCCTGACAGCCAGTGTTTCTCTTCGAAGGGGTCGAAATTTAGCCCCACCCAGTTTCATATTTATTCTCCACCATGTTTTAATCTGAACTAGCAGGTGATGCTGTTGGTTATTTTTGGTATGTCAGTGTGGACCTTCTGAACATTGTGTTAACTCTAGAAATGGTTGAAGTCGACTTTGGTTAATATTAGTGTAGTTTAGCTAACAATGTCCGAATGTAGCTCAGTTGTTTGTTTGTTCGTTTACATACTATTCGTGTCCTGATACGGGAACCTTGTTTTTGTAATTCATTATTGTCAAAATATTCAGTAGCAAGTCCTGAGGACTGTGGCCTATCATTGTCAGCCATGGGCCACCTGGTTATAAAGCTACTAATCAAATAAAATTCAATGACGTCTGCAGCCTCTTGCAGATTTAACACTACTAATTTTTGTCATAGTCTACACTTAATGCAGGCACTTGGCTGCTCAAAAATGTTCTTCAACAAAACTCACTTTTCCCCACCAATGTAAAGTGAGGACTTCTTGAACATTTAGCGCCCCCCCCCCCCATTTGCAGCATTTATTCACATTCTTTGTACTGTAATGAGACGTTATTCAGGGGTCAGTCCCTTTTGAATGCTGAGAACGCAGACCAGTGTCTAAAACACACATGGAGAATTTTCTCAGTGAAGAATTAAACATCGGTTTGACACTAGTACTCCTGAGCGGCAGGAATGAGAGGCTGTAGGTCAGTGAGGAGTTGCTCTGCAGACACACCTTCCTGCGACCACGGCATGCTGCATAGCCCAGCTCCCCAGACCAACGAAGAACCACCCCAAACGCGCTCCCGCATCCTCGCCTAGGAGAACAACATTTGTCCCTTGGAAACTTTAATTGTTCTCTTAAGGGGGCTGATGTAATTTACAGTTGCACAAATTATAAAACCAAAAATCATCTGGGAAATAGATGCTTTTTTGCAAGTTGCTTTTTTGATAGAGTGGCAAATACGTCAATTGGCATTTTAGTTTTTCATCTACAAGCATTAAGCTTTGTGATAGGATGTTTTACAGTACTTCAGAAAAAAAGACTGGAAGGAATTAGGGCAGAGTTAGAATGTGGCTAGATCTGAATAGTGACCCGACTGGTTTTTCTTTTTTGAATTTCATTTTCTAATGTGTTTCTCTTCCTTGTTTTATTTTAGGTGAGGGATTGAGGGGAATGCACATACAGAGCTGGGAGGGGAGGAAGACAGGGAGGAGGAGAAGGTATTTTTGACAGGATCTCGCCAAGTCACCCTCCTTACTGCCCCAGCCTCCCAGTTGGACAAGAATAATAATGAGCTATGACACTTTGGATTTTTTTTTTTTTAAGTTAAGTAGGTAACACCATGAAATACATTTAAGTGTATTTTAGTGTTGAGGTAGCAGTACATGAAATCAAGTCTATCAGATCTATTCTTCCCTCAAAAAAAATGTGTAATGGAAGTATTTAAAGTTTTGCTATTCTCTGCTCTTCTTAAACTATAAGACCATAAATGAAGAATTGATATTAGCATCTTAGTTTTTAAACGAAACACAATACTTCTTCTGTCCCATTCAGAGGCACTGATAAGAACTCAAAGATGTAGATTTATCTTAGTACCCATCTTTAGACTCATTTATGCAGCCTTTTTGTTTTTCTTTCCTTAGGTTTTTGCCATAGGGTGCATGTGCTCACCAGAGACAGAGAGACAGACACAGAGAGAGGGAAACTGAGAAATCGCCCCCCAACCCCAAGGGATGGCCATGTCGCAATTCCTTCTCCTCCACTCTCCTTTCAGGATTTTGGGCACACACACACATGCCTGGTGTAATTCCAAAGCTGCCAGGTCCAGCCCTTGAACCACCGTCGGCCATGAGGGAGTCCAAGCCCTTGACTGCTATACCATCTGCTGGCCTGAATACAGCCTATTTTTCAATTGCTAAAAATAAATAATCCTTCCTATTGCTGATATACCTCCTTTCTTGTTAATACTCAAAAGCCGTCAATAAAACGAAGCTAACACCTAGGTACCTCTTCGTAGCTGCAGTGATGGTCCATGGTGTGCTGCACATGCCAGCCCCATCCAGGGGCTCGACTTCATTTCCTGGCAGGGCATAATGTTGCTGCCCAGAATCGTGTTGAGAAAGTGGAACATCTCTTTGGTCACTGCTTGGGGTGAACCGTCAGCCAGGAGTTAGGGTATTCCAGTTCTGGGGCATGCAGCACTGTCTGTCCTTCATGTCTTTATTTGCTAGCTTGCTTATTTGCTTACTTTTCAAGTATTTTTCTTTGATAGATGAAGAATCATTGTATTTATGAGTATGTGAATTTTCGAGGAGGAACTCTTACACTTAAATGAACCTGTACGAGGCCCATAGAAAAGCAAGTGCCTGCAGCGCTAATAATGAGAACTGACAAGGCAGCCCTGCTGGGTTTATTTATGACCTTCTGCCTTTGTTAGCTCTTGTGAGAAATTCCTTTCTAGCCGTAACAATATTGTTGGAGCTTGGCACTGTACAGAGAAATCCTACCGAGCCCTGAGGCCCACAAGCTGGCACTCGTTCAGCGCATAACAGATTGCTATGCTTGTTGTAGTTTCACATTTTCCCTTTACTCCTCCTCTATTTAATTCATAAGTAGTTCTCACCCATCCTTATATACATGTTTTTATAGACGGTATTGCTTTTATTCTGAGCCAAAATCTGTTTTATTCTTAGTACAATGTCTTATACACTTAGCCGTGGTGTAAAAAAATCAGAAGAGGACAGGGTTCGCCGAGAGGGAGGAGAGGCAGGTGTGTCCCTCCCAGGGACAGAGCAGGCCATGTCCTGAGACAGTCTACAGAGTGAAGCACAGTGACAGCATTCTGAATCCAGCTCATGAGGTTACATGTCCTACAAGCAAAAAATGAGCTCAGTACAACAAATTTACCACAGCTTATAATTTTATAATACTCCGGTTATTATTTCAACTCCATTTCAGTACTTTGAGGCTCTTTATCTTGTTTGCATTCTTCTGTAATGTCCAAATGAAACAGCAACTTTTGATTTTTGTTTGTTTGTTTATTTTTTAGTTTTTGCAGTCGGGTGCATGTGCTCGCCAGAGAGAGACAGACAGAGATTGGACTAGAGAGAGACAGACGGGTGAGAGAGAGTGAGAAATCACTGCCCGGGAGGAAGGCCATGCAGCATTCTCTTCTGTTTCACATCAAGTCAGGATTAGGGGCACACACACGCACATGCAACCTGGCATGTTTTTCAAACCAATGGGTATGGGACCCTTAACTGCACAGTCAACCATGTGGGATCCAGGACCTTAACGTCTGTGCCACCTGCGGGCCCAGTTTTTGAATTTTTAAAAGCACCAGTTCACAAAGAGAGTTGTCTTTAACATGGAGATTTTTCTTTGGCTGTTAAAGAACACTGATAACATTAAACGTGTCCCTCTCCGAAGACCATCGACGGGTGTTTCTTATGGAGTTACTCAGAGCATAGGCGCTAACGATCCTGAAGCAGAAGCATCAGTTATGTCCTGGTTCCATACGGTCACCAGTGGTGACAAGAGCAGCAGTTTGCACTGCTTCTGTTTGAGGTGGTGATGGCCATGTGACTTCTGCTTCTGAGAACCATGAAGTCGAAGATGCCATTTCTGTGAGGATCCACCCCGTGCCATTCCTTTCCTGCAAATGACCCTCTGCATTTGTGTGCTCATCTTTGAGGGAAAGCTGAGCTGTGGGTTGGGATCTGGAATGTCCGAGGCCGGCCTGTTAAAACCGACACGTGTTCACCTTTGCTTTTTTTCCTACTTTCCTAAAATCCGATTTTTAATAAAAGTTCTTCTCAGCTATCTTATTCAAGGATGTACAGACAGACTTGTTGGGGACCACAAAGAAAACTTTATTAAAAATCGTAGCCTAGAAAATGAGCACATGATGCATAGGAACTTGGACAATTTTTAGTCCTCTTTGTCATTCCAATGCCATGTCCTTTTGCCTTGTTGTAACATCTTTTCTGAAAATACTAATATGATTTAATTCTCCAGCTATTCAGCTGTTTTCCATCCTTCCCATGGGCTTAAAAAAAAGTTCATCTGTTAGTCTTAGCGTAGGTGTAAATTAATATTTCTTTCATTAAGCGGTGCTATAGTTACGTGTTAAAATCTCCAGGGTCTCCTTTTGTTTTATTTGTTTTACAAAAAAAGCTTCAACATTTACTAAATTGACGATTTCTCAAGTACTAAAAAGAAAGTAAAAATTCTCCCAAATCTGATTACACAAAATAACTACTGTTACATTTAATTGAGCATCAGCCTTTAACTATTAAGGTGTTTAAAAAAAAAAAAGTATGTGCACACACATATATCTTTATATGTATACATAAATATGTATATTCTTAACTTTTTCATTTAATATTAGTTAGATCATGTTTATTTTATTTTTAAAAATAATTACTTATTTAATTTTCCTTTCTTCCAGTTTGCTATAGGACACATGCACTCATGAGAGAGGGAGAGAAAGTGAGAAACCAAACTGCATGATCCAGGACTCAAACCACTGTTGGCCATGTGGGAGTCCAGCACCTCAACCACCACACTACCTGCTGGTCCCAGATTTTGTTTATTTTCTGCTGCTACTTTATTTCCACTCAGTCTTTTCAATTAAAAGATCATGTTTTTAATATTAATTTTTAATAATTTTAATATTTTAAGTAGCTCATTTCTAAATTGAGATGTAGGTGGTTTCTGATTTTTGCTACTACAATATTCAGGTTTCTCGATATTCCCTGTTGTGAATTTTTCTGCATGCCATTGATACCATAGAACAGAAATCAAAACCATGATGGCTAATCTGTGTTACAGAGATTCCTTATTTACTCATTTCTCTCAGTCCCTTTGAGAAAGAGGTCCATTTTACAGATGAAAGAGCTGAGGCTTAGGGATGTTCGTCCCTTGCCCAGTGTCACCCCACTAGGAAGCGATGTAGCACAGTGATTTGAACCAGGGCTACACAGGCTGGCTGGTCACCGTTTCCAGTCAGTTCCTCCGTGGCATGCAGTGTTTGTACATTTTTACAAAGTGCCGAAAGCCATTTGCTTAATATAATATTGATTGTTAACTCTTTGCCTAACTCATAATTATCTGATAAGTACTAATAGTTAAAGAATGGAAGGATACATTCATGCCACTTCTGTTTACTCATACCATCTTCTAAGTCAGGTATTCTTCTAGAAGTTATTTATAAAATCTTTATCTGGTATGCAACATGTATTTTACATTCTATTCTAGACTGTATTAAAAAAAAAACTGTGTATCTGAATTATGTATATGTATACTTTATATGTGTGTGTGTGTGTGTGTGTGTGTATAGCAACTGTTTATCCAGCACTTATTGCATGTCTAATATTTAGTATTTCTAATTTTTTTAAGAGATTTTTGCTATGGGGTACATGTCTTCACCAGAGAGACAGAGAAACACAGAGAGGCAGAAAGCAAAAAACCACACCCGGGAGGATGGCCACACTGCAATCCCTTCTCCTCTATTATCCCCTCCAGATTTAGAGCACGCATGCACACGCACCAGGCGTGAGTTTTAAGCTGTTGGGTCTGGTACTCAAACCATGGTCAATTATGTGGGAGTCCAGCAACATAAGTATTACGCCATCATTTGGTCCTTCGTAATTATATTGAATCCTCGCCATGGTGTAAGTATTTTTCTTCCCAGTTTGTAGATGGTGAAACTGAGGCCTACCATCAGGTGATAATGGTCATTTTAGATTGCTTGTAGGAGTTCTCCGCCGTGTTATTGTTAAAAAGCCTGAACTGCAGCCGGTATTTAATGGGCGCTTGTTCTGGTGTCAGACATCTTACCTGTGCTGCGTGATCTGCAGCAACTCCTTGACTCTCCAGCAACACTGTGTGGCCATTCTTAATCTCCCCGCACTGAATCAACCAGCGGAGGCTTTGGGACCCAGGCCTCTGAGTGACTGGGCGAGGAGCTGGGGTTGGGGCGCCTGTCTGGATCCAGGGATCAGGTTCTTTTGTAACCACCCCCATGGCACTACATAAAGAATTCTGCTGGAAATGACACAGATGTGAAGGGAAAACTAACTCTGAGAAGCAGGTTTCCCTAGAGAAGGAGGGATTTGAAAGAGACTTCAGGTCACCTTCCAGGGATCTGCAGACTGGTGACTGGAGTTCAAGTACAGTTGTACTATAATATGCCTGATTTTCTGGGATAAAGAGAGGTTAAAAAGTGTGATTGACATCCCCTGGTCTCTTCCGTGTTCAAAGGTAGTAGAGGGCAAATGAAGTGTGAATCTACCCTTGTGCCTTTAGGAACCCCATGTCTCCGTCTGTTTTTCTGTCTTTGCGACTCCTTATGGTGAAGTGAAGCAATGGTCAAAGGAAACTCCATCCTCCAGGGCTGGGGACCTGCCCTGAGTGACAGGCCCGCGTTTTAAGCCCAGTGCCATCAGGGTGCTGAGCGGTGCCTGAGCCACTCTCTGAGAGCTCCCATTGGCCTGAGATGCTCTGGACTTCACCTGATTCAGGCCCCTGCTGATATTATTATTTTTTCATTATCATCATTGTTGTTATTGGAAGTTTCCATCTGAAAGGCCGACTCCGTTAATGACCGCCTCCTTTGGAGAAGTAGTTTTTGAAATAACATGTTATAAAATGGCTCTATGCTCTTAGGGAAAATTATGATGTAAAATTACACTTGAGTGCTAGCACTTGAGGTGTTAAGTGACCAGCTGCCCCGTACAGAACTAAAAACAACTCATTTGGGAAACTTCTTATCTAAGGGAGTCGATGAATCATAACAGAAAATAAGAAAAATGAATGTTTTTAAGCTTGACTTCTGGAGTACTTATTGCATGTGTTGAATTTCATTTTAAAATATAAAAATAGTCTTCATAAAACACTTCCATCTGTAATCTAGTAAAGCTAACGTGAAAATTTCTAAATCTCTTTTTTTTTCTACAGAACATTTAGAACTCTTAAAAAAATATTTCTGTGAGGGACCAGCGGTTAGCGTCATTACTATGTCGCTGGACTCCCACGTAGTCGACCATGGTTCGAGTCCCGGACCCGGTGGCTTAAACTCACGCCGGGCACGTGTGCGTGCGTGCGTGCCCAAGATCCCGAGAGGAGAATGGAGGAGAAGGGATTGTGGCGTGGCCATCCCCCCTAGGGGTGATTTCTCGCTTTCTGTTTCTCTGTCTCTGTCTGTCTGTCTGGTGAGCGCACGCGCCCTATAGCAAAAACCTCTCAAAAAAAAAAAAGTATTTCTGTGAAAGCAAAAGTTTCCAGCTTTTTGTTACATTGAAGCCATCAGACTGTCATTTTCTGCTTTTTCTGCAGTTAATGTTAACCTTCAAATCTCCAAATGTTGAGGACGAGTCACTTTTATTTATGGGGTTTTTTTTTTTTGGCATTATTGCAGGGGGAGTTAGGCATTTAAAAAATAAATTAGGATTTGAATTGATACAGTTTCAGTTTTTATTTCTTTGTTACTGTATTTTCCAGTTTCCTTTAGAACAAGAGTTATTTGAATCCTGTGTCATTAATTTCTGTATCCTAAGATGTCATCTTAACATTTCAAACTGATTTACTTTACAGTTACCGTATTATTTGTTGTAATGGCCCATTGGCAAAATAAGCATTGCATCTCCATGCCGCAGTCTGATGAGAGATGGTCTTGTCCACGGCTCTTCCTGCCACCATGCATTGCACTCTTCATGGGAATTCTCAAGTACTGAGCCGTCCTGGGCGTGTAACCCTCACCCCGCAGTTAGCCACTTTCCAGCCACTTGCCCTGAGGATGCCCATTTCCCGGCCCCTGGTGGAAATGCTGTGGGCGGAGCAGCGGGGCCTTCCTTGTCCTGCTCATTCAGGAGCATGTGAGTGACTGACCCAGCGAGGTCACCTTGGGAATGAAGAAAACTGCTCTTTCTGGCAGAATTTCTCTCTTCTGGCCACCACTAGCTCTTGCTCAGCTTGGTTCAGAAAGGGCCTGCAGACGCTTCCCAGTATGCAGCGGGACTAGAAAGGCAGGGCCGGGGAGGACGCGTCTCCCTCCCTCTTCTACATCTTTGGCCACTCCCTGTGGACATCACTGCCTTCTTGGGGGATCCCCCACTATACACAGCCTGTCCAGCAGCCTCTGCCTTAGGGGTAACCATGGTGATTACTCACACTCACTGCTATCTTACTGCACCGATGTCTCACGTATTCCTCGGGACAGCACTTTGGGACATTTCATAGGTGAGGAAAGTGAAGTTCCGCTGATCAGGGGCACGGGGGTCAAGTGTAAGCAGTCTTACTGCAGAGGGTGCCTGCAGCAAGGCCCGTGGTTTGCGCAGCTCTGGTGTGGAGTCCTGTCCGAGGGCACTGTGAGCTGCATGTAGAGGAAGGAGCCCTGCAGCTACCTGTGGTGCTAGAGATGGCAGGGAAGACCCGGCCAAGGTACCAATGACGACCCTTGCAGATATGTGGGGCTTCGTTGCTTGAGCAGTGCAAAGGGCACCTCAGCTCAGACCAGAGGGGTCAGGTACCAGATGTCACGGTGACATATCAGCAGTGGTGGAGACAGTGAGGACTGTGAGATGCTCTACTTTCTGTACGTGCTCTTCCTATTTCCCCCTTCTAGACCCAACAGCTTGAAAATCATACTGGGTATGTGCGCATGCATGCCAAAAATCCCTAGAGGAGAATAGAGAAGGGATTGTGGCACGGCCGTCCCTCCTGGGCAGTGATTTCTCACTTTCCCTCTCTGTCCCTCTCTTCCTCCAGTGAGCCAATGTGCCCTATGGCAAAAACCTTAAAAAAAAGATCCCACCACCACCAAGAACCCACTAGGGTGTGACACTTCCGTGGTGTTCACAGACCTCCATAATCCCAGTTTCAGGGTGAGAAAACACCAAACACTGCAAATCAAAAGACATTTCAAGTGCTCTTCAAGCATGCCCAGGTCGAGATAAACAAGGCAAGGCTGAGAAACTGTTTCGGTGTAAGACCAGGTGAGACCAAGGAGACACAGCAATCAGTGCGACTGGTATCCTGAGTTGGTACCTGGAACAGAAAAAGTGCTATTAGTGGAAAACCTGGTAGAGTTGGAAGTCTGTAACTTAGTTACTTCAAGGGGTTTTCAGAAAGTTCATGGAACTTACATATTATGAACAAACTATTCATGAATTTCTCATTTGCACCAAAATAAACTCATGCTTTTGTTCCATTTTCCATGGACTCTGCCAAGTCTCCTCATGGTGCGCCGTGTCCACCTCATAGTGTGACAGAGGAGCCGGGGCTGAGCAAAATGTGCGACGTCAGGGAAACTGGGCGGAGGTTCCGTGGGAGCTCGAGAACTGGCCTTGCCACTTGCATTTACTCTGAAGTCATTAAAAATGAAAAACTTGGGGACCAGCAGATGGCATGGTGGTTAAGGCACTGGGTCCACATAACGAGCTCCGCAGTTCGAGTCCAGGACCCAGCAGCTTGTGAATCACTCTGGGTACATGTGCGCGCATGCCCAAAATCCTAAGAGAAAAAATGGAGTAGAGGGATTGAGGCGTGGCCATGCCTGCTGGGGGATGATTTTTACTTTCCTCTTCATTCTCATTCTCATTCTCTCTCTCTCTCTCTCTCTCTCGCTCTCTCTCTCTCTCTCTCTGTCTCCTTCTAGCAAACTTGCATACCTTTTGGGAAAAACTAAAGTAAAAAAAATTTAAAGTTTTAAACAGATTCAGTGAAGTAGAAATATGTTCACATGGCTTATGAGAATGGGAAAAATATTAAATAGTCAATATTTAATATTGTTCCACAGATAGAACTTCCCTTTGGGACCAGTAGTTCGCATAATGGCTATGTCGCTGGACTCCTATGTAGTTGACTGTGGTTCGAGTCCCGGACCCAGCGGCTTAAACTCACGCCAGGTATGTGTGCGTGCGTGCCCAGGATCCCGAGAGGAGAATGAAGGAGAAGGGATTGCAACATGGCCATACCCCCTGGGTGGTAATTTCTTGCTTTCTGTCTCTCTGTTTCTATCTTTATGGCAAGCGCACACACACCCTATAGCAAAAAAACCTCTCCAAAAAAAAAAACACTTCCCTTTAGTCCACAGAGACTCTACAATTTGTGAGTCATGTGCTTTTTCTTTCATTAGTTTTTTAAATTGCTAATTTATTTGCATTTCCTATATGTCTTACTATTTGGAAGCATTTCATTTCTTTAGCTACAAAAAAAAAAAAAGTCTCCTCAGAGTTCATCCCTCTTGTTTTTAAGTTTTATTTTCAGATTTTCTATGTGTTGAGCATTGTACTTTTCAAGTGAGCAGTGGAGTTCCTTTTATTGTGAGAGATGCAGAAGGGGGGTTTATGGCCTTTCTGTCTAGATATTTATCGTCGTATGCTTTCAGTGATCAAACCCAGACTGGTGGACAGAGCCTAAATCTTACACATTCACAGATCTTGTTAGTTTGTCAATTTGCTTTCAAAGCACATGGGTCATTAATATTCATAGGTTTGTACCTGGCCCAGGTACTTGTACAGCACTATCCCCCAAGTCCTTATCCTCCCTCGCAGTGTCTTAGGTGATTTCCACCCTGCACACCAAATGCCTCAGGAGTCCTCACTGGTGATTTGGGAGTAGAATATGTAATTAAGAGGATATCATCTAGTGAAGGCATATGTCCATAATCAGCTCATAGGTGCTGTGGTGCTATTTTAAGTTAGGGTCCCCATCTTTCAGCTCCTTTCATCAATCGGTTCTTACATTAAGCTGAAATGGGTAGGATGATTATGTGGACTCATGAAATGATCACAGACTTGAAAGCATACTGCTGTGTAACCTGGACTAGAGTTTTGGATTTAATTAGGTAATGCTAAAAATATATAGTTTTTTGAACATATCACAAATGTATTCTTTTTTTTTTTTTTTTAGATAGAGTTTTGCTATAGGACGCGTATGCTAGCCAGGGAGACAGAAAGCAAGAAATCACTCACCGGGGGGGATGGCCATGCTGTAATCCCTTCTCCATTCCATTGAGATCTTGGGCATGTGTGTACATGTTCCTAGCGTGATTTTCAGACCTCTGGGTATGGGACTCAAACCACAGTCAGTCATGTGGAAGTCCACCAACACGACCATTACACTATTTGCTCTTTCCATTACAAATGTTTTCTTTTTTAAAAGTTATTTATTTAATTTTATTTATCATTATTACTACTGTTTTTTAATTTGACCAGAGAGAGGCAGAGAGAGTGGGAGGGTGAGAAAGCAAGCTGCCAGGTCCAAGACTCAAGCCATGGTTACCCATGTGGGAGTCCAGCACCTTAAACACCATGCCATCTTCTAACCCCACCAATGTCTGCTTAAATCTGAAATCTTAATTATGTATAAAGTGTTCCTTTGGTGTTTTCAGGACTGATTTACACCCTGTCTTAAGGTCAGGAAGAGTAAAATCAGATAAAAAAATATTTTACCTGGTAGTAGCCATGGGCTGTAGCTAACAAGATGCTCTTTCACCCCTCACACCCAGGAGGCACTTGGACGGTGGTAGTGGCTGTTGCTTAAACTATCCTTATCATTGTGGTCATTACTACTAGCATTTAGGAGGCTGGTTCTGGAAGTCTAACCAAGAAGTGTCATGTTACTTCCAGACTACGGTGAATCCCAGATTCCAAAACAAACATTTTTTTCTTACCAAATTATACTTAAGTTCAAGACTACCCACAAGTATGTTAAAAGGTCTGTCTTCTAGTGTATATAACTACTTAAGACTATGATTACTATCGGGGTAGAAAAGACTCTTTCAGGCGGAATTCAAAACTAAGAATATGGGGGCCAGCAGGTGGCATGGAGGCTAAAGTGGCTGGATCCCATATGGTCAAATGGCAATTCTGTCCTGACCTTGGGGCTTGGAAAACACACCGGACACATGACTATGCATGCCCAAAATTCTTGCAGGAGAAGGGATTTATGTGTGGCTATCCCTGCCCCCCCACCAAGGGGTGATTTCTTACTTTCCCTCTCTCACTGTCTCTCTGTGTGTCCCTTTCTCTGTCTCCCTCCACTGAACATTCGTGCCCTTATAGCAAAAAAGCAAAAATCAGCTGATGTATATTTTATACTTATATTGCTTACCATTTCTAAAGCTAGAATGGTGGCACATTTCAGATCAGGAGTTTTCACTCAAGGACTTCTGAGAACAGCTTTTATTTTAAGTGCTGATTTTTTAAAAAGTAGATATAATATCATAATATTATTTATAATAGTATGCTGAACTCTGGATTCTATTTTGTAACATGTTAGGTTAGCTGATTATATTGTAAATGTCGTCTTAAAATGGGTTACCTATAAGGCGATCTTGGCTTGAGAAGTAGTGCCAGTGAACCAGCTAACAGTCATTCCCGAAAAGTGGCTGTTGGCTGCCTCTCTGAAAATGAATTTTTGACTCATTAATTTCTTTTGTTATCCCTGTCTTTGAATATGATTTTGTTATTTTTGGAGTTTGTGATCCTTTTAAAATTGGCATCGAACTCTTTTTCTCAGTTGACCTCAGGCATCATGAGGCTGCACGTTTGGATAGATTATCTTATACAATGGAGAGATACATATTGATTTGGACATGTTTGAGTAAAAAGTTAAGACCCATCAGTAACTTGGAAAAGAGCTTGCCTTTCTAAAACCTAAAGTGTTGTTCTTGGGAGGAGGTTCTTCATGGATCCTGTCTTTCTGGTGCCTGTGCGTATGTTTCACTTCGACGGGAAGTCAGTCTGAGCGTTTAACTCAGGGACTTCGGGAGGTGTCTTGACGTACTCGGTTACATAGGGGTGTTTCTGAGAAGCCTGCAAACGCCAAGGAAATTCCTTTTATGGATACGTGTCAGTCAAATTATTGGCACAATTCTAATATCAATCTCAGCGTGTGTTTGTGTCACATAAACAAAACACTAGTTCCAAAATAAAGCTGAAAGTTATGGAGTGATTTTGCAGTGTGTTTCTAAAGAACTACGAGTCTAATGAGGCTGGGTACTTGACCTCTGGGATGGTAATTGGAAGCAGAGAGCTGAGAATTCGTTGGTAAAATTTAATAGCTAGGTCAGTAGTCTTCAGTAGAGCACTTGTGGTAAATATTTACAAATATGTGCACTTGCTGAGTTATTGGACGTATCTGCAGCTGTATTTTATCGCAGAGCTCATAAATTCAGTGACATTTAGCAGTGGGTAATCACACTCACCCTCCTCGCAGCGCCACACCCGGCACAAGGAGTCACTGTCCCTATGAAGGTCAGGATCTAGTCGAAGAGGGAAGAAGGAAAAAAAATACATGTTCGTATAGCAGACTTAGTATTCTAAAAAGGAAAAGAAGCACTATTACTTCTTTTGAAGATGACTAAGGGGCTCTTTTTTTTTTTTTTGAAGACCATTGAACCGGCATTTTAACCTAAGCTTTAAACCCTTGGGAAGTCACAGTGAGAAATCATTACCTGTATCCTATTAAAATCCTTAAACAAGAGACCTGGACTAGTCTCACTGATTGAAATATCTTCTCCACTTCCAATTCAGTTTTGTGCTCCCTGCTCTCCCCGGCGCCGCTGAGCGAGACCTGCAGCCCACGCTGTGCTCCGCGGCCTCGTCACTGGCTGTTGGAGAACCACAGCTTAGGGTATTTTGAGGTTCATTTGCTTTTTAAAAAACCCACTTACTTAATTAAGCAGGGAGTAAAGTTTTCTAGCTTATTCCCAGCTCTTCAAGACAGTGAGCAGTCACCAGTGTTGACTGGCTCTGTCCTTTGGTAAGCTAACGTGCAAAATCGTATACCGTCAGAACCACAGACGTCTTTTCAATGTAGTGAGTCATAGCGCATTAATATAAACTATTTTCAGGAGGATCATACACAATAGAGACATGAGAGACTATTTTTACTTAACGTTATTTTATCTATCTGTCAGTCTTTATAAATTCTTCCTGTGCACCTTCTTCTTGGCAAGTTCATATATATACATGTGTCTGGGACAGCAGATGCCATAATAGTTACGTTACTGCACTTCCACATAGTCGACTGCGGGTCAAGTCCCAGACCTGGTGGATTAAAACTCAGCTGGGCACATGTGCGTGCATGCCTAAAATCCCAAGAAGAGAATGGAGGAGAAAGGACTGCAGCATGGTCACCCCACCCCAGGGGTGATTTCTCGATTTCTGTCTCTGTCTCTTTGGCCTATAGCAAAAATTTCTCTCTCAAATGATTTTTACACACACACACATATATACATACACATATACACACACACACGTTTGTGTATATGTTTGTGTGTACATGTATACACACACACACACATGTTCCCTCCCTCCCCACCTGTCGCAAGACTCTCCCAATGTAGAATCAGGAGCATATTTGTGCTGTGTGTTAATTCATAACTGTTTCTCTTGTCAAAGTCTGATAAAATTGTTGTTGCTGTCTGGTGCATTTCATTCTAAGCACAGTAAAATCCCTTGTACTTGTCACTTTAGAATGAAAATTTTACGTGGGCAGAGGAGGGGTGGAAGGTTGGTGGTTACAGAGGGAAAGTCTTTGCAGGAAGCTTTCATTTAAATTAAGTTTTAAAGTAAGACAAGCTTTGTGGGTTGTTTGTTTTATAAGGCAGTGATTTTTTAAAAATAATCGTTGTGGAGTTACATGATAGGAGTTACATTATTTTTGGTGCAGGAGAAGGTACTTAGTATTCTGAGTGATGTCAGACGTTGAAAGCCCAACATAGTAGCAAGACTTCATCAAATCCAATTTTGATGGCAAAATAGTAATTTGACTATGCATGAGAACCCATAAAGTCATTGTCTTACCAATCACTCCATCAAAAAAAGAGGAAGGATTTAAGGAATGTCATGGGGCAGGGGGACTCCAGCCCCTTGAAAGAGTCCTCCCTGCAATTACCTTAGCTGCCAGCTTTGCGGCAAGATAAATGGGAGCACTGTAGCTTGAAGGTGCCTTGGGTAGAATGAGATGCAGTGAGGTCTCTCCGTTCTTTACAGGCATCATAGATCTGATAGTACTTATAAAAGAAGAACAGAGTTGGTGCCCTGCCGACTAAATTGTCCTCCGGAGGAGTATTAGTTACAGAGCCTCTTTGTTAACTAGGCTGAATGCGAAACCACTGTTGAACTTCTTTTATTAGCATGCTTTAAGACAGCTCTACATATGGATAGCCTAAGTGTCTGCAGGGCGGGAATATTTCTATATAATTTACATATAAAAGTTACATGTGTGTATAACAGTAATATAAAAATGATATCTTTTTATTACCCTTCTGTTACGCCGAGATCTAGTCAGCACTGAAATTCTGATGACACGTGAATGCGAAGAAAGGCGCCGTCCTTATATTTTTCTCTTGGTAGTTCCTTGATCAGCTTGTTGAATAACAGAAATGTTTCTGATGCTTTTGCAGCTTGCTGGAAGCTCTCTCAACACCCATCCATGTCACTCTTTCAGCCATAGCGTGGAATTTTAAGGGAGGACGGGGAAGGAGTTTGTAGGCTGTCCAGAGAATTACAAAAATTTCAAAGCAACATTTGGTTTTTATGAAGCAAAATTTGCATAAAATTATTTAACTACACTCAACCATTTTTAAAAAATTGAATCTACTTTTCTTCCTATGTTTAACTCCTAGGTAGCATAATAGAAAATGGTTTTATCACTAGTCTCTAACATGGTTTTTCCTGTAAAGGAGCCTAGGAAGCCTATTTCCTTCCAGCTGATTCTTGCCTGATCAGCCTTGTGTTTTAGAAATGTCATTTTTCAGGTGTCGCATAAGTGTCTCTTCATGGAGCCCACCGCCCTCCTCAGAGGAGGCTGCTGGTATGTTGTGACACCCTGAAAGGGTACAGCTGCACGGGTTGCACAGCCTGGTCACTTACTTACCTGGTGACCAGGTATCTCTGACGCCGTTTCTGAGGTAGACGTAGCAGTGGAGTCCGACCCTGGTCTGGCTTGCCGAGATACATGGAAGTGTCCGGCCAGTGCCACTGAGGCCTGTCTTCATTCATAGGTTCCCCTGAGGAAGGGGCAAAGACATAGCATCGAGGCTCCTGTAGTGGGTATATAAATCAGGTCAGCCAGCTTCTTCCGTAAGGCCTAGACAGTAAGTGCATTCAGCTCTGCAGGCCCGTGGCCTTTATCACACCACCGCCCTGCAGAGCCGGGCAGACGCAGTGTAGACGGCACTTACAGGAGCAGGTGCACCGCCTTCGAGCAGTGTTAGGGACATCCTAATTTGACTTTCACATATTTTACATGTGTCACAAAATATTGGTTTGGGTCTTTTTTTTCCTAAAGTTATTTAGGAGTGCATAACTTGTGGGCGGAGCAAAAGCCAGGGTCTAATTTTGGCCCATAGGCTGGCTGGCAATGCCTGTTTCAAAGAGCCACTGCATGTGTGTCCCTTCACATTTTTGTGAATTGAGTACATCAGGTTCAGGAAGTGCCTTTGAGGCAAACCCTGAGAGAGAGATCCAGGATGCCAGCCACTCTTCCACATCCTGGGCCCGCCCCAGCTCTGAGGCTGTGCACAGTGAGAAGCTAGCCAGCGTCTCCGGGCATGGAAGTATGGGATGGAACCAGCTCCTGGCGCTCTCGGCGCGTCAGCAGGATGTGCGCCTGCACTTGTCTTAGGCTGAGTCCGCCTTGAAGAGCTCTGGCAGCCGCCCTGGTTTCTCAAAAGGTTGACTCAGGACTACCTAAATGGAATTCTTGTTGAACCCCGTGATCAAGATAAACACGGAGGTTTACAGGATGGGCGTGTGCAAAATCATGCATCCCATATTTGTGTATTTATATATTTTATCTCTGAATTCTGGAAAGGATTCCACTTACCCCGTTTTATTTTGGAGAAATGATACCATTTCTTCTAAGAGTGATATTTTCAGTCCTGTTCTTATTCTGCTGTTCATTAGCATAACTATTTGACATTGAAGAGTACTCTGTATTTTACTTAGAAATATTGTTGTTCTTCTTAGCACTAGACATTTTTGTTCTTCTGTAACATTCAGCTTTTTATGAAGTTCTCACCAGCAATACTTTAGAACTATTTTTTAATTATTGATAATTTTGCTATTAAATAAAAGAAGTTAATTATACACTCTAATAGACGATCAGCAGCGAAACTGTCCAGAGGATGAGGACTCGATCCTGAGCTTGCTTCCAGCCACTCTGGTACTCTAAAGAGCTGCGTCAGGCCCGTGTTACCTGCCGATGTGATGTTTTTCTGGTCTAGATTAACCCTTAGCATCTTAAGCATCTCCCTTCACCAGTTTTCAAAGCCCTAGTTTCAGAAGTCCCAGTAGTGAGCAGTGAGGTAAAATTAAGCATTGACAAAAGCGGATGAGTGAAGGCCGTTAGGGTGGCACACGCCTGCACACAGTAGGTGACAAGGTATCTCTGACGCCGTTCTGCAGTGCAGAGCCAGACTGCCCAGGGCTCAGACCTTTCATACTGCAGCTCGGCCTTCAGACACCACAGTGTCTAGGTCCCACCCTCGCTTGGATGTGGAGACGTGGTGATCTGGAAGCTCAGCCACCACCGTGGGCCTACTGAGTACAGGGCCCTCCTTTCCAGGCTGGGCGACAGAGTGAGGACGGTGGGGTAGTCCGTGTACTCCTCACAGTCTGGTGATGGTGCAGGGTGACCTCCTCCTCCCTCGCCCCTCGGCTTCCCCTGCCATCTTGAGCACCTGCATTCTGTCCTCGGTAGTGTAACCTTCAACAAATAACTTTGACTCCTTGAGCTTCAGTTTGTGTACCTGTTAAATGGAGATTTTAATAACCACCTCAGAGGGTGTTACTATCAGATGAGATGACATTAACAACGTGAAGTGGTTGTAAAAAGTATGGTGCAGTGTAACACGAGGATTCATTTCTGCTAACATAACTTCAAAGGAATTTATTTTCACAATATCATACAAAAATAGACCTCACTATCTTATTATCATAGCACTTTGCAATTACTTACAATTGAAAATTTTTTCACCGCAAAGTTCAGCTAAAATTTCGACTGCTATTGCATTCGAATCTCCTAGTTTGAAATTCAGACGCTCCTCCAATGTCGAATTCTAAGGAGAAGGACCTAAAACCTGCAGTTGTGTAGTTTACCGAAGTAATCATTTAGGAACTTGGCGTTCCGTGCCTAGGTAAGTCCCCAGGCAGAGTGCCATCTGCTGAGTGTGGCACCGGGAACAGACCTCGGGGACTGGTGTTCCCAGCTGGGTGAAAATCCGAGCAAGGATGGTTTTATGAAAGGGAAGCACAGCTTACACGTATTTTAGGAGATAACCATGATCTTAGGGGTTCAGCTGATGAGCTAGCTCAGGACGGTTTTCTAATAAATTGGCCGTGCACTGAGTTTGGGGTGTCCCCAGAAAAACTTCCTCTCTGATGGGGTTATGGTCACTGATTTTCAGACAGTCTGTGAGCAGGTACTGGAGCGTGTGTGTGGAGTGTAAACACCGGCTTGTCTTTCTCTCCCAGGACCTGTCTGGCTCCATCGACGACCTCCCCACGGGCACGGAAGCAACCCTGAGCTCAGCAGTCAGTGCATCTGGGTCCACGAGCAGCCAGGGTGATCAGAGCAACCCCGCTCAGTCACCCTTCTCTCCACACGCGTCCCCCCATCTCTCCAGCATCCCTGGGGGCCCGTCGCCTTCTCCTGTGGGCTCTCCTGTCGGAAGCAACCAGTCACGGTCTGGCCCTATTTCTCCTGCGAGTATTCCAGGTATTCACGCTCTCGATAACCGTCACTTCACTTCGTAGCCTCATCCTCAGCGGCAGCTCACGTGCATTGGTGTATTTTCCTAGCTCAGTACCGAGTGCAGGGCCGTGTGTGAGTGTGTCCCGTGGGTTCTCACCAGGAGGAGAGTCCTGGTCCCTAAAGGTGTTCCACAGGTGAATGTAACTGCCCATCAACTGCTCTAATATTTTCAGTTTGTCCATTTACCTAACTTACCTCAGGAGCACAAATGGTTTCCTTAGCATATGGGAAAGGGACAGTGGGGTCTTCCTAAAGTTCATGGAAAATATGTATTTAAAAAAAAAAAAAAAACTATGCATGGATTTCAAATTTTTTACACCAAAATGAACTCATACCTTAAATTCGTTTTCCATTAACTTTTGAAGTCCCCTTGTATGTTTCATAATGGTCTTATTTGAGATCCCGTGTTGCTAAGTGCCACTGAAGCGAGATTATTGACTAGAGTCGGCCTTATCATGTACGGCTCTATTTCATGTATGCCGCAGCAATTACTCTCCAGAATGTCCTAGAGCTTGTACCTGTCAAGGTGTAACTCCATCTCACTGTGACCAAGGCCAGGCACAGGTAAGGCCGGAGGACTGAGGCCGCTGCAGACCACCTTGGCATACAAAGCTGCATGTCGCAGTTAGCACTGTCCGAGTCCTCTCCTCCTCCTCTGCCTTCTGCTTCCTTTAGTATGTAGCTGGGGTTATTCACTGATTTGGTTGGCAATGGCTTCAACCTCATCCAGATCTCTCATTCGACTCGATCCGTTCAAACCCACCTAGCACCACTGTAGCTGTCCTTTGTCAAGAAACCAGCTGTAACTTTTCTGTGTGACTTTTGCTTGTGAAATATACTGCCGAGAAGTACTGTCTGGGCACCTAGATCACACTGGGTTGTCGGAGAAGCCGTGATGCCTTTTTCTGTAGAAAAACATAGAAACACATGCATGACCTTCCCAACAACCTCAAAGATGCTCAATTGCTGATACATTTTCTTTTTTTTTTGGAGAGGTTTTCGCTATAGGGCGCATTCGCTCTCCAGACAGAGAGAGACAGAGAGACAGAAAGCGAGAAATCACCCTCCAGGGGGGATGGTCACGCCACAATCCCTTCTCCTCCATTCTCCTCTCGGGATCTTGGGCACGCACACACACGCGCCCGGCGTGAGTTTTAAGCCACCGAGTTCAGGATGCAAACCGCGGTCGACTACGTGGGAGTCCAGTGACATACCCATTGCACTAACTGCTGGTTCCAAACCATGGATAATTTTATGCCTTTTTACCATTTAACCCCTTTTATGTTTTAAAAAAAAAAGTGTTTATTATGGAATATTTTTATTTACCTACATATATATATATATATATATATATATATATATATATATATATATAAAACAATATACGTAGCATGCTCACCCTGAAACCTGACTATCACGTGAATGTTTACGTTCCCCTCCGGTGTATGAATCGGAGTGTCGCTGGTGACCCTGTGTCTACCTGCACGTTTCTTTCTTGGCCCAAGCATTCCTCCACCTCAGGAATTCTCAAAATAATTTTTATCATTGGTTTTGTTTGGGGGGAATTTTATAAACATACATAAAGTGTCTGTCATTAGCTTTGTTTAGCTTCATAGAAATATATTAAAGATAACTATATAATTTATTACCCAGGCTGAAGTACTGTTGAGGGTGTGACGGGTGCTGCTAGTAACTCTAGTCAGGTGCTGTGTGGCGCAGCTAGAATTGTGCTGCTCGAGAGAAGCTGGATCCCACCTGGCACCTGAAGTTCAAATCCCCACCCTGCGCATGTCCGGGACCTGCCAGGTGGGGACACTGGAGGAAGGAGATTGCAATCTAACCAGGCCTGCTGGAGGATGTCCATCTCTCTTCTCACTCTCGCTATGCACACACACTCTTTCATGAATAAAAACCCAAGTCTTCTAAACAATTAAATTTTATAGCAGGACAACAGGCATAAACCAGGGAAGTCCTGGGCCAGCCAGAAAATGCGATACCCTAGTCACACTGCGTGTGGCCTGCTACACATCGTCTTCGCGACTCAGTGCTCTTCCTGAGATTCGTCCATAATTTGGAAATAGCGACATTTTAATGCATTTCAATTAAGGCATTTTGATGTAACTTTTTTCCAAATATATTTGTTCTCATAGTGGTTGCTGTGAAACCTGAATTTACGTGCTTATCATGTTTTTAAAGCTATGAATACTCTATAATCCAGAATTCCTTCAGCAGTTTTTGGTATTGAAGTGGATTTTCCTTTTTTGTTTGTTGTTTTAGAGTTTTGGGTTTTTTTTGTTTTTGGGTTTTTTTGTTTGTTTGTTTTTGCTACAGGGCATGTGTACTTGCCAGAGAGACAGAAAGTGAGAAATCACCCCCTAGCCAGGATGGCCACACCACAATCCCTTCTCCTCCATTCGCCTCTCAGAATTTTGGACATGCACGTGCATGCACCGGTGTGATTTTTAAGCCAGGATTCAAACCGTGGTTAACCATGTGGGTGGGAGTCCATTACCTCAACCACTACACCACCCACTGCCCCCGTGTTTGTTTGTTTTGAGGTTTATTTATTTCTCCCGTGAGTGAGCGAGACTGAGAAGAAGGGGAAGCCCCCCAACAGGTTCTTACTGTTGCCATCCACCCTGGCCTTTGGCCAGCCACACATCACAGGAATGCACGTGGGGCCCAGCTCAGGGACGTCTCCTGGCTCGAACCAGTATATTAAGTACTTTAATATCATTTTTCTCTATTAGTTTTTAGACTTTGTTATTTAAAGACCTTGAGAAATACAAAGAAATGCACAAAGAAATCTATTTCTTAAAAAAAAAAAAGAAGAAATGAGTGCAAGAAAAATCTGCACTCATTCATTCTAAATGGAGTAAAAAGGAATTTTGTTTTTTTTCTTTTTCCCCCCTTTATTCATTACTTTAAAAAGACTTTTCTTAATAACCAGAATGAGAACTTTTTAAAATAAAAATATTACAGTTTTTCATTTTAAACCCCTGACAGGGTAGTTTAAAAAGTGAAGATTTACTTATATTTATGTCTATGTTTGTCCCAGATAGAGTCTCTAAATTTCCCTTTTCTTTATTTGGATTTGACAGAATACAGAATAGGTAACCCAGCAAACGGTCCCTCAGGCACATGGTCCTGGGTGACCAGGCAGTAACGTACATACCTTGTACTGTGGAGCAGGTGGCTGTGCACATTGAGCTGCTCTCAAGGTCGGGGTTCAGCTGGTTTCATGCAGGGTGAGAGTCGGTCAGTGGATGGCTCAGCAGAAATGACCCCCATCCTTCCCATCTACTGCAGCCATGGCTCCGGAGGTGTAGGGGGTTAGGAGTTTAATGTCATTTTTCTCTGTTACTATTTCATAGAAAGCTTTTAGCTTTCTTAGAATATTGTTTAAAACATATACATTTTTTTCTTCTTAATTGTTAGAGGCTGTGTGCTTGTACATGCATGTGTAACACAGAGAGAGAGCACCTCCCAATGGGTTGCGGTCACACCACAATCTTCTTTCTTCCCCTCTTCCTTCCTGTCAGGATTTTGACCACACACACACGTGTACCCACACTTTGCAAGCCTCCGGGCCAGGACTCATACTCGGGTTTGCCGAATGTGCGGACTGGCCCGAAAGCAGTTTGTCCTTTCAGCTTGTGTCTGCCGTCTGACCACTCAGCGTTTGCCTTTTGTTTCACCGTGGTTTTCCCAGCTAGCTCCTCTGTGACTGAGAGCTCTGTGGTGTTTGATTCAACTATTTGGTAAAATTTATTATAGGGAAGAAATGAGACAGCAAAAGTTTCAGTTTCTTTAGTGACATTCTCTTCAAGTCAATTTCTCACTATCTTGGCTAAATGCAGTGGTATATTAGTATCAAATTATATAAAATAGAATTATATAAAATTATAATAAATAGAAAAGGTTTTAAAAGCAAACTATGCTTTCAATGGTATTTCCAAGAAAGTTGAAAACTTCCTATAATGTTACCATTCTTTTTTTTTTTTTTTTTTTTTTTTTTTAAGGTTTTTGCTGTAGGGTGCATGTGTTCACCAGAGACAGACAAAGAGAAGGAAAGTCAGAATCACCCCTCTTCCCCCGATAGAGGATGGCCACCCCACAATCCTCCCTCCTCCTGGGATTTTGAACACACACTCGGCCATGCACACTCATACTGTGGTTGACCATGTGGGAGTCTGGTGCCTTAACTAACTACACTACCTGCTGGTCCCAGTGCTACCATTATTCTAAGAGACGTCACCTCTTAGAAAATCTGATAAGCTATTTTGACATATGTTCCACTTTTTCCAAAGTAGAGTTACAAAGAACATTTGAACTAGTTGGATTTTCATAGCCATTTGATCCTACCTCCTTATTTTACAGTCACTTTCTAGGGACATAACCTTGGGCAAGCTTCTAAGCGTCTCTGCCTCTGTTTCTGCCTCTGAAGAGATGATAACCACATCTAACAGAGTTACTGTAAAGATGACACGTGGGAGCCAGCAGGTGGCATGGTGGTTAAGGGGCTGGATCCCACATGAGTGACTCCATGGTTTGAATCCTGTACCCAGCAACTTGAATACACTCCAGCATGTGTGCGTGCCCCACATCTTGAAAGAATGGAGGAGGGATTGTGGCGTGGCTGTCCCTTCTGGGGGGTGGTTTCTCAAGCTCCCCCTGTGTTTCCTTCTGTTTCTCCCTGGTGAGCATACACACTCTATGGCAAAAATCTAAAAAATAAGAAAAAAAGAAAGAAAGAAAGGAAGTTAAAATGTGTCCTACACTGAGATGTGAACACAGTACAGTTGATTTGGACAGCAAGTCTAAAGATTCTTTTCTTTTTTTAAATTATTTATTGAATTCCATTTGTTATTATCATCATCATTATGATTTTTGTTATTATTATTATCATTTTTAGTTTGAACCAAGAGAGACAGAGAGAGAAAGAGAAAGCTAGAAAGCAAGCCACCAGGTCTGGGACTCAAACCGCAGTCAGCCATGTGGGAGTCCAGTGCCTTAGCCACCATGCCACCTGCTATCCCCGTTTTAGGATTCTTAATCCAGTAGTGTCCTTGTACAGTTCAGAAGAAAGCTACATGGAGTTTCCATGACGATCTGTGGCGTTTACCAAGGTTGTTCAGCAGGACTGTTTGCGCTAGCCTTAAAAGCACAGTATATTTTCACAAAGTTGAATTCATTTCTCTTCTAACTGGGGAGGGGGGAAGATAAGTCCATAGTTCTCTTGGCGTTTTGGCCTGAGAAGGTTAAGAGGGATACGAGAGGATAAGGGGAAGACAAGACTACATCCCAGAGATTAACCAAATGTTTGCTGCTGTCCTAACTGGATTTTAACCTTTTTTTAAAGAATTATTTTTATTCAATTTTATTCATTGCTATTATTGAATTTTATTTTTTGAAGCTGAACAGAGAGATACAGAGAGAGGGAAAATGAGAAACCAAGCCGTCAGGTCTGGGACTTGAACTGCAGTCAGCCCTGTGGGAGTCCAGCTGCCTTAACCACCACACCACCTGCCGGCCCCTAGATTTTAACTTTTTTCACTCGAATCATAGGCAAATTGATATCTGTGGGATGGGTGGGTAGTTGAACATAACATGTAATAACAGATGCTGTTTATAATCCCAGGTTATTTCTGCCTCTCCCCTCTGGGGATGAAGCCAGGGCTGCCCCTCATTTGAACTGGTTGCCGGTCACACAGGGATATGGGTGAAGGGGCACCTTTTCTCAGCCACACCAAGGTCCTAGAGCACCTCAGTAGTCTTGTCCTAGACCTCTGAGAGCAGTCCATGGCTTCATTCCGAGACCAGTTCCTCCTCTCTGTTCCCGAGTGAAGCCTATGGATTTTCAAATATAAATTTCTGACATATCATCATTAAAAATTTTATCTGGTGCTATTTTGATGGACTTTGTTTAAAAATCGTTAACAGCTTTGGTTGAAAAACTATTTTGACCTCTTCCTCTACCTAGTCTACATGCCACACTTTTTAAGCAATGTTTTGCTAAGATTCACGTATTTATTCTCATGGAAGTATTACATATATATTGAGTTATTCAACTTAAATTATGTCATGTGCTTGTGTGAACTCAGTCACAGGTAATGAAACCACACTTTGGGGACGATCATGTAGTTGACGTTCATTTTTATTTTCTTTGAACTAAATGCAGATACATCTCCTTCAGAGCGTGATTCGGCACATTTATCTCCTTTTCCCATGACTAGTCCTTATGTCCAGAGTGTATTCATCTGTATGTTGGATACTAAGGAGCCGTGGCCCGCTGCATTTGCTCCTGAGTGTCCGAGAGACCCAAATGGCACGTGGAGATTGCGTGGTTTCCCACGGCCTGGTCCTCAGACTGCTGCTTCCAGAACAGCCCACGTGTTACTCTGGATGTAGCCTCCTGCTCCCCCTCTCCCAGCACTGACTCTGTTCCAACCTCACTTCCCCCATCTCCCCGGGCTCCAGCTCCAGCTCGCTCCTGCTTACCCTCTTGTCAGACTGGCTGTCAGTCACTGTCTCTCTTGCTGGCTGTCGTAAAATGCACAGCTGCGGTGTAGCCGTCAGCCTGGGTGAGGTAAAGCGAGACATTGTGGGGTACTCTTCTTCGTGTTGCTTTCCCAGGGCTTGTGGAAAAAGAGCATCTCTGCCCTGTGAAATGAAATCAGCAGCTAATGAGAAGTGTCGCAAAGGCAGGTAAGCAGAGCCCAGCAGAGCATCCCCATGGCGGCTCTGTCTGTCTGTCCCTTCACCTATGGCAGACTGCCTTCCTGTTATCCAGCCTCACAAACATGGTGGGTGTCGTGGGAGCCACTCCAGTGGCACAGTGTTGGCTCTGCCACATCCTCAGTGGGCGTCCTTCCTGTATTCTTTGGAAAAGCAGGATGGAGGTTTTCTATGGAAAGTAGCCACATGGATTCTCTCCCTTTGTTTGCACTGTGCTGGGCTCCAGCGTTGAAGCTGGCCCTAGTTAGAGGGTAAGGAATTCAGCCCTGGTTGTTCAAACACATGAT
Source organism: Tupaia tana (assembly GCA_026018925.1). Taxonomy (NCBI): domain Eukaryota; kingdom Metazoa; phylum Chordata; class Mammalia; order Scandentia; family Tupaiidae; genus Tupaia; species Tupaia tana. Next base: position 7,164,928 of record JAKSZU010000002.1, read on the forward strand.
CGAGAACGGAAACACATTCACGTGTATTGTCCCCACTGCCATTAGACGTCTTCCTGCTTGTCACTTATTCTCTCTTCATATCTTTCTCCTCTTAATAGTGAAATGTTTATGTTTAGAGACAGAAATAAAATGTCTCCACCTTTCTTATGGTGGTGTGCATGTATATATATTTAAATAGAACAAAGCAAATGTCAGGGGCAGTTAATTCTGAAATATGTGATATTAAACATTTTGTTTTTCTTCTAAAGGACCCCATCACATTGTGCTGCTTTGTGGGTTAGATGCCAGTGCTGTTTGCTTTGGTTTATGGAGAATAAGCTGGGTTTCGAATGTACTGTACAGGTCTTTTACTGCCTGGCTCCCCCAGCACAGCAGAAGCTGACTCAGCACATCCCAGCCCAGCGCTGTTGCCAGAAGCCTCAGTGGATGTTAATTTCACTTGTCTTGCCTACAGAGCCAGCCATCCTAGTTTACTAACAAAGCAAAATGTAAATAAGCTGCACTTTTAAAAATCTTAATTTTATTGGCCAAAGGCTTTTGTCAGCTTTTCTGCATGTGCTGTAAGCAATAGCAGTGGTTAGTGTTAAGGACTGTGGACAGAGAGTGGGAGTGAGTGGACAGGCAAACACTGACTACTCATAGCCTGGTAAACATTTTGTTTATAGCATTTTTTTTTTTTTGAGAGGTTTTTGCTATAGGGTGCATGTACTCGCCAGAAAGACAGAGACAGAGAGACAGAAAGCGAGAAATCACCCCGAGGGGGGATGGCCACGCCTCAATCCCTTCTCCTCCATTATCCTCTTGGGATCTTGGGCATGCACGCACACGTGTCCGGCATGAATTTAAGGTCCAAGACTTGAACCGCGGTCGACTACATGGGAGTCCAGCGACATAGCCACTACGCCAACTGCTGGTTCCCTGTTTATAACATTTTAATGTCCAGACTACCAGGGATAGTTCTTTGGGTTTGTTACCGATAATCCTAAGGATAATAACCGTAATTCTTAGATAGATTTTTTTTTCTTTTTTTCTTTGGCACTGTACGAAGTCCAGGTGGACTTTCTTCTGGCAGCAACAGGCCACTGGTGTAAGAGACTACACAGTGAACAAGGTGTTCACATTAGCACCACCACAGACACGTTCGCTCCATGGCCGTTCTCACGTGGCGCTCGGTCCTCCCTGCAGAAAGACTGGCCACAGGCAGCTCACTCAGTCCCTGCTGGCATGCTGAAGCAGAGTAGGTTCCCCAGGAGGAAAGCAGCAGGATTCCCTCCCGGTTACATTTCCCATGCTTTGCTGTTGGAGGTGCTGGCCTCTACCCTGTCCCACCCCAGATGTTGACTGATGGCTGAGAACAGTGAGGGGCGGGGCCGTGTCAGATGGAGGGCTGGGTTGAGAGGGTTCTGTTCAAGAGCCACCCTTCTTGCTCCCCTCCCTTTCTGCACATGCTTCCCTCCCTCTCTGACTGCACCCCTGCACCTCCCAGGTGGAGCTGCTTCCCTTTGGAGCTTCTCCACAGAGCAAGCGCGCTCTCTGCCCCGCCCTGAGACAAGCTCAGACCTGACAAAGGCTGCACTTGCTGTCGTTTGAAAAGGACCACATAACACCTGTGCAGTGGCCTTCTCGGAGACGGCCTGTCACCCTGGTAGAGCAGCAGTTACTCCCTAGGTGACCCGAGTCTCTGCAGCTGTGGCAGGTCCGCTCCTGCAGGGCGGGAGCTATACCAGCATGTCAGCCAGCCGAGGCCCTGGAAGCAGGAGTTTCTCAGAGGGTGGCATGTCTTGGAGTAAATATGGAAAACAGCTCTTTGGGCAGCACTGTGGTCTATTTAGAGCTTTTCTATGTAAGTGCACACCCAGTCCTACCCTCTCTATCAACTAAGAGTTCAGAAATTTCTGTATGAATCGAGATAGTTTCAGATACAAACAAGAAGGCATTCTGGTCAAAATACTAATCTTCTGACTTAATTTGACATGCAGACAACCAGATCCTGGAAGGGTGCTATAATGGGAAAGAGCAAAATGAATCAAAGATCGGAGTTAGAGGCCAGAGTGAGCAGGAAGGATTTGGGTGAGAGGAAATGGGAATTCCTAGTCCATTCGTCAAGATTAGCACCTATGAGGTGAACTATGGGGGATGCACATTAGCATCTTTTATTTATTTATTTTTTAATTTAATTCATTCTCCACAGATGTTTAGGTCTCTTGGGGCTCAGCCCTATGTAAATAAACACGTTTTCCACTTTTTCATTTATTCTTAATAAAACTCAGCAGAGCAACGAGTTTGTTTCTGTATGTATTAAGTCTTCAGAAAAGTCACAACACATTTTTACATAGTAAAACAGGAAAATGTGTCGTGACTCTTACAACAACCCAGTAAGTGGCCCTCAGCCAGTTTCCTTTCGTGATGACATTAGTAGCCTCTCTAAAATGGCATCACATAGAATGACAAAGTTTTTATTTGATGTCTGCATCGTTGCCCTACCTGGTAATCTCATTTTCGGATATTTATCAAATGTTCCTTCTTGGCTTCTCCAGGGGAGGGATCCCTGCAACAGCTTGTTGCAAGGAAGATGCATGCTGCTTACTGGCAAGCTGAGCAGGAAAAAAAATTAAACACAAAATGCCATTGGTATATCCGTGTTTTTAATCTGTGGCAGCACAGAAAACATCAATTCAGCAATTCTGCAAACCGAAGAGAACTTAAGCCAGTATTTTTTTTCCCTTACAAAGTAAAATATTTGCGCATTATACTAAACAGTAATTTCCTATCCTTTCCAAATGATGCTCAGCCACAGTAAGAAAGCAACAATATATTGTGTCTTTTTGAGAATGAGAGTCAGCTCTGCACGGCTTAGCTGTTGGTAGGGTGGTGTGGAGCCTCCCTCGGTAAGATTCCCATTGCACATTTAGACCAAACTCGGTCTGGGGACTCAGCACTGTCCCGGGATCCTGGGCCTTCCTGTGGCTTCCGGTGGACTGTCCCCATGGCTGAGCTGTTCCCCTCCTGAGCAGTCACTCCTGGCCCAAGTCAGGTATTCTGATAGTTGGGCAGTAAGTATTTCTGTTTTATTCAAAAGCTCATACCTTTTCCTAAAACTTACTGCTCTCTCCCATGAGAGAGGTGAGATCTCTGCTGTTGGACGCAGCCGGTCGCTCGGGTGCTCGTTTTCCTTCCTTCCTGATTCATCATCCTCTTCTCGCATTGATCAGCTCAGCCGTGCCGCGTGGACTCTGCTGCGGGCGCTTTCTAGGAACCGGGGAAAGGCACTGAGCGGAAATGGCAAAGGGCCCTGTCCTCACGACAGAATTCTGAGGAGGAAGACAGGGAACACACACACAGATGAGAATGTACTGTACTGTCAGGTACTGGGAGAGGCAGGCAGACAGACGGCCCCCCACAGGGTCTGCACACCACGATACACCCCCAGCCGCAGCCAGCCCGGATCGTAGGCACACGGGCTCTGGCACGTACAGAGAGGTCCCGGGTTGTGCCCACGTGGGCCTCATTGCGTAACTGCTGCACCGCTGTCTGGCCCACAGACCTCGTCAGCTCTTCCATCCCAACAAATGTCAAGTCGGTTCTTTACCTCTCCTCTTTTCCCACATTCAGAAACAAGAGAATATTGGAAATGTCTCAAAATACACATTCCCGCTTGGTTTTGCTTCCCCCGTTAATTAAAAATAAGTTACACAGCTCAGTTTATACTCTGCTGTCATTCCTCGTTCCCTCTCCATATTCTTTCAGATATGAAGCCTTTGGGAAGCCCAGTCACCAGGGCTGCGCATGCGCTTTGTCCACCTCTAGTGTTGCTGTGTCACGTGGCCACACCCATTTCCTCCTTCCTTTCACACAACTGGTGAGGACAAGGACACGCTGTCAGATTCCTAGGGCTGTCCCTGCTCTCCGCCTGTCCTGGGCTCAGGTGTGGCTTCCTGAATCAGCGGGGGGTGGGCTGGCTCTGTGGAAGGGCCTTTGGCCACGACCTGCTGTATTTCCTGTCTTCTCTGAGAATGAGAATTTGGAGCGGAGGAGTACAAAAGCTTTTATGAACTAATTTTAGCCTAGAAGGAAAATGTTTGAGAAATCACTTGAGTACATTTTGGAAAATGGTGCGAAAATGAATAGTGCTAACAGTCAAGCTGTCCCTTAAGTTGACATCACAAACTTCCGATGTCTTATTGTGTTTCTAAAAGGCAGCAAGTCACATTGTGGAAGGAACAGAACCATTTTAAGGAGAGTGTAATGTTTATTTCCCTGTCTTCTGATAGCCCTGGAGTCAGGATTATTATGATGTGTTGATTGATTATAGCCGTTAAGTCTGTTACCGATCAGTTTCATCACTTGTTCTCAATTCACACACTTGCACCTTTGATTTCTCTTCTATAGCTGGGTGATGCGGATTGTCATTGACTAATGAAGAGCAGAATTGGCTCCGGCACGAGACAAACGGAATGCCGGCACCAATCCTAAAACGCATTAATCTTTAATAATCCACATCTGCATGTTTGTAAATGAAATAACCAAGAATTGTTCATGCTGATACTCTCCTTTCCAAATAGAAAGTGGCATAGGAGTTTGTACTTACAAACTGCTTTAAATGCACATAGCTGAGTGCGAACAGTGTACCTTGCTGTTGCCAAACGAATTGCTTCGTTCAAGGCTTTAGAAACACATCTCGTAGCACTTTTGCTATGGGACACATCAGCTCTTAACCTGTGGAAGGCCACCTCTTCCAATTGCTCACTTTTTCTTCTTTTTTTTTTTTTAATTTAACTTTATTTATTTATTTTTAATTTGACCAGAGAGGGACAGAGTGAGAGAGAGATGGAAAGTGAGAAAGCAAGCCCCCAGGTTTGGGACTCGAACCTTGGTCGGCCATGGGGGAGTCCAGCGCCCTTAACCACCACGCCACCTGCCAGCCTCCATTTTTCCTTCATTCTTAATTCATCATTGTCTTCTTTCAGTCACTAACTCAGCAAAGTGCCGAGTGTATTCTCTGCTGAGGTATGTTTCTAGGGACGGGGTGGGGGGGGAATGGCAAAGGGCCTTCTCCCTGTGAAACTAAAATAAGCGTGGGAAAGACAGGAGATGCATGAGTGAGTCCGTATTGTATTATCAGGCACTGTAGGAAAGGACTCGAGCTGCTGCTTTAGATAGCAGTGGTCAGGGAAGACACGTCCTAGAAATTGATGTTCTTTTGAGGGAAGGGAAGGGAAGGGAAGGGAAGGGAAGGGAGGGGAGGGAAAGGAGGCAGGAACAAGCCCTGCGCGAGTCTGGGAGAGCAGTGAGCAGGCAGAGAGAAGGCCTTGGCGGGGCCTGTGCTTGGCTGTCGGGCGAGGAGCACACAGGAGGCAAGTGTGGTAGAAATCCCTGGAGGGTTGAGGAGGCAGAGAAAGCGTGATCCAGCTCCGGTTTTTACAAAGCTCGTTCCAGGGCGGAGTGGAGACTGCTCGTAGAACAAGGCAGTCGGACCCACGGCTGCTGCAGGGCCTGGTGGCCTAGGGGCTGTGGCCACGGCCGACTCGTCTGCAGCAGTGGGAAGGGCGGCGGGCTCTGGGGAACGGTGGCTGTGTGTGGTGGAAGACGGTGCAGCAAGATTCTGAAGGGGGCGTTGAGTCTGGTTTGGATTGCAGTGTATTTGAAATTCCTGTTAGACCTCCGAAGGGAGATTTCGAATAGGCGGTTGGATGTAAGAGTCTGGATTCAGGGGTACCCGGATTCAGGGGTACCATTGAAGTTGGAGAAATAACTTCCTGAATGCCAAACCTCATGAGGCTTCTAGACAGGTCAGGATCCCCTCGGCACCTAGCCTGGTCAGACTCACCTAGAGGCTTGCAGAACCAGGTGGCTGGCCCACCCTGAGTTCCTGATTCAATAAGTTTCTGAGGTGAGCCCAAACTTTGCATTTCCTTTTTTTAAAAAAAAGAATTATTTATACAATTTTATTATTATTATTATTATTATTATTATTATTATTTTATCATGCTGTAGGGTACATGTGCTCACCAGCAATGAGGGCAGGGGGGCGCATTGTGGCAAAATAAACTGCCAGGTCCAGGACTTGAAACCACAGTCAGCCATGTGGGAGTCTAGCACTTTAACCACCACTCTACCTGCTGGTCCCAGGGTTTGCAATTCTAACAAATTCCTCGTTGATGCAGAAGCTACTGGTCTGAGAACTACTGACCTAGGGATGAGGGGGGCCAGTGGTTTTCAACACCCTGACCGTTAGAACATGTGGGGAAAGGCTACGATGGCGGTGGCGGAAGGGGCTGACCCGACTGGTCTGTGTGGGGGTTTTCTGCCAGTACTTTTTTCTTTTCTTAAGAGAGACTTTTGCTATAGGGCATGTGCGCTTGCCAGAGAGACGGAAAGTGAGAAATCCCCCCCCCCCCCCCCCCGTGGCCACGGCCTTCTCCTCCCTCCATGGGGAAGTCCAGCGACATAGGCATCTCACCATTTGATGATCCCCTGCCGGTACTTCAAGTTTCCAGGTGGTTATTTTGTGCACCCACGACCGAGAAGTCCTAAGACTGAAGGTTGTGAGGAGTGAACGCTGCCACACTTGGAAGTGTGGAGACTGGAACAGGGACGGGGTGGCAGAAGACGTGTTTCCAGATGTGGAAGAGACCTGTCCGTCTCATGTGGCTTGGTGGTGCTCTCCAGGTGGCATGGGTGGGATTTGAAAGGAAAGTAGGTTCCCAGGCCAGACCATAACCGATCACAGGAGAGACTACAGGAAACCTCATTTTATCAGGCAAGCATATTGCCATTTATTTTCTGACTTTTCTAATTTTCAGTTGAAAGTAATGTCACAGAAAAAGATTCTTCTGATAAAATGCTGTTATATTCTCAGGCCTAATTCAGTTAGTAATAAGGTCCCCTATTTTCACAATTGTTACTTTAAGTCCATTTCACACAAAATCCAAGAACCATGCCATTTATGTTCTACTTCCAAAAGGTGAAACTTGATCATACTTTAGAGAGCTGAATCTCAGTGTACAGTTTTTTGGTTTTACATCATTGTTTTTTCTTAGAGGCAGACAAGGGGGTGCTTCAGAATTCCCTCTGTCAGTACCTGGCCATGACCAGAGGTGAACTACAGAACAAGGCACCATTCCTTTTGCCTGGAATATCCACCTCACCCTTTCTCAGCTCTGATTTCCTACCCTTCAAAACCCATCTGCAGTATCTTCCCCTTTGTAAAGTCTTTCCTGAACTTTTCCTGTCACAGTGCTCTGCGAACATTCTGTCCCCCTGGTACTACGTAGGAGATTCTGTCCCCCCGGTACCAAGTAGGAGATTCTGTCCCCCTGGTACCAAGTAGGAGAATCTGTCCTCCCAGTACCAAGTAGGAGAAATACTAGCTAGTGGCTGTAACGTGGGCTTCAGCAACAGATAAATCATATGCTCGAGAAATTTGAAAGTGACAAGTACGTACATTTCAAAGTGTACTTACTGGCGAGTATCTCATTAAACTCTGGAGTAGAAGAATCATGAAGAATACAGGAAGGTGAGCTCCAGACCTATTTTTGCCTTTCCATGTAGCGTCCAGAGGGTCCCCACTTCTGCGGCTCCGTACAGCCCTGGCACAGCCCTCCAGTCCCCTCTGCAGTTAGCGTCAAGACCCTGTCTCTAGCTGTCCAGGTTCCTCTGGGCAGTCCCTGGGCAGCCCTGCGCTGGAGGTGTGGACAGGCCCCGGCAGCCTCCCCGGCCACTCAGGGTTTCCTCCTGCAACTCCTGCCTCTTGAAGAAGCATTTATTTAAACCACCAGGCGTGGGTCATTCTCTGAATCACGATGTCAAAGCAGGCTGAGCAAGTTCTTGTTACCTATCAGTGTAAGTGATAAGGTGTTTGCCACACCTCTTCCACTCTGGCTTTTTTTTAAAGTTTCGCAGCATAGTATAAAATGCTTTGGCTTTCTGTGTCTTTACTTTCAAAAGTAGTTTTATGCCAAGTGTTTAGAAGTCAAGTTTTATCATGAAATTCAACTTTTATTATTTAGTATAATTATGAATGCACTTTTTTTACATTTGATTTTTTAGAATTATTTTATTTAACTTTATTTATTTATTTAAATTTGAACAAAGAGGGACAGAGCGAGTGAGGGAGAGAGAGAGAGAGAGAGAGAGAGAGAGAAAGTAAGCCTCCAAGTTCAGGACTCTAACCCCAGTCAGCCATGTGGGAGTCCAACGCCCTTAACCACCATGCCACCTGCCAGTCCCCAAATGCACTTTTTAAAAAGGCTTTTAGAAACTGGTATATTATATTTGTGTATAAATTAACATTTAATTGTCTAAGTGGAAATTATAGAGAAGCCATATTGCTTGTAATGACAGTGCTTTATCTGATGGCTCTAGTTTTAGAGAGTTTATGCTGATTTCCTCGAATTCCAATATTCCCAAACTTTCCTCCCTGTCTCACATCCAGAGTGGCACACAGCCTCACACTGCCCGACCACGTGCCCTGGGAAGCGTGGCCCGCACAGTGCAGGGTACAGGAGCCCTCCCGGGCTGCGTGGCGACTCGGTGGGTGTGAGCATGGGTGTGCGGCACATTTCAGAGTGACCCGTGTTACAGGCAGAATTGTCAGAAAGTGTGGAACCCAGAATAAGAGATTTGCAACAAGAGGGGATGGAGGCAGAGAAACTTTTACTAAAGGAAAGAAAGTGCCCTGGCTTTCAAAAGGCCTGTCTCTGTCAGGCTGCATAGAGCGGCGATCAAGTGGAAAAGGAGCAGGCAGGCCCTCAGCTAATCTTTCTCCTGGGGGCCCAGGTGGACAAATTGGCAACCCTGCTCACTGCTTTTTCTTCTCCCCTTTGTATCATAAGAACCGCTAATCGGACCCATGCTGCTGCAACTGTGGTTAGTTATTAACAGAATAAAAGCAGATTTCTTCAAAAGAGCGGGTGGGGGAACGACTATACAAAATTGCAAGGTTGTTAGATTCCTAAATGCACAGCAGTCGATTTTCTGCCGTATTCTGAATTACACGATGAATGCAAGCCTTTCATCTGTCACTGTACCCACTTCGGCAGAAGGCAGCCAAATATTAAGCTTCCCAAACAAAAAAGGAATGTTAGAAAGGGGAAAAATATTGAGGAGGAATAAGAATGGGTAAGAGAAGGGAAAAATTAGGTTTTGTTTTTATTAATTTGTCCTGGTGAGCTCAACATAAACTGCCCCTCCACTGGGTTTCCCTCCAGCGCCTCTCACCTCACATCAAAGCCAGGATTAGAGCAGACTGAGCTGGGCCATTCTGCTTGTCCTGTCCGTGTTCTGCATGAGGAAAGTTCAGAACCGACCCCTCCCCCTATGGGTAGCAGAGCGCACCCACCCAGACTGATGGAGGCCAGGTCAGCTGTGTTTCCTCTGAAGCACACACTTCCCTCCTCGCTGTAGACCTTCCTGTAAGGCAAAGGGCATTGAATTGCATTGCCGAGTTTCAGAGCTGTTGAACAGGACACATTTTGGTGAAATTCCAGACTTCTAGGGTGGTAGCTGATACACTCCAGTGCACCTTCGATGTCACAGGGGAGCCTCTCACACCACTAGCATTTTACAAATGAGCCCCCAGGTCCCAAGGACTCCCAAAGGGTCCCGTCATCAACCAGTTTACACAGTTGGTGAATTACATATGTCCTGTTCTTGTCTTCACAGCCGAAGTTAACAAAAGCTGAAGAACTGTCCTTCAGGTTTTGTGGTTTATTTAATGGCTGTCTTTTCCACAAAGGAGCAGTCTTGATTCACCTCCCCAGAGTTGCTGTTGGGGGGAGAACGTCCACCCCGAATAGGGAATGGGGTGGGTGGGATGGGAAGCGCAGGCTAAGCAGCATACCTTATGTCTGTCCGCAGACGTAGGGCAGTGCTGAAAATCCAGCCTTGGAAAATCACAAACACTTTTCCGTGCTTTCCAGGTCACGTAGGAATAGTCCAGGCTAAAATGCTGTGTTTTATACTGAGACTGCTGTATGGGACAGTTCATCAACCTTAAAGTGACCTAAATATAAAGTCTGGAAGTCTGTGTTTGCTATCAAGTGATCCGACTACTAAACTGACTTCCATGTGAAAGACATTACATAATTTTAGTATATTTATTTATTTATTTTAAGGTTTTTGCCATAAGGCACATGTGCTCACTGGAGAGACAGAGAGGGTAAGAAGGAAAGTGAGAAATCACCCCCCGGGGGGGGTGGCCACACCACAGTCGCTTCTCCTCCGTTCTCCTCGGATTTGGGGTACGCACGCACACGTGCACACCCATTGTGATTTTCAAGCCACTGAGTCCAGGACTGAAACCACGGTTGACCGTGGGGGAGTCCAGCACCCAGTCGCCACATCAGCCCCATTTAAGTTATTTATTTCATAAAAGGAAAGGAAATGTTATGGTTTGGATCAAGTTTTGTCAAGTTGGTCCTAGTGGTGACCGAATATCTCCCCCAAACCATGTGTCGGGACTTGGACTGTATTGATTATATTGTAGAGGTATTAAGTAAAAATTCAATTCCTTCAGCGTGCCCCAGGGTGAGACCTCTGAATGTGATCATGTCACTAAGGCGGAGTCCCTGGAGTCAAATAAAGGCGGATATGTGCGCCAGAGGGATGAGACCGATGAGGCGGTGACGGTTGCCTGCATCCAGACCCATGCTCCTTCCACCTTCTGCCATTTTGTGATGCCCTTCGACTTGCCAGCCACCAGAATCGTAATCGCCACCCTCAGATAATGTCCGTTAGTGATACAATGACAGACTGAGACAGGATCATTTGAAAAATTCTGGTTTGAATCTAGTAGGCTGGATGAATAATGGGGCAGTATAAAAAGTCGATCTTTTGAATAAAAAAAAAAAAAAAAAAGGCAGTGGCAAGCCCGACCATACAGCATTTATAGGGCCCTTATTGTTTTTGTTTTTCTTTTTTCTTTTTTTAAATTTTGCCAGGAGGCACATGTGCTCAAGCTGCCAGGTTGGGACATGAACTGCATGGTTGGCCATGTAGGGGCCAGCCACCTCCAGCACACCTAGGACCCCTGTTCTTACATAGACTATGTCGGACTCATACGTACATTTTTTTTTCTTTTTTTGGAGAGATTTTTTGCTATAGGGTGCGTGTGCTCGCCAAACAGACAGAGAGAGACAGAGAGACAGAAAGCGAGAAATCACCTCCCAGGGGTGATGGCCACACCACAATCCCTTCTCCTCCATTCTCCTCTCAGGATCTTGGGCACACACGCACACGCGCCCGGCATGAGTTTAAGCCACCGGGTCTGGGACTAGAACCGCAGTCGACTATGTGGGAGTCCAGTGACATAGCCATTACACTAACTGCCGGTCCCCGTACATTTTTGTTTTTTATTTGTTAACTGATAGGCCTTTGTAGCTAATCTCATCTTAAAAGCTAGCAGTGATATTTATAGAGGTCCAAAACCCTCATTAAGTGGAAGGGAAGAGTTGCAGGCTTATTCAGCAGGTATGCGACTGTTCACTTAGAGTAAAGGTATATGGCCCTGGTAAGGGTCCATGGACACGGTCTTGTCCTGTCAAGTTAAGGGAGTCAGAAATGCCCTTGTTCCTTTGACTGCTCAGACATCTGTCGGTCAGATATGCCCCTGAAGTTCTGCATTATCTGCAGCTCAGGACCTAATGGCATATCGGTACCCAATTGTACCTTGTTTACGTATATTAGGAAAATCTAGCCTTACAAGCGGACTTCAAGAAGTATGGAAAAATGGAGTTAAAGTATGAGTTTATTTTGGTGTCAAAATTCTTAAAATACATACATAGTTTTTTTCATGGTACGCATTTTCATTGAACTTTTTGAAGATCTGTCACATTTTAAATGAACTTTTAGCCCATGTGCCATGGAAGGTTTGCCTTCTAAGATGCAGACTTAACCCTAAAGCCAAAAATACCAAGTCGCTATGCTTTTGTGCTCCTGTAAGGAAGACAGAGCTAGGGAAGAGCATTATTTTCTGTTTGGGTTTTTCATTTATTTGTTTTCTTTTAAGCTCATTTATATCTTTGATGAAAGAGAGATGGGCACCCCAGCATGCTTCACCCCCACTCTCAGCCAGACCCGAGCGTGGGCTCATGCCCGCTGCAAGCAGGGAGACCTCCAGGTGAGAACCCAGGACCTTGCTGTGCAGCTGCAGCGTTGCGGGTGTGGCAGAACTACCACTGTGAGCCACAGCTGGTCTTTAATTGGTTTCTTTTTGATAGGGCCTTATAATGCCATAGTCCTCTCAATCCTCCAGAGGAGCTGGGACCACAGGTGCAAGCCATCGTATCCCGCTCACTCAGACACTGGTTCACTGGGTTGTCCACACTTGCTGCAAGCTGGCAGTCCTCTTGCCTCAGCCCCTCAAGTCACCACCTCACCCAGCCCTCTGATTGGGGCAGGACTTGATCCAGGCCTTCCATGTGGCTTCAGACTGAGAGTAGCAGCATTTTGCCAGCACCAGCCCCACTGGCCAACTTCATTTTCTACTGCCCTAATCCGAGGCAGGGTCAGGTCACAATAAAGAATTGCATTGACAACCGGTTCATAGCCACCTTCCCCAGCCTCCCTGTCCCAGTACAGTGCCTTTTGGTAGAGGTTTGATACTGGTAAGGCCTTCCAGTAAGGGCCGGCCAGTGGCACAGCCGGTGACAAACTGAGCTGCAGTGCTGGGGCCATATGGCTGGCTGGAGGTTCAGATCCCAGGTCAGCCTGAAAACATGCCTGACACGTGCTCAGGATCCTGCCAGGGTGGAGAGTTGGGGAAGGGCAATCAAGGCGTGGCTGGAACCTGCTGAGGCTGCTTCTGTCTCCTCCTCTCTCTCCCCCTGCCTTCCTCTCACTTGGGCATGCATGCACACGTGCTCGCTATCATAGATAAGAATAAGTTGGCTGAGTGTGGGTCCCATGCCCATGGCCCACACCGAACCATAGTATCCTAAGTCCACATTCAGGCACTCAGACATAGCACCCCTGAGCCGGCACCTGAGCAGTTCTGCATGTAGATGTCGAGGTCTGCCGTGGAGCATGCCGAGCTGCTGTCTGCCACCTGCATCCTTATTCTGAGCAGAGAGATCATTTTTTCCTTTCTTAGAGCAAATTAAATAAAAGGCACCAAGTAGGATACTATGTCAAGGTGATTTGTGGGTTTCCTAACATGTCTAAATAAATGCCTAAGACTAAGGCATCTGATGAATTTATGGATTACCAGAAACTCATTTTGAATCCACAGCCTTGGGAACTACGTGGGTGCTTAGGGAAGTGAGCAGCGAAACCTTCGCCCCCTTCTGGCAGATCTGCACCATGTTAGTGCCCCGAGTTTGTGACCAAGTTCGACGGGATGTTCAGTGGTCTCTACAGCTGGGGAGTCCAACATGCAGCCTGCTGATGCCATCTCTTAACAAAACTGTATTTCAGTTATTGTGGGAGCAAAGATTCCAACCAGGGCATTGTGTTTCAGAAATTAAATAAATAAGAACAGCCCACAGGAAGAGGTAACAGTGCTCTTCTCAGTGGGACTGGCAGACTATAAGAAATCCAGCGTCTGGGAGATCTGTAAAATCAGTGTGGAGGTGAGACCCATATTTTACTTCAAAGATTTGAGAGCATACGGATACCCATGTGGATGTACCGGGATAAGGCAACCTCGTGTCTTCGTCTTAAATACAGCAAATCTAAGTTTCGGTCAGAAGGAAGTGCAAGTTGATCTTAGTCACTAGGTATCAGTATTTGGTAGCAGTAATTTCTACAATTATGTTGTGTTTTTTTAACTCCTTACTAAGGTTAATGATACCACTAAGAATTCTCAAAAAGTAGAGAAATAATGCAGTTACTGATTGCTGAAAACTGTGAAGTATGTGTTCATTTGTAAGCACCATTCCAGGGAAGGAACTTGATCATGATAGTTAATTGCAAAATGAATAGAAGTATTCCTCGTTTCATCTCAAAATTTGACAAGCACAGCTAGTAATTCCATTCACATGAATTCATAAGCCCTAGTTGTTCTCTAACAGTGGGTGTGTCTGACTCCTGTCAGTTAGTTTCAGGGAATTTATAAGACCTGAGTGCTGTCACTAAACACCTGGTGATCCCCATGTATCCTGAGAATGTGCATTGAGGAAGCTATACCGCAAAGTTGTCCAGGTTCTCACGGTTTAGCATGTCACTTTATGTCGATAATAAAAGACCAGTCCTCTTGAAGTAGCAATGGAAGAATATTGTTTAGGATGTTTCCCCTGTAGAAAGTAAGTACTTTTTTTTCTTTATTCTGTGTGCATTTAAGAAAACCACCTGTAATCTGAGAACTTGTAAGACAAATATAAATATGTATTCCACATGTTGTGCTTTCTATCTTTCTTCTTTTAAATCATAGAGGGCCAGTAAGTGGCGGAGCCGTTAGGGCAACGGGATGCCACATGGCCAACTTTGGACTTCAAATCCTGGACTTGGTGGCTTGAAAATCACACCAGGCATGTATGCATGCATGCCCAGAGTCCCCAGGGAAAATGGAGAAATGTTTGGAGCGTGGCCATACCCCTGAGGGGTGGGGGGTGGTTTCTCACTTTTCCTCCCTCTTTCTCCACTGAGTGCATGCACCCTGTGTGGACTAAATCATGATTGCGTCTGCGCACGAGAGAACCACAAAGAGAGATGAACACCCTCTATAGGGTCTGGCCATGCTACGATCCGCTGCCTTCAGTCTTACAGCCCGGCCGATCCTAGGCATTTGTGCCTGTGCCCATGCCTGTGCCTGGCGTGTTTCAGGCTGGCTGGACCAGGGATTCGAACTGTGGTTGCCACATATGAGATCCAGCTTCTCTTAAGCAGCCATTATCCCTGTACCACAGAGCCAGCCCCATCACTCTGTCTTTATCCTCTTCTCTATCCACTTTTGTCCAAATCCAGCTAACAAAGGAATATTGGAGAGTAATGGAGTGCATTTCTGGCACTAAAATTAGTCAAATACTGTCTATCATTCAGACTCCAGATTTGCCATATTGACAAATTATATTGATATTCCACTTTAGATAACTAAATCCATCTTGGGTTAATTGGCTTTTTAGCTGTAACTGTGTGAGAGGGAAAAATACTTTTTCTCTGGCCACTTTGACTTTTCAAAAATGGAATTTCTGGATATTATTATGCCTACTAGTGTTAGATAGAGATAGCATATTATTACTTAGAAGAGGATGAATGGTTTGTTTAGCAGAGGTTTTTTTTTTCAGAGTTAATAATTTTGTCTTTTTTTTTTTTGAGAGAGATTTTTTCCATAGGATGCGTATGCTCGCCAGACAGACAGAGAGAGACAGAAAGACAGAAAGCGAGAAATCACCCCCCAGGGGGATGGCCACGCCGCAGTCCCTTCTCCTCCATTCTCCTCTCGGGATCTTGGGCACGCATGCACACGCACCTGGCGTGAGTTTTAAGCCACCGTGTCCGGGACACAAACCGCGGTCGGCTACATGGGAGTCCAGTGACATAACCATTACGCTAACTGCTGGTCTCTATAATTTTGTTCTTTTTGAGTTTCTGTAGTTGTATGCTGTAGTAATTTGGAAAGGACCAACCAAAGGATTTTTAGCCTCAGTGAACAGTTAATGTGGGAAGCCTGTTCATCTTGCGTTTATTCTCTGCCACCCCAAACAGCAGTGGTAGAGTACAGCATATATGATTGCACCTATTCAGTATTTTGATTTATTCAGTTCTGATCTGAAAGAGTTGGGAACACAATGCAATTAATCTCTCCAAAGTTTATCTACTAAATATATAGGCCAAGTGAGTCTCAGGCCTATATTAAGTGCTTGGGATCCCAGGGAATCCTGCACTAGGTCCAGTTTGGCGAGAACTTAAACCACATTCTTTTACTGACATTTATTAATGTAAGCCTCCTTAATAAGTATGGGGGAGTGTGACAGGTTTATATGTCATTGCTTGTATTATTAAGTATCATTTGATATTTATTGACTTTTTGAGTAAGTGTTGAAATGTCTGTTTACTGATATTGTTTAGAACAGGGGTCAACAAACTACAGCCTATGAGCCAAAGCCAGCCTGCCACCTGTTGTTGTTAATAAAGTTTTATTGATGCTGTTTTGTTGATGTATTATCTATACTGCATTTGAACTGCAACTGCTGAGTTGGTATATGGGGGGCAGAGAACATAAACAACCTCTGAAGCTGGAAATATTTACTATTAGACAATTTAAAGAAAAGATTTGCCTAATCCTGGTCTAAGGTAAAACTATATCATTCCTGATAACTTATAAAGAGCTAATTAGCTATTAGTCTGAGCTTGGTTTCTGCACTAATCAACCCTATATCTATTTGCAATTTATTTACTGAACATATATTTATTGAATGTTTACTATGTTTTCAATTCAGAATATATAACATAGCAGGGAACAAAACAGAATTCTCTGTCCTCACAGACCTTAAAATCTAGTGAGATGAGATGAATAGTAAACCCAGAAGTCTCTCTCTCATGGGAAAAAAAATGGTTTTTAAAAATTTAACAAAAAGAGGGCCAGCAGATGGCATGGAGGTTAAGGTGCACACACATACATACACACATACATACATACATACGTATATACATTCATACGTACATACCATAACAAGAAAAATCATCTCCTTTCGCATATTCGAACACCTGATCACAGTAAAGACACTGGGAGGGGGGCAGCAGGTTGCGTGGTGGTTGAGTTACTGGATCCCACATGGCCACCTCTTCAGTTCAAGACCTTGACCTGGCAGCTTGAAAAACATGCTGGATGGGACCAGCAGGTGTAGTGATTACGTCTTGGACTTCCATGTAGCTGAACACACTGAAGTCCCAGACCTAGTGACTTGAAAATCATGCCATTGGGGACCACCAGATGGTGTAATGGCTGTGTTGCTTGACTCCCACATAATTGACCATGGTTGCAGTCTCAGGCCTGGTGGCTTAAAACTCACACTGGGAGCATGTGCGCATGTGCCCAAGATCCCAAGAAAAGAATGGAGGAGAAGGGATTGTGACATGGCCATCCCCCCTGGAGAGGGGGAGTTGAGTGATTTCTCACTTTCTGTCTCTCTGTCTCTCTCTGACTAACGCACACACCCTATAGAAAATATATCTCTAAAGGAAAAAGAAAAGAAAAAAGAAAATCATGCCTGCTTGTGTGTGTGGACGCCCAAGGGGAGAATGGAGAAGGGATTGTGTCATGGCCATCCCCCCTGAGGAGTGATTTCTCACTTTCCCTCTGTCTCTGTCCCTCTCTCTCCCTGGGGAGTATATGCACCCTATGTCAAAAACCTCTGGGGTGTGTGTGTGGGGGGGGGGGGGGCAGGGAGAAGAAAAGAAAAACATACTGGACAAGTTTGTGCTTGCACAGAAATCCCAAGGGGAAAGTGGAGGAGAAAGGATTTTCCATGGCCGTCCTCTTTAGGAGGTGATTTCTCACTTTGCTTCTCTGTTTCTGAACATTTCTCTTTAGTGAGCACACATACCCTATGGCAAAAATATGGGGAAAACCAAAAGAGACACTGAAGGAAATAATAGCAATTGAAGGATAGTTTCCCGACATGGTAAAATGTACATGAGTCTAGTTTTGGTAATGTAGCAGGAACGTGCTGTAGACTGCTGTTCCCACTAAGACCGACAAGTGGCAAGTATGACTACCATCTCCGCTGTTACTCAGCTGTGTGCCGAAGTACTGTTGAATGCAGTCGTACAAGTGAACTCAATTAAAGGCATAAGAATGGATACAGAAGAAATCAAATTGTGTCTATTTATAGATGATATAATAGTATGCCTGGAAAACAGAATCGGTGATAGATTAACTCAAACAGTAAAAGAATTCATGCAATAACAGGACATAAAATTAACATTCAAAAAGCAATAGCCTTCCTATACACAAACAATAAACAGTTAAAAAAACATAATAGTAGAGAAAATCCCATTTACAATAGCAATTTAGGAAGATGAATGCTTAGAAATAAATTTAACATAAAACCTCTTTGTGCCTATAAGAAACTAAAGACTTGAACAAACAAGCTTCAGTTATGAGGAAACTTTAAGAACTTTGTGGGAAATGGAATTAAAGTATGAGTTTCTTTTGGTTCATTAAAATCCATGCATATTTTTCCCATAAATTTTTGAAGATTCTCTCAGAAAACAAAACCATGCATGTACTTTTATTAAACTGGGGTTATTTCCTTTTTAACCTTGGTGTAAAAAGTAGCTTTCTAACTGATTCAAAATCTAGAAGCAATAAAAATGGATACATTTTACTACATTTTAAAATTTTTCTTTATAAACACTATAAACAAAATCTAAAGACAACTGACAGACAAACAGAATAAAATCATAACACCACCGTTATCCCTTGCATATAAAGAACTCTTAAAAATTACAGGGCAAAGAAATAAAAACCCAGATAGAAAATGAAAGAAAGACATGAATAAAGAATTTAGAAGAAAAGATAAAAAATGACCTTCAAGCATGAAATGTGGTCAGACTCACTCAGAAGTAGAGAAGTGCTAAGTCAAAAATTGAAGATACAATTTCTTACATATAAGACTGTCCCTGCCTCCCAAAATTTACAGTAGTAGCACATTCAATTAGAGAATAGGCCTTTCAAACATTGCTGTGGCAATTTAAATTGGTTAGGGAAAAAAAAAAAAAAAAAAAAACCTGGGGCAGAGAAATTTGGAAATGTATAACTTTTGGTCCAGCAATATGACTTCAAGGAATTTGCTCTGAAGGCAGGCATTACACTGTATAAAAATATAAAGCTCAAGGCTTAAACACAACCTAAAAGCCACATATAGGGAAGTACTGAATAAACTGTGAAACATTCACACAAAGGGACAATATATACCCATTTTTAATAATGAGGAAAATATAAACTGATAGGAAGTACTTTCCAGGACATTCTGTTAAGAGAGAAAGAAAAAATATCAAAGATCAAAAGATATCTAGGTTATGCTACCCTTCTTATAAGAAAGGAGGTAATTTAAGAAGGTGCACAAGTATCTATCTATACACACACACACACACACACACACACACACACTTCCTAACTTTGTTTACTAAGCGAGCTTGAAAGCAGTAACACCCCAGCAACTATGAGCCAACCTACTGCCCAGATGTTAGTCTCTGAACCCCTTACTCTAAGAGGAAGTGGTTGCAACTATGAGCCAACTACTGCCCAGATGTTAGTCTCTGAACCCCTTACTCTAAGAGGAAGTGGTTGATTTAAGGTCTGGGTAGAAATAAAACAAGATGAGTCTAGAGCATCTTTTGGTTTTTAAAAATAAGGAAACAATCAGTTAAAAGGTAGAGACTTCTCTGTAACACATAGTAACCAACTGGAAGAAGTTCCTAATGGTCAAAACTGGGAAAATTTGAACAAAATAATGACAATACTGGATTTCAACCCATAGAATACAATAAATAAATGGATCACAGACTTAAATATAACCACCAGACTATGGTAGAAAACATAGGGAGAACTTTTGAAGGCATTGGAGTAAGCAAAGATTTCTTAAATAAGACCCCTAGAGCACAGGCAATGGTCTCTAAAATACAGAAGTGGCATTACATCAAGCCTAAAAGCTTTCTCACAGCAAAGGAAACTATAAAGTGAAAAGACATCCCTCAGAATGGAAGAAAATATTTGCAAATTATCCCTCAGATAAAAGACTGATATCTATGATATGTAGGGAACTTACATGGCTCACCCATACAACAGAAATAATTCAGTTAAAAAATAGGGAAATGAATTGAATTGGACAGCTCTCCAAAGAAGGCTTATGAATGGCCAAGAGCCTTATGAAAGAGTGTTAAAAGTTTCTTGTCATAAGAGAAATGCAAATTACAACTATAATGAGATAGCATTTAATCCCAGTTAGAATGGCTAGGATCAAAAAAATAAAGAATGATAAGCATTGCCGAGGCTGTGGTAAAAAGGAAATTCTTAAACTGTTGGTGGGAATGTAGATTAGTCTAACCTCTCTGGAAAACAATATGGAAATTTCTCAAAAATTTACAAATAGAACTTTCATGTAACCCAGAAATCTCACTTTTTGATATCTATCCAAAAGATAAGAAAACAATCAGAAAGACATCTGTGCATCCATGTTTGCTGCAGCATTATTTATAATTGCTAAAACACGGAACCAACCTAAGTGTCCACAAAATGATGATTGGGTTGCAAACTACGGCATATATATACTTTGGAATATTACATAGCTCTAAGAATCAATGAGATCCTATCATTCAACTCAAAATGAATGAAAGCAGAAGATTTACTGTTGAGTGAAGTGATTCAAACTTTCAAAGATATGCATTGTCTATCCCCAATTTGTCCTTTGTGTCTGCACTTTATGGCAGAGGTTGAGAGATCTGAAGGTAAGGTAGTGAGGATGGGTGTGGATGCTAGTGACAGTAAGGGGAAAGTGGTTTGTAGAGAGTGGGTGGTGGATGGTGGGTGTGAAACAGAAAATCATTATAAATGATTAACTGTTATTTACAAGAGAAAAGGCCTTTTTGGGTACTATCTGACATAGTTCACAGTGGTGTGTATTCGTTGATTTGTCTGTCATCAAAAGAGTATTTTCCCCAAAAGGGAGGTCTAACTAATGTGTAGAACGTTTGCTATCTATTGCAAAATTGTACTATTGCAACTGATAATTTATTTTGTCAGTGTTTTTTGAGTGAACAGAATAAAGTTATTATTTTTTAAAAAACTGGGAAAATATGAACAAAATATGACAGTGTTGGATTTTAATCCATAGAATAAAATAAATACCTATGAGCTTTAGTTTTCTGCTGCTCTGTAACAAATTGCCACAAACTTAGCAGCTAAAACTAACACACACCTATTTTTTCAGTTCCATAGGCAGGATTTCAGGCCCCCTTAACTGACTCGTTTCAAGGTCTCACAAGGTGTAAAGTGCTAGACAGACAGTGTGATCTTCTGGTGGACTGACTCAGAAAGACTGTTTCCCACTCGTTCAGATAGTAGCAGAATTGTGTGTTGTGGGAGTGAGGCCCTCATTTTGGAGGCCTCCTGTTCTTGCCAGGTAGATCAGGTCTCTTCGTGGAAGCATACTTCCCAGAAGGCCTAATCCTTCTTTTCAAGTCAGGCCCATACAAGGCCTCATCTCCCTTATTAAATTTATTTTGGAATCAAGTGATTAGGGACTTTAATTACTTCTGTAAAAATCCTTTGCTTTTACTGTATAACATGATATAATTACAGGAATGATAGTTTATCACTCTTGTCATATTCTTTTTAAAAAAAATATTTACTTAATTCCATTTGTCATTATTATTTTTTAATAGAGAGAGAGAGAGAGAAAGCAAAAAAGCAAGCCACCAGGTCCAGGACTCAAACCATAGTCGGCCATGTGGGAGTCTAGTGCCTAAACCACCATGCCACCTCCCAGTCCCACTCTTGTTATGTTCTTTGGCTAGAAACCAAGTCATGGGGCTTGCAAGTGAGATGGTTAAGGCACTGGATTCTCACATGGCTCTGTGGTTTGAGTCCTAGAACTGGGGGTTTGAAAAATCATGCCAGGTACGTATGTGTGCACACCCAAAATTCCAGGAGGAGAAGCGATTGCATTATGGCCATCTCCACTGGGGGTAATTTTTCACTTTCCCTCTGTCTGTGTCCTCTTGGCAAGTGCATGAACCCTAAGGCAAAAACCCTAAAAAGAAAAAGAAAAAGAAACCAAGTCATAAGTTTTGTCCAATATCAAAGAAAGGAGACCACGTAAGGGTGTGACTCATTGGAGATCATCCAAGCGATGTCCGCCACAGAATCCACACGACTGTAAATAGTCTAATAAATACATAAACAAAAGGGTGAGAAGTGATGGGTCTTTCTCAGAATAGAATTCCACTTAATAAATGTGGTAGGAAAAAAGAAATAGAGAATCACTCACTGTTGACAGACACCGCTGTAATGCATGTTGTAAACACCTTCTAATGGATACTGAAATTAACGGGTGAAAGTTTAATGAGACACACAGCCATCATCTCAAATATCCCCCTTAAGAAGTTTGTTAGTGACAGAGGGTGAAGTAGTAATGTGGCATGGTAGTTAAGATGCTAGGCTGCCAGAGGGCAGACCATGGTTCAAGTCCTGGACCTGGCAGCTTGCTTTCTCGCTTTCTCTCTCTCTCTCTCTCTCTCTCTCTCTCTCTCTCTCTCTCTCTCTCTCTCTCTCGTCAAATTAAACAAATAATAATAACAGAATAAAATACTTACTTAAAAAATAAATAATAAAGTAGGGGAAGTTGGTAGACACCAACTTCACAAAGTAGTTAGGGGAAAACAGAATCCCATGATAGAATGAACTGAGAAGGGCTTGACATTTTGTTTTCGTTTTTTGCCATAAATGTGCTTATACTCACCAGAGACAGAAACAGTAAAAGGGAAAGTGAGAAATCACCCCCCAGAGAAGATGGCCACACTGCAGTCCTTTCTCCCCCCATCTCTTCCTGGGATTTTGGACATGCATGTATCTGTGCCCGGCATGATTTTTGACGCTGCCAAGTCCAGGACTCAACCACAGTCAGCCATGTGGGAGTCCCATGCCTTAACCACCACACCATCTGCTGGCCCCAAGGGCTTGACAATTTTGTGGTTCATGTCCCAAAATGCACGACCTCATTTCAATGATGAAAAAAAAATCAGACCAAACCAAATTTGGGAGCATTCTACAAATGACTGATCAGTACTCTTCACAAGCTTCAAGATCCTAACGTACAAGAAGACTGTGGGGCTTAAAGACTGGCAGCTCAGGAGAAATGCCTAAATCCAATGTGGGATGATCCCAGGAAAAAGATGTTAAGTGGAAAAAATTGATAGAATTCCAATAACGTCTTTAATTAATTTCTTCGTCTAGATAATTATATGGTTCTATAAGAGGTTAACATTAGGGAAGGTGGGCTGAGGGGTAAAGGGAATTCCTGTACCACTTTTGCAATGTTTCTGTCACTGAAATGAATGAAAAATAAAGTCATAGTGTAAACTTAGGCTAAGATTTTTAAGTCAGCAAAAAATAGAGTTTAGGTGACTTATCGATGCCTCATTGTAGATTGTTGCACCAAAATTTTACACAACATTGTACATTCGATCATTGGAGAATAAATACATAGGTGTAAAATGGTGGGATTTGTTCTCATTTACAGTGTAGTGTCTTCCAGGTGGATTTTTCTCCCCTTGTGCAAATGTCATTATAGACATAAATAAGGGAAAATACAGGTCTTTCTTTAAAAATGTTCAATTTTCATGTTAAGATTTTCTCATGAAGTTGGTTTGTTCACTATGCGTAGTAATATATTCGTTAAAAATAAATTACCAAACCTATGAAGTATTCAATCTGTGGTTTTGAAGGCGTTTACCTAATTCGCTGGTTCAGGGGACTCTGGATCTTCTTCGTATAGCCATGCACACAAAGGAGTTCTTTTTGTTGTTGTTACTGCTTTTTGTTTTTTGGTGTGTGTGTGTGTTTTTTTTTCTTTTGTTTTTTTTTGTTGTTGTTGTTGTTGTTTGTTTTTAAGAGAGATTTTTGCTATAGGGCTCATGCGCTCACTAGAGAGACAGAGAGACAGAAAGCGAGAAATCACCCTGCAGCAGGGATGGTCACACCTCAGTCCCTTCTCCTCCATTCTCCTCTTGGGATCTTGGGCACACACGCATTTGTGCTCAGTGTTTTAAGCCTCCAAGTTCAGGACTCAAACTGCAGTCAGCTACATGGGAGTCCAGCCACGTAACCATTACACCATCTGCTGGTCCCCACAAAGGAGTTTTCTGTATTACCTCTCTCAGCTGCGTTGTCCGAGTCCTCATCTGCCATGACTGAGTTTCATTCCTGTGTTCGCTGAAGATGAAGTTATTCCTTAGTAACTGTAGTTATGAAATCATCGTAATTATGACTTGGTCGTGGTGAAAATAGTTTCTACGGGGTAAGAAACAAGGGGTCAAAGAAAATGAGTAATTAAAATGATTGGGCAAATCCATCTTTCTCATGAGTGACTTGGTTTCTTTAACAGGACAGATTTAATACGTGGATCTCCTCCTTGCTTTAAAAGGATGTCTGTTAGAATTGCACCAGAATATCAGTCATACTGCTTCGCTGTGGCAGTATTTTATGAATCATGGGATGGGTCTCTTAAAGCCCGTTTTATTTTCCCTTGAAATACTGTATGTAAGAACAGTGCCTCGGGCATGCACAGTGGAGGCCGAGGTGCCCCGTGCTAACGTAGAATTACTGTTTGTTTTTACTGTCACGAGTCTCTGAATCTAGGCTGTCATGCAGAAGTGATCATTAGAATGTAGGCACTTCCTGTCTTACTGCAGCTGACTCCCCAGTGACATTTTACAAAGGCAGCATTTGACTGTACAGTACTTTACATTTCTAAATGGACTGTGGGCGGGGTGCCTCAGCGGGTCTCAGAGATAGCACGTGACCACCGTGGACACACAGCAGTGTTTGTAGCTCTGTAGCCAAGTCAGGGAAGTTGTCAGTCGAATGTTAAAAGAGTTTTTCTACTTCACATTTAATAATTTGGTACTAATACTAATTTGCTACAAATGTCTCTGAGTAAATGAGTGGAGAGACACATTCTGTGCTGTCTGGCTGGGCCTTCCACCCCGTTCATTATAGCCGTAGTGAAGAGCAGCTCTGGGCTTTCGCTGCGCATGTTTCTCACTGCTGAAGATTCAGGTCTTTGGTTTTCCCTTTTTCCGGTAATGAGAGTGGCAATTAAACACTACGTTCTTCCCTAAAGAAGCCTAAACGCCTGAAAACAATTTGCGAATTCTTTTATAGTAATATTTTAACAGCGGGTTTAGACAAGTTACCTGAACTGAAGATTATATCCCGGCCTCTCTGGCTGTCACAGATACAGCCATTATTCGAGTTAGTAATACGTGACAGTCCTGCCCGTCCCCAGGACCAACTCTCCCAGGTCTGATGGCCACGTGGCCTAACAGGTAGCCCACTACATTGCCCACTAGAGGGAGAAGGGTGTGGTTCCCTGGAAACACCCACTCTGTGTCCTCATGATGGCACGGGTGTATGGGGGTGAGCTTCAGGATGTCAGATCTGCCCTGCTCCGTGTGGTTCACTTCAGCCAAGGGCATTCCTGGAGGAGTGGTCCTGTGGCGGCCCAGCAGTCGCTGACGGGTGTGACCACGTGACCGCCCGCCCCGGAAAGCTGTGCAGATGTGTGTTTGTTTCTTCCCATTTATTGTAGCGAAGAGCAGGGTGATAGACGACAAAATAACGTGGTCCCTATGTCTAGAGAGCTAGTACCTTGGGGATTGTGCCAAATTCCACTCCTTTCTAATTGTTATGTTTTTAGTCTTGAAAATGTATCAACCTCTGACTCAGTGAGTTGAAATGTCAACTACCTGTAGTGATTTTTAAATTTCAAAACCCCATCTCCTGCCTTCTCATGATTCATTGTCTCTCTCATCAATAAAGTGTCTCCTCCTTTAATTCATAATTCATACCCTCAGGTTATGATTTATTAGATATTTGTTATGCAAAGGAAGGGAGTAAAAGGCTCTCTTCCTGTCTCAAGAAGCTTACATTGTATTTGGAAAAGACAAACTAAACAGTAAATAAATACAAATTAAATAGATGCTATTGCTGTATTAGTAAAGATCAGAAGAGGTTCAGAGTAACCGTTCCTTCTTTACTGATCATACGCACGCCTTCCTTTCCCTTCCTTTCTGTTTTCACACAGGGTCTTACTATGTCACGACCTCCTGCCTCACCTCCAATGTAGCTCAGACCACAGACACTCAGCACAGGGCCTGCTGGGGCCTCGCCTCCCGCATAGCAGCGTCTGCACAGGCTGCCATGGGCTGGGCCTTTACTGCATGTTACTATAGTATGTTTCATATTTCTTAAGTTTGTGTTAAATCTCTGGCTGAGTAATTCTGAAAATGTTTTAGCCATCTGCTGGCATTACCGTATCGATTAGGTACTGCTGAAGGGCGAGTATCAGCCATCCCGCACTCCTGCCTGCCCGGAGACCAGTTTACACTCAGGAGGAAGAGTGCGGCCAGTCTTGGACTCCGTTAAGTGTATTCAAGGTGTATCTGATTTCAACCCAGACTGATTCCTCTGTGAGTTTGAGAGCTCAGTAACACATTAAACTTTTTAGCAGGTCTTTCTCTAGGTCTTATTCATGTTTCCTCGCTGTTTTACAGGAAAAGATGAAATGTAATTTTGAGCTATGTGGGGCCATACACTTTGTGATCATAAAAATTAAATGTAGCTGTCTTGGTTTTGCACGATTGCTGTTTTAATGCAGAGGGTGCCCTCCCCACTTTTCCTCCTGTGTTTTACAGGCAGTCAGATGCCCCCTCAGCCACCTGGGAGCCAGTCAGAATCCAGTTCCCATCCTGCCTTGAGCCAGTCACCAATGCCGCAGGAAAGAGGTCAGTCTTCGCTTCCGTCTTACAGCCGGCTGTGCTTTACATGTGCACGCTTATGTGAGCTTACCTGTGCGTCTCCTGAAAAAGTGCTTTCAGGGGCTGTTAAATCTCCCCAACATGTAACAGCCAATACGGAGGGGGAAGATGCTTTCTTGTAGATTGGGTGAAGTTCTACAGAGGGGCAGTTCCAGGTCCAGAGAATGTCCACGTCACACTGTGAAGCGTGGTTGTCTGATTTTTGCTCTAGCTGTGTGAAAATAACGACTGATTCCTTTTGGGTCGTAGTCCTAATGAAGTATGTTAAGTTTGGCTACTCATCCCGTGATATTTAATGGTACAAGTTTAAGTACAATGCAAGACTTTTTGGCTTATAAAAGTTGTAAGATCTTTATTTTTTTTAAAGAATTAGTTTATTTAACTTCATTTATTTTAATTTGACCAGAGAGGGGCAGAGTGAGCAAGGTAGAGAGAGAGAAATTAAGAAAGCAAGCTGCCAGGTCCAAGACTTGAACCATGGTCAGCCATGTGGGAGTCCGGCACCCTTAACCACCACCTGGCGGCCCAAAAGCTGTATGATTGTAAGACTGGAGCAGACCTAAAAGATCATATGGTCCAGTCACGTCACTTTACAAGTAAAGAAACTGAGAATCATAGATGTTATATGGGGGGGGGGGGGGGGGGACTTTTAAAAGTTCCTTGAAAATATGTATTAGGAAAAACTATGCATAGGTTTCACATTTTTTTGCACCAAAAAAATTTATTTTTTAAGTCCCTCATATGTGGCTTACTCATTTTCAGAAGTAGTTAGTGCCAGGCCTGATAAAAGAGCTCTGGAGGCCTGTGGACAGATGTTGTTCCACATCTGTATGCACTTTGCGCTCTAGCTCAGTTCCACGTGTCATCCTGAAACGCAATCGCACCGGCCTCAGCGGATAGCTGAGGCCTTCATTGGTTGGCCTCTGGCCTCTTTTTCCCATCAGTGGTAAAGCCAC
This sequence comes from Tupaia tana, assembly GCA_026018925.1. Classification (NCBI taxonomy): domain Eukaryota; kingdom Metazoa; phylum Chordata; class Mammalia; order Scandentia; family Tupaiidae; genus Tupaia; species Tupaia tana. Next base: position 7,192,362 of record JAKSZU010000002.1, read on the forward strand.
TCTTGGTGGTGGCGGTATCATAAGCCAGTTTGTGTAGACCAGCGTTATGAGGAAGCCCCATCTGTGCTATGCCTGGTTGATTTCCACTGCCCACGGGCAAGTCCTGCAGGCCTGCCCGCCTCACTCCACACCTGAAGTGTCATCGCTTTCCCTCATTCCCCTTCTTTCAGGCCAAGAAGCCAGAAGCAGCTTGGAGCTGTTATGTAAGCGGTTCTTGACCCCTGGTGTTTATAATTATTTCTGTATGAATTGCAGACGTGATGGTTTGCTTCTAATTAGAATTATGAGGTCTAAGTTATTTCACATGACACAGACCGAGCAGATGTCACTTCGAACGGAAAGCCAGTGGAAAGGTGGATTCGTCTTATCTCCACATCACTTTTGTGTTGAAATGAATGATTAGTAGGAATAAAACAAAATTTTCATGTTCTAATACCTTTATATATCTAACTTTTCAAATTGTAATTTAAGGAATAGTTAATACTTTCTCTTCAAGATGATACAGTGAGTTTTAATAATGGAGTATTTGATAGTTTTAAAACTTTGGGTCCGTGAGAGTCACCTCAAGGAGTGGTTAAATCCGAGTGCTGGCCCTACGCCCAGATTTCTGATTCTGACAGTTTGGACTGGGACAGTTGAAACCTGTACTTGGACAAGTTCCCAGGGGTGGCGGTGCTGATGGCATGAGGAGCACGCTCTGAGAACCGCCGCCTTAGAGAGTACCCAGTAGGTCGTAGCAATTGCGTGAAGGTACACCTTCTCTAAATTCCACCACAACCTGCCGTAAATGGCACCCTCGTCTTCTGTCCTCCCATCCTCTCGTGGCTTGTTGTGTTAACTCACGTGGCTCTGGTCACCCTGGACACTTGGAAGTTCATGGAGTGTGCACAGTGCCCAGAAGCAGCAGTCCTTAAAATTTCCGCGCTTTCACCATCGGTTACACCTGCCTGTGTGGTGAGTCAGACCAGTGGATCGAAAGAAAAAACGAATTATCTAGCACTAAAAGTTTACCCAGGCCAGACCCAGACTTAGAAGAATTTCGTTACTTCATGTAACCGTCACCATGACCCTGTAATTTTGCTTGTTTTGAAAGTGTTTTAAAAGGTGAGAGGAAGGGGCCAGCAGGTGGCATGGTGGTCAGGGCACTGGTCTCCCACACGGCTGACTGCCGTTTGAGTGCCAGACCTCCCAGCTTGCTTTCTTGCTTTCTCACTTTCCCTCTCTTTCTGTCTCTGTGTATCTCTGGGGAGTGCATGTGTTCTATAGCAAATTTAAAACTAATAACAATAAATAAAATTTTGTTTTAAATAGTAAGAAGCTGTTCATTCAAAAATTTGATCATTTTAATCTTTATTACTAAGAAGAAAAAAAGAGAAATCCCTCTTCAACCCCTTCAAACTGATTATGTGTTTAAGAAATGTGAAAATGGGGGACCAGCAGATGGTGTAATGGTTACATTTCTGGACTCCCATGTAGTCAACCATGACTCGAGAGCCGGATCTGGCAGCTTGAAACTCATGCCCAGTGCCTGTGCGTGCGTGCCCAAGATCCCCAGAGGAGAATGGCAAAGAGATTGTGGTGTGGCCATTCCTCTGTCTCTAACTCTCTCTGTCTCTTTGGCAAATGCACGTGCCCTGTAGCAAAAATTTCTAAAAGAAAAAAGTGAAAATGTAGAAAAACAAATGTGAAGAGCAGGATGACAGAGGAAGTGTGTAAGTTAAACTGTAGACTTAAACTACGTTCAAGACGAAAATGTCATTTTCTTTCTTTTTCCTCTTGGTTGTACTATGTGAAAAATACTGTGTCAGTCAATATGTGTTTTTCCCCAGGTTGCCTTTACTACTATGCATGCAGTGTAGTTTGGGGACATAATAATTGATATATGATAATCTGGGTTTTATGACCACCTCCTTCAAATAGCATTTGTAAATTTTATTAACTACTTAATAGAAAACTGAATTTTGTGAACATTTTTTCTAAACCTCCTCTGGAAGATTATGCTAAAGACATTGTGTGCATTCCCTTTTCAGTTTTTTGGTTTTTTGTTTATTTTCCCTTCTTTTTGAAAATTATTTATTCAATTTTATTTATCTTTTTTTTTTTTTTTTTTTTTTTTTTTTTTTTTAATTTGCTACAGGCAGAGTGAAAGAGAGAGAAAGTAAGAAAGCAAGCTGCCAGGTCTGAGACTCGAACCGTGGTCAGCCATGTGAGAGTCCAGCACCTCAGCCACCATGCCACCTGCTGGCCCCAACTGTTTTCTGTTTTTATAGTTTACAATGACTTTTGTGGGACCAGCAGTTGGTGTAATGGCTATGTCACCCAGCTCCCATGTAGTCAGCCGTGGTTCAAATCCCAGACCCAGTGGCTTAAACTCACACTGGGTGCGTGTGCGTGTGTGCCCAAGATCCCAAGAGGAAAATGGAGGAAAAGGGATTGTGGCGTGGCTATCCCCACTGGGAGGTGATTTCTCACTTTCTGTCTCTTGGTTTCTGTCTTTCTGGTGAGCACAAGCGCCCTATAGCAAAAACCTCAAATAAATGAATGAATGAATGTATGAATGCTTTTGTGTTAAATGATGCCTTGCCACACATGAGTTAAAAATCCCCTAAAAGTGAGTAGCAAGGATCAAAAGCAAATACATTTATTGTTAAAATTTAGGAAGAAACATTGGTTTCTAGTAACATTTGATCAGGTGTTTAAATGGCAAATGACAGTCACTTTAATGCTGTGATTTAGTAATAAAAGCACGTGTTTGTCTGTCTTTCTCACCATCTGTCAGTGTATCCACAAGGTACACGGCGTGAAATAGATCCAAGAAAACCCTTCTAGAAAATTTCCCAAATCAATTCCCATATATTGAAAGGCAATTTGACTTCATTTGTATCTTTACAATTGATGTGTGTCTCCCTTGTTTAGCGAATTGGTGGAAGAAACGGGGAAATATATATATTGGCAAGTTAGCATCTTTTTAAAAATTTTTTGTTTCTCCAAAACTGTGAGTATGGATAGGCAAGGTAGGGACACAGCTTGTCTAGTGCTGAGTGCTAAAAGAACTGGACTGAGTGGCCCTCTCATCCCCACTCTGCTCCACTGCCTACTCATTTTCTTTCATGTGTCCACAGGAGGTACATTTTCTTTAACAGCGAGGAATCTGCAAACATGCTTGCTCAGACCATGCACAAAGCTAGAGGTGATGCAGCCTGCTCCAGGCTGCAGGTGCAGCTGCCTGAGCCCTCCCCAGAGTCCTCCTGGGGCGGTGGCACTGCCCCCACGGCGCTGTGCCTCAGTCTCTCTAGGCTCAAGCTGAGCTCTCGCTCTGCAGCCCTCCTCCCCCTGCCTGGTCCTCAAGTTTCCCTCAGGCAGAATGGAACGCTCATGAACTCTTCTCTGATGAAGGGGACTTCACAGACCTCAGGCTGTCCTGGCGGTTACAGGGTTAGTGCAAGCCCAGATGCCCTGCACCTTGGCCCGCCGCCACCCTGCGGTCCCCCCCACCCTCCCCCCCAGGCCTGTCTCTGGTTCAGTACTCTCTGTATCTGGTGGTCAAAGGACGTGAGACACAAATCCTGTTCCCCATATTAAACAGAGATGAAGATGACCGTGAGTCTCTGCAGTTTTGTGTCTCTCAGCTATAAAAGGTACCTGTGCAAGTAATATGGCTGTGGCATCAGGTTACACAAGGAGGGGAGCACTTCAGCTGTTATGGACCTTCATTGTCTTGCGGTCTCCATCGCCGTATGAAACCGCACTGAGTCCTGCACTACGGAAACGCCTACTCACTGAGTAAGAAACTCACTCAGATACCTTAGTCAGGAATTCAGCATTGATAGAAATTTAAAGGAGAGGCTGCCAGATGACGTGGTGGTTAAGGCTCTGGACTCCCCACATTGGCCAACTGCAGTTTGAGTCCTGGACCTGGTAGCTTGCTTTCTCACTTTCCCTTTTCTTCTCTCTCTGCTTCTCTCTGGTCAAATTAAAAAAATAATCATAACAAACACAATTGAATAAATAAATAATTCTTTTTAAAAAAGAAATTTAAAGGAAAAGGAGCCAAAGCTTCAGTTTAGTATTCTGTAGTGATACATTTGATATTGTTTATTTTAAACCAGAACTCTCTGTAGACGCCCTGTTGTTGTCACATACAGACTGACTATGAATCACCTCCACGAAATAAAAGAGGTACTGTAGGACAAATTACGCTACCCAAGGCATTGGAGGAACAGTTAAGAGAGTCCTAAAGTTCTGAATCAAAATTTTTAAATACTTTTTAAAAAAATGTTTATTTATTTCTTCTGTTAGCAGAAGAGACAGAGCCAGAGACAGTACCCCCAGTAGGGTCTCCATGACAGGACCTCAGCTGTAGCCAGCCCTGGAGCATGGACAGCTGCCTGGCGGGCCCTGGGGGGCGAGGGTGGCCCCAGGGGTGCTCGCCGGGTCCTTCCCGTATGGGGCAGCATCACAGAGCTTCACTTTTTACCCCTGTGCCACTGTCCAGCCCCTGAATTAAATTTTACAAGAAAGTCACAGCTTACAAGTTTAGATAGTTCTGTCCTTATTTCTTAATCTTTAACACAGATATCTTAAAATTCAAAAAGAGCCATAGGAAATGGCTTATTAATGTAGTGTTCTCTTTTTCAAGAGGGCTTGAGGGAATATGGAACAGTCATCCGAGTGGATAAATAAGTGTAATAGTTATTAACATCAAAATGTTTGCATTTTTAACCCCTATAATATGTTAAGCTTAATGAAAGTGGCAAATGCCCTTCTAGTTTATTGGATTAGCAATTAGGTGAAAATGTTGAAAGAAGGCTTATTTATTTGGACAGATGTAGAGAGGTCAGAATTAATTTTTTGAAAACCTTTTAATTGAATTCCCTTTTAATTTTCACAGTGGTGTCTAGTTAAATATTCATGTCGGCGCCGGTGGTTTTCTGAAGGTCTGAACTCGATCTAGATTCTCCAAATCACCATCAGTTGTTTAACCCTTTTCATCTGGTGAGCCAGCAGGGACTTCCTTAGCGTAATCCCACGGTGTTGAAATAATTAGAAGGTAGTAATGAGGATTTAATTAGTCCTTGAGATACGCTGAAACAGAACCCCTAAGAACGTCCCCTTTCGGACAGGATTGCCAGAGGATGGATGCCGCTGCAGAGCTGTGATGTGCGGAAATGCATTCGTTGCTGCAGGCGGTTCTTCGGCACCATTCTGCGACCCTCAGATCCGGGCAGAAGGCATCCTGGGCAGAATCTTCCAGAATTATCAAATAGCGACCCCCCACCTTCATTTGTGTCCACCTTACCGACCTATGCAAGGACTGTCTGTCCATCTGCATTGTTTAAAAGAAGAGTTGTAGCCAGGAGCATACAGTTGACTGTCGCTGGTTAAGACTGGCTTTTGCTATATCCGTGGTACCAAAGTTAGATGAGTTATGTATTTTCTCTGGAGCTGCTGACCAGGGAGGAAACAGCAAAATTTTGCATGTTTATAAGTATCGCGTGTCTCATCCAGCAAAACCGAGGGTTCTTGACAGCTGTTTGTCAGAATCATGAAAGTCTCATCTTTGGAATCTGATCTTCACAAAGTGATACTTCTCAGTAGCTGCACTTTTAGAAACATAAATAATTCTGTTACCCAGCCAGAGGACCAGGCTGATGGGGAGGATCGAGCATGCGCTGCCACAGAGGTGAACCGGTTTCTGCACGTCAGTCTGGGCTCTCAAACTTCCATATTGTATTTAGACTAATTGAATAGGATATGTCTTCATTATTCTTCTATTTTTATGCTGTTAGAAACCCCATATGTTAACTGCCTCAATACAGGTTTTTTTTCCCCCCATTAGTTAATGGTGTGTTTTAACTTCTTTCAAGGTCTGAATAGAATTCCTCATCAGATTTCTAGTCATATTTTATTTGCTTAGGGCGGATTTTTCTCTTACCTTTTAATGCCATGAGGGAAGAAGAGAGATCTCTTAGAATTAAATTCAGTGTCTTCCTGGGAATTAGAATGAACTTCTTGAGGGCTCTCTCTTCTTCTTAGGATTCTCTGCACTGTATCCCAGTTCTGTAGCAAATCTTGGTTCACAAAAATGTCAGCAAATGGGGAGCTGGGCAGCTGGTAACATTCAGCTTTCACAGGACTTCAAGTCTATTAAAAGCACAGAACAACAACAACAAAAAAATGTTTCTTGTTTTTAAATTAAGAATGCTTATAGTTTCACCAGTACAGATCCTTTGCTGGTAGTATAAAGTGTTTCTGTTTCTTAAATGAGCAATGCAAGAAGCACTTCGATCTTGCACTGTATTGGAATGACCACTTCTGCGCTCCATTCTTCCTGGCCATATTTTTACAGCTCTACAGTGCAGTGTCCGTTTGAGTTGTCCTCACATCTGGAGCCTGGCGCTAAGTGAATTCTCTGGAGGCCACCCCTCTTCTACCTGGTCATGCTCTTTATAATGAAGGGATATTTAATAGAAATCAGTACACATTTCAAGAGGTTTTTAATGCCACCAACTGTGGTTTCATAATGTCATTATGTATTTATTTATTTGTTTAGGTTTTTGCTGTAGGGCATGTGTACTCACTGGAAAGAGACAGAGACAGAGAAAGTGAGACAGTATCCTCCAGGGTGGATGGCCACACCACAACCCCTCCTCCTCCATTCTCCTCTTGGGATTTTTGAGGATGCACACATACGCGCCTGGTGTGATATGCAAGCTGCTGGGTCTGGGACTCAAACTGCGATCGACCACATGGGAATCCAGTGACTTAACCAGCACACCACCTGCTGGCCCTCACAGTGTTATTTTGTACCAAACATCAGTTTTGAAATTTTAAAAATGACTTTTGAATACCTTAACTAGCCTAACTCCTTAATTTATTAAGAACAAAATAACTGGTCAGGGCAGAAATGAAGAAGACTGCAAAGTTAATTGTTAAGGAGGAAGAAGTGGGAATTAATATATCTTTTTTCAAAACTTATTTATTTTATTCATGATGAATGTGCATTCATGAGAGAGTCAGAGAAGATACCTTTGGCAGGGTCTTGTCACGCCACAACGGGCTTTCCCTGACCCTCCAGCTCATCAGGATCTTGGGGACACGCGCACTTGCCCGGCATGTTTTCACGCCAGCCTGGGGATCTGAACCCCAGGTAGGCCGTGTGCCTCTGGTTCCACAGTTCAGTTTACAGCTGACTGCACCGCCAGGCTGATGTGGACTTAATACTTTTTTTTTTCCATTTCCACAAACCACAGAAGCTATTTTGTTCCTCTTTTTGTTGGATATTCAGTTTTAACTGCTAGAAATCCCTAGGTGCTGAGGTGTTTCGTAGGATACACCAGTTGTAAGAAAATGTTCTCTCCTCTGCATTGTATAATTGGGTTGTCAGAAAAATCACGTTGTGTTGTTTCTATGTTTTCCTATGTAAGAATGCATCATGACTTTCCCGACAACCCAGTAGTTGTAAAGAGAAACATGTCACTTTCTTAATACGTGCTGGGTCCAAGGGTAGCAGGTCACCATGCTGAGTAAGCCATTAACAACGGATAGTCTGCCGCCACCCCAGATGCAATTAATTTAGCCTCTGCTCTTAATTGAGGCTCCCTTTTATATGATCTGTGGAAGATGAAAATAAACTCAAATGGGAGGTTTTATACAAGAGAGACTATCTAGGCTTCACTCGAGAAAGCTGTTTCTAATTTCTTCAGCCTCCAAACTTGCCTCTGGGCAAGACTACAGACCTAGGCGAAGCGAGTCCGTAAGGAAGCAAGCACATCCCAATGTAGGACTTTGTTAGGTTTTCTGTTTACCATCCACCAATATGTTTAAAAGCTGGAAAAACAAATATCACAAATACTAAAAGTCGATTTATAGTCATTCTGGAACCGTCTATCTAAATTTTAGGTATTTTTAAAGAAGCATCATTTTGTTTCCTGTGTTGTATGCAGTAATTTCTTTGAATTGCCAATTAGAGCATACTTTTAATAGTTAACACCCATTTGTAAGCAGCTCATTATTCTTCAGTGAAGTACTGGAGAACATCTGTATCTTAGGTAAATTCGGCATTGTATACTGCAAGCACTGATTCATGACAGGTTCTCCTCCTGTTCCTTTCGCGTTCCCTACCTCATTGTCTGTGGTTTTCCCCAGCCAGAAAGCTAGGAGGCATCCCCGGTGCCTCTTACCATCTGCCCCGAACTCATTAGTGGCCCAGTTCCAGCAGCCCTTCCCTGTGATGGCTCCCCCCCCTTATTAATATCTGCTCCTCACTGCCCCAGTCCCACCCCCTAGGCTGCCCTTCCTGGCCAGCCTTGTGCCCGCGGCCCGTTTTCCCAGCCACATCGAGTGAGGACTTTGCGGGGACTGGCCAGCCATGTCATTCCCTCCTAGGTGCCTGTCTGCAGTGGCTGCCTTGGCCATATGTGCAGGGCACCCTGGCTCTCAGCCGCTCCTTGTGCAGCTCGGCCTCCCTTCCTGGTCTCGCTCATCATTTTTTACAACCTCTTCAAGTCCTTGTTAGCCGGGCACACATGCTGGTACTTTGTCTGTGTCGGGTGGCGAACACATGGAGGAAGCATCACCCGTCATGGGCAGCCCCCTGTAAGCCGGTGTCCTGTGCACACAGCCCAGCAGCGCAGGCGGGAGCCATCAGCCGCTGAGATTATCCGTGGAACTCCCCAGTGAGAGCTCTGGGAGTGCCAGGACCGGGGTCGCCGCCCTGCCAGAACTCCAGCACCTACTTGAAGTGCTCTTACATTATCTGCAGAGACTTGAAGCTTTGCCACTAACTAGTGTTACAACTTTGGACAGTTAATTCCCTCTCTGCTTCCTTATACGCAAGAGGAGGATCAGAATGGCCTGTAGATTTACGGCGCAGATCAGGTGAGGTCTTCTATCCGAAGTTACAAATGGCAGAGCACTACAAATACTGATGACAAACATCAGCATCGGGCAAGAGGTCTCAGGTGAGACTCGGCCGCGAGCTTTAAGAAACGGTAGTTTGTTCTAGCGCGTAGCGCCACACGTGCGTCATCGCTCCCTCCGTGCTGATGCGGACGTCTGCAGCTAAGACTTGGAAACTTCGTATAAAGCCTGGGTGTTTGGTCGCCATCTCCCATCTGGGTAACAGTGTCATCCCTCCCCCGGTTCTGGTTCACCCCAGGAGAGATGATGTAAGTTTTGGGACTAGTCAGTAGCTGAGTGGTTTTGTAGGGGCGTGTGGGCAGCTTAGTCCTTCCTGGACGTGTCCCTGTGCACAGGGCACCAGAGTGCAGGGCAGGAGGGCACGGGGCGCAGTTAACCGACCAGCCCCCGGGGCCTGGGCCAGAGACTAGTTTCTGTCTTCCTTAGAGCAGCTTGTGTTGGGAAGAACCGCAGTCAGACACACACTGAAGATATTAGGATGTATCCTCTCTCATGGCCTGGCTTCCAAGGTGACTAAGAAAAGAAGGAATAACGGCCGTGCCAGGAAGGGCCGCGGCCACGTGCAGCCTGTTCACTGCACGAACTGGGCTTGATGCGTGCCCAAGGACAAGGCTATTAAGAAGTTCGTCATCCGACACACAGTAGAGGCCACAGCTGTCAGGGACATCTCCAAAGGAAGTATCTTTCATTCCTGTGTGCTTCCCACGCTGTCTGTAAAGCTACAGTACCGTGTGAGCTGCGCCATTCATAGCGGAGTCAGGAGCTGATCTCATGAAGCTCGGAAGGACCGAACACCCCCACCCCAATTTAGACCTGCTGTGCTGCCCCTCACCCTCCACCAAAGCCCATGTAAGGAGCTGAGTCTTTAAGGACTGCAGAAGTGTCCTCTGGGAAAAAAATAAAATGCAAGTTATACATTAAAAAAGAAAAGCTATTAGAATGTAGCAAGCATTTTTTAAAAATCTATTCTTCTCCTATTTGACATCTATTTGCAAAAAGAAATGACTGAATGGCTCTGTCTGTCCTGATTGGAGACTGCTAAGGTGCCGTGGCACATGGTCATTATTTCTTACACCTGGGGAGATGTCTGATACTGAACTGATCTGAAGAAACAGGCAGTTGATCTGTGACTTTTGAACAGATACCAACATGGAAATAAACTGCCCATGGGACCAAGGAAAATGTGCTTTGCTTGCTGATGACTCCTAGAACCTGGGCTGCCTCATGGTGTCCTGGCGGGTCCGTGGCTCTCTGCTAGCTGAAGAGGCATCTTGAGCCCCAAAGCTCTTCTTCCAGCCCAACACCCAGTGAAATGCCAGCATCCATGTGCATCTGAGGTGGGCCCTCCACCTTTAACCGGAAAGCCTCTGCCCCAAACCTCTTCTTCCAGCCCAACACCCAGCAAAAAGCCAGAAGGTCAGAAGTAACGTATAATCCTTCAGATGACCGGAAGCCACCACCACAGAAGCACAAGAAATATGGGAAAGCAAGAAAATATCTCTGCCCCAAGGGGAAAGAACAGCCCTTCATCGTCCTCAGACAGTAAAATAGAACTCATGAAAATGTCAGATAAAGAATTGAGGGTATTCATAGTGACAGAGCTAACAGAGATGCAAGAGAAGAGAGACAACGAGCTCCCAAAAATATAGGAGAAAAGAGACAACGAGTTTCAGGAGATGAGAAAGTTCTTCCATGATCTCAAAGAGGAAATACACACCATAAAAAGAATCAAACGGAGCTGTTAGAGATGAAGGCCATAATACAGGAAATCAAAACCTCCCTTGAAAGTATCAAAAGCAGATTAGATCATGCAGAAGATCGAATCTCAGATGTAGAAGATAGAATCTCTGACCTAGAAAAATTCACCAAAATGACTGAGAAAATAACCCAAAATATATGAGAATAATATATGAGTAATACCAGATACCATTAAACGCCCAAACATCCGGATAATCGGCATCCCAGAAGGTGAAGAGACTAATCAGGGCATCAATACTCTATTCCATGAAATTCTGGAAGAAAACTTTCCAATCCTAGAGAGGTACTCACATATCCAGACCCAAGAAATACAAAGGACCCCACATAGAATCTACCCAAGAAGATCTTCTCCAAGGCACATCATAGCCAGATTGACCAAAACCACAGACAGAGATAAGATATTAAAATTGGCAAGAGAAAAACTGTCAAGGTACTTTTAAAAAGATATCCCATCAGGCTAACATCAGAAACAATGCAAGGAAAGAATGGGAAAATATATTAAAAGTGTTAAGTGAAAAAAAAAAATTTTTTTTTGAGAGGTTTTTGCTATAGGGCACATGCACTCACTAGAAAGCCAGAGACAGAAAGCGAGAAACTACCTCCCAGGGGGATGGCCACGCCACCATCCCTTCTCCTCCATTCTCCTCTTGGGATCTTGGACATGCACACACACGTGCCCAGCGTGAGTTTAAGCCACTGGGTCCGGGACTCAAACTGCAGTTGACTACATGGGAGTCGAGCAACAGAGCTATTACGCCAACTGCTGGTCCTGTGAAAAACAATTTCAGTCAAAAATACTATATCCAGCAAGAATATCCTTTATATGGGAGAAAAGATAAAAAACATTCTCAGATAAACAAAACCTGAACAAATTTACCAACTCCAGACCAGCTCTTCAAGAAGTTCTGAAGGGAGTGCTATACCAGGAAAACTAAGACAGACAAATAAGAGAACAAAAAATGATCAAGAAAAAGGCCAACTTAACGGTAGGGACAAGTTCTGAAATGTCAATAGTAATGTTGAATGCTTACGGAATGGTCAGACCACAGTAACTGCCAATTCAACAAAAAGATTACTTGAGACTGAACTGGTGAAATAGAATTCTATGACTTTTTTCTAAAACATTACTGATTTTTTTCTGTGCTTTGTCTTCCAGAGTTAAGGATTTTTGTTTTCTTTTGAGTTGTTGGGCTCAGCAATTTGTTAAAAAGAGAACTTTTTAATGGAAACATAAACTTTTCCCCCTTCCTGACCCGTTTGCAATTGGAAAATATTTGCAAACATTCTTATTTTGTGGCAGAACGTTTACTTGCATAAATTCAATAATACAATAGTATCTGTTGCCTTGCATCAGAAATTGAATTCTTATGGGGCTTTGTGCAAATAATAGACCAAACTGACATTAACTTTTTTTTTTTTTTTGGCAAATAAAGTTAGTTTATACCTCCCTCTCTTTAGTAAAGTGGGGAATGGAGAAAGAATAAAATGTCTCAGAAGAAAATGACAGTGAACTTGTCACTAGATTCTAGCTTTGTCCATACTTTAAGATCTTTTGTGAATCAGTAAAATGTGGGAAAAAAAAAAAAAGTTTAGTATGAAAGGGAGGAAGGAGAAAGGAGAAGGGAAAAAATGGGTGAGAGTATGCTTAACTGGGACAGCAGTTAGCGTGATGGCTATGTCGCTGGACTCCCACATAGTCGACCGCGGTTCGAGTCCCGGCCTTGGTGGCTTAAGCTCATGCCGGGCGCATGTGCGTGCGTGCCCAAGATCCCAAGAGGAGAATGGAGGAGAAGGGATTGTGGTGTGGCCATCCTCCCTAGGGGGTGATTTCTCGCTTCCTGTCTCTATGTCTCTCTCTGACTTTCTGGCAAGTTCACGTGCCCTATAGCAAAAACCTCTCCAAAAAAAAAAAAAGTATGTTTAACTGACAAAAATGAGAAGCTATATGCTGATGACAATTTATATAGTAAGATCCTTGTCTTGACTGTCATGCACGGTATTTGTGTTGGAAAAATAAATGTATACTATAAAGACGTGATAAAATGTCAAAACAAAATAAAATAAAAACCAAAAAAAGAAAAAGAATCAGTATGTAAAAATCAACTGAATCCTACAAACAAGAATTAAATTTTTAAGAGGTATCAAAAAGACAAAAAGAGTCACACAAGTCACATTGAGTGCTCAGGTTTTGTGAGCTGGCTTCCGTGTACCTGTGCTCTGGCCTGGGTGTTCACCCTCCTGTTGCCTCTCCTCTCGTGTGGGCAGTGAGGAGCACTATGTGAGCTTTGTACTTAGCTCTGCTCATCTCCGCAGGATGTAGAGTCTCTAGAACTGCTGTTGTAGAATTTGTGACATTGCATGAAGAGCAAAAGAATATAGAGTTGGAGGGGCCGGTGAGTGGCATGGTGGTTTAAGGCTCTGGACTCCCACATGGCCAACCATGGTTCAGATCCCGGACCTGGTGGCTTCCTTTCTCACTTTTCTCTCTCTCTCTCTGTGTCTCTCTCTGGTCAAATTGGAAAATAATAATAAATAAAGTTAAAATAACTCTTTAAAACTAAAAATACAGAGTTGTAGACTGAGATCCTTGTTAAAAATCCTGTCCAGTTTAATTTTCTGGTTTTGCCTTTGTTATTCATTTGACTTTGTTTCTAGGTCAGTTTGGTCATACCCTTTACCTTAGTGACACCTTTTTGTTGGATGGTTCTTCACTGTAACCCGCCACTGCCGGCCTGGGGGTTTGACAACCCATCTTGTCTATTAGCGTCCTTGGAGCTTTTTCTCATTTCTTACCTATCAGCTCCCTCTAAATATGCTGTAAAGCCTGCTTTTCCTTTAGAAAAAATTTACATGCATTTACAGAAAATTTTTAATCTACATTAAGTTTCATCTCTCCTGTGGAATTGGGATTGGTTAAAATGACTATAAATCAATTGCTTTAGATTTATTTTCAGTCGAAGATTTACATAGTGATACTGAATTCTTCTTTCTTTTAGTTCGTTTATTTATTTCTCCCAGGCAGACAGACACTCCAATGGGGTCTGTACTTCATAGTCCACTGCCAGCCACAATCACAGGCACACGACCGGCACTTACAGAGAGGCTGCGGGATGAGAACCTGGGACCTTCACAAAGGGGTCCAGCATTGCAGAACGTCGTGTTACCTCTGCTCCACCTGCAGCTCCTGGGTTTTTCTTTTTTTATGAGGATTTTTATTTTTATACATAAAGTCATATACAGCATTTTTGTAAACTAGAAAACTTATCCATGTTTACCACAAATAGGACATTGCTTAAGAAAACATTATGAGAGTCTTAAAACCTCTCTTATTTAGTAATATCATAAACATCTTAGAACTGTTGAGCTCATTCTATTAGCCCAAAGTTAACAACGAAGAGATCATTTTTTTAATGGTTAAGAATTGCTTAGTTTGTAATACTAAATATATAATGACCCCTATAGTAGAGGTTACAGTAGCATTTTCCTAGAGTTACAGTCAACACTACTTACACTGCCATGTAATAAAAACGGACTCATCGTGAGTAATTTTCCACTGATAATTAATACAAGTGTTCTGAAAAGTTCCCGAAGATTGTGTGTTATGAAAAAAATTATGCATGAATCCCCCAATTTTTCTGTATCAAAATAAATGCACACTTTTGTACCATTTTTCCACAAAAACTCCCTCCTTATTCCTATCCATAGGAGGTTGACCCTAAGTCAAACTGTCCTTAACAAGCGTGGACTGATGACCTGTCCTGTCTTGCTATTCGGAGCATAGGATATAGAAGTCACCACAGTGTCGTCATTAAATATCTAAATTGCCACCGTGAGCCTCTGAAATAAGCTTGGGGACAAGCTGCTAACCTCTTATCCGGCGGTGGGAGGGAGCTGCTCAAGATCAGGCCTTCTCCCCATGAACACCAGCCCGGCAGCAAGGCCCGTCAGAGCGGCAGTGCACCTTGTCCTGGTCACGGCCGTGGGTGCTTTCCTTAGAACTGGAAAGAGGGTGATCTTAGTTCAGCCTCTGGTCTTCTCGAAACCCCAGCAGAAAGCCGCACTGACGGACTGCTCTGCGGCCCAGGGGCTGCCAGGCGCTCTCCCTCACAGCAGCTCCTCCAGGCACCCGAGAGCTGGCTGGGAGCAGGAGCCCATGCCTGGCCCTCACACCGAGCGAGCGAGCGAGCGAGCGTCTACGCAGCCCCCGGTGGAGATTGCGCTCTCCCCTCCCCCACCAGTAGGCTGACTCTGGAGTCTGCTAGATCCGGAAAGATGCACGCAGAGTCGGACGCTGCTCAGAGCTAATTAGGATGGTTGCTGTAGGCTAAGAGGGCTGAACCGGACAGACTTAGCTTTTCTGAGCCACACAGCGTGGCCAGCTGTTATTTCTGGAGCCAGCTATCTGGAAGGGGCAGCTCTTCCTGGATGTTGAACTAAGAGTGAGGCAGGATACCTCCTCAACTCTAGCTGCCCTGTGGGTAAAGTGTGAAGTGGGCATCAGGCTGTCTGCCAGGAGGCCTGCAGGTGTGGCAGTGCCCTGGGGACAGTTTGCCACCTTCCAGGGACGTCAGCGCTTCTGGCTTCACTGATGAGTGGTTTGTGGGGAAACATGGCAACAGAGACCTGTTTGGAAGCTTGGAGTCAGGAAAGAGATAGTGGGTCGTACTGGAAATAGAATAATACTGTCTTGTCACTTACGCACTTCTAGTATGTGTGCAGGCACTGAGCTGGGGGCTTTGCACGTTTTCTCACTTCATCTTTCAAGGTGGGCTCAGCGGTAGCCACATTCTTCAGAAAAGGAAGCTGAGGCCTAGCCTAAACGGACTTGCCTGGAGTTACCGAACTGCTGCATGGTGAAGCCAGTTTGACCACTGAGCCCCCGCTCTTCCTGACTAGAGACCACAGAGATGGCGGAGCTGTGCCAGGGAGACTGAGGGGTGAGGGCCACCCGCTGCTGGCCTGCGCTGTCTCTGCTTGTCCTTGCTTTCGGCCGTCACTTGCTCTGCTCACAGCAGTCCTTCCTTGAACGGCCGTGTTCCTTTTCTTGGAAATGATTCTCTGATGCACTATGCAATGAAGAACCAATCAGATTTATGAAGGTGTTTCTGTAAAATAAAAGTAAATGGGCTCTCCAAGAAAAGGCATTATTAGTCACCAAAAATGCGTGTATTTGGTTCCATCCAACTCTTGCCAGACACTGTGCTCGGAGGGCTGCGAAAGCCGCATGTTTGAAACCTCGTACAGTACCCGTCTGGGGAGGGAGACACACGGGCCAGCATTGGTGCCACGTGGTACCTGCTCTGCCCCAGTGGCCACCTCACATAGTGCTTTCAAGGATGTGGAAGGGTCCGCTTTCCTGGGAGGCCATGGAACGCCTTTGAAGAAAGCATGATGCTGAGCCATAGGACAGGAGAACAGCAGTTCCATGGAGGCCATGGCCTAGACACCCTTGGGCAGCTTGCTCAGCAGAGGACACGTAGCGTTTTGCTTTTAAAATGCTGCCTGCTGTTAGTGGATTGTTTGTAATTCACATGTGAAGTATCAGCGTGCATTGCACATAATAAGGCTAGAAATTATATGGCAAAGCATAGAACTCGTGTGCGTGTGTGAAGACTTTGTAAATACATACACATTTGTATACACTTGGAAACATTTGTGTTGTTATGTAAAATACGTCTATTGTGGATTGTGGTAAAAAGAAATGTGTGAAAATGGCCTCAGCAAATTAACCTCTCAGAGTTTCGATGTCTTCAGGTTATTTCTGAAGTGTCAGTGGGCCCATGATGAGCAAAGTTGTTAGCACGTGGAGGGTGCTTAGGCAGATCAGAAAACAGCGCTTTGCCTGGAATGTGAGTAGTCCGTGATGTGTGCTGAGTGAATGTGCAGGGCTTGCAGGTCCGACACAACCAGGTGCCCCAGGTGTTCAGAACAATGAGAAATGGAAGTGGAGGAGACCCTCCTGGGCCCTGGATGGGGCGGGCAAGATGGGTTGACCAGAAGTTGGAAAAGCACATGTGCGGAGTAAGAAATAGGGCCTGAGTCCTGTTCAGCCACCCAGAGGCAGCGAGCAGCTTTGGACAGATACAGTCGGCAGGTCAGAGAGCTGATCTTAACCTCGAGTGCCCAGAGAGGAGGGGCTTCCGAGCCAGCTGCAGGCACTAGCTTCGGGCATAGCAGGAGACTCCCTTCTTCTCAGGAGGGCAGTAAGGGTGGAGGGATGCTCATGGGTCCAATGGCAGCATGCTGTAAGAGTCTACACTGCTTTCTCCTGTGCTGGGAGTGGTCATTTGTTGACATGTAGGAGCTGAGCAAGGGGCTCTGGACAAAGGGGGAAGGGAAGGTGTTAAATCAACCATTTAAGAGGACTAACCACATATCTGGGGGGCCCAGCTGAAGGAGGAACTTCAGCTTCCAGATAGGTGTCCAGGACGTCCACTTCAGTAGCCAACGTGTTTTGCCACGGGGCAGCTTCTTGGAAGCCACCTTGGTAAGTTTGCCTGGATCATTCCCACATGTGGTTCAGGGCTGGTGTAAATGTGGCTTATTCAAGGAGCCCTTCCTCCGCCCAGTCGGATTGTGTCCTCCCTGATACACTATAGCACCCACATTGTGCTTGTGTGAAGCTCATCACGTGGCTGTTCTGAGTTGCTTGTTACATGTCTGTCTGTCTGTCTCTCCTCTGCTAGAGTGGAAGCTCTGGGAGGACAGACACTGTGTCTCTGCTGTTGTTTGCATCCCCAGCTCCTGGCCCTTAATGAGTGATTAATCAGTGAAAGAGAGAAGAATTGAGTCCCAATTGACTCAGATGTTACCGTTTTTCATCTTAGGAAATCACAAGTTGCTATGTAATTTTATTTTATCATTTTCCTCTGTGGATAAAGTTTATTTTCTGTTCGACTAAATTTTGAATTCCTCAAGAGCAAAGATTGTTGTTATTCTCTTACTCTTTGTTTTTGTTTTGTTTTGTTTTGTTTAGAGACATTTTTGCTATAGGGCGCGTGCATTTACCAGAGACACAGGGAGACAGAAAGCCAGAAATCACCCCCTGGAGGAATGGCCACACCACAATCCCTTCTCCTCTGTTCTCGTCTTGGAATTTGAGGCATGCATGCACACGCGCCTGGTGTGAGTTTTAAGCTGCTGGGTCCAAGACTCAAACCACAGTTGACTACGTGGGAGTCCAGTGACATAAACTTTATGCCATCTGCTGGTCCCGTTATTCTCTTACTCTTAGCACAATTCCATGAATACAGTTGGGGCAGGCTGGTAGATTTGTGTCACATTATTGTGAATTGAGTTACCAGTTTGATAGCTTTGATGGGTACTCACATAATGAGTAAAGACCTCACAGACTGTAAGGGTGAGAGTAATGGCTTTGTATAGCATTTCATGGTGGTTTTCAGTTTAGAAAAAGCACTTTTACATACATTTTGCTTACTTGGCTCAGAATGATCCTCTAATCCAAGGCAAGAAGTGCATTCACTATTTCACACAGAAGTGCCCTTGGGGCCCACGTGGAATGGCAGAGGCAGCCTCTGACCCACATCTTCTCATTCCAGCAGATCAGAGCGTGGCTTTCTCCTCTTCCATGCTGGTACCTTCATTCCAAGGATGTAGCTTTCACTTGAAGTTGTTTTTGTTTATGTCCTAGAAGACAGCCTTTGAATTTTCATATCAGAAATGTGCCTCTTTCCACCTGCAATGTGGTATATGTCAGTGTGTGACTGTACATCTAATGCAGGCCTCAGAGCAAATAGATATACTGTGAAAAACCTTGTGTAGGCCCCAGAGCGCATAGTGGGTATGCTGCTGGACTTTCACACGGCATCTGGTTCAAGTCCCAGACCCGGTGGCTTGAAAATCATGCTGGATGCGTGTGCATGTGTGTGCGTGCCCAAGATCCCAGGAGGGGAGGAGAATGGAGGAGAAGGGATTGTAGCATGGCCATCCTCCCTGGCGGGGGCAGATTTCTCACTTTCCCTCTCACTATCTTGTCTGTCTGTCCCTCTCTCTCTCTCTGGCAAAAGCACAAAAAAAAAAAAAAAAAACTTGTAGGTTTATGTTACAGATAAAAAGCTTTTCATGTGGACTTTCTAAGAAAGTTTGTTTTGTACAATATAAATCATAATGATCTGATTTAGTACTTTGCCCAAAGTTTAAATTTACCTATGTTATTTACATGGGATATATAATTCCATAATCCATTTAATAACTTAGTATACTTTTTTAATATATAGGAAATTTATTTTATACTTCCTAAATTCTTATTAGAAAGCTTGGTTTTCTAAACTCATGGCTTGTAACTGGAGAAATTTCACACCTTTTAGAAATGCAGCTGCTTTTTCTCAGCTGTTAGTTTTGCTATTCTTAAACTATGTTACAAGCTGCTGTTTTATAATAACTTTCTAAAAGAAGCAAAATACAATCAAATAAATATGATGCCATAAGTAGATATAAAATTCTTGACTGAAATTTTTTAAATTTTATTTTGGGGGAAATAATTACTTCATTCAAAGTGAAGATTTATACAAACAGAAAAGGATTATCCCCAAATAAATATACTTGGAAATTATAAACCCAATTTAGATTTTTCCTAAGAAAGAAAATATCTAAACTGAAATTGTGGAGCCAGAAGTACTCACAGGACTGTTGAGCCTCTCTTCCTGTTTCAACAAGTGAGAAGACTCGGGACAGAATGGCTTTCAAAACCGCAAGTCAAGGGCCAGTCCTGTGGCCCAGGTGTTAAGGGAGCCAGATCCCGCATGGCCAGCTGCGGTTTAGGGTCCCACCTCAGCAGCTTGACAACTGCACTGGGTGCCTGTGCATGTGTGCCTGGGATCCTGACAGCGAGGAGTGGAGGAAAGGGGATAGCTGTGTGGCCGTGCTCTGGGGGTGCTGTCTCCCTCCCTCCCTCCTTCTCTCCCCCACAGCCCCCCACCCCACGCTGTGAGCATGTGCACACACACCCTCTTGGCAATTAAAAAAAATGTAAGTCAAATCATATCACTGTCTTGCTATGACAATACATGAGTACATCAAAAAGTTTGTGGAAAATTGAATTAAAGTACAAGTTTATTTTCATGGGGGAAAAAAAAAAAACCATGAAATCCGTGGGTGTTTTTTCTGTGCTATGTATTTTCTATTTTCTATAAATGTTTTGAAACCTCCCTTATGTGGCCTAAACCAGTGTCACTTGGACCAAAAGCCCAGATTTCCATAGGCTTGCAGTTACAGGAGCTTTGAGCCTTATAGCTACATGGAGGACTTCATGGAGAAAGAATGACCAATTCAATGTAATATAAACAAGTTTATGATGATAATAAATGAATAAATAAATAAAAGAAAGAATGACCAATTAAAAAATAGGCCAATAATAGAAGCAAAACACCGTCTAGGAAAGGAAACAAGAACAGCTGATAAACAATGTTTACATTTACTCAGGAGAAGAGATACAAAATCAAACACAACCACAAATTATAAAATGACTCTAAAAGGACAGGTTGAAAACCTCATCATAGGCCAGGGGCATTCTGTGGTAGGAGACAGAGCTGGAAGCTTCTTCTGGAATGAACCCTTCTCAGCCCTTTGGAATCTGCAGTTCCATAAGTACTAGAGTAATGTGGATCTCACATATTTAAATAAAAGTCAAATGTAGAGATAAAAACTAGCGTGTTCATCCTAGCTAGAAATCACATCTGAGTACATGGCATCTTCCAGACCCAGAAGATACTCATGGCAGTTGATAAGCCAGAAAGTTCTCTCTCCCTACGTGTCCCTCAGTACAGAGTACAGGACGTCTTCACTGTCGTCCCAGCTGATCCTGACGGGAACTCCATCTTCATTTTCCGATGAGCGAGCCGAGGGTCGGCGGGATGCAGCGTGCACCGCAGCTGTTCTACTTCCACGCCCGCCCCACCACGAGACAGCTCGCGACACAAGCCAGACTGTAGTGTGGCCCTGCTGTCACCTGTGCTTTCATGGTCTTAGGCCACACAGGGAAGAGGGCGACTCTCTCCGGAAATGTCAGACAGGCTTTCAGTGTAAGTGTTGCCATTTACAAAATAAGTTTTCCAGTGTTCATTTCTTCTTGGAGGCAGAAGCCACGCCCGCTGAACTCTGTCCCTCAGACATGAGCAGCTGACGCTGCGATACACTGCATTTGAATCGCCTTTAAGGTTACACGGAGCTTCCTGACACACTTGATTTTCTGCAGAATACCAGTGCTCATTGAGAAAGTCAAAGTGGAACGGGATCTATGCATTAATAAGGACCGAGTCAGAAATAAAGAAATAACTCTCCTGTGTAATAATTACTAGCACTCCTTTGAACAAACTTTAAGCCTATATTAATTGTCCCTGAGATGACAACAACAACAAAAACAGGAATATTTTCTATTATCAGAGGTCCTAAGTCCTTTGGCACGGACACCTTGGTGGAATTTAATACTCATGGAAGGACCCGTGTTATTTCCTTAGCCGGTGACATGAAAGCAGTCACCCTAATCAGAGTGCGTGGGGGGGAGGGGGGGGGGAGGGCGTGCCGCGTGTGCCACACAGTCCGTGTCAAATTGCACACAGTTTTTATCAAACCAGATGCTATTTGAAACTCTTGGGAATTTGATAGTAAAGCTTAGATAAATATTTCATGTAACATCTTAAGATGCAATCATTTATAGTAATTTTAATACTCCGACTTCTGTTTGTTTTCAGATTTGAAAAAGCAAACATTTTCTAAGATGATTTATATCTGGGAGCTGCCAGTTGAGCCCAATTTCATAAGGCTTATCTTTATAAATGAATTAAATAAGATAATAAGGAATAGCTCTGCTTGCTTTTATGTCTCTCTCTTAGGCAGAAGCAGTGTTAAAATATTTTTTTTCTTACTGAGTGTCTTATTAAATACGCTGTGGATCTGGGTATCATCCGCTCCGGCTCTGGGCCCCTGTAGACTTGCTCAGGAAACTGCTGCTCGCGGTTCTCCTGGAGTCAGCAGACCTCCCCTCCGGCACCCCAGCTGGAACCTTCGCTGGGAACCCGGACGCGTGCACACCAGCACCAACGCTGGCTCCTGAGCTGGTTTTCAGGCGACCCTTGGTTACTTTGTAGTTTGATAATGTCCGCCTTCTCTTTGATGCTTGTCCTAACTTGGACCTTCTGTCCAAGGGAGGATGTCCCAGAGCGCTCCACACACTCCCGTCGGCCCGAACGACCAACACACGACGGCTCTGCACCTTTAGGGAGGAGCGCGTTTTCTTCACCCATTTGAAATACCTGCCCACCAGCCCCATCTGTGTTGTGCTTGAGGGCTTGGCTGGGCATGTCTACACCTTCACACAGCCTTACCCCTGGGTGTGCCGCACGCTGACACAGGGTAGGCCTCTGGGTGTGGCCGTGCGTCCAGCCCTGATCCTTGTCCTCGCCGGCGTTTGTTTTAGCGGAGGAGAGGTGACGAGGGAGTCGGGAATGATAAAGTGCCAACAGAGTGGGTGCAGAGAGTGCCAGGAAGCAAGGCTGGTGGGCCCGGAGGCAGCGGAGGGAGGAAGAAGTGGGATTAACGTGAGAACGGCACCCGCTGGACCATGTGAGGCCTCCGTGGTGGGGCAGGTGTTGGCACTTTTCCTCGACAGCGGGATGCCTTGGGAGGTATTATGCAGGGAGAGATACGTTCTTTATTTTATTTTAATTTCTGAAAGGTAATTCTGGCAGTTTTGTGAAAAATGAGCCAGAAAGAGCAAGGGGAGGCGGGCCTGGGGACGTGGGCGTGGGGACGTGGGCGTGGGGACGTGGGCGTGGGGAGGCGGGCGTGGGACTGAGAGCCATTAGGCCGTTGCCGTGTGTGGGCTGGCGGGGGCAGCAGCTGGGACCCAGTTTCTGTACAAGTGGAAACAACTCAAGGAACCACTCAGGGTAGGCACGGACTTGCTGTCGTGTCTGACGGAGCCCTGGGGAGGGGCCTGGGCAGAGCAGGGACAGCAGGCCCCGGGTCAGGACGCCCATCGGGGTAGCGTGGCTCAGTATCCGGAGCCCCGCAGGCTGTTGTGGAGTCAGGGTGAGCACTTGCTGCTCCAGGAGGCCAGAGCAGAGCAGCTCCATGCAGGGAAGAACTGGGAGCTGCCCCGGTGTGAGAGAAGGGAGGATGCTGTGACCAGAGAGCTGCGGCCCAGGGCTCAGGAAATGTGCACGGGCTCAGGAGCGGCTTGCATGAGTGTCCAGCCGACAGGAGTAGATTTGCAGAGAAGGGCCCCAGCTCTTCCTGTTGCTCAGTGTAGGAGCCTCATCTGTGGGAGAGGTTAGGCTGCTTCTCTCTTCTCCTCTTTGTCCTTTCCCTCATACAAGCCCATCGTCTGTAGGGCCCCTTCGGGCTTAAATCCCATCTTAGGGTTAGGGCCGGGCATCCCCATGGTGCCTTCCAGGCCCTCACGTAGGGAGGAGGGAGACCGTGGGTGTTCTATGGGGCATCTCGCAGAACCAACCTGCTCTCCACCGTTGTCCACGTGATTCTACGTCCATCCGCGTCTGCGACGATCACAGAACACCTGTACTTACGTGTTTTCCTTTCTTTCTCGCTCAGGTTTTATGGCAGGTACACAAAGAAACCCTCCGATGTCCCAGTATGGACCTCAGCAGACAGGACCATCCATGTCGCCCCACCCCTCTCCTGGGGGCCAGATGCATCCTGGAATCAGCAGCTTTCAGCAGAGTAACTCAAGTGGGACGTACGGTCCACAGATGAGCCAGTATGGACCACAAGGTACGGCGACAGGCGCAAACAGCAGTCTCCAGAGTGCACTGGCGTAGGTGGCAAAACCTTTGTTAAGTGCCGGTCCTTTAGAATTTTAGTATTATTGGCTTGTCAGAAAAGTCATGACACATTTTTGCATAGGAAAATACGTCATGACTCTCCCGATGGCCCGGTGTGTTTTACGATCTGTAAGGCCAACACAAGCCCACAGCCCCTCCGTTGCCTGGAGTGGCAGGAGAATGATCACAGCCACCATTCATTCGGCTTCCAGGCGCCAGGCATGTGGGGCGCGCTGTTCAAGGGTGTTTATCAGCACAGGCGTTGACCCCGACCTCTGCTGTGGTTCTAAATGCTTGTCAGGAGACAGCCTTGTCCTTGGGAAGATTCTGATTTAAAACGGCTTGCCGTGCTGGGTTCTGACTCTGCCCCTCGCTCTCAGAGTCGCCGTGGAACCCTGAGCCGCGGTGCAGAAGGGTTTCCCCTGTCTGTCTCTGAGGTGCTCAGCAGGGGGCAGCAGCTCTGGCTTCCCGGGTCATCAGCAGTCTGACTGCTGGACTCGGGACGGGACGAGGGCCGCCACCAGTGCGTACCTCCCGGAAGATTAGATGAGAGTAGGACGGCAGCCCCGTGCCCCACTGCCCGCGTGCCCTTCCTGGAAGGGTGTCGCCGGAACACGTGGAATCCTTTGTCAAGGCTTTTCTTTGGCCTCTAGTATGTGTATTTTTTTCTAAGTCACTTTTGGCAATAAGACTTTTGAATTTAGCACCTTCTTTATAGTTTGTTTATTTGAATTAGACATTAGTGGGTTATTTAAAGAGAATACCATCTGGCACGGTTCCCAGAGTTCCCTCACTTCTGAAAATACCAGGAGCATTGCCACGTGGCGACAGCGAGTGTCCACTAGGAAACCGCAGGAGGAGGCTTTCCCTCTGCTTTGGCGTTGGCATCTGATTTGCAGAGCGAGCTGTCCTGAGGCTCCGGGAGCTTTCCAGCCGCCAGGAAGTACCCTCGAGGCCAGGGCACCTGCTTACCGTCTTACCTGGTGCTTTTCAGAAAATCTGATTCTTCCATTTCTATTGGGTCATCTGAAAAGTCATGACCCAATTTTGCATAGAAAAATATGTCATGACTTTTCTGATGACCCAATAGTACCTGACAGTTTGAAAAATCAATTAGTGGGACCAGCAGTTAGAGTAATGGCTATGTCGCTGAATTCCCATGTAGGCGACTGCGGTTCGAGTCCTGGACCCAGTGGTTTAAACTCACACCAGGCATATGTGTGTGCCTGCCCAAGATCCCGAGAGGAGAATGGAGGAGAAGGGATTGCGGTGTAGCCATCCCCCCCTGGGGGTGATTTCTTGCTTTCTGTCTCTCTGTCTCTCTTTGTCTTTCTGGTGAGTGCACGCGCCCTATAGCAAAAACCTCTCAAAAAAAAAAGAAAGAAAGAAAGAAAAGAAAAGTCAGTGAGCTTCTGTAGCTCTTTACCTTTTTTCTGAAGAACTTGAGGCATTTCCAGTGCTACACTGGTTTCCTTCCCTTCCATCACTGTTATATTTACATTCCATCTCTTTCTGCTGCTGAAAAACCCGTAGTAGAATACCCAGGGCTTCACAGTCTTCCTGGGCACCCTCCTTCCCACGCCACACAGTCTTCTGTCATGAGTTCCAGTCAGCCTTAGGAACTTAAGTTGACAGGAATAGTCTGCCTGTTCCCTGTCAGCCCCAGGGGACGGTGACATGTGGCAGTTTGTGGCTGAGCTGGGAGCAGGACCGGGAGTCATGCCACCACCAGCGCACCCACCTGCCCGCCACCCTCACTGGCATAGGGCCTCGTGGGTCCTTGAAATAGGTCTCCTCATTCTAAAGTAGTTCAGTCCCTGAACCTCTTTCTCTGCTCAGAACCCGTGAGGACAGCCGGGGACTATCTGATGAGTCCTTTGTGACAACTCAGTAAGAGCTAGTTTTCCAGGACTTAATAGCAGGGGAGGTCATTTCTCCAGAATGGATGTCTTCTATGAATAAATCTCTCAATTTTCCAGAATCACTTTCTATGAGAACTCAGAGCATTGAACCTGAGAGAGCTCTCATCCAAACCGCTCTGTGTTCTTGGAAAATGGATCACCCTCTCCGAATCATTTTTCCTCTGGGAAATGGGAAGATTGGATTGTATGACCTTGGGAGTTACTTCCAATTCTCATGTTGCATGAGCCTAAAGTTAGCTTCTACTCCAGGGCCTTTTATATTAACCAGCCTACTAGATCCTTCTGTAAATATTTGGTTAGATAGTCAACAGGGTTTTTTGTTTGGGGTTTATTTAAATATAGATACAGAATATAGACTGACAGTAGAAATCATTCAAGATAGGGTGACATTTTCCAGTATCAGCACTTTCTGCAGTTTGGAATGAGGTGCCCCTTCCCCATGCTGTTTTCCTGCCCAGTGCCATGGCAGGCATGTCCACCGCCAAGTGTAGCCTTCTGTTGTGTGCCTGGCACTTATAATCAGTGCCCGGCCCTCCCAGGCTCGAGTTCCACCCTCCACCTCTTCTTTCTCCCTTGGAGCCCCCTTCCCTGACAGAGAATGGCCTTGTAAGGTGTGCTGGCCCATTCAGTGACTGTTCTGACTTTTGAGTTTCTGTTTTGATTCTCTTAGACAAGGGTGCAAATGAAGAGTAATTTACTTACCCTTCTTACCCTTCTTAATTAACTACTTGCTTATATCTTTTTTTTTTTTAAAGGTTTCTGCCATTGGGTGCATGCCCTTGCCAGAAAGAGACAGATAGAAGGAAAGTGAGAAGTTATCTCCGAAGGGGATGGCCAGGCTGTAGTCCCTTCTCCTAGGATTTTGGGCACACATGCACATCGCCTGGTGTGATTTCCAAGCCTCCAGGTCTAGGACTCAAACCATGGTCAGCCATGTAAGAGTTCAGCATCCTAACCACCATGCCACCCACTGACCCCACCACTTGCATCTTTTTTTTTTGTTTTTTTTTTTTTTTTTTATCTTTTAAGAGATTTTTGCTATGGGGTACATGAGCTCGCCAGAGACAGAAAGAAAGTGAGAAATCTCCCCCTAGGGGCATGGCCGTGCTGCAGTCCCTTCTCTTCCATTTTCCTTTTGGGATTGTGAGCACACACATAAGCCTGGCATGAGTTTCAAGCTGCCCGGTCAGGGCTCGAACCGCAGTTAGCCACGTGGGAGTCCAATACCTTAACCACCATACCACCCGCTGACTCCATCACTTGCATCTTAAAGGTCTAAGTTAAATGTCTCTGAAAAGGCTCACTCATGAGTCACCCAGGAAGCTGTCAGTCTCATACTTCTGTTCCTGTTCTTTTCTCTGTGGCTTTCTTCTGGCTGTGTGTGTTTTTGTTTGTTTCAGTGAGCTCTCATGGGGAAATATCTTACAAGCTTTTTTTGCTGACTATTATATTGTCAGAAGCAGCTTCTCCTGTGTGTTAGCAATGGCACCCAGCATTTATTCGACATGGTGCTGTGTCCTGGGTCCTGCTCAAAGTGTTTTTCATATATTAACTCATTTAATCTTTACAACACACTATGTGATAGGTACTGACATTTTTCCACTTTACAAAGAAACTAAGGCACAGAACAAATTAAAAAGTTGGCCAGAGTGCACAGAGAATAACCAGGTCAAGCCAGGGTTCTAACCAGAGGAGGCCGACTTCAGAGTCACGGCTCACTGGCTGCCCTTCCCACACCCAGGCAGGCTTGGTTCCTGCCCGGCCACTCATTCACTGAGCCCCGGGGGCACAGGAACAAGGAGATAAGAAATCAAGAAAAAAATTCCTATGAAGCAAGGAAAATGTTAGAAATGTGTATTAATGCTATAAAATCTGAATTGTTAAATATACAAATGGAATGTAGCCAAACTAAATGTGTAAAATTGTTTAATTACAGTATACTTAATGAAACAGTACTTTTCTACCTTCAAGCAAGCACATACAATAACTACCCTTGCAAAGTGTTTGCAAGAAGAGAGGGCCAGAGGGACTTGCATTAATAAATAGAAAGGAATCATGTAATTAATATGTTAATTATTAATAAATGAATTTGGGGAAAAGAGAGCTGAAATCAATTTCATCTTTTATTTCTTAAGGATAAAGACTCTGTCTTACCTGTTTCCCTGTTCTCTAGAAAAGCAAATCCCGCTGACTGTCCACAAATCCTTTGAGTATTTATCAGTAGTTGCCAAAAATAAGGGACTGTCCTTAGTGTTGCTACAAATAAGCAGTAATACCTTGGGCAGGTACCCTCCCCCTTAGCACTAACTTACATAATAGTTAGTGATAAAATCTGGGAGTCTGTGCAGACCACTACATACAGTTCCTCGGGTTGTGCACTGACACAGGCCTGGTTTTAAGTCTCAGTTTTTTTTACATTGCATGTCGTAAGAAGCAGAGGACCTGCAAGTAGGTAAGTCTGACGAGCTTTTTGTTTCTAAGTTACTTCTGTAAAAGGCGTTATCCGAAGTATTCCGAAGGGCTTAAGGGTTTTTTCCATCCGAAGTATTCCGAAGGGCTTAAGGGTTTTTTCCCTAAAGCAGATGCTATCTGAAATCTTCTCTGCCTTTCAGTGTCTCTCATAAATTCAGGAAAGGCAAACTTTAAGTGATACCCCGTTGAAATGAAGTTCTGAAATAGTGGGTTGCACGTCCAGTCTTCCAGCTGCTTCCCTTCTAGGGGAGCAGTGTAGGAAGCTGTCAAGCCACCTGCTTCACGAGCATCTTATCTGCCCTTGGTGTCACCGTGACCCAGGGCTTCCGTCTTTTCCTTCTCTAAAATAATGTTTTCCTTGCTATAGCACATGTGCATTTGCCAGGGAGAGGGAAAAGAGAGAAAAAAAGAGTGAGAAGGCACCCCAGGGAAGATGGCCGTGATCCTTTCTCCTCGCAGGATTTTGGGCACTCATGCCTGGCATGTTTTCCAAGCTGCCGGTCCAAGACTCGAACCACGCAGTCACCCATGTGGGATCCAGCCACCTTAACCACCATGCCACCAGCTAGTCCTAGTCTGCTCTTAAGTCCAGAGCCTGTCTTAGTCTTACATTGAGCTGGGTATATTCTCTCTTCTACTGTGGTGAGATGTGCTTGCCACCTGGGTGGTCTGCAAATTGACAGGGCTTCATTCTTTGACTTTCCCAAGGCTGGTTTCTCTGCAGGTCACCCCCACTCCAGCTTACTCGTTTCATGTTTTTTTCTTGAAACAGATTGTAATACACCTGGTGAGGTTACAGTTGGCAACCTTAACCTTATCATATGGTTTGTCAATGTGAAGACAAAGGATTAATTCCATATTCCATACTGTTTTATTAATAAAAGACTCTAATTCTCTGTCTGGCTAATGTTGGGGGAATAAAAAAACAGAAATTGAATTAGATCATTTTATAGCAGAAGGTAGGTTAATGTAGTACGTCTTGATCCTCAGATTTAGCTTTCAGGTTACACAATTTAAGCATGAACTGTCCTTAGACTGATAATCAGTATTTTATCATATCATGGAAATTAGGGAAAAAACTCTGGAAAACGTACAGTACAACTCAATTTAAAATGCACAAAGAAAGGAAAAGAAAACATAAAAGAACTTTAGTAGTGACTAGTATTTAGCTAAGCATTTTACCTCAGTGGGTAAAAGTTATAGCACTTCAGAAGAGCAGCGTTCTGTCCCCCACGGAATCACCAAGCACGCTCTTGTCAGTGCCACCTGACCTTAATGCTGGAGCCCTCCTTCTGACAGTCACAGACACTGGCGTGTGGAGGGGCAGGACATGCACATGCAGCTTTCCTGACATCTTAGCAAAGTGTCTTTTCTTCGGCCCCATATCTGCTATTTACTCGAGTGTCTGTTTAAAAAGAAATGTACAGGGCCAGCTGGTGGCGTGGTGGTTAAAGCATCGGGCTCCCACATGCTCGACTACACAGTTCAAGTCCCAGATTCAGTGGCTTGAAAAACACTGTGTGTGTGTGTGTGTGTGTGTGTGTGTGTGTGTGTGTGTGTCCAAAATCACAAGAGGAGAATGGAAAAGAAAGGATTGCTACATGGTCATTCTCCCTGGGGGTGATTTCTGTCTCTCTCTCTCTGTGTCTCTGTCTGTCGCCATCTCTGACAACCGCATACACCCTATAGCAATAGCTTAAAAGAAGGAAAAGAGAAATGACTAGCATTGGCATGCACCTGTAACTGCAGCTACATGGGAGGCTGAGGCAGGAGGATCTCAAGTTCGAGGCCAACCTGAGCCACATCTGAGGTTACCCTGTCTCTAAAATCAAACCCGAAACAGAGGGCGGGAGCAGAGGAGGAGGAATACCCATTGAGTCACATTTCACAACTAAGAAGGGTGCCAAGTCGCTGTTTTCAGGAGGGCTCCTCTGGCTCTTAGTAGTCAGATTCCACATTCCTGACATCGGAGTCTGATGTCGGCCTTGGTCTGTTTCTCCAGAGACCCACTTCTCTTCTCCAGGAGCGGAAGCCGGGGTGCCCCACTCCCCTCCTGCAGGGCGGCCCCACTCGGTCGCCCTCCCCAGCCTCTGCACACTGTTACTGCTCATGTCTCCATGGTACTCACCCACGTGGCATTATCTGGGTCCTTTATGTGCCCATCTGCTGCCACCAGATGTAAGCTTTTTTTCTTCTTTCACCACTGATGTCAGCAGAGCGCCTGGACTCTAAGAAGCCCTTAGTGACGGTTTCTTCAATGACCTTGGCTCAGATGAAGTAATCCAGAGACGCTGTGTACCTTCCTGCCCTGTCTCGCTGCTCAGTATCCGTGCCTGAGAGTCGTAACGTGCTGTCTGTCTCTGGAAGGTGAAGTTGAGACAGTCCTGGTGCTTCCATAATTGCTGTATTGGTCTTTCATTACTTTTTCAAGGTTTTAAAAGGGTTCATTTTTGTAACATGTATGGGAAAAGAATACCAATATTGAAACACAAGTGGTACTGTAAGTTAAGATAATACATCTTTCTCCTGTTTTAAAAACCTTTGTGTAATATCATTACTATTTTTACATTTTAAAGAAATATGGTACCTTATTTATCAGTTCAAAAAACAAACTCTTTTTATCCCTGTAAATAGTAAGATTAAATGCAATTTGGGGTAAGTCAACTCTCATTTTAAACCTGTATTTGTCATTTTCTTGCCTAGTTGGTTAACTTCCCTACCTCATAGAGTAGCATTGCAGATAGGTCTGAGGATAAACAAGAGTTAAAAGAAGTTTCTTTAACAGCTTTTTCTTTGGGGGAGAGGGGAAATCAGAAAAGATTTTACTTAAATATAGTAACCAGAAAATAAGCACATGAAAAATGTTTGTCATTAGAGAAATAAAAATTAAAGCCACAATGATTTCTGTTACCTACCTATTAGAATGGCTAATTACTTTGTAATTGCCAGAGGACGCAATGCTTGCCACAGAGAGACAGAGAAGGAGAAAGAAAGCTCACCCCAAAGGGGCATAATCACATCACAATCCCTTGTCCATTTCTCCAAGCTACTGGGATTTGGGGGCACGCATGCGTGCATGCTAAGTGTGTTCTTTAAGTCCTCAGGGTTGAGATTCAGACCTCCAACAGCCATGGGGGTCTGGCTCCCTTAGCTACTAGACTGCAGGGCCAGCCAGTAGATAAATGGTTTTTTGAGAGAGATTTTTGCTATAGGGTGTCGCCAGACAGAGAGATAGAAAGTGAGAAATCATCTCCTGGGGTGGGGGTGGCTACACCACAATCCCTTCTCCTCCATTCTTCTCCTGGGATCTTAGACACACACATGCACACACACATGCACACATGCACACGCACACGCACACATGCCTGGCGTGATTTTCAAGCCACCAGGCCCAGGACTTGACCTGCGGTCAGCCATGTTGAAGTTCAATGACGTAACTGCTATACCATCTGCTGTCCCGATATATGTATTTTTTAATTAGCAGTATCAAACACTGACATTTAAAGTTCTCATACTTTGTTTCATAAGAATGTATACCAAATAGTACAGCCATAGTTTGGCAAGTTAAACATGTACTTACCATGCAACCCAGCAAACTCATTTGTAGGTTTTACCAAGAAAAATGGCACACATGTGCCTGCAAAGCCTTGTACACAAAGGTTTTTAGCGGCTCTATTCATAATTGGCGAAAACAAGAAACAGCGTCCCCAGAGTAGAATACTACTCAGCAGGAAGAGGAGACCACCACTACATGTACCAATATGGATGGATTCCGAGAGCACAGTGCCAAGTGAAAGAAGCCAGACTCAGGGCCTTACATCAGGGCTCCGTCTAAGCAACACTATGGGGAGGCCAGACTACAGGAATCGAAATCTGTTTAGTGGTTGCCCACGACTGTGTGTGAGGGTGAGATTGGCTACGAAGGTAAGATGGAGCTTTTGTTAGGACAGAAATATTCTGTATCAGGCCAGCCGGTGGCACGATGGTTAAAGAAACTGGTTGCCTATGGCCAGCAGCACAGTTCGAGTCCTACACTTGGTGGCTGGAGAAACGCGCTGCGTGCTTGCTTGTGCATGCCCAGAATCCTAAGAGGAGAAATGGAGAAGTGGTCGCAGCATGACCATCCGGGGGGGTGGGTGCTATCTCACTCTCCTCTCTCTCTCTCTCTCACTTGTCACACACCCTCTAGCAAAGTTTTTTTAAAAAAAGAAATGCATATTTAGCCCTAATGCACATATAAATTTATCATAGCATGCACCTGATTATGCATTTTTTTCCATCTGAGGTAGAACATCTAGCTTACGATGTGTGCCTCCAGTTGCTCCTGCACAGCGTAGGTGATGAGGTAGAGCCTCGCACAGAACAGTCATTCAGAAGTAATTACTGGGCACTTTGAAGAAGCAAAATGTTCTGTGTGAGAGGAAACGTTTAATAAAAGCAGTGAGCTCGGAGTACTGAGTGTAACTAGCAACCTAGCCATCTGGACTCAGGAACAGAGTTGCTGGTGCTCCTCCTGGAGCCGTGGTGGCTGGAGGGGTCTAACTCCTGCTTCCTCTGCCTGGTGCTGGATTAAGCTGTAACTCCTGGAGGGCTGAATCTGAATTCGTTGGGTGACCAGTTTTCCAAAGCTGATGTGCCAAGATGAACCCACTTGAAAACCGTGGGCTCTCGGACTTGGCTGCAAGACCAGTCCAGCTGAGGTGGGCTGGCCCGGCATCTGCTGCCCTCATTGTGCCTGGTGCTGGATCCATCTGTTTTCTGTCAGCGCTCGTGCCAACAAATTACTAATCTATTAGAGAAACATGGAAATAAGATTGCACTTCTCATTCCTGGCTTTTCCTCTCATATTTTGCTTGGCTAACATATTTGGTTTTTGTTTATTTTGGGAAGAAAGATACGCTATCAAGTAGGCAAAGAGGGATAGTGAATCATTTTTTTGCCCCATCCGCACATTTGAGAAAGACGGTGGGGGAAAATAACAGTCCTGTTGTGGTGGTTGTCACTGATGGTGATGGCAGCGCCCTGCCTGGGACGGTGCTGCCGCTTTCAACCATTCCCCATTCTCATCATCACTTTACAGATGACAGAACCACTGCTCAGAGAGGTTAAATAACTTGTCCAAAACCATGCTGTTCACGAGTGTCAGAACCAGTATGCAGACGCAGACTAAAGCTGGCTCTTTATCCACTGCTGCCTCTCAAGCCATTTTAAGCCTTTAGAAACCATTTTTATCCAGTCATGTGAGTTTAATGAGGAAAGTCTTTTAAAGTTTCCAGGGAAAGAAAAGGGGACCTTGTATTTCTTCTGCTGAATAGAGGCCTCTGTAATTAGAACCTATTCTCCTGACGTGTGCCTTTGAGCTCCACTCCATAGAATCAGCCCAACGATTGGAGAAAAACAGGTTGGGACCCCAGGACCAAGTGCGCTTTTCTAAGCCCCAGCGCATGTGTGCGTGTGCGAGTGTGCACGCTTGTTATGCATGGGTGCGTACTTCAAGTGCACCAGCTTCCTGCTGCAGGACGGAGACCAGCTGCTGCATTGAACAGAGCTATCGAATCGCTCCCCTCCGTGGCACCTAGCATGAGTGAGAGGGAGGTGGGTACTGGGGAGCCAGCCGTCTCCGGCATCTCTTTCCTTTGTACTCCGTAAAACACAGCCCTCGCCTGCCAGTCAGACCCGCGGTGCAAGCACTCGGAGTCACGGCTTCTCTCCATTCCAAGTGTAAGGAGACCCAGCAACGTCAGGGGCTTTCTTACTCTAATAAAACTGCACTGTGGTCATAGCACTAACCATGGCTAAATGCTTGTTTTCCAAAACAGGATTAAAGTGTCATTCCATTTCCTTCTAAAGCAAAGGGCGCATATTTTTCCTTGAAAAAGACTCCTTACCAAATGAGTCACTTTCCAAGAGTTGGGGAGGGTGGAAACTAGCCCTAGCACGTGGTACGGATGTGTGAATTCATTATTCATGCTTTTGAACTATGAATGAGTGTGTTTACTTTTTTCTTTTGTTTTGTTCTTTAGTTTTTGTTTTGTTTTGCCATAGTATACGTGCACTTGCCAGAGAGACAGACAGACAGAGACAGAGAGGGAAAGTGAGAAATCACCTCCAAGGGGGCATGGCCGTGCCGCGATCCCTTCCATTCCATCCTCCCCTCGGGGTTTTAGGCACACATGCACACGTGCCCGCTGTAATTTTCAAACCACCAGGTCTGGGGCTCAAACCGTGGTCAGCCATGCGGAGTCCAGGACCCTTAGCTGCTACATCTCTTACCACCCCCAAGTATTTTTACTTTTCATAAAAAGCAAGAGCCCTGGGACCAGCAGTTAGCGTAATGGCTATGTCGCTGGACTCCCATGTAGTCGACCGCGGTTCGAGTCCCGGACCCGGTGGCTTAAACACACCGGGCGCGTGTGCGTGCGTGCCCAAGATCCCGAGAGGAGAATGGAGGAGAAGGGATTGCGGCATGGCCATCCCCCCTGGGGGGTGATTTCTCGCTTTCTATCTCTCTATCTCTCTCTGTCTGTCTGGCGAGCGCACGCGCCCTATAGCAAAAACCTCTCCAAAAAAAGAAAAAAAAAAAAAAAAAAGGCAAGAGCCCCAAAGGAGCACCGCACTTCACTGACCTTATCAGACTCTCAGTGTGAGGGGACACAAAGTCAGGGTGGAAGAGTCTCAAATCCTGCTCTAAGGGGACTGTGGTCTCAAAGAGGAGGGTGGCAGCATGGCTCCTGCCCTAAGTTCTGCCCGCCCGGTGCACCAAGTACCTTTGCGCTGAGACAGCATAACTGGAAGTCAGACTGGGAAGTTTTTTTTTTTTTTTTTTTTTTTTGAGAGGTTTTTCGCTATAGGGCGCGTGCGCTCGCCAGACAGACAGAGAGAGACATAGAGACAGAAAGCGAGAAATCACCCCCCAGGGGGGATGGTCACACCGCAATCCCTTCTCCTCCATTCTCCTCTCGGGATCTTGGGCACGCACGCACACGCGCCCGGCATGAGTTGTAAGCCACCGGGTCCGAGACGCGAACCGCGGTCGACTACGTGGGAGTCCAGCGACATAGCCATTACGCTAACTGCTGGTTCCCAGACTGGGAAGCTTTTGTGTGTCCCAGGGGGTTGGAAATTCAGAAGCAGCTTAAGAGTTATTTTGTAAAGGACTTTGAAACTGACCTTGAGAACCATGTAAGTGATTACGTCTGTGAACCCATCATTCGAAGGCAGCGCACGTTCGTGGAGAGGCAGCTGAAGTCTCGGAGCCAGCCCTGGAGCCAGCTGAAGTGCAGCCGAGCACACCTAGGGCAGGTGTTGCTGCCCCTCCCCAGGCCTGTCTCTATCCCCGTGCGTCTTCCACCAGGGCCCAGCTCTGCTACCCTCCTCTTAGTCCTGAGGCTGCCTTTAGCTCTCCAGGTGGTCGTCAGGGTTAAAGAAGCTGCTGCTTTAAACCAGTCTCCCTTTCTGTTGCGAGAATGGCAATTTATTCAGCCCCGTTCAAAGGTCAGCAAACCATGCCCCCTCTGGCCTACCACCTGTTTTTGGAAGTCACATTTCGTTGAACATGCCCCTCCCTCCTGAGTATGTGTCTGCTTTGGGACTCCAGTGGCAGAACTGAGTAGTTAGGACACAGACTGTCTGGTCCACAAAGCCCAAAATAGTTCCTGTCTGGCCCTCACTGGAAAAAAATGTGCCAGTCCGTGGGCTACACAGACGGTTTCCTCCGCGTCCTCTGCAGTTGATAATGGGCAATCAAATACGAGACCTTGCACGATCCCCCAACAGTAAGCACCCAGTAAGCGTTGGGAAGCCCCGACTTTCTTAGATTTGTAGGCGGCGCAGCCTTATGCATGTGAATTTAGGGAAACCTGTGTTTACAGTTATGGTGGCACTGTTAGGTAAGTTTGCTGGTCCTTAAAATTGGAGAAGCCGCACAGCAGAGTGTGACGTGCCTAGACTAAGCCGCCCTCTCAGGCTGCCTGCTTCAGACCTTGGCTTCTTGCCTGATGACCATGAGAAAAATCATTCGGCATCCCTCTGCCTGAGGCTCCTCTTCTCCAAAGTGAGGGTCATAGCAGTAAGTGCCCCGTGGGCTTGATGTGAGGGTGCAGTGAGTTCATTCAGAGGACTTGGGACTGAGCTTAGCACACAGTAAATATTAAGTACTTGCTTTGATTATGGTTATGAATCTATTTCTATTTGCTGGAAATCCTTGAGAAGTTCCTCCTCATCTTCAGGATAAACCTAAGCATACAGGCCTGGTACCCAAGGCCCGCCAGGTCTGGTCTCCTCCCTCTGCCCCGACAGCTCCACGAAGCCCCTAAGTGACGCGTCTCGGGTGTGTCTGTCCTCGCCACCTGCACCAGCATTTGTGGCCTCTCCCAGGAGTGCACTCTCCTCCCTTCTGCCTTAGCCACCAGCCAGCACCAAAACTCCTGCCGTTTAATGCCCACATTTGAAGCGCTTTGCATACATTGCTCAATGCTGACACCTCTTCAAGTGGACAGCGACGAGAAAGGAGTGTCTTTGCTTTGCAGAGAAGGTGTAACAAGGCAGACAGGTCACTGGGTTCCTGTGGTCAGCAGGTGAGAGCCTCGTCCACCTCAGGGCTCCAGCACACCCCTCGCCCCTGCCTGCTGCTCTCAGGTTCCAGCGCGTCTTTCAGAGGAGTCTACGCTGACCCTGCCACGGCCGGCCCCTACCACAGCCAGCCTGACTTGCCTTCCCCTTTGGTGCTTTTTTCCTTGTGTTTGCCCCTTCTCCAGCACACACACTACAGACACACGCATGTGCATGTGGGCTGGGCTCCTCTAGTGCAGGAATCAAGCTGTGTTTCCCTTTGTCTCCCCGGAACCATTTCTGGCATATTTTGAGCATGTAGTTATGTTAGCTGGATGGGAAGGATCTTCCAGAATGTAGTGAAGACTCACCGAAAAGCACGAACCCATATTCTGCAAGCCCTGCCCTCACAGTTACGTTACTCCGCAGTCCCTCACTGTGGGCAGCATGTGGCACTGGTTAGCCACGAGGGCTCCAGTCCCCACCTGCTAGTTCTTCTCTCATTTGCAGGTGGAGGAGCCCGGGTGGTTCCTGCGCCTCCTGGACGTGGCGAGATGAGTGGCCTCATGGTGCAGAGGACTTACACAGTGCCCTGCACACACAGCACTTCAGCAGGGCAACCTGCAGTTATCTTTGTTAAAGTGGTAGTACGCGCGTCTTCATCTTATCAGAACTTAATTTATTTACACATAATCAAAACAGAAGGGAAGGGAGAGGGAGATCTACCTGCCACAGCAGTTGGAGCCATGCAGTGCCATTGCCCCCACTCGTCCCACTCCAGCTGGGCCCGCCTGCTCCCCTGCCCACCCCCACTTCCCTCCTGTGGGGCTGAGTCGTGCTGGCACTCGGAGCGGGTTTTTCTAGGAACACCCCCAGCACAGCCAGCCACTGTCTCTGGTGCTTGAGCAAAGTGAGGTGGTGCCCAGGGCGAGGGAAGCTGTGTGGGCCAAGGTCCACACAGAGGGGTGGAGGGTGATGTGGGCATTTTGTCACCTGTTGTCTCCCAGAGCCCTCTCCTCCCTGTTCCATTGCAGTAGGGATGTGGCCTGGGGGCGCAGGCACTCCTCACCCCAGGCCTGGAAGCTGAACTCCCTGCTCGGGTTAAGATGTAAGCACACGAGGTGTCAGACGTGTCAGAGCCCCACGGCCCTCGTGTTGGTTGCCTGCTGTAGTAGATTTTATCTTTATGATGAGCCAGTCCCTCCTCAGTGTCACAGGGTCTTGTATGGGCTCCATCTCCAGGGTTGCTGCCTGGGGCCTTGGGGACCTGCAGAGAGCATGTTGGAGACGGGCAACCTCATTGGTGCCCGCAGGAAGGGCCCATCCGGAGCCCGGCTCACGTTCTCTGGGGATCATTCTGTTGGGCAAAAATGTGTTTCCAGTGAATGTTTTCACAAGTCGAAAGATTAAACAAAGGCTTTAATTTGTGTTTGCTTTTTGTTTAGGTAACTACTCCAGACCCCCAACGTATAGCGGGGTACCCAGTGCAAGCTACAGCGGCCCAGGGCCCGGTATGGGTATCAATGCCAACAACCAGATGCATGGACAAGGGCCAAGCCAGCCATGTGGGGCTGTGCCCCTGGGACGAATGCCATCAGCCGGGATGCAGAACAGACCGTTCCCTGGAAACATGAGCAGCACGACCCCCAGTTCTCCTGGCATGGCTCAGCAGGGAGGGCCAGGAATGGGGCCGCCAATGCCCACTGTGAACCGTAAGGCACAGGAGGCAGCCGCAGCAGTGATGCAGGCTGCTGCAAACTCAGCACAAAGCAGGTATGCCGCCCACGCAGCCCGGCCCAGTCCGCGTCCTCGCGCGTGCCCACCCGGCTGAGCACGGAGCTGCAGCCCTCCCTCGCGCTCCCCACGCGGGAGAAGGCCTTTGTGCTTGGCTGTGCTGTCTGTGTCCCGCCGGTCTGTGGCTCACAGGGCAGGGAGTGGTGGCACCCCTTGTCTTATGGTGCGTCGAGGAAGGAGTCTGCCCACCGTGGGAGGCGCCGCGAAATGTCTGTGAACGGTCATCACAGCCAGAAAGCCAGTCTGGTTGCACGGGGACGTGTCCATGCGGTCCATCGAAAACTAGGGCTTTTAAGTAGGAAATACTAAAGGTTAATGTCTATTTAAAATCTAAAACAGTGAAAAAGGACATACACACACCTTTTTCTACTGACCTTAACCTCTTTATAAAACAGAAACTTTTTATGTGTTCACATGTGTGCTGTGTGTGTGTCTAAAGGAGCCTGTGTGAGACGTGTATATGTTACTTGTGACTTTTCCGAGCATACCTGTCTACCTATCTAAATTATGGTTAATGAAACAAAGATAGCTTCACTTGTTTTTAATCCTGATTTTAAAAAATTATTCTTGAAGTGAATACATGATCTGTCTAAAAGTAGCATACTTAATTTAAAATCTATGACGCAAAGGCAATATGTTTTCAAAGAAGCACATGTAAATATGTTTTAAAACAGCACACGGAAAGATAGATCTTAACGGTTTCTTCAGAAGATAGAAGATTCCAATTTGTGTCCAAGGAAAACAAAAGCCTGTGTGTGTATATTTAAGTGCGTCCCTTTGTTACTTTTCCTTAGAAGCTGCTATTTGGGGAATGCAGGGACCCCTCTAGTCTCTTTGTTGTGGCAAATAATAAATTTCCTGTGAGGAAGTAAAATGACAGTCAGTTATTCCTCCCTCCCTCTCTCGCTCTCTGTCTCTGTCTCTCTGTCATCCACATTACAGTTCCTTAAAATCTTCCAAACCCAGCCGCGTACTGCTCAGCTCGATCTGCACAGGCTTTTGAGAATGTTAATAAACCTGTCTGTGCAGACTGGTTTGGCTGGGCCAATTGAGGTCCCAGTTTAGGTTTCAGAGACTTGTCTAGTGTTGCAACTCATAAAGCACAAGTTATTTTCATTCTGTTAAGTAGAACGTGTTTGGTTTCATTTGACCTGAAACCCTCGATAGTGATGAGAAGATAACCAGAGAGACTGCGGCTGAATTCTGTTTGATTACGACCCCTCGCTGTGCTCCGTCTCCGAACCCGTTAGGGCCCCACCCGATGGGACCATGCCACAGACACGGCCCTGCCGTCACTCTCCTCTCGTCACTGGGCCTCCCAGGGCTTGCCGTCGCCTTCCGCAGTCTGCTGTAGCTCCCCAGGAGTTTAAATGGGTCTATGGATTTCGTGGGGTTTTAGTTTTGGTTTGTTTGTTTTTTTTTTTTTTTTTGCTTTTACCAAAAATCAAAGCAATACTTCAAAACTGCAGGCTGAGATTCGATCTGAGAAGCTCCCTTCTCTCTCTCCTTTGCTCTGCCCTCCACCTTTTATTTTTTCCAAGGAACTTGACCCAGGTCCCCCCTCAGCGCCCCATGTGCTTACTCACACCCCCGTGTGGGAATGCATGTGGACAGGGGATTCAAACTTGTGCTGCAGAACAAACCCAAAGAGCCTGTTCTTCTGTTCCACTTTAGGCCACCATTCGTTAGGTCGCCTGCTTATCCCAGCCAGTCTGGGGCTGGCGGACGCCCCATGTTTTCTTCCCAGCATCCCAACTGCGGCAACCCTCAGGCTCCCATGACGCACCAGCCTGACCAGTACGGGTAGGTAGCACATGCCCCGGACTTGCCGCGGGGCCTGGGCGTTTTCTCTGACACCGTTGAAGAACATGCCACGGGCTGGGACAGGAATGCCCAAACTAGACAGAGAGACCTGACAGGAACCCATCTCTCAGGACTGTCTCTGGTCCGTTCTCATTCGTCCGCGTGTCCTGTGCTTCCCGTGAATGGCGCTGTGGCCGTGCCGGGCGCTGCATGCCGCCCACTCCCTGTCTGCATGGCTCTGGCATGGCGCTTCCCTTCGTGCCCGGGGGGGGGGGGGGGGGGGGAAACCTCGCACTGTGTGGAGCCATGGGGTCGCCTGCCCTGGCACCGTCCCCGTCCTTGTCCTTGTTGTGTCTGGACCTGTCGAGAGCACTGTCCTCGTGACTGTGTGATGGCCATCCCGCCACTGCCCTGAGCTGCTGCCACACGCCTCCCCAAGTCCACAGGGCCCCACTGTGGTCGTGCCACCAGAGGCTGTTCCTGGGCCTGTGGCAGGGTCTCATCACGTCCACCACTGAGCAGAGGGCTGCGCCAGAGCCCGCTTAGTGCCTCCTCGGCCCGTATTAGAATAGTGAAGCCACCCGAAAATTCAAGATCATCCAACTCCGAACTTTCTCTCTAAGCACGTTATTGCCATATTATTATCAACTTCAATACAGGAATTACATACAGCAACTAAAAGTGTCTCTCTGTCCTTTCCTACGACAAAACTTTGTAAAGAATCAAGTTCTGTCGCTATTTGTAGGTTAGTAAGTGCTCTTAACGTATTGAGTCGTCAGAAAAGTCA
The DNA here is from genome assembly GCA_026018925.1 of Tupaia tana. Classification (NCBI taxonomy): domain Eukaryota; kingdom Metazoa; phylum Chordata; class Mammalia; order Scandentia; family Tupaiidae; genus Tupaia; species Tupaia tana. Next base: position 7,233,170 of record JAKSZU010000002.1, read on the forward strand.
CGACACATATCTGCATGGAGAAGCAGAACATGTCAGGACTCTTCCAGGACCCAGCGTGTTGTTATGGACTGACCCGCTACGCAGAAACGCTCGGGCTAAGCATCACTTCGCATGTCCAGTTGTCCCTGGTACCCGCGGGGGATTGGTTCCAGCCCCCTTGGGCACCAAAACTCACAGATGCTCGAGACCCTGCCATGAATCAGCGCAGCACGTGGAGGCGGCCAGAGCACCTGTACAGACCTAGGAGTCTGCGGTCTAGTTTCAGTACGGACGTGCCTCACCTCAGTGCAAGCAGGCCGGGAGCCGCCCCCCCGCTCTGTCTGGACAGTAAGCTTACGCGGGTTTCACTGCCCATCAGGAATGCATCGCACAGAGCCTCAAATAGTTTTATATTCAGTATACATTTATTTCGACAGCAAGACTAAATGATAATTTTGTAATTGAGAGTTCTGAATTCGGTAAACATGGTCTTAAATATGGGCCAACTAATACAGAATTCTGTAAACATAATCCTCGAAGTGAAATAACAAACAGAGAGAGAGGTAAACATACTTATTCTCGGAAAACTGTCTTCTCCCCTTTTTGACTTTCTTGTGGCTCCTTCAAGGTCAGTTCGTGAGTCAGTGGGACGAAGACAGCAGGGGGAGGAAGGCGTTTACCGTGGGCTGCTAATCCACAGGCTCTGTCCTTCCCCACTCGGGAGTCCTGTTTAGACCCACAAAGCGAGTTTGGCTGTGCCTTGCCAAGCACATTAAGCAGCTGTGTAAAATGAATTTAAACGGCATGCATCAGAATAAAATCTCTTCCACTGGGGCAGGAAATCGATGTCAGCTAAACAGCACGAGAAGATCAAGTCTGTCTCCGCCAGCAGCCTCCGGATAGCTTCCTTGGAATATAACCTCTCCTCCTTCATTAACAACAAGAAAAAGGAAAATGCTGGAGTGAGTCTGGGTTGAATCTTGTAAAACACACTTGGCAAAGGTTCATCTTTGCAGCCCCGTGCCGGTTAGCTGTGATTTCACCTTTCATATCTACAGTATTCTTTCTAAGAAAGAAAGATTTTGGGGGACCAGCAGTTAGCATAATGGCTGTGTCACTGGACTCCCATGTAGTCGACCGCAGTTCAAATACTGGACCTGGTAGCTTAAACTCATGCCAGGCGCATGTGCGTGCGTGCCTAAGATCCCAAGAGGAGAATGGAGGAGAAGGGATTGCGGCGTGACCATCCCCCCTGACGGGTGATTTCTCGCTTTCTGTCTCTCTGTCTCTCTCTCTCTGTCTGGCGAGTGCACGTGCCCTATAGCAAAAACCTCTCCAAAAAAAAAAAAAAGAGAGAGAAAGAAAGGTTTTTTTTTTCCCTTTTTGCATTTTCCTTCTGTTCCACTTTGCAATACCTATAACCTTTTGTGCCTTTTTTTAAAAGCAGAAGCTTGACTCTGAGAAAACATGTCTGTTACATGTTTCAGCACCGTGGGTAAACTGTGGTTTTCAGCATGCTTTCGCTTTACCTGGGTAGCTGTGCATTGCAGGAAACCTGTGGTTTTGCTTATGTTTTTGTTTTCTTCCCCCATTGATAGCCCTGTCAGGTTCAAGTTAGATTAGTGATTTAAAAGGCCAGTTTGCTAAATGTCATTTCTGCTTTAAGAAGAATAAATGGCTCAGGCCTTTCAGAAACACAGTGTTCAGAGTTTGTCATAGTGACGTCTTTCTCATGTTGAAATCCCAGAGGACCTAGAGCTTATGAAAGAAGCTGAAAAAGACAACTTAATGCTGAAGGTGAAGGGTGAGCAAGAGTGCGTGTGCGCCTACAACTAGACAGACAGAAAGCTCATTTCAAAAGCAGAGAGTCGTGGCAGTTACACTTCAGGCCTTTTCAACTATTTGAAAATAAGGTAGTATAGAGGAAACACCAATTTTACTGGTTGCAAACTATTTTATTAATTTATTTTTTAAGAGTGGCACTTGAGGGACCAGCAAATGGTGTAATGGTTACATCGCTGTAACCATGTAGTCGACTGTGGTTTGAGTCCCAGGACTGGCAGCTTGAAAATCGAGCTGGGCACGTGTGCATGTGTGCCCAGAATCCCGAGAGGAGAATGGAAGAGAAGGGATTGTGGCGTGGCCATCCCCCCAGGGGGTGATTTCTCACTTTCTGTCTCTGTCTCTCTGACAAGCTCACATGCCCTATAGCAAAAATTTCTCAAAAAAAAAAAAAAAAAAAAAAAAAGAGTAGTGCTTGGAGGGTATAATTTGCATGGGCTTAAGAAGTTAGGGAACATATAGCCCAATTATTCTTTCCTTCTTGACCTTTTGAATAAAGAAATTTCTCATTTTGATAACTAGGGTTTGCAATGGAGTGTGGTGTTGAGGCACTAGGTTAGCTGTGGGATAGAAGCAGGCAGCCCTTTAAAGCTAACGATCCCTAAGTGCCGTCTGCAGAACCCCCTGTACAGTTACCCTTGTTACTCAGAAAATGCATTTCTGTGCCAGAGAGATGGAGAAAGACAGACGGCCAGAAACCTCCCTCCAGGAGGACGGCCGCATCACAATCCCTCCTCCGTTCTCCTTTCAGTACCTTGGGTGGACACACACCCTGTGTGAGTTTCCATCCGCTGGATCTGGGACTCAAACCGCGGTCAACTACGTAGAAGTCCAGCAGCGTAACCATTGTACCATCTGTTGGTCCCTGGGTTTAGTTTTAAAGCATAATGAATGAACATAACAATCTTTTGCAAGTATGAGAAGCAAAGAGTTGAAAATACTAGTGTACCTTACAGAAAACCTACTCCAAGTGTGGCTAGCAGCGTTCCCTTCCGTCTCGCTCATGGCTGTCAAGTTTATGGCACTGCATGGGAAGGACTCCGAGCCATGGCCTGCACACAGGGGAGCCCAGGCTGCCGGGAGCTCAAGGAGGACCATGGCCTGCACACAGGGGAGCCCAGGCTGCTAGGAGCTCAGGGAGGACCATGGCCTGCACACAGGGAGCCCAGGCTGCCGGGAGCTCAGGCAGGACCATGGCCTGCACACAGGGGAGCCCAGGCTGCCGAGAGCTCAGGGAGGACCATGGCCTGCACACAGGGGAGCCCAGGCTGCTAGGAGCTCAGGGAGGACCATGGCCTGCACACAGGGAGCCCAGGCTGCCGGGAGCTCAGGGAGGACCATGGCCTGCACACAGGGGAGCCCAGGCTGCCGGGAGCTCAGGGAGGACCATGGCCTACTGTTCCCTACAGAAGCAGTGTCTCGAATCTCAGGCGATAGCACTCTTTGATATTTTTTAAACGACTGGGTCCATTATCCCTTTCGCCTAAAGCATGCGTAAACGCACACACAGACATGCAGTGACTCTCCCAGTCAGTCAGTGTGCTTTGCATCTGTTTCTTAATTTTAGGGAGCATGTGGTGGTATCCAACAGTTGACCTCTGCCAAGTACAACTGACTTGTAGATTTGGGTAGTTTATAATCATCCAGACTTTTTCCTTAGAAATGGGCTCAGAGGGAGAAATACAACTTTACTGAATTTACAGAATCTGACCAGCCCTAGGTTTTTCCATTTTACTTAATTTTTTAAAAATATTTTTGCTTTAGGGTCCATATGCTCAGTGGAGAGAAAAAGAGAGAACGCAAGAAATCACCCTTCAGGAAGTACGGCCATGCCACAATCCCTTTTCCTCCATTCTACTTTCAGGATCTTGGGCACACACACATGCACCCACCATAAGTTTCAAGCTGCCAGAACTGGGACTCAAACCGCAGTCAGCCACATGGGAGTCCAGCGTCTTACCCACGACACCACCTGCTGGCCCCAGCCCTGCATCCTTAAACCAGGACAGATGGACAGCCAGTTCGTAGTTCTTCACAGCCTGTCACACCCAGCACCTGACACATACACACTTGGAGCAAGTCTTAGGTGACGGGGCCCCTTCGTATCCAAGTTCCAGCACAGATCTTTAAGGAGATGCTGTTTTCACGAGGAAAGTTCCAAGAGGGAGCCGCCACGGTCTCAGATATGGAATAGCAGAGCCTCACACCGAGATGTACGCAGGTCTCCATGTTTGCTCCCTGATTTCCTTGTTGAGGGAACTAAGTCCTCTTGTGTTCCCCATGCAGGGTCGCTGACGTGGAGCAGGGCCAGTCTTCTGGGTCTATTGCTCTTCCTTCTCCTTGTGCAATTCCTAACGATTAGATTTTCCTGGGGCAGGGGCGGGGGGGACTCCACCACAGCTCTCCTCCCTGGTGGCAGGCAGTCCCGCTGTCAGAAACCAGATGTTAGTGAGTGTCCTGGGCCGTGGAGATCTGGATTACCTTTCGTCACCTGAGCCAGCTGCCCCCACATGTGGCCACGTCGGGGGGTGTCTAGAGCTTGTGGCTCCTTCTGAGGAGAGTGGCAGCCACTTGCGCTCAGATGGTCCGGATCCCACCTGGCTCACTCCGCCCCGTGCCAGTATGGCCTGCGTCACCACCCTGCTGTGGCAGGACCGAGGCTGCTGAGTAAGGCCCGCAGGTGGTACACATACCGCGGCCAAGCGCCTGCACCCCCGCCTCCTGGGAGCACTGTCCTGCCGTCCCTGGGACCCCTCCCAAAACATGGAAGAAGGAAAAGTCTCAGACAAAAAAAGAATCAGTTTTAAAAGTCTCATTACTCTTACCCAGAAGAGAATTTTCATCATCACAAGTATTGCAAATATGGTGTCTGCAAAAAGTTCGTGGCAAATGCGTATCAAAATACTCTGCATGGGCTTCCTTGCTTCCTACCAAAATTGAACTCGTGCTTTAATTCCATTCTCCTTGAACTTTTAAAGTCTTCTTGTATGATTCTGTAGGTTTTCTGTTCTAGTTCGTTTTGTTACTAATAACAGAAAAACAAAATCTGAAACTGGGTGATTGATAAGAGATTTATTCAATCAGGTGTTGGGGTCCAAGGTCCAGTGGCCGTGTCTGCAGAGGTCTGAATGTGCTGACCCCGGGCATCATAGCGAGGGGACAAAGGCAGGCAGAATGCCCATCCATGAGTTCCTCTCATTCCGTCCAGTATAAAGCCACCAGGAGTCAGTCGAGGGGCCTGACCTAATGACCCTAATCCTAGTCTCCCAAAGCCGCCACCTTGCAACCCCATAGTCTGATTAAGGTTTGACCCTCTAATCTCACCCCAGCCAAATCTCCATACACGAATTTAGGGGGGACAGACAAACCATAGCAGCCTTCATTTTCATACTCATATCATACCAAAAGCTAGGGCCACTGAAATTACTTTTTAAATGTCTTTGGTTTTTTTTCAAATAGGAAATCGAAATTTTAATTAACACAACTTTTTCATCTTGACCTTTTGCTAACAGAGTGATTCAGTTCCTTGAAGTCTTAGCCACTAAATGGTTAGATCAGGGTTTTTTAGTAAGAATTATTTTATTTTGGGACCGGCAGTTAGAGTAATGGCTATGTCGCTGGACTCCCACTTAGTTGACCGTGGTTCGAGTCCCAGACCCGGTGGCTTAAACTCACACCAGGCACATGTGCGTGCATGCCCAAGATCCCGAGAGGAGAATGGAGGAGAAGGGATTGTGGTATGGCCATCCCCCCGGGGGGTGATTTCTCTCTTTCTATCTGTCTGTCTGTCTGGCGAGCGCACATGCCCTATAGCAAAAACCTCTCCAAAAAAAAAAAAAAGAATTATTTTATTTTATTTTTTATTATTATTATTTTAAGTTTGCTATAGGGCATGTGCTCTCACCCAAGAGAGACAGAGAAAGGGAAAGTGAGGAAGCAGGCCACCAAGTCCGGGACTCGAACCACGATCTGTCACATGGGAGTCCAGCACCTCCACCACCACACCACTTGCTGCTCCAGCTAGATGAGTTTTAATGCAGCTGTGTTGATATTGAAGTAAACGAATATTTTCTAAGAGTGTGAGTCAGTCTTCCCTGCTCAGAAGAAGCTGTAAGCATTACGGAGATGGAGGGATTGGTCTGCGTGGGGTGTGCATGGCTCCTTAGACCCGTGCCTCCTGCGTCTCACTCACACACACCTTCCTGCAGTCGTTCTTGCGGACGTGTATTTATAATTCATACCCTATGTTGCTGTTTGCCAGCAAAGCACTTTTCTGTGTTATTTTCCTCTGAAGCCAGTGTGACGCAGTTCTGCCAGTGGGCCAGAAGCCGCTGGTGTGGAAACGCATTAACAGAGACAGTGCATTAAAATGTCAAAGAGAAGGGGCAGAAGACGTCTCAAGGCATCGGGCCCCCATTAGGATGGGGTCTGCGTGTTGCAGAGCAGCTCAGCCCTCTAAATTTTAGACAATTAGATTTTAATATAATAGGTATGAGTAAAGAAGGTGCATTATTGGAAGACAAAAGATTTCAATGACTTGAATAGAGTTTTTATTTCTGCAGTTAAATATCAGCCTTTGCATATCATCTAACTCTATGCCTTAATTTTGAGCCCTCCTCTTTCCTTCAAAATTTGGGATTTAAATATTATGTTGGTTATTTTGAAATTACAATTTTGATTACATCTTTTTGAGTTATAGAACTATTATGGAAGCCATAAAGCACGTTTATAAGCCTTCAAATCAAAAAGTAGTAAAACACTAATTGTGAAAAGACCAAGAGAGATTTTTGAAAAATGTGGATGCGTGTGAAGCTGTGGAAGGATGGGCCACACTGCAGACCTGCGTGGGCCAGAGTCCACAACGCGCTCAGGGTCACGGAGGTGCTCCCTGGAGTCTGCGAACCCTACGCCCACCCCCACCCCAGGGCGCCGTGAGCCCAGGTGCTTCCGCGGTGAAAAGCCCACTCCTGCCTGCGGTTGTGTTTGGGATTCCTGGCCCAGGAGAGCACCACCTCCTCCGCTCACGTGCCTTCCATACTCCTTCTGACAGGCGTCGGATAAGGAAGAGACGGCGAGCGCTGGGGCCCTCGGGTGGAGGGAATCAGGAGAAGCACGTTTGTAACTCAGCCTGGGCGAGCCCTTGACCTGGCGAGGTCTGCCTCATCTCTGCCTCAGTGTCCCTTCAGACATCGGGGTTGGCCATCAGGCCTGGGCCCACGCTGCGCTCTGACAGCTCCTCCCAGCCCAGCCCAGCCCAGCCGCCCTCACTGTCAGGAGTCACACGCCGCCATGCCACCAGAGCCCGGGCCTCTCATCCTCCATCTCGCCGTGTGGCCCTGCTCACGAATCTGCAGCCGTGGGATCAACATGCATTCCAGGCAGCTGGGCTCGCCCCGGCCCTGGGTGCTGGGAGCAACCTCCTGTCCACCCCGCACCGGGTCGGTCAGGAACACAGCCTGCCAGCCCAGGTCGAGAATCATGGAAGAGTGGGGTTGTTGAAATCTCCTCTCTCTCTCACTAATGCACACACGTGCACACAAGGGGATTTTAAAATGGAAAATGGAATGAAAGTTTAAGTTTATTTTGGTGCAAAAAATTTGGAAATCTACATAGGCACTAGATCCTCAGGACATTCATGGAAAATACACATTATGGAAAAACTGCATGGATTTCACAGACTTTGTTTTACTCCAAAATAAACTCATACTTTAATTCTATTTCCCGCGAACATTTTAAAGTCCCTCACAGTTTTCTCATATGTGCTCTTTCCACCAGCCTTTCTTTTTGTCCCCAACCTTTCGAAGACCCCACTTACCTCTCACGTGGTGGCGCTCACCGCGTCGTCAGCCCCCGGGGCTTCCAGGCCTGTACCGGGGCTGAAGCGGGGAAGGTTTCTAAGGTGACGAGGACATCACCTGTAACTTGGTGTGGCGCGTGTTATGGGTTACGTAACCGCCAGAGGTCAGGATGAAGCTGGATCCTCTGGCCTGCTCACAGGCGTCTTGGTTTCACGGCGTGTGGACTGGGAAGGACCTCCCGTAAGCTGCTTTTCACCTTGGTCGGCATTTCTGTTTTGAACTCCCCTCCTGCCAATCCGTGGATTTACAAAACCAAACCAAACCGAAACTCCCAGCCGTGAAGCTGTAATGTTGCGCCCTGCTTTGAAGGTTGACTAGTGCGGATTACTGTCGGCTCTCAGGATCCCGGTCGGATTGGAACTTGACCGAGGCTTGTCCTCAGCTGCTTCCCAGGGACAGAGCCACGGGCATGAGCATGAAGAACTATAAGCCGTCACATTTTCCTGCACATTTTTCACCCTAAATTTGAACAGCGCTTTGCTTAACTAAGTAGCCCGTGCCACCTTGCGCTCAGGAGAGCTATCAGAATTTTAGTAGGATTTCTTTTATGAAATAGAAATGATTATTTATGTTTCCTGGCACTACAACCCTGGACAGGTGCATTCAGAGGGTTTTATACAACACTGCCGTGATCCAACACGTGGGATGGAGAAGTCGGGACCCAAATCGATTTGGTTTTTTAACCTCCTGACAGGTCCAGTAGGGCCCGAGAGGTATGGAAATGCACGCGAGGTACTCCCGCGCTTAGTTATCCCCTCCTGACGTGTCTCCGCGATTGCTATTGGCCTCTCAGCGTTGGTGCAACGGGACCCACTCGCCTGCCGAGGCTCCGTGGTTCCAGGCCTCTGGGGCAGCTGCTCCCAAGGCTCCCGGGCAGCCACGCCCCTGTTGGGTCAGCGTTCACTCTCCCTACACCTGAATCTCCAGAGGGGAAGTCCTGGGGTAAAAGGTGGGGAGATTCCTGGCACCAAAAAAGGAATAAACCTCTTTGTGAACTTAATTTCAATCTTTTCTTAATGCTTTTCCAATCTCTAGAGAAACTCTAGATAATTTAAAGTTCAAAAGAAGATCTTTAAACAGATGCCATTAGAAAGGGGCACTCTGGGGAGGAGAAGGGGTTATGGTGTGGCCATCCCCCCCAGGTCGTGGTTTCTCTCTATCTCTCTCTGTCTCTCTGGCAAGCGCACACTCCCTATACCAAAAATCTCTCTTACAAAAAGAAAGAAAGGGCCGCTCTCTTCCTGGGGGGTGACATCAGTGGCTACTGAGTTTCTTTCACGCAGTGCAGGTCTCTCGTGCTCACCAGACAGGGCCTTGCTGTCTGTGCCTGTCTGAGGGTGGGGGTGCAGCAGCACACAGGGCCCACGGAGCCCTGGGGTCCCTGCTGCCTGCCATAGTTCTGGTGTGGATTGTACACTTGCAGCAGAGAAGTCTGAAGTGGAGATCTCTGTGTTAGATCTGGTCACAGTAACATGTGCTGTTTAACTCTGCCACTCAGCAGGCTGAGACCCGGGTTCAAATCCTGGCCCCCGGTAGAAAGCCAGGCACTGTGGAATGCACCAGGATGGTGAGATAGGAGGAGAGCCACACACCAAGACCCTGTGTAAAATGAAACAAAACCCAAAATCTCCAAATTAAATATTTTCAAGATGTTTTCGTATGATTGCCACCAAATTGTTCACAGTCACAGAACAGACTGCATCACCCGAAATCAGCTTTGAGGCTGAAGAGAACACCCTCAGGTCTCAGTCACCGCTGTTTGAGCAGCAGACTCGTTCGCATTTTAATTCACACCCAGACAAGGAAGTCTCGTGCTGCAGAACCTTCAAGCTGGGTTTGGATCTGGTGACTTCCAGAGAGAAGGTGGAGAGCCGCCAGCTGTAGTAGGAACAGCTAAAACTGCTTACCTGTGTTGAGGCAGAAGGAAGAACTGAATCCTAAACTTGCACGACAGGTGTCATCAGCGGTGAGTGGCAGAGCAAGCTGGTCACAGGTTCGAGCCTCTGAGCAGTCGGTGTGAAGCAGTGAGAGGAGAAATGTCCCTAATGTTCAGGCGTCTGAGAAATCCAGGATGGAGCACGCGGCACATTGTTCCTTGGGACTTCGTGCAAAGAGCTTCACCGGAATAGGTGACTGAAAGGACAGCCCTCTGGGGAGACCTGGAGACACCCAGAATGAGATGCTTTGGAGGCAAGAGGCCCTGTGGGCAAGGCCACGTTGCGAAGTCCCACACCGAACATGCTAGGGACATTCCGCTCTGAAGAATTTGAGCTTAGCCACCACAAAGACCTTCTCGAGCATTTGCCTGCAAAGTTACCGGTGTTCCTTTATTGAGAAGGTTTCCTTCATAGTGCTGTTGAAAACTAACGTGCTATGTTCCCATTCTTAAAGAGAAAAGTAAAGCTAATCATGTTCAAGAATTAATTTTTTCATTCATTTATTTTAATTTGACCAGAGAGCAACATACAGAAAAAGAGAGAGAGAGAGAGAGAGAGAGAGAGAGAGAGAGAGAGAAAATGAGAAAGCAAGCCACCAGGTCCAGGACGAGTACTGTGATCGGCCCTATGGGAGTGTCCAGCACCTTAACCACCACGCCACCTGCTGGTCCCAAAGCTTAAACAATTCTGTTACTGAAAATTTCAGGGAGTTATTAACATATAGCTGGACTCGTTGCCCTAGCTTGTCTTGAGTTAAAGGTACAGAGGCTTTCTTTAGAGAGCTGCTTTCTCTGGCCAAGGAAGATTTGGAAAAGATGCAAGAAGTCTTGGAAAGGGCGATTCCATGTAGGGAAGAAACGCGACCTTAATGCTGGAATCTTCCTCCTTCAGATGCAGAGGTCCACCGGCCCAGGCCGCGTTGCTCCATGTGCACTCGGGCGTGTCAGACCCCGCAAGTCCAGAACACCGCCTCCTCTGGTGTTTTCTGCTCCTGAGCTGCCCCGTTATCCACCCTCTTGAGCGAGACAGGCACCTAGGAGACATCCAGCCCAGACTCACTTTCCCCCCCGTCTGACCCACCACCAGATCTGTCGGGGTCACCCCCGAGAAACCACTCATCTCTTCCCTCTTCCCCACTGCGTACCCAACTGCTGTGAAGGCCGCATGGCCGCCCGCCGCGCCCGCGTTCTTCCTGCCTCTGTACCGCCCTGCCGTGGGCAGACCATGCGTCTATGCGGTGTACAGCTTTTACTGCCTTTCCTCCCTCTGAGGAGAGGGTGAAGACAGCCTCAACAAGCAGCAGCCTCGCCCGGCCCTCGCCTCCTTCCCACTCGCTTCTCCCCTGCAGTCCTGGCGCTCTGCCTCCCCTGCCCTGGCTCCTGGACCCCATGGGCCCCTGCATTTGCTGTTCCCCACCTGGGAGACTCCTAGTTGCTTCCTCAGATGTGAGGAAAGGGGAAGGATGTCACCCCTCAAGGAGCTTGGCGTGGCCTCCCTTTACTGTCAGCACCCACGGTGCACGTGCTTCTCCGTGACCCCAGGCCTGGTACGACCTCACGCCCTGCTCCAGCTGACTGATTCGTGGGGTGCTGACATTTTGCTTTGGTCCTAGGTTGTCTCCTTCTTTTAAAAAAGAATTACTGGGAACCAGCAGTTAGCGTAATGGCTATGTCGCTGGACTCCCACGTAGTCGACCGCGGTTTGTGTCCCGGACCCGGTGGCTTAAAACTCACGCCGGGCGCGTTTGCGTGCGTGCCCAAGATCCCAAGAGGAGAACGGAGGAGAAGGGATTGCAGCGTGGCCATCCCCCCGGGGGGTGATTTCTCGCTTTCTGTCTCTGTCTGTCTGGCGAGCGCATGCGCCCTATAGCGAAAACCTCTCAAAAAAAAAAAAAAGAATTACTTATTTTATTTGTTATGTATATATTTTTTGATTTGCTGTAGGGCACGTGTGATCAGCAGGGGGTGGGGGAATAAGAAAGCAAGCCACGAGGTCTGGCACTCAAACCACATTCAGCCTTGCTGGTCAACACCCCAACCACCATGCTCTCTGCTGGCCCCATGTCGTCCCCTTCTTGCCCACTCCTCTCCCACCCCATCTGGACAAATGATTATAGGCATCAATTAAATGCAAGGATTTCTGGTATATTTTAGCTGTTCCTAGCTTGGATCATGGGATTTTTTTTTTTTTTTTAAATAGCACATAGTTAAGCATTTTTACGGAAACGGACAGTTGTTGAGTCCGCAGTACTCTATCCAGTATTTGTCTCGGGTTTAATGAGACAGGTGCCACTTGGTCGTCCCAGGACTGACTCCCAGCCAGGGCCCCAGCTTGTTGAAATCACACATGACTTCACCCCCAGAGTCGTCCTGTGGCGGCTGTCAGGGGCAGCCCGACGGCAGGCCACACCCAGCACTGACGGCTCGACGGTGCCTTGTCTGCTTGCCGTGCGGTCGTGGAGCCGTGCGCAGTGTCTGCCCCACTTCGCACAGACTCCAGATCGTCTCGGCTGAATGTGTCCTCAGTACTGGTTCGGAAGCGTCTCCAGGTGACTCCGCTTGTGTCCACAGTGGAAGTGGTGGTATCTGTCGCACGTCCACAGGGCCTCGTGTGGTGCGGCACACGCAGTTGGCGCTCCCCGAGGAAAACCGTGCCACACTTAGAAATAAACCACTGTAACTCCGTCCTGGTAGCTGTCGGGTTTACGTGGCGAAGCGCCCCAGTCGTAGAGTTAGCCGAGTGCATGTCGGCGGTGAGCTCCGCAGCCCTCACTGCAGACAGCCACGCCCACACGGAGGGTCACACGTCTCTGTCTCCAGCTCTGAACGTGGGACGCTGGGACTGGAGTGGCACGTCCCCTGGGTGTCTCTGCCGCTGAGACTTTGGGAAGTGGCTTTGCTCTTGCCTCTACTTCCAGAGCGTCCTTCCGTCTAGCCCTTCCCTTCTCCAGGAATCTGTCAGAAATCCATCCCTACTCAAGATGCAACCCCAGGCTGGCAGGGGTGGTGGTGAAGGGCTCTTGCTTCCTTATGGTCAGCCACTGTGTGAGTCCCCAACCTGGCGACTTGCTTTCTCACTTTCACTCTCTCACTCGGTCCCTCTCTGGTCAAATTTAAAAAATCAATTAAGTAAAATAATTCTTTAAAAAAATACAATCTCACACTTCCCCCTTTCTCACTGGTGAGATTGCTGAAATGTTATGGCCTAAATATTTATTTTTAAAGCCACCAAAATCATATACAGACATCATTTTATTTAAAATTGTACTGTGATTGACTTAAAAACGGGATCCTGGAAATGTGTGAGATCTGTAGGATTCCGTACTAATATTTAACAGCTGAATTCGGACGGCAGGAGGACCCGTGTTCCCCTTTTGGCCCTCCCGCTGGGCCGTGGGCAATGGCCACCCCAGCACTCGGTCACTTCAGGGTGTCTCCCCCCGGCCTGCCCATCTCTGGGAGTGAAGGTGCAGTGTTCGCGGAATCTGCGAAGTGAGCGCGAGGAAGGGCTGTACAGACCGGCTGGTGTGCTGTCGGCGCACAGTGAGGAGCGAGGAGTGCTTCGCGGAAATGCACTTGCAGGCCCCGACTGGGACTCGTTCTCCTTGTGACAGCCTGCGGCCGATCAAAGAATGACAGGCCTTACTCCCGGCCCAAGATGGGTTCACGTACAGTCCAGTGATTCTTCCGGTCACCTGTTTACAGGGCAGGTTCCGCTCTGTGACAGAGCCAGACAGTGCCCTGTGACTGGTCCTCACAGCCTGCAGTGCAGGGCAACACACGCCCCTTGTTACCAGTGACCCTGAGAGGCAGGGTTCCTTGTCACACCCTGGATTAGGAACCCACAGGATCAGGGCTGTCCCAACTGTCGAAGCCTGCAGACCCCCTAGAAACAGCAGCCCAGTAACAGAACCAGTGGTTCCCAGGGACTTCCTACTGGGCTTTGGAAAAGTCCTGGCGCATTTTTGCATAGAAGAACTTAGGAAAAAAACGCGCCATGACTTTAACAAAAACCCTATACATTTTGGGGTTTCACACTGGAAATGACCCCCTCACTTTTAAGTTGTATTTTGCCTGCTGTTTTTTTGTGGCCCATGTTTCCTTTTGTAAAAAGAGAAGGTGATTGACTTCTCAACCCTCCTGACCTGTTGGGGTGTTCATGTCGTGGTCAGAATGGTGCAGGCAGCCCTGGGCCTGGCCCCGGATCAGCCCATCTTGGCGGGCCGTGGTCCTCGGCACTGTTTGGCCCAGCCATAGGAGGGTTTCACCCTGAAGTCCTCCAAATCCTTTCAGCAACACCACGCTCAGCCCAGGCGTGCGGGGCTCGGCGGACAGGCGCCACTTCACGTCCCCCCACAGAGCAATGGCTCCCAGCTCCCAAAGTCACAGAGGCCTTGGCGCCCCTGCAGCCTCGGGCCCATCTGCGTGCTCACAGTTCCCAAAGCAAAAAGGATTCTGATTTCCTGGGCGATGATGAAAGACCAACTGTTCCGGGTTAGACCAAAGGACCCTGTGGAGCTGCTGACCAGCCACACGGGCCGGGGAGGACTGGCCAGCCCCTTCCGCTTCCTGGTGCCTATGCCCAAGAGGCCTGTGGCCCACGGATGAACTCCTTCCTAGAGGAGGTGTCAGCTCATCCATTCATGCCTGCCCCTACCCTCTGGCTGTGCCTACTGCCCCGAGTCTACCACAGAAAACCCTGAGGGACACTGAGGAAAGCACCATCGGCTGTAACAGCTGGAGAGTCGTGGACCAGACAGACCCCGGGCTGCTGGTGTGCAGTGTGTCAGCACACACTAGCAGGGCAGAGGGCCGTGGAGCCGCAGCAGAGTGTGCTGGACTCTGATCCTTATCTTTTTATTTATGTGTGTGCATAATTCTACCTGTCTTTGTATATGTGTGCTTGGTTTCATCTACTTTTCTCCAGGAATGTAAACAATTAAGTATGTAAAGTTCCTGGAAACTCCTCCAGGCATGTGTGTAAGTACTTAATGTATTGTTAATTTTATTATCATTACCTGCTCCTCCGGGTTCAGGTGCAAAAACTGAGGACCAGAGTACCAACATGTCTTGTTCCCAGATACCCAGTGACTGTACAAGACTGTTGGCTTTTAAATTAGACCTTTAAAACTAGCAGGTGGTGTAGTGTTGGAGGCCCTGGGCTCCCACATGGCTGACTGTGGTCCGAGTTCGGACCTGGTAGCTTGCCTTTTCTCTCTGTCTGTGTCTCATGAGTGCATGTGCTCTATAGTAAATTTTAAAATAATTTTAATAGTATATTTTTTGAAAAACTAGGCATGGTTAATTGAGGACAGTTGTAACCCACAGCTGACATCCAACAACTAGACCTTTAAATCTAAGGTGTTTTTTTTTTTTTTTTTTTTTTTTTTTGGAGAGGTTTTTGCTATAGGGCGTGTGTGCTAGCCAGAAAGAGAGAAGCAGAGAGATAGAAAGCAAGAAATCACTCCCATGGGGGATGGGCACGCGCGCACACACACGTGCCCAATGTGAGTTTAAGCCACCAGGTCCAGACTCGAACCATGGTCGACTCCATGGGAGTTCAGTGAAATAGCCATTATGCTAACTGCTGGTCCCATGCACCTTCATCTTACGGAGACTGAAGATGGACCTGGCCGACATGGGGAGAAGACGTGGGTTAGAGTTGGATGGTCACTTCATTTAGTCATTTGCCTAGTGGGTTTTATATTCTATTTTTCCCCCCACCTTATGATAAACAAGGGTCTCTAAAACGCTAAGACCTAAATATTCTTTGTTTGTTTGGTTTTTTTTGGAGAGGTTTTTGCTATAGGGTGTGTGCACTATCCAGAAAGACACAGAGAGACAGAAAGCAAGAAATCACCCCTCAGGGGGGATGGCCACGCCACAATCCTTTCTCCTCCATTCTCTCAGGATCTTGGGCACACACAGGCGCCCCGCGTGAGTTTAAGCCACCAGGTCTGGTCTGGGACTCAAATGTGGTAGACTACATGGGAATCCAGCAACATAGCCATTATACCATCTGCTGGTTCCTAAATATTCTTTTATAAAGCACCAAAATCCTATACAGACGATCGTGTTTATTTAGAACTGTGCTGTAGTTGACTTAGAAATGAGAACTACTTGTTACATTTCCACTTGTTGTGGAACCAATCCAAAACTAGAGCCCTGGTTTTGTACACGTTAGTTACCTGCATGTGCAACTGGATTTACTGGGCATGAAAAGACGACCACCCTTCATAGTGCCCTTTTACAGTAATACGCATTCTTTATTGGCTTGTTTAAGGAATATTTCTGCCGTGACTGCCATGTGCCAGGAGAGTCAGGCCCAGGCCCTCCTTTCGGGGTTGGACGTACCTAGGAGTCCCACATGCCTTAATTATTTTAACACACAAGAGAGCTAAGCGCTTTCAAGGCAGGCAGAAAAGGTAGTGCTCCCTCCAGGGAGGGCCTCCTCTCTGACTGAAAGGGACCCCGAGACTGGCTCAGAGCCGGCCGGGGCCGGTAACTAGTCTCCCAGGACTCACAGGCTGTGCGTGATTGTGTCCTGTCTGCTAAGAGGCTGAGGGAGTGTGCCCAATAGGTGCCTCTGAGGTGGGTGCATCTGTGCTCCACTGGACAGCACCTCGGACAGGAACTTGGTCCCGAGCTCACGCCCACCACCTGCAGGACGGTGCCAGGACCTGCCCGCGCAGGAATGCCATGGCTACCACACGACGTGTTTCTGCGTGCCTGGTGGCCCCAAGGCTGACCCACTTCCCCCTAGTGATGTCACGTTGTCATGAATGAACCCCTTGGTCTTACTGTTCTGACTTCAGCAGCCAGGGTGGCCTGCGGGGAGCCGAGGGCCCTGCGCACACCGCCTGCCTTTCAAGCCCGTCCTTCCCCAGCCTTTGTTGTTGGTTTATATAGTCTCCTTGAGTAGTATGTCTAATGTTTAAAGGGGGAAAATCCCACAAGACTACAATGCTTTGCTTTGTCTATAAGCCAGAAAGTTGAATGCACTGAAACAGCTATACCGAATGTTGATTTCTTTTTTTTTTTCAAAGAATCTTTTTATTTTATTTTATTTTATTATTATTTTGATTATGACTTTCCAGTTTGTTCTGGTGTATGCATGCTCACCAGAGAGAAAGAAAGAGAACGTGAAAAGGCAAGCCACCAGGTCTGGGACCCAAACCACGGTCTGCCATGTGGGAGCCCAGTGCCTTAACTACCGTGCCACCTGCTAGTCCCCATACTGATTTCTAAGAATAACTTCTGTTATTCTTTTGACGAATTTGTCTTTAAAATGTTGACTATTAAATCACCAAAGGATAGTTGAATGCCAGCACAGGGGTTTTTAGTTCATTTGAAACAGATAAGCAAAGTGTCTGTGGATGAGTAGTCCTCTCATTAGCCTTACTCCTAAGACTAATTATCAGCAAAACTGCACAGTGTTGTCAAGGTGCACTATTTACACAGAAGCTCCACTGCCTCCGTCAATCTCTCCAAGTTTCTGCCATGTTGCTCTCATCTCTCTCTTCACGTGGTCATTTTCCCCGGCGAACTCCGACTGCTCAGTTGGAATCTCTCTGCCACCGCCTGGTCTCGTTACAGCAGTCAGAGAAATGACACCGTATGACAGTTGTCTCCTTCACATCAAAGAACATCCTTCTCTTTGCAAGGATGAAAAGAGAGTGCCTCTCTCAGAGCTTAGGACAAAAGTAACCGTAGATGGAAAGAGGGTGCCTCTCACAGAGCTTAGGACAAAAGTAACCGTACCAAGTCACCAGAGGAAGATTTCGGTCTGCACCGTGAGGTGGTGGGGAGGGACGTTTTCAGCTAATGTAAGCCCGTCCTCTCCCGTAACATGAAAGCGCCAGCAGAAAGCAGTGCCAGTTTGAGGTCATGGGATCATTTTCCTAACTGTACAACAATTGCTTGTGTATTTAGTTAAATCTGATTTCAAAAAGTTAAATGATAGGGTTGAGTAAAATTTTGGAAATGCCTTCTGCCATATTCATTGTATCAGAAAATCGGGTCAAAGGAAAATTTTTAGCAATATTCTCACATTATCTATTTGTTTTGTATTTCTTGACTTTTGGTTTTTGATGTGAGGATACTGAACAGTGTTGATGGTCAGATCTTGCTAAACATTAGAAGTGAATTTTGCTTGCTTTTGTAATTCCTGTTCTTATTTCACATTTGCCCTTTCTTGCTTATATTTGATGCAAATAACATGGGAAAACCTGACGTGGTTAAAAATCCGTAATTTCTCTGTGGAACTGACATCGTTTGGAATTTTAAAATGGTGTATTAAATAGTCACCTAGTGGTAGCGCTCTGCCTCTCTCTCCAGGAATTACTCTATTGGAAGCGAACATGAAAATAGCTGCTAGCCCCTCCGTCGCGTTAGGAGACTCGTGGTGCCACCGTGAGCCACGTGGTGAGGTTCTGTGTGCTGTGCTCTCTCCCTGTGCAGGCAAGGCAGCTTCCCGGGCATGAACCAGAGCGGCCTCCTGGCCTCCAGCGCCCCCTACAGCCAGCCCATGAACAACAGCTCCGGCCTGATGAACACGCAGGCACCGGCCTACAGCATGCCGCCCACCATGGCGAACAGCTCTACAGGTAACCGGGCCGCCGCCCTCCTCCTCGCCCTCCTCCCAGCCTTCCGCAGCAGGTGTGCCCGGGCAGCTCCGAGGTGGACCGGTTGGTGAAAGTGGAAGCAGCACTGCACTGCTTCTTGGAAACTTGCTCCATCCTCTTAGGACTTAGGGATCGCATTCTGTTTTATGTCACCGGCTGTTCATTCCATGTTCTGCCCTGCGTGACGTCTGTCACGTATCACGGGCGACTCCAACGTGCGCTAAATTCCATTTATCTTTGGGAGTTACTGGGAGCGTTTTAAGTTCCCAAAACAGAAACGGTCCGTTTGATGGTGGTAGAGATAAACCTTGTGAGTTCACACTCCCGAGGACACGGTTGACAGGCAGAGCCGGGGGCCCGAAGTACTTTTCTTCATTTAGGAAAATGCCGTCGAACGCGTCCGAGGCAGGGTCACGCCGGCGCTGTGATGTGCAGATTGTCTCTTTTGAGAGATCATTTTAAGTATTCCAGGACGTTTATCCTTTCAGCCCGCGTTATGATCTCCACAGTTGCATCCCCACAAATCGGGTCTGAGGGGTGGAGAGAGGATTCTCCGAGGTGGGAAGGGTGAAGGAGGCCTGTGCTGGGCAGCTGTCGCTCCACTGTCCTTGTCCCTTGGGTACCCTTGAGCCAGCTCTGCACGTTCCTGAACCACCCAGAGACAGTGAGTGCTGCTCTCTGGGAGAGGAGGCGCTGTGGGCCTCAGCTGTGGCCTCCACCCGTTGGTCACGGCACATGGCCACGCACGCACCCTTCAGTGGGCTCCTCTTGGCGTTTCTGCCCATTCCGCTTGGCCACCTGCGTCCTCCAATGTTTTGAGATGCGTTAGGAAGGCGCTATGTAGCGCCATCCTCGGTCCTCTCTGATGGCCTGTCCTCATGCCCTCTGGCCTCTTGGTCTTGGAAAGACCTCCTGAGAAGCTGGCGCCCCTGCCAGACAGACCGACCAGGAAGGGCTGTGCCCATGTCCTGTCTGAGCCATTCATTTAAAAGTGGCTTCCCCGATTGCTTCTCTTAAGTCTTGTGAAAGAGGGAAACATAGAAACTGTCGGTGGAAATGCATGTTTCTAAATAAATAACCCTTCCTGGTATCAAGCAGGGGGTTATTTATTGCAGCAAGGTGAGTGTCAAACGTTGGGATGAAAGTGAAAAACTCTGGAACAATCTGTTACCTGGAAGCCTCCTCGTCCCCTTAGCCACACTGGCCCAGGTAACAGCATCCGCGTTGTGACAGTGTATGCGTTGTCTGGCTTGCAGAATCAAATTACCTCAGAGCATTGAAATGACACAATAAATTTCACCTTCTATTAGCAGGACTCATTTTTCCCTCTTTCCTTTGGACCCCAGAGCCGCAAAAATATCCAACGACAAACAGATGGCACAGTGCCCCCGCCTGCGAAGATTCATGTCTTCCTCAGGAACCACCAGTTTAATGGAGATTCACAGAGAGGGCTTCTTTTTATTATTATTATTCAGATAACCCAGCTGTTTGTTATTTCCTACAGAGGAAATCTGCTCAGTGAAAGGCCATTTATCCTCACAGTCTTTTGTAGGCGGTGGCACTATATTTTTTATCGCATTGTGCATTTGAAATATTGAATTTTTAGTCATTTAAGCATTTATCAAATTGTCCTATGTCTGTTTATATGATTTGATTCCAGCTTTATCAGGTCAAATACTACCTGGTAGAAAGTAATCATCCCATGCACCAGGAGCATTGACCTTTCAGCATTTATTGTGTGTATTCTGGTGGGTGCCCGAGAATCCGGGAGACAGGACCGGCAGGGCACGTCGCAGTGCAGCTCCTGGGGACAGTTTTGGTCTGGAGGTGTCCACTTGCCGTAACTAAGTCAGGCCAGAAACAGCGTAGCTCATCAGGGGGGATAAGTGACAGTGATACCAGCAAAGCCTTCTGCACCAGGTGCCCTTTGAAGAAAATGAAGACCATACAAGGATGGCCAGGGCTGTCCATGGAAGGTTCCAGACCCCAGTCAGCAACAAAGCAGTAGCACTCCAGCATTCTCTTGCATTCTCCAGCATTCCAGTGATGGTGCTGTAGACAGTGTGCAGGGCCACAATATCCTCCCTTGTAGTGACAAATCCTTACAGGCTTCAGTGAGCAAGTAATTATTTAAATGGAGTCAGTGCGAGTGTAAATGTGACAACTATTTCTTCACTTAAAATGCCAGGGCAAGTAGGATGGTAGCAGTGGGGAATTTTTTTCTCCTGTAAAGGAGCTTTTTCAGTTTGGTTTTGTTTCAAACCCTTGAATTAAAAGGTTAGAATTATGTATGACTGTGGCAGGATTACGAGTCTTATGTAATTTTGTTAGTTGTGCCCTTGTGCAATATCTGTGCTGAGAGATGGGTCTTACTTATTTACTTAGTTGTGTAATATTCATTAGCCATATACTTGTCTGCTTATAAACCATCATCTGAGAGTAGACATCACAATTCCAAAAAGCTTTGAAAAACACTCGGCACGTGTGCAAGCATGCCCAGAATCCCAGGAGGAGAATAGAGACGGGATTGCAGACGTCTGCCCTCCCTGAGAGGTGATGTCTCACTTTCCCTCTCTCTGATAAGTGCACACACCCTATGGCAGAAATCTGGGAGAAAATGTTTAAAAACGTTACAAATTCCTGGGCTCTGTCTAGAACTTCTAGAGTGGGTCAGGAGCAAACTCCTGGGGTAGTTTCCACATATGCATGCGTGAGTCTGCAAACCCCAGCCAGAGGTGTTTTGCTCCACAGCATCCCCGCAGAACTGCTGCCAGCTTTGTGCAGCGTTGACTGTTAACCAGATAATTTGCTATTTTAAAATTTAAAAAAAAAAAAAAAACAGATTTATGAAACCATGACTAAACTATCAGTCTACCAGCTTAATAGCTGCTTTCTGTCATGGGACTTCAAGGACTTCAGCAAAGGAAGATTGGGGTCGTTTCACGGTAGCTGGTGGCTGTTTGTGAGGTGGTTTACAAAGGTCACTGGGCTTGTTTGCTTTCTGCCGGAAGTCTGTGATTTCAGGTGAATTGCTGCCCCACCTCAGATTTGAAAGATTATAGAAATCAAATAGTTTAAACTGGAAGAAAGCGTACCCCGAGTATACTGGTGGCTGGGGACTTTGCAGGGGTTTCCCTGGGGCTTCCATCCGTTCAGTGCTAGGGGAGCCAGCTGCTTCCGGGAGCAGCCAGTCAGGTGACACGGGAGAGCATGGCAGGTGTTGGGTCATGCGGAGGCTCTGCAGCTCTCACTGGCACTGCCCCCGTGGAAGTTGTGCTGCAGGGAAATTCCTGGGGTTCCTTCTGGATCTTGCTGATCCAGAGAGAGAAACGTCTCTCCTGAGCATTTTCTGTGCCTTTGTATACCTTAGACTAATGGCAGACCGCACATCTTGCTACACGTGAAAGTAGCCACAGACATCTACAGATGTACACACATGGAGAGACCCTTTGTGTTTTCAAAACAGGGAATGAAATATTTTGCTGAGTATGGGCTATCCCCATGAAAAGAAAAGAACTCTTTATGTGTTTCTGATCCTGTTTTACCAAAATCTGCTGGGAATGATTTTGCAGCCTTGCAGGGAGACTAGCAGCGGGAGCTGGGAGGAAGAGCGTGAGCATGTAAGTGCAGTCGTGTTCCCATCACGTGTGCTCACGCTCTTCTCAGCCCTGTTCCTCCGGTGTGGAACAGCTGCCGTGGCCCTCGTCTGCACTTCCTTCGGAAAGCGTGCTGGCCCTTGGGTTTCAGGGGCACAGCCAGCGGCTGGTGCCTGGCCGAGTGTAAGGAACGCACAGGGCGTGCTGGCAGTCAGATTCCTCTGCCCCTTTCGTGTCTGAACTTTCATTCTGAATTACTGGCGTCAGCAGGAGGGAGAGCAAGGCCCTGATTTTACACCTCCTTGGAATAGTGGTGATCTTTCCCTTCAGGGACTGCAGGGAAGATAATGCCCCTAGAGGACCATTGCCCTGGGAGGGACGTGGCTCCCTGCAGTAATTCACTGATTCTGGTAAGAGTCAAAAATAAGCATTTCCACCTACAGAACAGTGAAAGCCACAGTTAGGAATGACTTTATGATCCATTTGGCAAAATTAAAATTTACTTTGTAAAGAAGTACTAGATAAAACTATTAACCTACCTTTTTTTTTTTTTTTTTTTTTTTTTTTTTTTGAGAGGTTTTTGCTATAGGGTGCGTGCGCTCGCCAGAAAGACAGACAAAGACAGAGAGACAGAAAGTGAGAAATCACCCTCCAGGGGGATGGCCACGCCGCAATCCCTTTTCTTCCATTCTCCCCTCGGGATCTTGGGCACGCACGCACACACGCACAGAGTGAGTTTAAGCCACCAGGTCCAGGACTCAAACCGCGGTCGACTACGTGGGAGTCCAGCAACATAGCCGTTACGCCAACTGCTGGTCCCATTAACCTAAAGTCTATTTTTGTTTATCTCTCAGCATGATATAGCAGAGCAGCTTTTGACAGTTTCTGTATTTTCACTCTCTAAATGCCTATTTTCTTTGTTTTTTGAGAGGTTTTTGCTATAGGGCGCGTGCACTCGCCAGACAGACAGAGAGAGACAGAGAGACAGAAAGCGAGAAATCACCCCCCGGGGGGATGGCCACACCGCAATCCCTTCTCCTCCATTCTCCTCTCGGGATCTTGGGCACACACGCACACGTGCCCGGTGTGAGTTTTAAGCCACTGGGTCCAGGACGCGAACTGCGGTCGACTACGTGGGAGTCCAGTGACATAGCCATTACGCTAACTGCTGGTCCCACTAAATGCCCATTTTCAACGCCACTCCGTGCTCTGAGGGCACCTGTGGGCCCAGGGTGGAGTCCACCCTAAAAGCTGGGCATGGTGCCACATGCTGTAATCCCAGCCACATGGAGGCTGAAGAGGAGGGTTGCTCCTGGACACCGTGGCGAGGCCCTGCTGAGAAGGGACAAGCACGGTGGCATGACTTGTCGTCTGCTACTTTGGAGGCTGAGGCAGGACAGTCGCACGGCGAGACGCTCTAAAACACACTCATATGCACTTACACTCTCACACATGCCTGTGCTGTCACACACACTGTATAGTCGAGAATGAAGAGACTTGGGGACTTTGAACATACTTGCTTACATTCGTGTACATCTGCTTTTTACATCAGTGCAAATTGTCGCTGATTATCATAATACATGCTGGCCTAGTTCTTATGCTTAAAAACTGCTTTTGTATACATGAACACACATACAACATGTAGCAGCATATTGTTCTTCCTGCTCTCAAAATAATATTCAGACATGCTTATAAATACTGACAAAACTCTAAGTTAAAACCGTCAGAGAAGTGGGGTGCAGCCACAGCTGTCTCCGCTGGCTCCCACTGTGTCTGCAGTCAGGCTGGCCGTGGTGCTTTGAGCCTCGCCATGGGCCGACTCCCAAGGACATGTGGACTTGCATACAGAAGCTCTCTTTTCACGTGCGTCCTGCTTTTTATCCTTCTGTTGTAAACAAGGGTGCTTTCTAATGTACAGGTTCATGAATTCGAATCTCTTAGGCCCCAGAGATAAAACTGCACGAAAGCAACCCACGACTTTGAACAAGGCGGTCTTCTTGGTGTAATATCTCTCAGCTGCTTTTTTGAGGTTTCACACATTCACAAAAATAACAGCATTTTTAGCTGATCCCAATAGATTTTTCTCTGCAGCTGCATCACTTGAAAAAGCTTTTTGTTCTAGTTCTTAAAGTCTAAGTATTGAAAGTAATTTGAAAAAAAGAAAAACATCCCCATTATGGGTGTGTGTGTGTGTGTGTGTGTCTGTGTGCGCGTGTATGTGCGTGTGTGTGTGTGTGTGTGTGTGTGACTTTAAGGGCTGACAGGCTGCACATGGGCTTAGAAAAAGCAGCCGATGCCCATGCATGGAGGTGCCAGTGGAAGCTCCCGGGCACGTGGCAGGGTGGGCCACTTTGGCAGGACCTGTGGTCTCAACCTGCAGTGATGCTAACGATATTAGCCAATTAGCACCACCAAGCCTGCCAGCTAACTCACCAGAGCCTGCTCACACTCTCACTGCTGTAATTAAAACTCATTATTTCCTAAAACATAGTAATACATGAATGTGCGCAGTGATCACGTGTAGTGGGCAGTCTGCGGAGCCTTGTTTAAAGCCCTGTCCCTGGCACGTTGTGTGCATCTGTCCTGCCTCGCTCCAGGCAGCACTTCCATTTGCAGACCGTGGGAAACGTCCAGTTCATAAAGCCTCGGGTTGGATTGAGGTAGAAACAGGAGTGTCTCCTGGTTTCCACTCACTTGCAAGGCTCGTAACCCTCTGCTTTCTCCCTCGGCTCCTTCCCGTTTTCCTCACACACCGTCCCCTAGGGCCTAAACCGTCCCTGGGGCCCACACCATCCCTGGGCCCGCACCCTCCCTGGGGCTCACACAGTCCCTGGAGCCCGCACCGTCCCTAGGACCACAGTCCCTGGGGCCCACATCATCCCTGGGCCCGCACAGTCCCTGGGCCCGCACCCTGCCAAGACCCAGTGTGGTCCGATGGTTTTCAGAGTGGGGTTTAGCGGTTCAGCTGTCACTCTCTGGGTAGTTGTGTGCATCTCTCCCATAGGTTGCTCTTCCTTTAATGAGAAATCTACACCATCTCCCCGTCTTCTTAACCTGAAAATGTCTCCGTATTTGCAGTCATTGTGCATATTGAGCCATTTGGCGGCCCTTCCATTCTCAGGCCTCGGTGGAGCTGATTGTCTTTCTGAGCCCGGGGGAAAGAATGTGGGTTCTCTCCTGAGTCACTGTGGCTGCTGGCCTGGGTGGTTGGCTGAGGGGGTACCAACCCCAGGGCAACATCATAGGGAATACTTTCCTTTCGAGGCTTAGTTTCAATGATTACGTTTTTGTTTTTGTTTTAGGGTTTTTGCCATAAGGCATGTGCGCTCACTATAGAGAAACAGAGAGAGGGAAAGTGAAAAACATCACTCCCCCAGGGGGCATGACCACACCACAATTCCTTTTCCTCCACTCTCCTCCTGGGGTTTTGGGCACACACACACGTGCCTGGTGTGAGTTTCAAGCTGCCAAGTCCAGGACTCGAACAGCACTGGCCCATGTGGGAGTCCAGCACCTTAACCACCACGTCACCCGATGGCCCCGTGATGAAGTTTTTGAAGTCTTCTTTCATTACCACAAACTGGACTCCATGGAAGTGAGAAGGTTTCCTGATGACACAGTGTGGCATGCCAAGTAGTGCTGCAGGGCGTAGGTGGTCCGAACCCAGGACACTAGGAAGGCACGGTCCGCTGGCATTTGCTTCGCAGCCTGGTGAGGGAGGGAGACGTTTGTCTTGTTACCAGTACATTGCCTACTCTAAAGCTGTGATCATTTTGAAAAATAACACGGGTAGAAGCTGGCCATCAGTGGTCCGGGGCCTGAGCGTACAGGACAAGTGCGCTTTTTCTTCCTCTTGCTGTGAGGATACCTCGAGTGTGGTGCTTTGTGGATTCCGGGAACGAGTATGCTCCGAATTGCCATCACTTTTCTCTCTTCTTCCTTCAAGGGAGCGTCAGGCGCCTCGTGCCCCTCTCAGCCCTCGGTGGGCAGGGGCACGTGTGAGAAGTCACATGTATAATCCTAAACTCTTTCTCCTATTTCCGATTAGCATCTATGGGTCTTGCAGATATGATGTCTCCCGGTGAATCCAAACTGCCCATGCCTCTCAAAGCAGATGGCAAAGAAGAAGGCACGCCGCAGCCCGAGAGCAAGTCCAAGGTACTGCCCCCTCTGCATGAGCGCGGGGCGGCCTCGTGGGTGGCTGCGTGTCACGGCTTCACTGGCGTCGGCCTCCGCGTGTCTGCGTTGGGTCTC
This sequence comes from Tupaia tana, assembly GCA_026018925.1. Lineage (NCBI taxonomy): Eukaryota > Metazoa > Chordata > Mammalia > Scandentia > Tupaiidae > Tupaia > Tupaia tana. The sequence continues at coordinate 7,259,259 of JAKSZU010000002.1, forward strand.
TGCTCTCTGCATGCCTCATTGCGCCAACCCGTCTGTAGTCTTCCTTTCTTCCCCACCCCCTTCATGGCATGGATCTGAAAGTTACTAGTTCTTACGGCATTAACTCACGGTCAGGGAGGGGGTGGCGGGACGAGACCCACCTGAGGGGACGGGCTCTTTGGGGACGGGAGAGGCGAGGGAGCTTGCCTGGGTTTGACCCTCGCAGCCATCTTCTCTGCCTGCAGTTTATAGCTTCCTGTCTTGGCCACCCCAGCAACAACAACATACTTAATACTTTGCTTTCCTGCCTTATTTGGTAAATAAGGTGAACAGCTTTCTGTTTTGGGGTTTTCTCCTTCCTTTCTCTCATAAGGGGTAACCCACGCTCCGCATTCATGTGAGCTTGAAGTAAAACGCATGATGGCTTCGTGGCCTTATCTAGCATCCAGCCAACTTACACGTTGTACTAATTAAGAATGTTGTTTTACTACCTTTGTACATGTGTGTTTGTGTGTGTGTTTGTACGTGTCTATACATATATATGTATATTTGTGTGTGTATATATATATATTACATATATATAAAATAGTCTGTTAAACTGGATGTGCTTTTTGTTATTTTAAATAAAGTTTGCCCTACCTTTGTCATTTTTTTTTTATTCCTCTACCACAGGATAGCTACAGCTCTCAGGGTATTTCTCAGCCCCCAACCCCAGGCAACCTGCCAGTCCCTTCCCCAATGTCCCCCAGCTCTGCTAGCATCTCCTCCTTTCATGGAGATGAGAGCGATAGCATTAGCAGCCCAGGCTGGCCAAAGACTCCGTCAAGCCCTGTAAGTGGCTCTGCTTTTTTTTGTTTTTTTCGTTTTTTGTTTTTTTGGGGTTTTTTGATAATGAATTAATTCTACTTTAATGCTCGCTTGTTTATTTGGTTTATAAGACTTTTTCTTTATTATTTATCCATGAAAGGGTTTTCTTTGTAAATAATTATATTAATAACAAAATGAGTAAAGTTTGCGTGTATCATGGACGTTGATTTCTGGGAATGAAACAACTATTATAAAGAAGCACCTCTGTTTAAAGCATGCGATTGTGTTACAGGGTCCAAACTCCTCATGTGGGGACTTTGTAAAAATGTCAACTCCATGGTGTGCTTGTGGATTTTTAAAACGAGTTACTTGTTCATTTACTTGGAAACTAAGAGCAGCTCTGAAATGACAAAGTTGGCCCCCGTCCTAAGTTTTTCATGAGCTATTTTAATCTGGAACATCTTACTTTGAAACGGCCTATCTGAAAAAAAGTAAATACTAAAATTTGGGTACAATTTAATATAACATCAATCTTGTTTTCAATTCATTTGTTTGAAATTAATAAGAAGTTGTAGGCATGTGAACTTGTAGATTGGGAAATGTATACCTATATTAGAATTGGTTAGATTAGAATTCCATCTGCACAAGACAACTGGTAATATTGATATTAATTGTTGTGATTCTTTGTGTGGTATATAAATAACAAATATGTTAATGTACATATCAGAGAATTTTTTAGCTTTAATATTCTTTTGACCATAAAGTTGAGCCTTGGTTTTCCTACAAAAGAAATTTTATGCCATTGAGAAAAAAGTAATTTATTTTACATTCACACAGGGTATCTAAGATCTTTTAAAACACACACACACACACACACACACAGAACTAGAAACTTTCACATGCCACTATCTGCCAAGTAGATTGACTTCCCAAGCTAGATTCTGTGAGGCGATGCATTGGAGACTTTATAAGGTCTGCAGATAAAGATCTTGTATGATAAGGTATATAAAATAATATAAGATCTTTATCAGCTCTGCTCAGGGAACTAGGGCGGGGGCAGAAGATCCAACCTGAGTGTACACAATCTAGCAATCGAGTCAGACCTGAAAGGAGGCTGCTCCGAGTTGTCCACTCACTGGATTAAACAGAGCTTTGAAGGTTGGAAGGTGGAGGCCCTGCAAAATTCACATGGGCTCCGGCAAAACTAGCGTTTTCCTTTACAGAAGGAAAAAAGTGCACCATTTACTCTTACCTTCTCTGGAATGTTCGGCTTTTGTCACACCCAAAATGAAGCAAAAAATGCTCCTAGGAGGGATGACGCAGAATCACAGGGAGGGGAGAGCGCAACTCCTCATTTCCAACCCTCGTGTTATTTGCTGTTTGCTTTGAATCTCAGAAGGCAGCCAAATTTGTGCATCTTTTCCTGTAGTTTACCTTGGTTTTTTGTTTTACATTTTTCCTTTCTTCTGATAAGAAAAGTCATTTTTGAATCAGTAATGTTCTGGGGTTAACAGGTAGCATTCAAGTAACTTTTCAAAAGTATTGCTATATGGGCTCAGGAGAATTCAGAAGTTGAAAATAATAGTGTGTGAAACTTGAGATAATTAAGAATGCTAATTGGTTAAAACAAAGACCTTGGTATTTTAAAGTGCCCCTCTTACTGATCCCTGAATCCTAGAGAATGATTAGGATAGTTACTCTGTATTGACTTTTAATCAAGCTATCTCTACCCAGTGAGTCCAATTCTTATTAAAATCCTCCTTTCTTCTAGAATGTAAGAGAAAACAAGCTGAGCTCTAACTTCGCAAGCCGACTTCGGTTCCGTTAGAGGGCAAGTCCACAGTTGTGGGAAGAGTTAGACGATCGTTCTACACTGAGAAAGTAGGCAGGTTTTTAATGAGATGCTAACTTGAGGGGACGGAAGGAAAGCAGCGCTATCAGATCACTGCAGATACGTGCCATCCAGGAATAGCTCGCTGCTCTTTCCAAGATGCCACCTCAATTCCGACTTAAAACCGCTCTTCGCAGTGTCCCTGATAAAGCCCGACCAACAGCAGACTTGAAGCAGATGAAGTAATCTGCCCTATGCTTTGACAGTGTACCACGAGCCAACATTGTTTTGTTAGAAAACATTTTAAAACGCAAATAAACATTTGTCCATACACACGCACAGACACATACTCCCAGGCATATGGTAAAGACGGCGGGAATGTAAATCTGCCTAAACGACTGGAAGAAAATGTACTTCTAGGCTTAATTAAAGTATTGCAGGGAAGCGTTTGTGGCACCGTAATAACGCTCTGCTGTAGTTTCTCAGCCGTTTCATCCCTTTTCCTGGCTGCACAAAGGTTGTGCAGCAGTAGGGTACAGTGCTGCGACACTGAAGCAGTGCTGGGCGGTCCTCAGTGAGCTGCCCGTTGTCACTGGGTGCAGTGTGGAAGGAAGACGTCCACCTGGAGGTCAGAGATGAGCGTGGTGTCACGTGTGCTCGTCACTGAGCCGTCCCTGTCCTTTTCTCTGTTCAGACACCCAAATACTAACTGTAGTAACGATTAGGCTCCAAAGCAGACCTGCAGGCTGGAGCTGGAGTGCGGAGTGCTGCCAGTGGGCGGTCCCCTTCCCCGCCTTCAGCCTTACTGGCCCTGTCCACGTTTGTTTTGCACCTTGCTCACTGAGATCGGTTTATAAGACTATTTTCATCAGCCGTTAATCCTTCCTGAATGCTGCCAGACTTTTCTCACCTATTCCGTCCCTTTGGGTACAGCAGGTACCTGCAGGACCTCCCACGTGAGGGCACTGCGCTGACCGTCAGTTCAGTCTTAGCCCAGTCCCTGCTGGTGGGACCGGCAGCCTAGGCGAAGAGTGGGTAGCAGACGATAATCACGTGCAGAGCACACAGGTTTTCGCGCTGCGTGATGAAGAGCTGCAAAGAGCGGATAAAGTGTGCAGTCGGGGGTTAAAACTAAGGCCCCGATTTAGGGCAGCGAGGGGCAGGCTCTTCAAAGATCCATGACACAGACTGAGGCCCGACCACTGCTGCACATACGTGTCGCTTCCTGCATTATGGTGCATAAAATGCTTTCCAGAAGATGTAAAGATGATGAAAAGTGAAATTATTCTATTAAAATCTATTTTATCTTCACTAATTTTTTCCTTATGAGAACAAATTGAGATAAGTACAAGTTAATTAAACTTAAGTTCATTTAACAAAGAAAAGTTAAAACAAGGACCAGCAGTTGCCGTAATGACTATGTCGCTGGACTCCCATGTAATCGACTGCAGTTCGAGTCCCGGACCCAGTGGCTAAAACTAACGCCGGCATGTATACATGCCCAAGGTCCCGAGAGGAAAATGGAGGAGAAGGGATTGCGGCGTGGCCATTCCCCCTGGGGGGCGATTTCATACTTTCTGTCTCTGTCTCTCTCTGTCTTTCTGGTGAGCACACGCACCCTATAGCAAAAACCTCTACAAAAAGAAAAAAGTTAAAACATATATGATCGAATTAAGTAAATCATGTCCTAGACCTATTTCAGCTCTGAGAATCCGATCATTTCACGAGTGGGAGTAACTTGTCTATACCACTGCCCAGTTCAAGGCTGACCAGTCCAGAGCCCTTCCCTACCCTCAGCTCAGGAGGGTCAGGCCCCAGATGTTAGGGACATCTGCACTCAGGAGGTCGAAAGACCAGCTCTAGTATTTTTTTTAAGAGCAATTTATTTAATTTTATTATTATTATTTAAGTCGCCACAGGGCACATGCACTCACCAGAGAGAGAGAGATAAAGGGAAAGTGAGAAAGCAAGCTGCCTGGTCCAGGACTCAAATTGCGATTGGCCTGTCTGAGTCTAGCACCTTAACCACCATGCCACCTGCCAGCCCTTTTGTTGTCATTTTTTAAAGGCTTTTTTTTTTTTTTATCATACAGTAGGTTCCATCCATTCACTATATTTTTCTGATTGAGTTGTCCTATAGATCTAAAATAAATTTTTAAGGTTTTTTTTTTTTTTAATTTTTAAAGATTTTTTCTATAGGGCACTTGTGTTCACCAGAGACACAGAGAGAGAGACAGAGAGAGAGAAAGTGAGAAATCACCCCTCCCCGTGCCCCAGGAGGATGTCCAGGCCACAGTCCCTTCTCCTCAATTCTCGTCTCAGGATTTCGGGCACATACGCACATACACCCAGTGTGAGTTTCAAGCTACTGGGTCTGGGACTCAAACCGTGGTCAGCCATGTGGGAGCCCCACACCTTAACCTCCATGTCACTTGCTGGCCCCCTCTAAAGTAATTTTTAAGTAACTTGAAGTTTAACCTCAACACCAAAGTGAATTCTAAAGATCATGCTCTTTTTTTCTCATAACATCTACCTTTTTTTATCAACCGTATTGCCCATTTTTATATACCTAATATAAAGATTTTATGCCTCATAATTCTAGAGCTAAAGGCTTAAAATGTCTGTCAAAATCTCTTGGAGAATTGCATGCTAGTGAGCAGGAAAGTGGCCACTGCACGGCCTCGTGAGTTTTACTCTCAGGCATTCTTTGTCAGGGCCCTGATATGTGACCCTTCTGCTAATAAACGAGGCAGCATCCACGGCCAGCAGATGGCGTGCGGTGGAGGTGGCTGCATCGCACGGGCCAGCTGTGTGATTCAAGTCCCAGACCCGGAAGTTTAAGAAGCACTGGGAATGTGTGTTCTGAGGGAGTGCTCAGTGGCCACCGCTCTCCCCCCCCAGGGACGATTTCTCATTCTCTCTCTCTCTCTCTCTCTCTCTCTCTCTCTCTCTCTGTCTCTGCATATGTGCCCTATAGCAAACAATAAATTTTTTTTTTTTTACAAAAACAAGCATCCAACCTCAACGGCAGTCATGTTACTTACCACACACACATTCAGAAATGTTTAAAATTGTATTTAGCTAAATAAAGAAAAGGAAAAAACTTAAGAGATCTGTCTAAATTAATGGCTGTACCTATATTTAAAATGAGAACCTTACCAATACTCATGAATAAACAAAGTAAAGGATTATTCTGAGGAAATCTTTGCTGAGAGCGAAGACGTGCCTGCACAGTGACCACACTGCTGCCAGGATAACAAGTGCACAGACACCATGAAAATGGAGATGAAGGAAAGGGAGAGACAGATGAGGAGTTTCAAGCTCACAGTGTGAGTGCAAGTGCCCAGGCCTTGCAGTCCAGAGGGTGGGCTCCAGGTGGGCAGAAACTGCAGCTTCTGACCTTTTCAGATAATTGGGTATAATCAGACCCATGAAATACCAAGAATCAGAGCATCGGAATAAATGACATGAGCATGTAAACACGTGTGCAGCAAGGTCTGTAGGTACGCAGAGATACGGACCAGCACATGATTAAACTGTGGACTCTGTGTCTTCATCTATTTGACATAGATTAGAAAGTCTATTAAAATAATTATCTAATAGCCATTCCCTTGACAGAGAAGTTGAAGAAGTCTTAAGTAGGGGAAGCCGATCCTCCTGAGGAGCTGTCAGACTCTGGCCATCACTTCAGGAAGCTGAGCTCTCGGTCAGGCGTGGTGCGTGGAGCAGTCCCCTCTCGCCTTGGGATCTGACCCACCCTAGGTTCCTAAGGAACACCAAGCATTTGCTCTCCCTTCAGGGAAGGAACTTAGAGTTTCAGTGAACGCACACTGAGCCGACTGTTTTTGTTTTTACAAGGAAGAGTGGAGTCCATTTAGTTGAGGGCTCTGCAAGATGACGTGTAAAATCTTTAAATCGCCGTCATCAGTCCTGAGCTAGCACTCTAAAAAACAAAACAAAAATGACATGAGGTATTATTGGAATCTTGCCTTCTGGGATTCAACGCTTTTATCAGTATAAGAAAAGGCTTTGATATTTATGGTTCTTTCTTTTTTAAGTGTTTAAGAGGGGGAGTTTGGGCCCTGTATTTAAAGTCCAAGTGAATTCTTAATTAAGAGAATGTATTGTTTGTGCCTGAACTACTAGCCTTCGTTCCCAATGGTTGTGTGATAGCAGTAGTTTTTAACCGCTTCTCTTCTGGTGTTTGTTAGCTCATTACTTTTTTCTCGCCTTCTTCCCTTCCCTCTGCCCACCCCCTGCCCCATCTCCACACATCACTCCTGGGCTCTAGAAGTCCAGCTCCTCCACCACCACTGGGGAGAAGATCACGAAGGTGTACGAGCTGGGCAACGAGCCGGAGAGGAAGCTCTGGGTTGACCGGTACCTCACCTTCATGGAGGAGAGGGGCTCCCCCGTCTCCAGCCTGCCTGCGGTGGGCAAGAAGCCCTTGGATCTGTTCCGACTCTACGTCTGCGTCAAAGAGATCGGGGGTTTGGCACAGGTAGGGGTGAGCAGAGGAAGGAAGGAAGAAATGAATAAGGACCCCTCGTAAATTTGTTCTTACAGTGACTTTCTTTGCAAAATGGACTGGTTTTTGTTTTTGTTTTTGTTTTCTCTCTCTCAAAGGCAAGGCTAAGCTTGTAGAAAGTCGTCTTCCTGGGACCATGTCTGGGCTAGAGGGGAGGAGCATAGGGAACCCTGCCTCTGGCATCGGCTCACAGCAAGACCTCTGCGGATCATTTGCTTGGACTGCAATTTCCTCGTGTTTAAAATAAGATAGACAAGACTCTTCCTTAGGTTCCCTATAGCTTTGGAATTCTCTAGAGTCATAGTCAATACTCCAGAAATGTTTTTGCAAATGACTGAATTAATTCTCAGGGTCCAATATAAAGCACATTCACTGTTTCCCTCATGAAACTTACTAAGGAAATCAAGTCATGCTCATAAACCAGCTTCAGCCCCCGGACAAAGAGGCGGGCCATTGTTGGCCTTCAGCAGGGCCGGGCTCCCGTGGGCAGGGAGGCCTAGAGTGCAGAACTTGGCACAGTGGCTTGCTACGGTGCAGCCCCCCGTGCTGTGCTCCCTGGCCCGAGTGTGTGAGGAGCCAGCTGGTGTGGACCTGCTGGCAGGCCAACTATGCCGCACCGTTGCCTTTGTTGTTCTGAATGCCCGTCAGACGCAGGGTCCCTGGCCCCCAAAGTAGACGAGGAGACTCTTGTGTATCAACATGCTGTAAAACAGCACACTGTCCAACAGTGTGTCCCTGGGCCGCTCTCAGGGCCAGGGCCGAAGATTCCATGGCATGGCCTCTTCCCGTCCACCACAAACTCAGCCTCGCCATACCACAGGGCCTTGTGGGAACTTCAGCAGTCTCCACTCCAGATCAGTAAAAGGAGACTGGGCCTGTGTTCTCACGGGCTCTGGGGGGGCACCCGCACCTGCTGCAGTGCTGGGATCCCCACTGTGGGCCGTCCGATCCGCAGTATCACGGGGTGCTGACCGTGGTTTCAGGGTGGCAGTTCTGGCGAACACAGGAGGGCTGACTGTGTCCTTGGTCTTCTCTCTGGGTGCAGCACCCCTGAGGAACCAAGACCTACACCTGGAACGCTAGAGCTTCAGGGCTCTGCACAATCAGGTGCACAGACCACCGCAAGTGGTAGCCCTCCACAGGTGGGGTCGGCAGGTACCGCGCTCCCACCTGCCCCTCAGAGCCCGGGCTCCTTGACCTGACCTCGGAACCCGGGCTCCCCCACCTGACCCTCAGAACCCGGGCTCCCCCACCTGACCCTCAGAACCCGGGCTCCCCCACCTGACCCTCGGAACCCGGGCTCCCCCACCTGACCCTCAGAACCCGGGCTCCCCCACCTGACCCTCGGAACCCGGGCTCCCGCACCTGACCCTCGGGACCCTGGGCTCCCCCACCTGATCCTCAGGACCCTGGGCTCCCCCACCTGATCCTCGGGACCCTGGGCTCCCCCACCTGACCCTCGGAGCCTGGGCTCCCCCACCTGACCCTCGGAACCTGGGCTCCCCCACCTGCCCTGCCCCTCAGAGCCCAGGCTCCCTGACCTTCCCTCCCTGCAGTGACAGAGTTTGGAGTCCCCACGACTGCTAAACCAGCTAGGAAACCAGAGCAGTGTAGATGCCGCTGGCTGCTCCCTCTCTCCGGGGTGTATTTAACCTGGTGGGGCTGCAGCCAGGAGCCCCGGCTCAGCTAAGGAGGGCTCCTTGAATGCAGCAGGTGACCCTGGCTTGCTCCTCTGGTGGGATCAGACGTGACTGGGGCAGGCGCTGCGGCCACTCACCAGCAGCTCAGAGCCTCCCTCTCAGCGCATCCCCCAGGGCACGCGACCCCCATTTCCTCAGGCTCCCGTGCGCAGCCTCGGGTTAAGTGCCAGAGGAGGTGAGAGCGTCCCTGAGCATCGCTTAGTCTGCACATTTAGTACTGAGGAAGTGGACAGTGAGAGCGTGTAAGAAAGTCTGAACCTGGGAATTTAATATTTCATTAAAAACACGATCCCCTTAACCCTTACCATGTACTCAACACAGAGGACATGGAAGGCGAAACCTCCAGATCGTGTGCAAGCCCTCACACGCTCGCCTGCCATTCCTGTTCCCAGTGGGGATCACGAGGCTGACACGACGCCTCAGCCCTCTCAGTAACACTGCGGGGCCTCTGTCTTTCTTTTCTCTGCTCTTTTTGCATCATGTTATCTCCAGCCCAGGCTTAAGTGGGAGCACCCCCACCCCACCACCTGCAGGAGGGTGTACCCTGCACGGTGACCAGGCCTGGCAGCCTCACAGAGCCCTGCCAGGGGGCGGTGGCCTCGCAGTAGGCTCCTCATCCAGAGCTGTTGGTCCGGTGGCCCAGCACCACAGAAAGCCTCAGCTGGAGGACGGTGGACACGGCCCAGGTCTCCAGGCTCATTTCTGGAGCTTTCGCTTGCTATGGGGAACTCTCTTTCACATTTGTGCTCAGACACTGAAATTGTAAGAATTCTATTGTTGCTTTTACAATTAGTTTCTAGATGCCTTTGTTATTCTGTACCTAGAGGTGGGGTGAGCAGGAGTGTACACTCGCCTGTGAGAAATCGCAGGCTCTGAGCAGCACCAGCCCAGAAGGGCACGAGGCACCGGGCGGTGCAGCAGGCGGAAGAGCCTCCACGAGCCAGGCTGTTATGTTGCTATCAGCAGGTTCCCTAATGGTTTTATAGCTGTAAATGCTGTCTGTGCACTGCTGAGTGGGAGTAATGAGCATTAGTTAAAAGGGGCAAATGGAAAAAAGTAAACCAAGACATTAAGTGCTTTTTTTTTTTTTTTTTTTTGGTCTCCTGGCTTTAACCAAACCACTTCGCTGCAAACCAATGATCTACCTTTTTTTCCCATAGGTTAATAAAAACAAGAAGTGGCGTGAGCTGGCAACCAACCTAAATGTTGGCACTTCAAGCAGCGCAGCAAGCTCCCTAAAAAAGCAGTATATCCAGTACCTGTTTGCCTTCGAGTGCAAGATCGAACGAGGGGAGGAGCCCCCGCCGGAAGTCTTCAGCACCGGGGATGCCAAGAAGCAGCCCAAGCTCCAGCCGCCCTCTCCTGGTAAGTGCCGGCACTGCAGGTTGGGCAGAACCCTGCCCGGAGGTCCTGAGAAGGTAGTATTGGAACCGAGGGAGGACCTGGGGTCCTGGAGAGGACAGGCTTTTTGTTTCATTTTGTTTATTTTTAATCGAACCCCTGTTGGCAGTGCTTAGGGAAGAAACAATCAAACTTGGTATATTGCCATTGCTGGTCGAACTATTCTTTTTTTATTTAAGAGAGATTTTTGCTGTAGAGCGTGTGCACTTGCTGTAGAGACAGAGACAGACAGACAGAAGGAGAGAAATCACTCCCCAGGGGGATGGTCATGCCAGGTATAGGACTCAAACCACGGTCGAATACACGGGAGTCCAACAACATAAGCATTTATGCCATCCTCTGGTCCTATGTCGAAGTATTCTTCTTTTGCTTTACTAATTTAGCTAAGATAGACTTTGGAATTCTGACCTATGTGCCTTTATTCCATACACAAGTATTTAGGAACATCTCATCTAACTGCACAAAGTGAACACCCCATAACCTGTCCTCGTCTTGTACTTCTGACGAGTGCCACCCTGCGGTCTGACCCCTGTGCCAGGCCTCCCTGTCGAGGACGCTCAGACTTATCCATTGGTGAAATGAAATTTGCTTTCTAATGCCCTCAGTCCAGCCCGTGCTCACATTTGGAAAGTCCAGCCAGCGTCACGGTAAAGGACCACCTGGCCTACCATGGTGGTGGTTCAGCTGTGACCTAGAGGCCAGGACTTTCGGGACTAGGTGTGATGAGTTCACCTGAGCACTGATAGGCAAAGCCCAGTGACGACACCCGGCCTCTCCCCGCCTCTCCACCCGACTGTCGGAGGTCCACTGTGCTTCGCAGCTCTCCCACTGGCTTTGTGCTGCCCGTCAGGGTTTCAGACTGGAGTTACCAAGTCCGAGGCAGGACCCTGTCAAATGCAAGACTAGAGGCAGGAGGGAAGGGCACCAGCCTTGGCGACCTCACTCAGAGCTGACCATTCTCGTCATCTGTTTCTGACCACTGGCATACACAGGAGCCTCTCGCAGGCCTGTGGACCCCCCGCACGTGGCTGCTTTGTGCCCCTTCCTGCTCATGGGATGGGGCACTGGCACACGCTCGCTGTGAGCACAGTACACAGCACACAGTTCCAGGGCACTGCAGAGTGCCAGGCGTTTGTCCCAGTGCCTGTCATTTCATCTCCACCTCAGCCCCATGCTCCTGACCCCATCTTCAGGTCCCTGAGAAGACGCAGGTGTGTGGAATCCCAGGTGTTTTCCTGGAGCTCGGTACCTGGGGCACAGAGTCTAGGCCGGCCTCTCAGCCCTCGTGTGCACTGGGCCCACCAGAACCGTCTGTTTGCAAGTACCTTTGTAGCAGGCGCAATGCTGGCACGTAGGACCCAAGGGGAGAAGTCATTTGCCTTACAGTGGTTTCCTCCAGCCGCCAGCTGGGTGTCAAAGTTAATGCCCCCGTTGCCAATGCAGGGAGCTCACATCGAGACTCTGTCGGCCCGGAGTACACTTGCAGTGCACATACCGAGCTTTGGGTCTCAGGTTCAGGTACCAGTCATCACCTCCCCTCTGCAGCCCACCCTTACAGCCTCCTCCATTCAGAAAGCACCTTAAAACCTGGGCAGTCTGGGGACCAGCAGATGGCATAATGGTTATGTCACTGGACTCACCCGTGGTCAACCCCAGACCTGGTGATTTAAAACTTATGCCAGGCACGTGTGCATGCGTGCCCAAGATCCTAAAAGGAGAATGGAGGAGAAGAGATTGCTGCACGGCCATCCCCCCGGGGATTTTTCTGTCTCTCTGGTAAGCACACACCCCCTGTAACAAAAATCTCTCTCTACTAAAAACATAAAAACTGGGCAGTCTGATTTTAAAGATCTCGCAGCATTATCTTCAGCTCACAGAGTAAACTGCACCACCTGTGAACAGCTCTGAAGCCATTTTCCAAAATAAAAACCCAGTAGGGTGTAGGGACCAAGGAGATGATGTCTGCAAAGATCTGAGATTGTGTTTTATTAGCCAGAAAAGAACTCGTGTCGCTGAGCGGGCTGCACTGTGTCGGTAAACGCTCGCCAGTGCACGTCGCCACAGTCCGGGCCCCGTGGGGCGTAGAGCCCCAGGAAGGGGGGACCTGCCTAGTCACTTCTTTCCTTTTCCTCTTTTTCAAAACTGCCAGTTTCTTGTGGCATCATTATCATTTTAACTGTATAAGAGAGCCCGAATGGTAGAAAGCACATTCTTCCCAGTGGCCCAGATGGAGCGGAGGCCCGGTGACATGGGACACAGTGGCGGCAGAGCCTCGGTCTTGACCTGAGTCAGGAGCCAGCCAGAACCCCGCACAGAGTGCACCAGACACAGCCACACAGGCCAGGGACTGAGGCGTGGCCTGCCAGAAGCCGCATCTCACCAGCATCCACTAAGTCAGTGGTCCCTCTGTCGTGAAGGAAAGTGTCTCTGAAATGTTTTTATTGTCAAAGAAGGAAATTAAATCCCCGGCTCTTTGCCATGTTGAGTAACTGGGTCAGCCAGGTCTCTCTCTCTCTCTCTCTCTCTCTCTCTCTCTCTCTCTCTCTGTGTCTCTAATTGCTGGAAGCTGTGTGCATGTGTGTGTGCGCAAGGAGCGCGGCCATGAACCCCAGTGCAGTGCGGTCACGCCACAGCCCTTCTGTCCTCTGTTTCTCCTTCCTGTCAGGATCCCGGGCACACATGCACACGCACCTGACCCGGGGGTTTGAATCCTGGTCGGCCAACAGGGCTTACCCACTGCACTATGGGGCCAGCTCGTTTACCACACACTTTTTTTTTTCTTTTTTTTGGAGAGGTTTTTGCTATAGGGTGCGTGCGCTCACCAGACAGACAGAGAGAGACAGAGAGACAGAAAGCGAGAAATCACCCCCCCCAGGGGGGATGGCCACGCCACAATCCCTTCTCCTCCATTCTCCTCTTGGGATCTTGGGCACGCACGCACACACGCCCGGCGTGAGTTTAAGCCACCAAGTCCGGGACTTGAACCACAGTCGACTACATGGGAGTCCAGCGACATAGCCATTACACTAACTGCTGGTCCCACCACACACTTTTTAAAAACTAATTTTCAGCAAAAATTTTATTCGAAGTCAGTCACTTTTTCCTTAAGAACATAAGTGTGGTTTATTCCTTACCAACGCGTCCAGGCAAACTAAACGAAAAGATTCCTATGGAACATTCTAGATTTTTCCAGCTTCACTCTGAAGCACCTAAAACCCTCCTGAATCCCTTGGCTACATTCTTAGTGCATTCCCAAGTCCTCGGTCTCTGGCCCAGTTTCCATTTGTTGTAGCTGTACGGACTGAGACCCAGGCAGGCATGCCTTCTCAGGCTCTGGGCTGCACTGGGCGCTCCCTGTGGAGTGACTGGGTCAGCCAGGTTCCTGTCTGCCAGCCACCAGAGCAGGTCGGGGACAGCAGGCTCCCGTGTGAAACCTGGGCAAGGCCTGGGAGTATGGTTTGCATCTTTAAGGTGCCAGGGGGACCTCGGGAGAATGAACCTATAGCAGGTTGTGTGGATCTAATGAACAGCTCGGGACCACCTCCCCAGGTGGAGGGGGCAGCCTGGAAGCTGGGGGGCCAGGAGTGGGTGGCACAGGGCAGGGCAGGGCAGGCCCACATTCAATTAGTAAGTCTGTAACCAAAGCCCCATCCATCTTTGCTGGCAGGAGGCTGACTGAATTTCTATTATTAGCTGACAGGTGATGTCACAAAACCTGTCACGGATCCAACCAGGGAATCCTCAGTGGAAGATAAATGAGAAAGGGGCTCAGGTTATAAACAGAGGTGCCCTCTGGCTGACCCCAGTCACTGCAGACCTGGGACACAGCAGCCATGCTTCTGTCTCCGGGCTCTGCTCCCACGTGCCCGCCAGAACTAGGGCACCAGATCGTGCTGTGTAAATTACCTCCCCAGCTAGGAGCCGGACTGCGCGTCTGAAGTGTGCGGATGTACTTAACCTTCAGTGGCCTTTCCATTGTTTACTTTAGAGCATACATTGTAGCTTCTGGCAAGACTAGGGAGAGCCTAGAGAGCCTGCAGCCTCCTCTATTAATGCAGTTGCAAGAGGTTGCATTCATTTTTTTTTTTCTTTGAAAAGGAAAAACACTGGCTTCACTGACAGAAGCACTTTTCTACTCTTTATTAGCTGTAAATGCATACTTGTAAATAAGGTCATTCTGCCATCCCCTCGGGAACTGTGTTTCCAGCGAAGCTGTGCGAAGCTGTCCAGGCGATGTGGAGTTTGTACCTGGGCCAAAGATGGGAGTCATTTCCCATTAGCAGTGCAGGGGGGAGGGTGGGGGCGGGCGCGTCTGTAGGATTGACCTGATGCATTTATGAAAGACTGCTTTCTTCTTTCATTGCAATCCACCTGGTTAGTACATTTCCAGGGTTTCACCAGAACTTGGTTTGTAAGCATGAGTTAACAAGTTTTCCCTAAAATGCTTAAATTAAAAGTCAGCCCTTCCAGTAGAGTGGTACGTTCTCTGTCACATCTGTTCCACGTGTGACGACTTAGTGTTCGGGATGTGACACAGTATGCACAGCTCTGCAGTGGTCGGGTGCATCCCACCGGGAGCTTGGCAGACCCATCTGGCCAGACATAACCTGCGGTCAGCCAAGGCTCCTAGCTTGCTTTCATCTTTTTAAGTTTGTCTGTTGCATGTCTTTAATGAGGAAGTGCAAGTGCACACCCGAGAGACAGACAGACAGACATCCCTGGTGGATCCCCTTCCCAGGCAGCCAGGGTCTTGGGTACACTCGTGCACAGATGTTTGAGGTCCACCTGGATCTGCACCGGCAGCCAGCCCTGCAGTTCCCGCTGCGCTCATCAGTACACTCCCACCCACCCATGCTGTGCTGCTGAGCCGGGCATGCTGCATAAAATGCGCATGTTCGCCCTGCTCCCAAGTGTTTTGTTTCTTACCCTCTATTTTCTCTAAAAATGAAACGTAAATAGGGTCATTGTAGTGAGTCTTCGGAACGTCATAGGAAAGGCAGTGTAAGCAAAAACACATCTGTGCGTGGCCGCAGTCCTCCCTGACCGTGTTTCACACCCTGCGCACGGGCAGGACTGCTGTCCTTGTCTGGGATACAGGGGTGCACTATTTGGACATAGAAGTAGCCTAGGAACGTTACTTATTGGTAAGCATTGGTTTGCATATGACCGTTCAGTGTCTGTTGAGTATCTAATAACGTGCTAAGGACGATGGTAAATGATCAAGTCGGAACCCTTAAACTGTTGTTCTCCAGCAAGGCAAGGTTAGCTTTTTTAAGGAATCCCACTTAAGATTTGGAAAACACCAGCTTAATTCTGAGTTCTGTTATTATAATGTAATTCCAAAAGCCACATTTCAGAACTCCAATAACATCAAAGAACTCCAGACCAGACCCAGCACACCCTAAGAAAAAGCAAGGCATGGGGGGCACCCGTGATCCCAGCAAGCAGAAGGCCTGTGATGTGAGGAGCTGTCTGAAATTCACCACGCGCACACTCCCCAAACCAGTATAATGAGCTTTTTAATAACAAATCTGATTTCAGAGCTCCAAAAAGTGACTGCTACTGACAGAACATCAACACATGCAAATGTTGAGACAGTATTGAAATGACATAGACTGACCAATTAGAATCATTGCTTTTCGCATTAATTATTTCCCATGACCCAAAACCCAGAACCAAGTTTTCCAAGCACAGTAGTCCATCAAATTGATGGACCAAAACTTTCATCCCATTTTTCTTTATTTACATTTAGATTATCTCCAGTATAGACAACACTGAAATAAACATTTTTCTGCCTAAAGCCTTCTCTTTATTATATTATGTTCTCAGGATAAATACCCAGGGAAGCAATTATGCAGTAAAGTATAACCGGCCTACAAATGCAGGGTGTTGCCAAGCAGTCCACATTTTTAAAAGTCTTACTGCTTTTCACAGCAGTAAGGGAGTAACGCATTTTACTATGTCACTGTCAGCAGTGGGGGTGATGTGGCTAATAACGTTGTGCCTTATTTTCTTTCATGTTAGTCATTGGCAAGGAGACGCTTCCTTGGTAACCTCTGGTTTTCCCCATTTTCCCCTGGTTCTGCTCTCAGCTAACTCAGGATCCTTACAAGGGCCACAGACACCCCAGTCAACTGGCAGCAACTCCATGGCAGAGGTTCCAGGTGACCTGAAGCCACCCACCCCAGCCTCCACCCCTCATGGACAGGTGACCCCCATTCAAGGTGGAAGGTAGGTGGAGAACCGTGCAAAACCAGGTCCGTTTATCTTTTAGTCTTCCGGAGGCAACTTCATAGAGAAGAGAAATGGTCTCCCTAGAGAGCTTGTAACTCTTTATTACTACTTGTTTTGGTTCATGGGTGTCAGAAGGTTTGTTTTAAGAATTATTTAATTTTATTTATCTTTATTATTTTCTAATTTGACCAGAGAGAGAGGGAGAAAGTGAGAAAGCAAGCTACCAGGTCTGGGACTTGAACCATGGTCAGCCATGTGGGTGTCCAGCACCTTTAACCACCACACCACCTGCCGGCCCCATTGTTTGTTTTTAAGAATTATTTGATTTAACATTTATTTATTTATTTTAATTTGACCAGAGAGGGACAGGGGGTGGGGGGGAGGGAGAGAAAGCAAGTCACCCAGTCTGGAATTTGAACTGTGGTCAGCCACGTGGGAGTTCAGCGCCCTTAACCACCATGCCACCGGCTGGCCCCATGTTGGATGGTTTTGCAGTTACAGGCCTCCAGGGTGGCTTGTTTTTTGTATACAGTATTTGGAGGTCACTCTTGCCCTGTCATTAAACCTTGGTGTCTTACCTGTCTTCAGAAGCAGTACAATCAGCGTGCACGACCCATTCTCAGACGTGAGTGATTCGTCATTCCCCAAACGCAACTCCATGACTCCAAACACCCCCTACCAGCAGGGCATGGGCATGCCAGACATGATGGGCAGGATGCCCTACGAACCCAACAAGGACCCCTTCGGTGGAATGAGAAAAGGTATGCACAAGGGACTCAAGCGCTGGTGTGGCCTGGAGAGTGTGCCCTGCACTCATCCCTGACTGGCTCCCTGTTCTTCCCAGATGTATTTGCGTGCAGCCGCAGGGGCACAAGTCCCAGCTCCCAGCCTATTGGGTCTGTGGCCTTGAGGTATTCAAAGCCACATTGTGGCTTACTTTGCTCACCTGGAAATTTGGGAAGCAATAGGACCTGCTCCAAGGGCATGATGAGGGCAACTTAGGTCAATGCACACAAAGCCCCCCGAGAGCGCCTGGCAGCAGGGTGAGTGTGCCTGCTCTGCTTCTAGCTGGCTTCAGGGTTGGCCTTGTTACATTAGCAAGAGCTGGTCGTGGTGCTGGGTGCTGGGTAGTGTGTTGGTTAATCAGACACGGTCCCCGCCTTCATGGAGTTAGCAGACTCTCAGGAGGAACCAGTCAGGCAATACTCAAAGATTGTGGTCGGGAGAAGAAAGGAAACGAAAAGGAAGAAAGGATACGAGTACCTGTGACGTTGGGGGGGCCCTGGGAGGAACAGGAGCGGCTTGGTCAGGGAGGGGGCCGGGAAGGGAGTGTCCACTGAGGCCTAGAGTGAGGAAGAGCGGGCGAGGCCGGGCAGGGCTGAGGCGGTGGAGGAGGACAAGGAGCAAGGGTGCTCAGAGGGCTGAGGGCTGAGGGCAGCCAGCAACAGGGGTTGTTTCGGGCCCTCACAATGACCAGTTGGATTTTCCCTGAGGCAAAAGTCAATATGCAGAGAAGGCAAGGACTGTTGGGTCGCCAGGAAAGTCATGATGCGCTGTGGCTTAGAAAAACAGAAAAGAATGCATCGTGCCTTTTCTGACAACCCAGTAAATGAGTGAATGGCCGTTATGGAAGTGTATCTGAGAGCCGAGCGCCTCATGATGGTCTGGAGGAAAGGTGGCAGGTCAGAGTGGAGTGCCCCCACAGGAAGGAGACCCCGTCATCAGATATTTGAAGTGCTGATGGAGTGAACGTGGGGGCTCAGGGAGAAGAACCGTGTCGGTGTCTGAGAGGGCGAGGGTGTCTCCACCTGCAAGGTGGAAGGCCAGGAAAGCACGGGCTATGTGGGGTGTGTCAGGCAGCGAGTAGGGGTGTGTGTTGAGCTGAGCAGAGGCTGGGCTTGGAGCATGGTTCCGTGTGTGTCCACAGAGTGGGGGGACACTGTTCTGTAGAAATCGCGTCTGCAGTTGTGTGGACGGGGCCCTTGAGAGCGAAGGCATAGGAGAGTCCTGTGACTAAGAAGCACCAGGTGGTTTTCCTCAGGCTTTGATGGAGTCCACACTGAGGCTGGGGCAGAGCTGTGTCCCTTCCAGCCCCTACGGCATACAGCTGCGAGTGGAACGTGCCCAGGGCCTGGGTTTCCACAGCATTAGGGACCAGTGGGAACTGCAAGAGAAGAATCCAGAAGTTTCAGGGCTGCTTATTCCAAGTGAGATTTTACAGAGCACTCAATAAACCTGTGAGCTAAGGAATTCAAAAGGTCGGTGAGCGTAGGAGGAGCTGATTGCCTAGTGGCGTACGGTGCTGAGTGGAACAGCTTCTTAGTGCTTTTGGTACCGGGATTTTCACTTCTAGACTCTGAAAATATGATGGTAACATAGAAAAAATAATAGTATTTGAAATCTGGCCTAAAAAGATACTGTGAACCATCCGGTGTCCTACCTGTGTGCTTTAAGGGGACTTAAAAACGTTTGTGAGAAACTAGAATCATAGTACAAGTTTTATGGTGCAGAATATCTTGAAGTACATGCACAGTTTTTTGAGAACACGCACATTTCGTGACTACTTTTTTTTTGGGGGGGGGGGAGAGAGATTTTTGCTTTAGGGGCACATGCGCTTGTTGGAGAGACAGACAAACACAGAGAGCTAAAGTGAGAAGTCACCACCCAGGAGAGATGACCACACCGCAGTCCTTCTCCATGCTCCTTGGGACTTGGGGCACACATGCACACGCGCCCAGCGTGAGTTTCAAGCTGCCAGGTGTGGGACTAAAACACTGTGCCACCTGCTCACCCCGTTTCATACACTTTTTAAAGACCCCTGGTATGAGACCACAGGTTGTATTTTTCTTGTTTCCTCAGGTCTGTCATTTTTCTTAGCACCAAATAAATCTGGGAGGTGATGATTATGGGATTACCTTGCTGGGCCCCAGGTAGAGAGGTGAAGTGTGTTTTCATCAGCCACATGCGTGGTCCGTGACGAGTACGTCCCTCGTATGTTCATCTCGCCCGCTGCCTTGCAGCACCGGCTTTTCTAGAACCAGATAAAGCAGATAGGTAGAAAATCCATAGGGAACATCTTCTAGCCCTGTTCCTAGCCTAAGTACATTTCCCATTCTTCACTTTGCCCGCTTCTGTCCATGAACTTGGTGCTGCTCTGGTTTTTCCGAATGACCAACCTGGGTGGAAAGCTCGCTCTCTGTCGCTGTTGCCACTCCCAGTGGCATGGCCATGTGGTCAGAGAGGGCCCCCCTGAGCCCAGTGTCCGGAGCCCTGTGCTCACCTGCCGCCTCCCCCTCCTGCTAGCCTCCTCACCTCCCGACGGCGGCGGCGCTGGCCGTAATGAGACGCGTGTGCTCCTAGCCCCTCAGTGCCGGCAGACCGCTCCTCTTACTGTCCCCCGCTGAACGGGCGCAGCCTCTGCCCCAGGGGTGGACGGGCTCTTACACGAGGCGGTGACTGTCAAGTGCAGCTGGTTTTCATACTTGTACGAGTGTTTCTCTGAGTTCGAGGTCAGGAAGGAGAACTGTTGCGTCAAAGGATACGAGCTTCATTTGGTTTACTGAAGGGCAGCTTTGAAGGCGTACTGGACGACCCAGATTCCGTGGCCATGAGCGGCCGCGCCAAGTTCTCTGTGGCTCCATGCTGGACAGGTGGGCCTCTGCTCTGTGCATGGCAGGCGGGGCAGCGAGGTGGCTGCTGCCGTCTGGGAGCCAGGTGTCCCTTGGTGCCTGGTGTTGCCTCCCGGCTGCCTGCAGCCTGGCCATGGCTCCCGAGACGGCTCACTCGAGGAAGACCAGTGCCGGTTACCGGCACCGAGACCCTCTGCCGGGTCCCATTGCCAGAATCACGTGCCAGCCTCGTGACCAAGCAGAGTCACCCTCGGGGAGGCCTTCGTAGACTGCAGATGCTGGAGAATGTGCTTTAAGGGGGGGTTGCCAAAGGGTAGCCCCCATAGCAAGTCCTGGCAGAGGGTGGGGTCTCACCCGCTCTCAGAATGATCGCTGTTCGTCCTCTTTACACCTGCCATTCAGGTTGGCCAGGAGAAAAGGCCTCATCATTGTTTTAACTTATTTGGTAACTGGAAAAGTCATGACACGTGTTTGCATAGAAAAACACA
This sequence comes from Tupaia tana, assembly GCA_026018925.1. Lineage (NCBI taxonomy): Eukaryota > Metazoa > Chordata > Mammalia > Scandentia > Tupaiidae > Tupaia > Tupaia tana. The sequence goes on from JAKSZU010000002.1 coordinate 7,279,856, forward strand.
GAATGACTTTTCTGGTGACCCAATCAATGTTTTTAAATTAGTGAGCTGACACATCTTTTGACATGCTGGTTGGACTTTTATCTTTCTTCTTTTGTGAATATCTATTCATATGTTTGCCCATTTTTAACTTGGTTGTCTTCTCCCCTGTTAATTTTTAAGAGCTCTTTGTGTATCGGGGAATTATGCTATTTAATTATACTGCTTGGTTTCTGCCTCTGTGTTTTGTCTCTGCAAGACAGTAGGTACCCTCAGAACTGATTCTACTACAGGTTGAGGTAAACCCACATAGATAAAAAGGGTTGAAAACAACATTACAAAGTGAAATGGATCTTACCAGTATTTGTGCCTCTCCACCAGCCTCAGAAAAATATGTCCGCTCACAAGATTTGATCAGCTTTTTTGCCTCACATAACATAAAAGTTAGGATGAAGAAAGGTAGCTGTACTGTATATCGATTAAAGTTTATGTTAAAATGTTTAATTTGCCTGCAGGCTAGTGTTTGGACTTGATCCAGGTTCCTTCAGGCTCTGAGCTGATCGGTTCGCATATATGACCTAGTTGGGACTCTGTCCTTGGTTAGAAATAGGCGTACCTTTCCCGCCCTGAGCTATTCTTGGCTCCCGCGTGATTTTCTCTCTCCTGGTTTGGGTCAGTGCTTGTGCTGGGCTTCCGTCTCCTCGTAGGGGCAGGGACTGGCTGTCCTGACAGCCCGTCGTCCGTGGCATTGCCCACCTCACTTTCTGGACAGAGTCCGACTCGGGAGTTAGAACTGACCCGAGCGGGTAGCGGGTCTTGGCCAGACCTCAGCATTGCTCCCTGAGTACCGTGGGTGGGGGACGCAGCCCGGGGCCTCTGTCCAGAGTCTCTCCAGTGTCAGCCATTCAACGGCTCCTCTGAGCACAGAGCCCCTCTCCAGGTTCGGCCAGGTCATCAGCAGAAAGCGGCCCCTTGCAGCTGTAGGGCTGGGCCCATGTCTCTGGTTGACTGTCCTCCGTCCCGTTCCCTCACTTACGCATGGCACAGCACGGCAGTGGCTTCTCCAAGGCCAGGAGGAGACTCGGGCTGCCAGACCGAGTTAATGGATTTTTAAATTAATTGCTAGAGGACATATATGCCCATCAGAGAGAGAGAGAGAGCCCCAATGGGGCATGTCACCCCAGAATCCTTTTTCCTTTCTCTCTCCATTCTGTTGGATCCTGGGCACACATTCACACACCCGCAACATGTTTTTCTGGGTCCAGGTCTGAAGCCGTGGCAGCAGTGTGGGCTCTGCTCTGCATGCACAGGGCTCAACCACTGCGTTAGGGGCCACCTTGGGCCTGACCTTAGAGGGCTGCCTGGACGCCCGCCGTTTGGGAACTCTGTAACTTCCATGGCACCTGGGCAGTCCTTTTTCTGTGGAGCATGCTGTGATCGTGGAAGTGTGACCCTTCACCCCACAAGCTCTGCCCGCACTCAAGAGGCGGGGCTCGCCCAGCGCACACCAGGGTGGGGTGGGGTCCTTGGGACCAACTGGCCCCAGACCTGGCACTCTGCTTAGTGCCGTGGTCAGCTGGATGAGGGTGAGATGTATACCCCAGCGGCAGAAATCACCGGGGGAGGTGGGGTGGGGTGTGTGGGCCCTCTGACTCGGCCGACTCTCACTTTCGTGCCTTGGTTTGAAACCCCGCAGTGCCTGGGAGTAGCGAGCCCTTTATGACGCAAGGACAGATGCCCAACAGCAGCATGCAGGACGTGTATAACCAAAGTCCCTCCGGAGCCATGTCCAACCTGGGCATGGGGCAGCGGCCGCAGTTTCCCTACGGAGCCAGTTACGATCGACGGTGAGTGTTTCTAGGACGCAGGTAAGAGGCCACTCTCCTCATGCACATGCTTCTCAGCCCAGGGAGCTGAGCCCTGCAGCACGCAGTCTACCTTCCTGATGGCGTAAGTGAGGAGGCGGCTGCTGCTGGCCACCAGGGGAGTGTCGGTGGCCTCTTTAGTAGAGCACACAGAGAGTGCACAGCCTCTCCCCCAGTGCAGCTGTGTACGTGTGAGCACTTGCCCAGAAGCATGCATTGGATAAGTAAGAATGGCTCTGCTCTGGCCATGACAAGAGTCTTCTCCCTAAGAACTCAAGAGCTGGGGCCACCCCAAGGGACGTTGGTCCACCCAGCATCCAGCTGTCTTCTGTGACGCAGCCACTGTCACCACCCCGAGGCTGCCCAGCTGCGGACACAGATGCGGCTCTTCTCGGAGCCTCCATACTCCTTGGCTTTCCCATCCCTGGCTCCTTTCTTCCTTTCTCCTGCATTTCTGACTCAAGGAAACGTTGGGGTTGGTGCAGCCACCTCCTGGAGAGGTCTTCCAAGCATAGCTTTGCTAGGTGTATCCACTCTCCGCTGTGAGGAGAGGATGTGTTGATCCTGAAGAAACTTCTCAGAGACAGGCCACTGAAGGGCCTCATGGCAGCCTATCCTGGGGAAGCTGGCCTACACTAGGAAGGCCGCTTAGCTTACAGGACCCATCCAGGTTGACTTGTTTGTTTTTGTTTTTCTGTTTTGTTTTTGCTAACTAGAGAGAGGGGAGAGAAAGTGAGAAATCTCCCCCTGGTGAGGTGACCACACTGCAGTTCCTTCTTCTCCAGTCTCCTCTCAGGATTTTGGACACACACACACACACACACACACACACACACGGCATGATTTTTCAAGCCTGTGGGTCCAGGACTCAAACCACAGTCCATGTGGGATCTGGCACCTCCCCCTCCCACCACAGGCAGCATGAAAGCGTCTGACGTGTCCCTGTGAGGTCATCCAGAGCTGCTTCCACATGGTGGCTTCAGGTCGGGCCTCTCACCAAGCCTCCGTCTTACCAAGCCCCTCCCCTTGCTTCTCCTCCTTCCTAATGAGAGCAATGCTTAGAAGCAACACTTTGGTATATCATTTTTGATTTTTAAAGGGAAGACCAGAAACAGAGACACAGTCGAAGACCTTTCTCTAGCTGCAGCCGCGCCGGCGTGCCTCGGGGCAGCGCTGGCTTCCCTGGAGCCTGGAGGTGCTGGTTCCCCTCGGGGGCCTCTGGGCCGGGCACTCTCCTTCCACCTGTCCGTGTGCCGGGGTGGCAGGGAAGGCTAAGCCAATGGAGGGTTCTTTAGTCTCCTTCCGGGGGGGATGGGCAGAGTTTGAAAAATGACTGTTTTGCCAGGTAGGGTCTCATTCCGCCTTTCTGAGAGCCTGGTCCTCGGGGGTGCACGGCCGTCTCCCCAGGGTGACGTGGCACTTTGTCACAGTGACTGCAGCATCCATTCTGCTCCCTTCAGCCTGGTGGCACTGAGGCGACTGCATTAGTTACCCACCACGAGGGTTTCCTGGTGCTGGACTGAGGGCCTCAATTAGGTTGGTTCTGTTTTTGAGGGCCTAGGAAAAGCTATGGGTTTGGGTTTTGTATTTGGCTTGTTGCTGGTTTTGTTTGTTTGTTTGCCAGTGGCCTTAGAATAGTCGTGCTGGGCCTGTATTCTTAAAGAAACCCAAACAGAAACGTTCCCTGTTTCTTCTAGGACATTGTACAGCCCAGACTTAAAAGTTAGCTTAGCTCTACCACCTAGGTTTACCTGTTTGTTAAATTTTTTGTTTTTTTTTTTTCTGAAAAATGTTACACTGCTTAAATTTTACCCATGCCAGTTATGTCTCTTCCCTCTTTACCCTAAGCTTCCTCCCAGACGTCAGAGTAGTTAACTGAACCTCCCCTCTGACATGCGACAGCCCACATATTCTGTGTATGTGTGTGAATTTCCTTCTCTCTTTTTTTATTGAATTAGTTCACTTATTCATTTTATTTTTTTTTACATTTAATCACTGACTTTTTACATTTTTTTATTCTCATCCCTTCTTCAACTTAGAAACATAAGCAGTTCAGTCATTCTCTTTCTTAGAAGATTGAATATACTAACTTCAACTGATTTATTTTCAAAATTCCAATCTGTTGCCCTTTAAAATATGCTGTTTTTATGATTTTATAATTTCTTGATATGGTAGCAGTTGAAAAATAAGTGTATCCTTCTTTTTTAAGACTCAATAGGAATACATTTAAATCCATCCTGCTGTTCGTTTCCATAGCCTCCCGGGGTATAAAACTGAAGTTGAGGATACTTGTGTGTAAAGAGTTAAGTAGCTAACTCAGTGTCATTTGGATTAATTAATTAAAAGACATAGCATTTTTATATTCAGAATGAGGTGAGCAGGAGAAATAGGCCTCGCATTCTGGTGCTTCCTCTGGTGGGACGCAGGATCCTCGGTGTCTCTCCTGCCCCCCTGGGCGCCTCCCCTCGCCAGCCACATGACCTCAGGAACGGGCGGGGCTGCACCTCAAAGGCAGAGGCCAGAGGCTTTGGCAGGTGCTGGCAGGGCTCCTGCCTGCTCGACCGGTATTCTGTGACACCTATTAGCCAGCAGCCCTGCCCGGGAGCTTGGCCCCGTTCCGAGGCGGTGTTCCCACCCCTCGTGCAGAGAGTTCAAGTGCAGCTGCTGCTCAGGGCGCCTCTGCCAGGAGGGCAGACAGAGCCGCCCGGGCCCGGGAGTTTCCAGGAACGGATCGAGCGCTCCTCTGTCGCCTAAGTCCTTAGTTAATGAAGTTCTCTCTGAATGCCTCATTCCAGGCACGAACCTTATGGGCAGCAGTATCCGGGCCAAGGCCCTCCCTCAGGACAGCCACCATATGGAGGACACCAGCCTGGCCTGTACCCACAGCAGCCGGTGAGTTGGCGAGTGGGCGTGGATCTCTGTGTTCACTGTTTTCTCTCCTGGAGGCTGAAACTCCAACGTGTATTCCTCTTGTCACAAAAGTGGTGAGCGTTTACTGAACACTCAAGATGCATTTTGTGCTAGAAAGTACTCCTGGGAGTGCCAAGCCAGCAGATTAAAATAGCTCTTGATGTAGGGCGTTCTGAAGGAAACACGACGCGCAGAAGCAGTGAAGTCCACGCATCCTCGTGCAGGGCGACAAACCCGAGTCAGAGTTGAGTGTATTTTAAACATGTGTCTATTACGGCCACTGCTCTATCGAAAGCCACTGTAGAACAGAAGTATGTCAGTGTTTTGGAAAAAATATGTAGAAAAAGCAACTTAAATTATGGACTAAGGATGAAAGCTGGAGTTTTGGAAATACGTACTAGTGACCACATGTTTGGGACGAGTCGGACCATCTCTGCTGGCCCCTGGCAGCCCTTGCCACCGAGAGGTAAGCACCGTGTACGGTCCCGCCCGGCGGTCGGCACGGGTGCCCAGCGAGCACAGAGCTGCCCGTCGCCGTGTGAGTTTCCCACGTAGAGCACGTTCCCGTTCCTAAACAACTGTTCAGGTCCGAGGCCTCTCACACAACAGAGTTTTGTTTTCTTTAAATATTCTTTAACCACAAAATATTGGGTCGTCGGCAAAGTCATGACATATTTTCTGTTTTTTAATACAAAAATATGTCATGATTTTTCTGAAAACCCAATAGCTTTTAAACATTCATGCAATTTGCTGGAGTGTATATGTACAGTGAATTGTGTTAATAAACCAACTGATCTTAACCATCTTCAAGTAGGTTAAGGAAGACTAGTTAACCCATCAGCACCTCACGGCTTCCCATCGGGAGTTTCTCGCCCACTGCAGTTAGGCACTGACCCTGGCGTTCCCCAGGAGGAGAGCGCAGTAGCAGGTCCTCAGCAGGCAGGACCAGCGGGGCTTTCATGGGGGAAACGACCGCCCAGCTGGCAGTCACAGTGAGAGTCACAGGACGGGTGGCAGGGGACACGGGTCCAGTGTGAGGAGCCGATTCTGTTGGGGGGCTTTTCTGTAAAGCAAAGCCTGAGAAAGCGATCCAACTCGGGCACGTTGGGCCCTAGAATCCTTAGTCCTTTCCTGTGAGGTGGGTCCTTCCACCTCTCATGTCACCTTGGTGACAGCCCCTGTCTGGGTCTACCTGGGTGGTGGTCACCATCCTGCTTTGCGATCAAAAGAGGGGAGGCCTTTTACCCCCCCACCCCCAGAAAGTCTCAGGCACGTGAAAAACAACGTCAGAAGCCCCTTCAGAGTGCACGGTCTGGGGTTACGCAAGACCCCAGCAAGGTACATAACTGGTTAGTCTCAGTTGTTACGGAGCTTCCCACACCCTTTGCAAAGTGAGCATTCCACCTGTAGTGCCTGTTTAGCATAAAGAGGTGTGTGTGACTATTCCTCCAGGAGCACGTGGGTTGATTTGCTTTCTGTGCCTTTCAGAATTACAAGCGCCACATGGACGGCATGTACGGGCCCCCAGCCAAGCGCCATGAGGGGGACGTGTACGGCATGCAGTATGGCAGCCAGCAGCAGGAGGTGTACAACCAGTACGGGGGCTCGTACTCGGGCCCGGACAGGAGGCCCATGCAGGGCCAGTACCCGTACCCCTACAGCAGAGAGAGGATGCAGGGCCCGGCGCAGATGCAGCCGCATGGAATCCCGCCACAGATGATGGGGGGCCCGATGCAGTCGTCCTCCAGCGAGGGGCCTCAGCAGAATATGTGGGCGACACGCAATGATATGCCTTATCCCTACCCGAACAGGCAGGGCCCGGGCGGCCCTGCACAGGCACCTCCTTATCCAGGCATGAACCGCACGGATGAGATGATGGTACCTGATCAAAGGATAAATCACGAGAGCCAGTGGCCTTCTCACGTCAGCCAACGTCAGCCTTACATGTCCTCTTCAGCCTCCATGCAGCCCATCACGCGCCCGCCACAGTCATCCTACCAGACGCCACCGTCACTGCCAAACCACATCTCCAGGGCGCCCAGCCCGGCCTCCTTCCAGCGCTCCCTGGAGAACCGCATGTCACCCAGCAAGTCCCCCTTCCTGCCCTCCATGAAGATGCAGAAGGTCATGCCCACAGTCCCCACATCCCAAGTCACTGGGCCACCCCCCCAGCCACCCCCAATCCGGAGGGAGATCACCTTTCCTCCTGGCTCAGTAGAAGCATCACAGCCAGTCTTGAAGCAAAGGCGAAAGATTACCTCAAAAGATATCGGTAAGGATTCCCGGGTCGTGTTCCTGAAGTGCACTCGGATTGCGTCTAGGATCTGCAATCTCGGGTTGCAACTGGAACCTGCAATCTCGGTTTGGTGGAGTTGCTATTGCTCTCAAAGGGATGGCGTCCTTAGGATTATAAATGGTTTTTATGTAGGAGCAGGAGTTAAAAACTACCGATCTGATTTAAGAAATAGTGCCAACGTAGAGGCGGAATGAAAGTAGGGCATTTTGACTCGAGAATATTTGTAAGAGATCCCAAGGAATCCTCAGTGATTATAAAGTACCTTTTGAGTTTAAAGCTGTGACCTTAACCAAGCCACTTAACCTCTGCAGTATGTGCTTAACAGACCCACCGTGAGGCTAATGAAACACCAAAAGGGACCTGAGGACATTTGAAGGCAAGCCACCCTGTAACTGGGTAACAGCAGACGGTGCGTTTCCTAGTAAAACGCAACCGCCTGCAGACAGAGCGAGATGGGCGATATGCTGTAAACTGCGACCTGGACAAGGGAAGGAGCCCGCGCTGGCTGGGAGAAGGCACCAAAGACGTGCTTCATTTCAGTGCCGGTGCTTGTTTTTCTTTACGGATTAGAGATCGCTAAAGTCTGGGAGTTCCCCAGTGTTTCTGCGTTACTTTTAAACTGCTTTTAAAACAGCAAAGCAAATCATAGATCCTGGTTGCATATAAAAGAAATTCTAAAAACACGACCTGAAATCATTTGTCTTGGGTCAGGCAAAAGCTTAGGGGTTAAGACTGGATCCCACATGGCCAACTGCATGGTTCAAATCCCAAACCCAAGGGCTTGAAAAACACACCCGGTGCATGTACATGCATGCCCAAAATCCCGAAAGGAGTAAGCGGAGGAGAGGGAACTGTAGCATGGTCATCCCAGGTCAGGGCTCTTTCTCATTTTCCCTCTCTCTGTCTCTGTCTCTCTCCAGCAAGTAAACATACCCTATAGTAAATTTTAAAAATCATTTGTCTTCATTAGAAAATTAGAGATATTAATGATTTGAAAAATGTTTTTAATCATTGGGCATTAAGAAGGTGTATATAAAGAGAGAAAATGAGTTTTTTATGAATGGGGGAGACACTAAACATTTTAAGAATAGGAATATATATGCACATATGCATTTGTGTGTTTACATGTGTACATACATGTTTAAATATATTCAAATTTTTTTAATGTCTTAATGCAGTTATGCCAGTATTTGTGTACAACCAAGGGAAATTTATATTCCCTTTTTTATTGTTATAATTTTTTAATTTTGAATTTATTTATTTTAGAGATTTTTTGTTCTAGGGCATATGCACTCACCAAAGAGAGAAAGCAAGAAATCACCCCCTCCCCCCGGGGTGGGGATGGCCACACTGCAATCCCTTGTCCATTTTCCTGGTATTTTGGCGCACAAGCACGTACATCCAGCATGAGTTTCAAGCCTCCATGTCTGCGCGCGAGCTGTGGTCAGCCTTATGGGGGTCCCTTGCCTTAACCAGCACACCACCTGTTGGCCCCTTTTAAAATTATTTATAAATAAAGCTTTCCCCATGGAGCATGGCCTTGCTGTAATCCCCTCCCTATCAGAATTATGGGCATGTGCACACACATGCCAGTGTGTTTCCCAAGCCACCAGGTCCAGGACTCACACTGCAAGATCACCATGTAGAATTGTCTACCGTAACCACTGGGCCACAGAGTCAAACTTTCTTTAAGGAGAAAGTTTGAGGGGTTTGTTGTTGTTGTTGTGTTGTTTTGTTTTGTTTTTAAAAAAAAAAAGATTTATGGGACCAGCAGTTAGCATAATGGCTGTGTTGCTGGGCTACCATAGTAGTTGACCGTGGCTCAAGTCCCAGACCCGGTGGCTTAAATTCACGCCGGGTGTTTGTGTGTGTGCGTGCCCAAGATCCCGAGAGGAGAATGGAGGAGAAGGGATTGCAGCATGGCCATCCTCCCTGGGGGGTGATTTCTCACTTTCTATCTCTCTGTCTCTCTCTGTCTGGCGAACACACACACCCTATAGCAAAAACCTCTAAAAAAAAAAAAAAAAAAAAAAAAAGATTTATTTATTTATTTAAGTTCGACCGGAGTGAGAGAGAGGGGCATGGAGAGTGAGAAAGCAAGCTACCAGGTCCGGGACTTGAAATGCAGTCGGCCATGTGGGAGTCCAGCGCCCTTAACCACCCCGCCACCAGCCGGCCCCATTGAGTTTTCTTTTATAAAAGTAATATGTGCCTATCTTAGAAAAACTGAAGAATGGATCAAATTAAATAAAGGTGGAATAGCCCCAGTGCCCTCTGCACATCAGGGTTCCCTCGCGCCCAGGAGCTCCCCGTGGCCCAGGGACTGTTGCTGGTGCGAGTCTGGTGGGCAGGTCTGCCGGCCCTCCAGTGTGCGCTGCCGCTGGGCTTTCTGCACGGCTTCCACTGAAAACTCTGATAATGAGTTTCCTGTCCTCGCTCATCTACGGAAGGTCCGATGGACTTCTTATCTAATCTTTTTGTTTTCTTCAGTAACAGAAATAGGGAAACGACAAAAAAATACAGCCCTTCTACCCCTTCCTTGGCTCAGACCATGCTCTTGAGGATCGAACTGTCACCGTCAGAGTGCTCGTATTTGTCAACAGCATGTACTGAGGGCAGGGGCGCAGAAATAGAAGAACACAGCGTGAGAAAATCAAGACTTTGTGTTTGAGGCTGCACTATTTTGGAATTAAGTTTTTCTTTTATATTCTACACACCTGGTAGCCTTCCAAAGATGCCACCTCAAGACACTTGTGAGCGGAGGAGGCAGAGCAGGTTCTTACAGACGCTGCCACCCTTACGGACTTGCCGGGGCAGGGGCAGGGGGAAGTGACCCGGAGATGAGACGAGGAAGCATGCCTGCGTAGGCCTCACCACACCCCCTCTAGAAGCACTAGGGGCTCATGTGTAACCAACAAAGCAGAAAGATCTTAGACCACGGAGGTTTCCGAGTTTGGCTTATTACCTCCTTTGCAAATCTGAAAATGACCACAGCCACTGTCCTGCCAAGCATTTGTTTAAAACCAACATTTTAGGGGCCAGCAGGTAGCGTAGTGGTTAAGGTGCTGGACTCCCACATGGCCAGCCACGGTTTGAGTCCTGGACCCAGTGGCTTGAAACACACTGAGCGCATATGCGTGCATGCCCAAAATTCCAAGAGGAGAATGGAGGAGAAGGGATTGTGGCGTGGGCATCTCCACTTGGAGAGGCATTGCTCGCTGTCTCTCTGTCTCTCTAGCAAGTGCACGTGCCCTATAGGACAAATCTCTCTGAAAAGATAAATGAAAAATTAACAAGCAAAGCCAACATTTAACTCAACACTCTACCTCTGTTTTCCTATTTTTTTTTCCTATTTTTTTTCTTTCATGCTTTAAGTTCCCATTATTAATATGCCTGTTCTTTCACATTTCTAGTTACTCCTGAGGCATGGCGTGTGATGATGTCTCTTAAATCAGGGCTTTTGGCTGAAAGTACTTGGGCTTTGGACACTATTAATATCCTTCTCTACGACGACAGCACTGTTGCTACTTTCAATCTCTCCCAGGTAAGCCTGCACCCGCTCTTCTAGGGACCAAGTCAGGGTCTTAGAAAGCTAAGTAGTGCCTGATGCCTGTGGTAGTTAGCACGGGTTGCCATTTTTAGCCATATGGTTGTTATAAGCCAACGTTAATTAACGTATAGTTGTCTGAGAATTTAGTGAGGGATAGCATTTCTAATAATCTACACACACACACACACACCTGGGTTCCTCATAAGGAAACAGTCTGTATGGAAGAGATGGTAGTATTAATGTTAAAATGTTGTTTACAAGGTATATTAGCAAGCCCGAAAGCATCAGACTGTCGCATGGAGTTATGGCTTTAGTCAGCCTGGGAAACAAACACAGTTAGTTCCGGTGGGGTTCTTAGGGGGATTTAACATGTTTCTCTTTCAATTAAAAAGAATTTTAAACTAAAGACATTTTTTGTTACCGAAAATGTATAGGATATATAGGAGTCAGGGGAACAGTTTACTAAACCCCCATGCAACTTCATTCCACTAAAATCGTAATGAACTCACTGTGTCTCGTCTACTCCTTTCTGTCCCTGCCCCTTTAAAGCCTATTACTTTTAATGAGCTTAAAACTCCTTTGTTTGGAGTGTGGCTTAAAGTAGCTTCTAGCATAACAGCTGAAAGAGAGAAGGAGAACTCAAGTTTGGGGAAAAGGCTTGAGAGTCAGCCACCCTAAAGGCTTTTAAAAAATAGAAGCAAAAATGAGAAAAGGTTATTTTCCCGATGAGATACAAACTCCACTTTCAGTGAAAATATCTAATTTCCTGTAGCTTTTATCAAACGTAAGCCCAGAATCCTCTACCTCCTTCTCCCTCTCTCATTTAAGTACTCAGTTGAGCTCAGAAAGACCGTCTTTCAGCTGATAGAAAGTGTGTCAATAAGCTCATAAACGTTCTTAGGCAGTGGCTCTCCCACCATGACATTGCTTTCCCAACTAGTTGTAAGTTACTGAAATGCAAAATTGCATTTTATGAAACATTCTAACTCATTGATCAGGGACTAAATGGATTTGTTTTTAATTTTTAGTGTTTATGAGCTATGTTGCTGAAATGATCTTCTCCAGAAGACAGAGGTGGTAGATTAGGGTAGCCTCTACCACCTGAGACAAAAGTACTATAACATCCTCAGAATATAAACATAAACATGAGGTCTGTTTTAAGAGAAAATAAACATTACAGAGAGTCACACTGCTTTCGCCCCATTTTATATTCATATTAGGTGACTGGTTATTGATCACACATTTCCGTAACCAGAATTGCTTTCTTAACGTTTCCTTTTCCTTGAGGGAAAAAAGCAAACTTCAAGGGTGAGGGAAAATCATCCATATTTCTACTTGAAAAATCGTCCACCAGTCCCCTTAAAGCAAGTACTATGTAGTTGACGCTTCGTTCCCCCTCACTTAATAATCACTCAGATTCACTTTCCAGACACCACGCAGGCTGTGAAAGTGTGACTGGCCTCTGTGATATCCACGATCACAGGGTCCTTTGTGTCGCTTTCTCCTCCTTCATGGTCCCTGGCTGTGGCGTGTGTGTGTTGGGGGAGGGCGGCTACTGCTCGTGGCATGTGTGGAGGGGTCTTATCGCGAGCCTTTGCTTAGAGGAAGCAAAGTGTGTTCTCGTAGGCAGCGGCTCCCTCGCAGCAGCTTTGGTCTTCCAGCCAGTTGTGAATAACTGAAATGTAAAATTGCATTTTATGAAACATTCTAACTCATCGATCAGGGACTAAATTGATTTGTTTTTAATTTTCAGTGTTTACGAGCTACTACATTGCTGAAATTATCTTCTCTGAAAGATAGATAGAAAAGATAAATCAGGGTAACCTCTGGCACCTGAGACAAAAATAATCATAAAGTCTCAGGAATGATTACCGTAAAAATCCCAGCAAACAAGTCTCAGATAAATAATACAAGAAAACAGAGTCACTCTGAGCAGAAGAGTCTATGAAATCCATAGTCTCACTCATATTTAGATATAATGAATGCATTATATCTAAATCAGAAAAAAAAGTAAAGACGAGAAAACCTCTCCTTGGTTGATAATGTCGGAAATAGGAAGATGGAAAGTAAGTTTCTGTGTTGGCAGTGGTAGAAAGCAAGCAGCAGATGAGAAATGCGTGCAGTGTTGGTTCAGGCCCAGAGGAACTAGGAAGTGAAATAAACATGTGCGGTTCACCTTGCGCCGCCCAGCCAGGGAGGGGGAGCGGTGTGTGAAGAGGGCCACGGGAAAGCTAGCGAGCTCGCGGGTGTCTCCTGCTCAGTCGTACCTGCTGTCATGACGCTGTGCTGTTCTTGTTCTCTCTCCTCCTCCTCCTTCCAGCTGTCTGGCTTTCTAGAACTTCTAGTAGAGTACTTTAGAAAATGCCTGATTGACATTTTTGGAATTCTTATGGAATACGAAGTGGGAGACCCCAGCCATAAAGCACTTGACCACAATGCAGTGAAGAAAGATGACAGCCAGTCCTTGGCAGACGATTCCGGGAAAGAAGACGATGCTGAGTGTGGGGAGGAGGAGGATGACGAGGAGGAGGAGGAGGAGGACAGTGAGAAGCCCGAGGCCGATGACAAGAGCTCTAGTGCTCCCACCGCCCCTGATGCCTCTGCAGATCCAAAGGAGAAGCCCAAGCAAGCCAGTAAGTTTGACAAGCTGCCAATCAAGATCGTCAAGAAGAACAACCTGTTTGTGGTGGACCGCTCCGACCAGCTGGGGCGGGTGCAGGAGTTCAGCAGCGGCCTTCTGCACTGGCAGCTCGGCGGGGGCGATACCACGGAGCACATCCAGACCCACTTCGAGAGCAAGATGGAAATCCCTCCTCGCAGGCGCCCGCCTCCACCTCTGAGCTCCACAGGCAGGAAGAAAGAGCAGGAGGGGAGAGGCGACTCGGAAGAGCAGCAGGAGAAGAGCATCATAGCGACCATCGACGACGTCCTGTCCGCGCGGCCAGGAGCGCTGCCTGAAGACGCGAACCCTGGGCCCCAGGCTGAAAGCAGTAAGTTCCCCTTCGGGATTCAGCAAGCCAAAAGCCACCGGAATATCAGGCTGCTGGAGGACGAGCCCAGGAGCCGGGACGAGACTCCTCTGTGCACCATCGCGCACTGGCAGGACTCACTGGCCAAGCGCTGCATCTGTGTGTCAAATATCGTCCGAAGCTTGTCTTTCGTGCCTGGCAATGATGCCGAAATGTCCAAACATCCAGGCTTGGTGCTGATCCTGGGAAAGCTGATTCTTCTTCACCACGAGCATCCAGAGAGAAAACGAGCACCGCAGACCTACGAGAAAGAGGAGGATGAGGACAAGGGGGTGGCCTGCAGCAAAGATGAGTGGTGGTGGGACTGCCTCGAGGTCTTGCGGGATAACACGCTGGTCACGTTAGCCAACATTTCTGGGCAGCTAGACTTGTCTGCTTACACGGAAAGCATCTGCTTGCCGATTCTGGATGGCTTGCTGCACTGGATGGTGTGCCCGTCTGCAGAGGCCCAAGACCCCTTTCCAACGGTGGGACCCAACTCGGTCCTGTCCCCTCAGAGACTTGTGCTGGAGACCCTCTGTAAACTCAGCATCCAGGACAATAATGTGGACCTGATCTTGGCCACTCCTCCATTTAGCCGTCAGGAGAAATTCTATGCTACGTTAGTTAGGTACGTCGGGGATCGCAAAAACCCGGTCTGCCGAGAAATGTCCATGGCGCTTTTATCGAACCTTGCCCAAGGGGACGCACTGGCAGCCAGGGCGATCGCTGTGCAGAAAGGAAGCATTGGAAACTTGATAAGCTTCCTAGAGGATGGGGTCACGATGGCCCAGTACCAGCAGAGCCAGCACAACCTCATGCACATGCAGCCCCCGCCGTTGGAACCGCCTAGTGTAGACATGATGTGCAGGGCGGCCAAGGCTCTGCTGGCCATGGCCAGAGTGGACGAGAACCGCTCGGAGTTCCTTTTGCACGAGGGCCGGTTGCTGGATATCTCGATATCGGCTGTCCTAAACTCTCTGGTTGCATCTGTCATCTGTGATGTACTATTTCAGATTGGGCAGTTATGACATAAGTGAGAAGGCAAGCATGTGTGAGTGAAGATTAGAGGGTCACATAACTGGCTGTTTTCTGTTCTTGTTTATCCAGCGTAGGAAGAAGGAAAAGAAAAATCTTTGCTCCTCTGCCCCATTCACTATTTACCAATTGGGAATTAAAGAAATAATTAATTTGAACAGTTATGAAATTAATATTTGCTGTCTGTGTGTATAAGTACATCCTTTTGGGTTTTTTCTTTTTTAAGTTCTCTTTTTTTTTTAACCAAAGTTGCTGTCTAGTGCATTCAAAGGTCACTTTTTGTTTTTCACAGATTTTCTTTTTATTGTTCTTTTCCATGTTATATTGCATTTTTGGGGGGAAGCGAATGACTTGAGAAAGTTGTGGCAAAAGATGCTAAGATGGGAAAAATTTCACCACACTGAGGTAAAAAGGTGAAAAATGATCAATTTCCTATGTGTTTTAGTCTTCAGAGAATGGAAAAACCTGCATCCCATCACTCAAAGCTCTGTGCAATAGAAACTTCTAGAGACATAGATATAGGGGCGCAAGGAGGTGTAGTCAGAAGTATGAAATTAAACTGGTTTCTCCACGGGAAAATGGTGACATTAGGTTAGGAGCAAAAAAATGATGTTTTTTAAGTTAAGACTGAAGATATATACCTGACAACGATCAGTGGGAACTGCTTCCTCACCACTCCATCATGTCTGCTGTCTGTCGTCTGACCTTCTACATGACAGTTCTTCACAATTCCTTTAATCATTTTTTAAATATTTTTTTTACTGCCTATGGGCTGTGATGTATATAGAAGTTGTACATTAAACATACCCTCGCTTTTCTTTTCTTTTCTTTTTTTTAAGTACAAAGTTTTTAGTTTCTTTTTCATGATGTGGTAACTACAAAGTGATGGTAGATTTAAATAATTTTTTATTTTTATTTTATATATTTTTTCATTAGGGCCATATCTCCAAAAACAGAAAAATAAAGAAAAAATACAAAAAACAAAAACAAACAAAAAAAAAAGAGGGTAATGTACAAGTTTCTGTATGTATAAAGTCATGCTCTATTTCGGGAGAGCGGCTGATCACAATTTGCTTCATGAATCAAGGTGTGGAAATGGTTGCATATGGATTGATTTAGAATACGGTTATCAGTACAGACAAAACAGGAAAAATACAACCGAAAGGAAGAAACACAACTTCAAAGATTTTTCAGTGATGAGAATCCACATTTGTATTTCAAGATAATGTAGTTTAAAAAAAAAAAAAAGAAAAAAAAACTTGATGTAAATTCCTCCTTTTCCTCTGGCTTAATGAATATCATTTATTCAGTATAAAATCTTTATATGTTCCACATGTTAAGAATAAATGTACATTAAATCTTGTTAAGCACTGTGATGGGTGTTCTTGAATACTGTTCTAGTTTCCTTCCAGTGGTTTCATAGTAACCAAGTTATTTACAGAAAGAGGGGAAGTTCGTGATAAAGCCCTGAGGTCTGAAGGGACCTTCAGGGATTACCTGCTTTAGAGTGGGGAGCAACAGTTGGATTTTCTCAAATTATCTAGCTAACTAGTCTCTTTTTTGAAGCAATTAACTCTAACAACATTAAGGTATGATCATTTTCAGTGTATGTGGGAGGTGGCAGTCACTCCACCCGAGGTGGCTCTCCAAAGCTCAGTGACCTGAAAATGTAACATTCTGCCTTTTGCTAACTCCATCCTGGTTTTAATCAAAGTCCATGTTTCTTCTGTGTGCCTCAAAGTTATTTTGCATTTAGTTTACTCCACCGTGTATAATATTTATATTGTGCAATGTTAAAAAGAATATGTTATATTGTATGTGTGTACATAGTGCAAAGTGATCATTTCTATTTCAGGGCGTATTATTATTCTCATATTCCTTCCTACCTGGTGCACAGTAGCTTTTTAATACGAGTCACTTCTAATTTAAACTTTTTCTTCCTGGGTCATTGACTGTTATTGTGTGATGATCAAGTTCTTCAAAACCGCTGCACGGTTATGATGTTCACGGTTATGCTGTTCATGGACCCCCTTCTTCTGACTCTACCTCTTCTCAGCCCCTCCCAGTCACGGCATACTCAACAACTCCCAGTCCTTCACCAAACCTGCTGTCTTGGTCCCCGTTGCTCTCAGTAAGAAGTAGGAGCGTTAGACAGGAACACACCACTGTAATCCTGGCGCAGCGTGACACTCTGATGTCACAGGAAAAACCTACTTTTTCTGCAAGCAGTCTCACCATCTATCAACATTCACAGTACTCAGTCAAATGATAGTGTAGCCCTATATGTGTTGAATTAACTCCCATTCGTAATTCTACCTTTAAATAGATCTGCTTGCTAAGAACGGATTCTATTACTCCAAGCGTAAAATACAGAGATTTGTAGAGGGATTCACTATCCTTGTCATTTCTCTCTTACAGAATGCAAATAAAAGGTGTAGACGAACACTGAAGTTATCTAGTACCCCAATCCTTTGTCAGTCAGAGGAGGACGTGGTTACAGAAACTGTGGTAGTGAGCCAGTGGGCAACCAGTAGTTAATACTGCTATGCAACCCAGACTCTAGAAAAATCCAGGAAGACTTAGCAGCCTGTCTACACTCTCACCCCAGAAACAAGACTCACAGAAGCCCGTGAAGTGACAGTCTGCTCAAGGCCGTCTTGCCTATAAACTGAGTTATTGCTTTGTCCTACAAATTAGTTGTTTTTTTTTTTTCCTATGAGGCTTTTCAGAAATTTACAGGATGCCCATACTTTTCATGTGTACCAAAAAAAAAAAAAAAAAAAAAAAAAGATAAAAATAAAGGTGCAAAGAAAGTTTAGTATTTTGGAATGGTGCTATAAAGTTGAATCTGTTGGTATTTGAGTGCATTTTTTTAATGTCACATAAGAGATACTGTTGGGTGGCATCGGCTCAGAAATAGCTATTCAAATGTTCCGTGTGAGGTCGAAAATGACACAGAATCGGGTTCTGCTGGTGGATGTGGCCCTGTCCAAAGACTAACTAAGTCTGTGTTTTAAAAGTGATAATAGATAGAGTTTTTCTAAGGGGATCTGGGCAGTCTTACACAATGTAAGCTATTAACTACCTTTTTTATGAAAAGGAAGAAAGCCCTTGCCCAGACATCCATCCGTTTAAAAACCATTGGAAATCTTTCATTTCCTGTCATATCATGTGTACTGGTTCCTGGATCTGCCCACCTGCAATGACACACAAAAGTATAAAAATTGAACCAGGAGGGACTATCTGAAGGAGCCATGTTCTCACTGAGTCGAGAGCGCCTAGCTGCCTGGATCCCGGCTTCCCCCTCCCCCTGTGCCATTGCACGTCCCTCAGGGGAACTGGGAAGTGAACTTGAACCTCAGAGTCAGGCAAGCTTTCCAGAACTCCAGTAAACACCCTTGGTGACGCTCTGTGATCTGCTAAGATACCATGTCATCCATTAATTTAGCTGCGCTGTTCCAAGCACACCCCGGGCCGCTCCGCTCTGGGCTCAGTCCTGGGTGAGCCCACAGTGACCAGCGACCCTGTTCCGATTTCGCTCTGCTCTCCGGGTTTAGCTCACGGACCTGCTTGTGCACGGAAACACCTGTTGCTGGTGAGTAGGAAACAGCGGGGCTCTAGCTGTTGGGATTTAGGGTGTACAGCCCACAGCACAGGACTGAGACGAGGAAAGGTGTCTCACCTGCAGGGCCACGGCCCACCGGTGCTCTCGGCCACCCCGGAGGCCGTCCCTGGTCTGCGATGCTTCTGGGGACCTGAGGGCCCTGCTCCTCTCAGGCTCTCTGGAGGGAGCTTTCGAGTTCTGAGATGGAGGGCGAAAACAGGTCGCCTGGTGCCCTGGGATCCCTAGGCTGTGGGACCAGCCCTCGGAAATGTAGCAGATGACTGACTGAATGAGGCCTGGTTCAAGGCCCCTGTTGGGTGCCATTCTGCCAGGCGTGCCCACGTACATGCCCCCCCTCCAGCACTGGGCTTCCCACCACTGCCCTCCGACCTCCCGTCCGTTTTACAATAATCTAAGCAGTGCAGGCTCGAAATGCCAACATCAAATGGCTAAATTGGGGCTGAAGAATATGAAATACTAAGGTGAAGTTGTGGGGAGAGATGGGTCAGACGGGGGATCCCCAGTGTCTCAAAATTGTGGAACTCATGTGACTTCTTCCCAAATCTGATTTCAGGGACTTAAAGTTGTATCCCAGTTTTTTCCAAAGCGTATTCAAAGAAACAGATCTCAAAAACAGAAGAAAACCGAATCTTACATACTCCCCTCTTGGCAGTCTGTAGTCCATCCGACCGTGATATGGACTGAGAAATCCTGCAGAAGGGACACTTGCTTATTCCAGGCATTTCCTGACTTCATTGACCTTGAAAAAAAATTTCTAGTGATTTCTATAAATATACTGCAGAGCTTTGGGAAATACCTATATTAGCCAAAGATCATGTCTGACTTTTCTCATAAATGTCTGTGTTTCTTGCATTTTTATTCCTTAGCCTGGAATTGAATTGTCCTCATTAAAGGAAATAACACGGAATTTTTTTTTTTTTTTTTGGCTGTCTCTGTGACCTTGAGCAAGATACTTAAATGCTTTGAACCTCGGTGTGCTTACCTATAATAGGGTATGACAGACACATCTTAGGACTGGTAAGAATTAAATTAGGTAATGTACGTTAGGCCGTGTAAGTGACAAATACATCCTAGACATACATACGTGCACAAATACTTCTACTGTGGCTGCTACCCTAAAGTATATTTCACGCAGTGTTAAATAAACCCTAAGCGTGTACCTATTGTCGTAACCAGTCACACACTGACTCTGTCTGGGACGCTAGTAGAAGCCATGGAGATTTAGTTTATTGACTCCCCGTGTTAACACCAAGGTGAGTCTGCATAATTTCTCTCACATGCCAGATTTGGATGTCTGATTTGTCTCCCTCAGGTATGTGGAAAAGGGGGAGTGGGAGAAAGGGGGAGTGGACAAGCCCACCTTTTTGCACACCTACGGGAAGCGAATCTCTGGAATACAGTCACATAGTAAATTTGCCCTACCCTTGGAAAAAGTGTCATGAAACCCCTTGCAGGGGTCAGAAATGGTAGGTGGCCAGTCACAGTGCTTTCAGTGATGTTCTTTTTCATTGGACAGAGCTCCCCTAAAGAGGCCAACAGGTAGTGTAGTGGTTAAGGTGTAGGACTCCCACTTGGTCGCCCGTGGTTGGAGTCCCAGACTTGGCACCTTGAAACTCACTCTGGGTGCATGTGTGCACTTGCCCAAAATCCCAGGATGAGACAGGATTGCAGCGTGCTCACACCTCCCCCCCACCCGTGGGGGGGGGGGGGGGTGCATGATTTCTCACTCTGGCGCATCCTATAGAAAAAAAAAATCTCTAAAAGAAAGAAAAAAGAAAAGGAGCCATGACTTCCCACAGGACGCTCTTCATTTCATGTCACCTTACAGTTGGGCAGATAAACGCAGCTTGGGCTTTGGGCTTCTGCCTGAGTTTGGAATTTAGCTGGCCTAGAATCTGTATATTCTGCAAACTAGATTTCCCCAGTGATCTGAAGAACTTAGACTTAGATGGGGCTCCCCAGAAACCCCTCACTGAACTAAAACAGTTCTTCAGGCCAGAACCACACGGTGCGTTGCTTCCTGGTAAGTGCCGATTGCTTCACACGGGGGTGTTTTTTGCACTTGAGGGAATTCTGTGGCTATTGGTGGTTCTTCACAGAAGTCTTGGGATAGAGCAGCATCCTCTTCACCCTTCAGAAACAAGCACAGGCTGACAGGCAAAGTACCGCGCTAAGTTGGAACCAAACTGAGTCTGGGAAATTCCTTCAGCTGTTCACAAGATTCTGAGGGGCCCAGGGATATTTAGAACAGTCAGAGACGCAGGCCACAGATCAGGAGAGATGGCTGTCTGCCAGTGCCTCCTTCAGTGATGTCACGTCACGGCACTTCTGCACTCCACACCTGTGCCTCTATTAAAGTGACATTGCTTGGGGCCAGCAGGTGGCATAGTGGTTAAGGTATTGGACTCTCATGTGGTCAACCAGGGTTTGAAGCCCGGACCCAGAGGCTTGAAAAACACACCAGGCACATGTGTGTACGTGCCCAAAATCCCAAGAAGAGAGTGGAGTAAAAGGGATTGTGGCATGGCCATTCTCCATAGGGGGTGATTTCTCACTTTTTCTCTGTCTCTGTCTCTCCAGTGAGCACATGTGCCTTATAACAAAAATATCTCTAAAAAATAATAATGGCTAAAAATGAAGTGTCATTAAATTTAAAACAAAATCAGAATAGTTTGGATCAGAATCACTCTACCCTTGCATAATAGGCTTTCCTAGCCCAGAGGTCTCTCCTTTCTGATAACATCTTCATAATCCCCAAGAGCTTCATGTATATTATTTGCATTGAAAAAATACCCCCCCTTGAGCAGTGTGCATCATGGTTATACCTTCTAGATTTCTCAGGCCCTGCTGGACACAGACACTACCAAAGACAGATTCTTAAGGCACAGCAGACACATTTTCTGCCCACCAGGAGCTTCAAATACACCACAAAACTTTGACAGGAATTTCAGTTTCTTCAAAGCGTACCTTGTGCCCAAGGGCTTTCCTAAGTGATACTTTATGAGAGATTGGAACTCTGCCAGCAGCCTTAACCAAACCCTAGCTCACTTTTACAATCGATATTCATAGTCACCCAGAGAGTGGCCTGCGGGGGACGTGGCGTGACATCCAGCCCTGTTCACTGACAGCTCCTAGCCACGGGCTCTTAGAGTGTCCACTAATACTGATGCACGGCCTCTGGGGCTCTGGTTTTATCATTTCTTTCCTGTTGCCCTCTGTTCACTCATTGAGACTTGGAAGGGGCCAGAGGAAGGACGAAGGACATGGGGAAGGCGCCAGTTGCTTGTTTGGCTTGTGGCTTTGATGATGCTGGTCTCATCAGGTCATTTGTTCCCGTGGGGGCTTGACGTGTATGTTACACTTCTACGATGAGAATCCTTGGCGTGATGGAAGCTCGCCGCTCGGTGTAAGGCTCTTCCTGTTCAGGGTGCATCTCCACCGTGCGTGAGTGGAGGGCCAGTGTTTGCTCGGCCTCCAGGTCTGAAGGCAAAGTCTCTGGATGACCAAGGGCCACACGGGTTTATCGAGACGGGCTTCGATTCCAAGGGGAGCTTAGAGGGAAGGCCTCTCACAGCAAGCTCACCAGGTGCAGTCTCCTCTTCCACCGACTGCTCGGTCTGCTCTGGGGGCAAGAGGCTGCCAGAACACATTTGGGGAAAACTCAAGTTTTGTGAATTAGTGGAAGTCTATCTTGGTGGGCCCTGTCTTCAAAAATTAAATTTGTGCATTACTTTTGGTGCTCAGTACCGAGCAATCAACTCTTAGTATGAACTGGCATCTCTACCCACCCTCCCTGATTCTAACAGTCGTTGTCAAGTGGGGACTTGGTAAGTGCTGTCTTCATGTTCGTATTCCAATACTTGTACTGGGCGTTGAGTTTACGGTTCTGGAAAAAGTTCTCCAAGCCTCCTGGCTTTCTTCATGCGGCCAGACATGAGAAGTCTGTTTTCTGTTTTCTCAGGGGCATAGGTGGAGCCCTGTGGGGGTTCCGTGGGGTTTCCATCCTCCTTTGGGAGAGACTGGACTGCAGACCTCCAGGGCCCGGCCTCCCCAGCTGCCCTGGGGAGCGAGGCTTGGCTCAGTCTCCCAGAAAGACAGGGATCAGCGTGCTGTCTACGACCCCATCATGGGGCTCTGACTGGGTGCTCATCCCCGCTCTGCCGCGGCATTCCCTTCAGCAACACGTGAGCAAAGCAGATTAGCGTGTGACAGACCTCCATCCTAACACGAATATCGAGCACCTACGGAGGCCACGCGCACGTCTGCAGGTAAGAGCCATCAATGTGATGGCGTTGCAGCGACGTGCAGCCGGGCTGGGGGTGCAGATGGGGGCCAGCTGGCTTGTGGGGCAGCCCAGGAAGGCTCCTGCAGGAGGAGCGAAGGAGGCCTTCTGCCCTGGGAGGGGCCTCAATCTATGGAAGAGAGAGTTAGGAAAGATCCTGGGCATTCTGGGATAGAAAAGAAATTTAAAAGAGTTCATGTGCGGGGCTTGCCGTGTTCCAAGGGAGGAGAGGGTCTGGGGTGCAGAGATGGGACCAGACGGGAGAGAGGCCAGACCGCAGTCCCCCCTCCTTCCCGGGAAGCTGGCATTTGAGCGCAGGACGACGGAGTTAGAACCTGGATTAGAAAGACGCGGGAATGCAGGAGCAGAGCTGGAGGGTGAAGGCCTGAGGGTGGCCTGGTGTTCTCAAGGGGGATCTGCACCCTGTAAAAGGCCAGGTGGATGGAGGAGACTAGGGAGGTGGGATGTTGGGGTCAGTGGATGATGCGAGGGGAAGCAAGGTCCCAGCACAGCTCATGCAGTACAGCGTGACCGACAGTCACAGAGGACGAAGCCAAGGGAGCCTCAGGGCCTCCCCAGGGAGGGCAGCATCAGCAGAATCACAGCTCTGTGACACCCGGAATCTCAGAAGGCTGCTAACAGCGGGCCTTCAGGTGTGGAGAGAGGGCCACTTATTCTGTGGCCCACACAAGGGCCCTGAAATTGAAGCAGGGCCTGAGGGAGCTGCCACTGTGAAGCTGTGGCCGGGAGGCGGGGGAGGGCCCTGCTGGCCCTGGGAGGACAAGGAGCCAGCTGGGCTCGAATCCCAAGCACTGGGAGGGCCAAGAAGCTGCTCCCGGGGCTGCCAGCTCGAGGGAGGTCCCAACGGGTGTGCTGAGCGACTTCGCTGCGGGCTGGTTGCAGCTGTGGCCATCTGTTCCCGCTCTGAGGGCTTTCTGGGGGGGAGTGGCCAGTGGGCAGTGAACCCCCAGGGTCTGGAACTTAGTGCCCAAGTGCAGGCTAGGTGTCTGTGAGGGGTGGCTCATGGGGACCACCTGAGGGAAACGTGTGTGGACGAGATTGAACTCACAAGACATCCCTGTGGGGAAGGCTGGGAGAGACTCGGAAATGAGGGGCACACCCGCAGGATTGGGGGAGCAGCAGAGGTAGACCAGCAGGTGACTGACAGGCCCTAGCTCCAGTGTGGAGTGCCCCTGCAGGTCCTGGTGGGAGGGGGGCTTGGCCTTCACCGTCTGTGAGACCTGCCGGGAGAGACTGTCTGGGAGTAGGGTTGTGTGGACTCCCTGGGCACAGGCACTTTCACAGAGGGGACAGGCCTGCGTGGTCAGCGAAACGGCCGTTTCTCATGTATGGAAGATAGCTCCACGTTGCTCTCCATAGCTGAACTGAGAAAATGGGATTCGCCACCCTGCACAGGGCCCCCTCTTAACCTCGGCGGTTGTCTCGGCTGTTTGTGTGACACCAGCTCACTAGCCGCCATGAATCCTGAGGCTTGGGGGACCAGCTGAGGAGGCATGGGAGGGTCTCCACAGCCAGGTGATGCGAGAGATGGGGGTGCAGTCCCACATCGCTCACTGGGGTCTGCACCCAGAGAGGGGAGCCACGGGCCTGGACAGAACTCCGATAGCCAGCATCCTGATGGGCCCAGTGCCTCGCCCAGGATTCTGACGACACAGACTGCACCTGGGGTGCAGCGGCAGGTGGCAGGTCCTCCATCCCAGGGCCCTAGCCAAGGCTGGCGTTCCCCGGTGAGCATGGGGTGTGGCCTTGCCGTCCCCTTCCCAGGGCCTGGCGCCCCGTTGGCTGGCTCTGAATTTCTCTTGGAGTCTCTGCTCCCAGCTGCAGTGCATCGAAACCAGCGTTTCCCAGCCACGGAACAGCTCGAGGTAAGCTAGGCTTATGGTGTCCTCACAGACAGGGAGAGGGGGCTCAGGCTTGGCCTCAGACGATTCACAGACAGGCCATGGCAGGGCAGTGATGCAACACCGAGCCCTGAGAGCCTGACCACAGCCCAGATCCCTGCAGCCCTCCCGCCACCGTCACTGCCCAGGGCTAGGCAGTCAAGGTTATCTCACTAAGGGTTCATAGGAAGAGGAACAATAAAATCCTTCCCTTTTTCTTCCTGCCGTTGTTTTTGTTTATTTGTTCCATGAGTGAGATAGACTGGCACCCCCAACAGGGTCTTGATGCCACAATCTGCTCCTAGCCTCAGTCAGCCAGATCATGGCTGTG
Source organism: Tupaia tana (assembly GCA_026018925.1). NCBI lineage: Eukaryota > Metazoa > Chordata > Mammalia > Scandentia > Tupaiidae > Tupaia > Tupaia tana. Next base: position 7,304,638 of record JAKSZU010000002.1, read on the forward strand.
TGCCTGGTGTGCCCAGGGAGGTCTCCAGGCTGGACTAAGGAGCCCTCCTGTCAGCCCTGCAGGGTATTTACCACTGCGCCACTGCCTGGCCTCCATAGACCTTTCCTTTTCTGAAGCTACTTTCTACCCAGCGAGGGAAGAAGTGTGTCCCCATGAAACCAGCGCCCACTCCACCCTCTGGCCATCTCCCAGACCACTGGTCGACCAGCAGCTCCCGCTCCTGCCCAGTGACTGCGGCTGCTCGTGTGCTGTGGGGGCCGTGCTCTCCCTGACTGACCTCGCTGGCTTGGTCTGTTTCAGACACCAGCTCTCAGCAGCATGTGTTCTAGTTACTGAATCCTGACTCTCTGAGTTTATCCTCTCTTCTAATTCCCTCCCTTTATTTGGTTCTTTATTTTCTCCATTGAAACTTTTATTTCCATTTCTGCCTAATTTTGTGAAACTCATTCAAGTGATCAATTTCTTCTCAAAACATACCTCTAGTGCAGACAGCTGTGTGAATGACTGGCTTTTGTTGTTTTGTTTTGTTTTGTTTTGTTTTGGGGGGGTAGAGGTTTTTGCTATAGAGCGCATGTGCTCACTAGAAAGGCAGAGACAGAGAGTGAGAAATCACCACCCCCACCCCAAGGAGGATGGCCACACCACAGTCCCTTCTCCTCCATTCTCCTCTCGGGATCTTGGGCACGCACGCACATGCGCCCAGCGTGAGTTTAAGCCACCAGGTCCAGGACTCGCACTCGGTCAGCTACATGGCAGTCCAGCAACATAGCCATTACACCAACTGCTGGTCCCAGTGAAGACACTACTTTTATAGGAAGACACTACTGTGCAGTGTTCTTTTCCTCTTGTCTATGAATTATTTTGGAGGTTCTTTTAGTTTGAAGGTGGCTGTATCTCCCTCCCATTCCTCTCTTTACTATTAACGTTTAGCTTTTTTACATTATTGTCATAGAATATAGCTTTTAAATGTCTGTATGGTCATTTTTCTTCTTTTATTTCTTCTATCATTACTTCCCTCTGTTCTCTTATCTCCCTCTGGAACCCCTGCTGTTCAGATACTCTATGTTTTTTCCTTTTCCCTCTCTTCTCATTATTTGTAATTTTCACTCTTCCTATTTTCTTCTGAGTGCTCAGAGAACTTCTTAAGTAATTGGTTGTCTTTCTATAATATCCAATATTGTTGTTTGCTGCTTCTGTTGAGCTAAAAAAATTATTAATTAATATTTTACTTCTAAAAGCATTACTTTAAAGAATCTATGATAGTCTCTTTTCATAGATGCAATTTCTTCTCAAGTTTCTTTAAAAATAGAAACTTCTGTTTCTTGGAGAAAATCAATTTCATAGGGAAATATTTGCTGGGTTTCTGAATCTTTTTATATGCTCAATTATTTTTTCCCATAATCTCTTGAATTTGAGATGGATATTGTTCAAAATTGTGTTCAAATATTTCAGCCTCATGCGAGGAGTAAAGAGAAACTACATTTTCTGTATTTTATTTTTAGTTCTTGGGTTGAAGTTACTATGGAAACAGCACAGAAGCCCCTCTCTGTGTGCAGGCTATGGGGGTTGTTTCCTGAGGCCATTTCTGGGGGTTCATCTTTGCCAGTAACTTCAGGCTTGCCCTTTCCCCTCCACACGCAGGTGGGGGTGCCCCTGAAAAATAAGAGGTCTTCCTGGAGGTAGCCAAGGAGTGAGGTGGGGCTTTGGGGTGGTGTACGGGTTTAGGAGTGGGGACTGGGAGGGGTGGGGACTGTGTGGGGGTGGGAAGTAGGGGGACTGTGGGAGTTGGGGTGTCAGTATTGGCAGCCACAGGTTCAGCCCCCTCCAGAAGGGGCCCTGATAGAACTGCCCATCCTACAGGTCAAGGTCCTTCCCAGTCTGGCCTGAGAATGGCTGCCAGAGCCAGCCTTCTGCCGCCAGGGCAGAGCGCACTCCCTAGGGCCCTGCAGTCGGGCCCTAGCCCTCTTCCCCAGCAGCTCTTGGGCAGCAGACTAGCATACAGAATGGTGTCCAGACCTTGCTTTTCCTTTTGGAATTTGTTGGAGCATGGAGTTTCCTTTCATGAGGTAAGATGTGCCTGTGTTTTTATTATGAAAAGATTTCCCATAGAGTGGGTGCCACCACGCCCATTATGAAAAGATTTAGCCAATATCTGTGTGTGTGTGTGTGTGTGTGTGTGTGTGGTTTTGTTTTATTATCATAATCTTGTTTATATTACATTGAATCACATATAACTTTACAGTGTATTACATTTCTTTTTCCAGAATATTATTATTATTCTAATTATCATTCCATAACTATTTATCATTTGCTTGTAAAAAGACTTTACCCACCATGAACTACTTCTCAGACCTGTCCACTTGAGAATACTATACACGTCATTATCAACAGGTAATAAACCATATCTGAATCCCACTAATGTCCTGCCTCTCTATTTGTTCTCTTGCTCTCCTTCTCCATACTTTTCTCTTCTCCTGCCCTGTTCCACACTGTCTTATCATCACTAACTATTTTCACTGCTTTTATGCCCTCCAATATTTTGATCTCTACCATAAAGTGTGGAGAGTCGATATATTAAGTGTATACATACAATATCTTTCTTTCACATCCTGGCTTACTTCATTCAGCAATAGATCCTCCATATCGGACCACTTTCTATCAAATTCCAGGGTCTTGTTTTTTATGGCTGAGTAGTATTCCATAGAGTGTATGCGCCACTTTTTCAATCCGTTCATCTGTTTGTGGACATTTGAGTTGGTTCCATGTCTTAGCGATCGTAAATAATAAAGCTGCAATAAACATTGATATTCAAGCGCTTTTCCAACTGAGCTTTCTCATGTCCTTTGGGTAGATACCAGAAGTGGGATCGTTAAATCAAATGGTAGTTCTATTTGAAGGTCTTTGAGGAACTTCCATATTGTTCTCCACAGTGGCTGAACCAGTTTACATTCCCACCAACAGTGTAGGAGGGTTCCCTTTCACTGCATCCACACCAACACTTATCACTTTTTGTATTTTTAATCCTTGCCATTCTGACAGGGGTTAGGTGGTATCTCATTGTGGTTTTAATCTGCATCTCCTTTATTATGAGGGATGTTGAGCATTTCCTCATATGCTTTTTGGCTGTTCATATGTCTTCCTTAGAGAGATTTTTTTTTTCAGCTAATTTTCCCATCTTTTAATTGGGTTCATCTTTTTTCTTTTTTTTTTTTTTTTTTTTTCATGTAAGGCGCTTGAGTTCTCTGTGTATTCTGGTTATCACTTCCTTGTCTGAGGCATATTTTACAAAAATATTTTCCCATTCTGAGGGTTGTCGATTCACACTTGTTACTGTGTCCTTTGCTGTGCAGAAACTTCTTAGTCTGATATAGTCCCACTTGTCTATTTTAGGGATTATTGTCTGTGCTTTGGGAGTCTTAGTTAAGAAGTCTTTGCCTACTCCAATGTCTCCCAGAGTTTCCCCAGCATTTTCCACCAGTAGTTTTATAGTTTGAGGTCTTAGGTTCATATCTTTGATCCATTTTGAGTCAACTTTTGTTAATAGTGAAAGATAGAGGTTCAGTTCCATCTTTCTGCAGGTGGATACCCAGTTTTTCCAGCACCGTTTACTAGAGGTTTTTCTTTTCCCAATGAATTGACTGGTATCCTTTGTCAAAAAATCAGTTTGCTGTAAGCTTTGGGGGTTATTTCTGGGGTCTCTGTTCTATTCCACTGGTCCACATTGTCTGTTTTTGTGCCAATACCATGCTTTTTTGATGATCACAGCTTTATAGTATATCTTGGGATCAGGGAATGATAAGCCTCCCACTCCACTCTTCTTGCTCAGGACTGCTTTTGCAATATGAGGTCTTTTATGATTCCAGACCTCGTATTGCAGAAGTTCTATGATTGTCTTTTCTAGATCTGTGAAGAATATCTCTGGTATTTTGATTGGAATTGCATTAAATATGTAGATTAATTTGGGTAGAATTGCCATGTTGATTATGTTAATTCTTCCAATCCAGGAACATGGGATGTCCTTCCACATTTTTATGTCACTTTCAATTTCTTTTTTTAAGATTTTCATAGTTTTCTTTATAAAGGTCTTTGACTTTCTTAGTTAGGTTTATCCCTAGGTATCTTATACATTTTGTGGCTACAGTGAAAGGGATTCCTTTCTTTAGCTCTACTTCGTTCAACTTGTTGTTCATATATAGAAATGCTATAGACTTTTGGATGTCGATTTTGTATCCTGCCACTTTACTGTATTCACTTATTACTTCCAGAAGTTTTTGAATAAAGACATTTGGGTCTTCTAAGTATACCATCATGTAATCTGTGAATAAAGATATTTTCAACTCATCTTTGCCTACGTGAATGCCTTTAATATTGTTGTCTTTTCTGATTGCATTAGCTAAGACTTCCAGCACTATATTCAAAATCAGTGGAGAAAGGGGGCAGTCTTGCCTACTACCAGTTTATAGTGGAAACGCTTTCAGCTTTTCCGCATTCAGTATAACATTAGCTGTAGGTTTTTCATAGATAGCTTTTATTGTGTTGAGAAATGACTCTTCTATACCAATCTTACTGAGATTCTTAATCATGAAAGGATGTCAAATGCTTTCTCTACATCAATTGAATGATCATATGGTTTTTATCTTTCTGTTAATGTGGTATATTACACTTATGGCCTTGCATATGTTGAACCAGCTTTGCATCCCTGGGATAAAGCCTACCTGGTCATGATGAATAATCTTTGTTATATGTTGTTGAAAACAATTTGCGAGTATCTCGTCGAGAATTTTTGCATCTATATTCATCAACGATGTTGGTCTATATTTTTCCTTTTTTGTCATGTCCTTATCTGTTTTGGGAATGAGGAGGCTTCATAAAATGAATTTGGAAGGTTTCCTTCCTTTTGAATCTTTAGAAATAATTTGAGTAGGATAGGAGTTAACTCTACCTTAAAGGTTTTATAGAATTCAGAAGTGAAGCCATCTAGACCTGGGCTTTTCTTTGTTGAGAGGTTATTTATTACTGATTCAATCTCCTGGCTTGTTATGGGTCTATTCAAGTTTTCTATGTCCTCCTGATTCAGTCTTGGTAGATTATATGCATCCAGGAATTTTTCCATCTCCTCCAAGTTATCTTGTTTGTTAGCATATAGTCACTCATAGTATCCTCTAATGATATTTTGTATTTCTATTATGTCTCTTGTAAAGTTGCCTGTTTCTTCACGTATTTGATTTATCTGGTTTCTTTCTTTATTCTTCTTGATCAGTCTAGCCAATGGTGTGTCGATCTTGTTAATCTTTTCAAAGAACCAGTTTTTGCTTTCATTTATTTCTGTATGGTTTGTTTATTTTCTATTTCATTTATTTCTGCTCAAACCTCTATTATTTCTTTTCTCCTGGCGTTTTTACGTTTTTTTTTTGTTGTTGTTTTTCTATTTGTTAGGTTATCTATTTGCCACCTTTCCACTTTTTTCCTATGTGCACTAATTGCTATGAACTTCCCTCTTATGACTGCTTTTGCTGTGTCCCATAGATTATGGACACTTGTGTACTCATTATCATTTGTTACCATCATTTTTTTAATTTCAGATTTAATTTCTTCGGTAGTGAAGAAGTCATTCAGAAGTAGGTTGTTCAGTTTCCATGTGTTTGTGTATTTTCAGGGGTGTTTCTTGAAATTAATCTTGAGTTTAATTCTATCATGGTCAGAGAAGATGCTGGATATAGTTTCTATGCCTTTGAATCTATAAAGGCTTGATTTGTGTCCTAACATATGGTCAATCTTTGGAAAGATTCCATGCTGGGGTGAGAAAAATATATATTTTGTGGACTTAGGGCAGAAACTTCTATAGATATCTATCAAGCCCATTCGATTTATAGTATCATTTAGGTCCTATATCTCTCTATTTATTTTTTGCCTAGAAGATCTGTCTAAAGGAGATAATGGGGTGTTGAGATCCCCAACAATTTTAGTGTTTCTCCCTATCTCTCCTTTTAGCTCCAACAGTTTTCCCTTTACATATTTCGGTGCCCCTGAGTTGCGTGAATAGATATTTATAAGTGTTACGTCTTCTTGCTGGATTACCCCATTTACTATTATATAATGCCCTTCTTTGTCTCTTCTTACAGTCTTTGACTTAAAGCCTATTTTGTCTGAAATCAATATCGCAACTCCAGCCCTTTTTTGATTTCCATTTGCATGGAATATCTTTTTCCAGACCTTCACTTTTAGTCTTTATCCATGTATGTCTTTATCCATAAGGTGAGTTTCTTGTAGGCAACAGGCCAGTATCTCTTTTTGAAACACTTTATTTTAAATAATCATGGACTTCCAGGAAGTTGCAGACGTCATAAAGAGGTCTTGTGTATCTATCACCAGTGTTGGCATGTAGCCACAGTAGAGTATCAAAACCAGGAAACCAACCTTGGGACACTGTGTGTATGCCATGTTCTTGAATATTGACATGTGAGGAAGTCATGCCCACAGGATGGCCATACACAGTGGTTAGTGAGCTGGGTCCTGCATCTCTGACCATGGTTTGAATCCCAGCCCTGGAAACTTGAAAGACACAACAAGTACGTGTGCATGTATGTCTAAAACCCCAACAGGATCTGGGCCAGCAGGTGGCATAGTGGTTAAGGCGCGGGACTCCCACATGACCCACTGTAGTTCCAGTTCCAGACCCAAAGATGTGAAACTCACACCAGGAGCATGTGTGTGCATGCCCAAAATCCCAAGAGGAGAATAGAGGAGAAGGAATTGCAGTGTGGCCATGGCCCTTGAAGAGTGATTTCTCACTTTCCCTCTGACTGTCTCTTTCTGTCTCTCCTCGGTGAGTGCATGCACACTGTGGCAAAAAACTTAAAAAAATAAAAACAGGAGTAGGGTGACCACATCCCATTTGGAGGTGCTCTCTCCCTCCTCCTCACTCTGTCTCCCTGCATCTTTCTGGCAACTGAAAAGTAAAAAAGAAAAGAAATGACCTTTTCTCCCAGGCCCCTCTCTCATAGTCTGCAGGGGTTAATTCAAGCTGGGATTATCCTGTTTGCCCTCCGGTCACTGCCATCATAAGGGGAGGGGGACCCCGACTCACCCCTCCTCCTCCACTAAGTGCTGAGTGTCTACAGGGCCCTGGCCCCGGTGCTCACGGTTGTTATTGCCCACTTTGCCACGCGTGTGCTCACGTACTCATGTGCACACTTTCCCACATACACACTTGGGCTTTGCTTCTGTGTGGAGCCAGAGGCACCCCTAGCCCCCAGCCCAGCGAGCCCGGGGTTCAGTCCTTGTCCCCCCAGCCTCCCTTCCTCCACATGCCTGGGAGGGGGACACCTCTGGTCCTTCCTCACAAATGACCTCCACCCAGAAGGGCTGCTTGGTAATGTGACACCTTACAGGACCATCCAGGGTGTGGTGTCTCTTCTGGGAGGTGCTTGGCCACTACCCAGCAGCCCTGGGACATAGAGGAGGCTGGGCCTGGAACAGGACAAGAGTTCTAGGTTCAGTTCCCTCCAGATGGGGCGGCCAACTAGTCCTGCTTGTCCTGGCCTCCCCTGGTTTGGACCCTAGAAATCCCACATCTCTGGGGTCACCCCAGCCCCAGGACCAAGGATGCATGTGTGGCTTCTTCCTGCATAGCAGAAGGGCCCTGTGGGTGTTCCGGGACCAAGGTCCTGCTCCAGGTGGGTTTAGTGTCTCTACTGCAAGAAGAGGGATCAACTGGCAACTTCAAATGGTGACTGCTCACTCTTAAAAAGATGGAAATTCTTCCCATCAGGACCCCTCCTACCTCACTCCCAGCCCTGCCTCCCCAGCTTGAGGTGTCTGAGATGTCGGGAGCCTCAGGCAGGGTCAGCAAGCCTGTCCACCTCTCAGCTCTGACATGAAGCTGCGTTTCCGCTCGGCTGTCCTTCCCGTGTCCTTCGTGCTATCGCAGTTACACGGGACATAGCGTTCGGCAAGGTCAGGGTGTGGCGGACAGACGTGGGCCACCCACTCAGCAGCGACGCCTCATTGTCTCCATCCCAGGTCAGCTGAGCATCTCTTGCACAGCCTGATTTGTCTTCTGTCCTGTAGCTTCAAATCCCCATGTGGACAGTTGCTCGCAGCCAGCTTGTCTAACCTGGTCCCAGTGACATCATCCCAGAGCTGGAGCCGCATGGCAAGCCCTTTCCTGTCGCTTTCCCAGGATGGCCCAGATGGCTGCAGTTGCTCCGGGCCCTCCTGTTCCTTCCTCAGTGGAGAAGAGGGAGTGAGACTCCATGGGCTGCACCTCGTGGGCTACACAGCCAAGTCCGAGTCCGAAGGTGGGCGCCAGGGGTTCTTCCACCCTGATCCCTAGGAGCTTAGGGGGAGACATGAAGGCCAGGTCCTCCAAGGTCATTGTCACCAAAGGGGTCTAGAGAAGAGGCTGGGGTCAGCAGCTCATCGTGGTAAGTGTGTTTTCTCATTAGCTCTTCGTTGATTGATTTCACTGTTAAAGAGAAAAAAGTCGTGAGCTGTGGTTTCCCTCCCAGCAGCCAGAGGTGAGCAGGGTCCATGTTCATGGGGACCCTCCTCCAGGCCATCTGAAGGGCAGAGGGTGGCTCTGAGGAGCACAGATGGGTCACCAGGGGGCTCATGGAGGGGGACAGTGAGGGAGGGAGGGAGGGTGGGCTGAGGATTGTCCTCAGTGGTCCCAAGGAGCCCCTTAGGAATAACACTGACACAGGCCGACCCTCATGCAGTAAGGACCCTGTTTCCCAGCAGGCCGGGAAAACTCCCACAGCCCTGGGAGGGCACCACCAGCCCGCTGGCCAGGGCCCGAGGTTGCAAACAACAGAAACCAACATGGGCAAATTCAAGCAAGAGAGGTTTATTCGAAGGATGTCAAGTAGCTCACGGAGTCGGTCGACAGGAAGACAGAAATCCAGACTCAGAAGATGGGCCAGGAGCGAGGGAGGATGGCAGCTGAGAGCTCAACTGGCCATGGCCCCAGGCCCACCCCACCCCCAGCCTCTCTGCTGTCCCCTGCCATGGCGGCCATGCAGAGTGGACCCTGGTGCTACTCGCTCTGGGCTCGCTCTGGGCTCCTGGCTCTCACTGTCCATGTGGCTCGCATCGACCAGATGGCGAGGGCCATGGGTTAGAGACATGGAGGGAGGGGCGGGAGGAGCGCCTGGTCTGTTAGGAGGCCTGGGAGTGCCGGCAGCACTGGAGAGGGCGGAGCGGGGGTGCAGGGCCCCGCAGGAACAGTGGGCCGCAATGCTCCTGGAGTAGAGAGGTGACCAGATTGGGGCTCCTTACGGAGGAGGGAGGCGAGAAAGCAAGGCCTGGGGTCTCAGAGAATAGGCAGCGCCTGGTGACAGTGGGAGAGGACGTCATCCCGAAGGAGGCATGAGCACCGACAGGTGCAGGGATGAGAATGTTGTTTTTGACAAAATGAAGGGAAACATTCAGGCAGTCATTAGGATCTCGGTAATGGGCTTGTCCCTGTGCTCAGGGACAACCTTACTGACTGATTCCTACTGCACCCCAAACTCCCACTGTGGTCGGGCTTCCCAACCCGCAGAGCCGAATGAGGAGATCCATGCATCCTGCAGGAGGCTCAGAGAGAGGCTTGATCGGAGCAGTTGGAAGTCCCAGGACTGCCTGAGACGGAGGCCGGCGGGGCCAAAGGCGAGGAAGGCGGAGGGCCCAACACAGTAATGGCCGCCGGCTGCTCTGGAGGTGCTGGCGGCCCAGCTGAGAACCGGGCAAGGAGGAGAGGACAGCAGTTTCTGCAGCAAGGACTTGGGGTCCGTGTGGAAGGCCCCTGCCTGGGAGATGGCCTGTGCTCAGCAGGAGGGAGCACGGCAGTGCCTGGAGCAGCACCCGGTGCAGGCGGCCTGCAGCCCCAGCACTCCTCTTGGCACGGCACGGCTGTTTAGAGCCGAGGTGACCATCCATCCGGGCCGTCAGCTGCCTGAGCCATGCGGGACCTTAATTACCGCAATTCCAAGGCCTTTCATGCCTGTGGCTCGGAGCTCCCAGCAGAGAGCAGCCGCCTTTGAGGGCATGAGTGGTGAGCATGAGGGAGCCCAGGCCCGCGGGTGCCCCGCAGCAGGGCAGGCTGCAGTCATTAGAGCCTGGATGGAGGACAGGCTGTGCGGCCCTGTGCTCAGACGAGGTGTGAAGACCGTGCATTTCCTCCCTTTAAAGAACAGGGACTGCTAACACCGCGTCTACGAGATCAAAGCAAAGAGGAACCTGTTTCAGCAGCGAGGAAGAGAGAGCTTGGGAAAGGCTAGAGCCCTGAGTATTAGGGACATATGGCATTTGTCAATCAAACGCAGAGCAACCTTCAAAAAGCCATTAGAAGGCAGCCCCATGCCGTCTCCGCCATTTGTGCCAGCTGATGGCTCCCCTGTCCCGCAGGCCCACAGACGCTCCATTTCTGGGACTAATTAGCCTTCCAGAGGGCAAGCAAGGGCCCTCTGCTGGGACTTTCCTAGGAACTGAGCCGTCAGATGGCTTCAAATGGACACCACTAGGAATGGCAGAAGCCAATTAAGCGGCGCTCCCTCCCAGGGCCGGCGGGCTCCTCCGCTGGCCTCCGCCTCTCTCCGGCTCCCTCTCAGACGAGGCTGTCCCTCCTCCTGGACACGTGGTCCGGCCCTCCCCGGGCCCATCACCCTTCTCCGGAGCTCCGCGAGGGCGAGAGCACAGTCTGCTTGGCTGGCTGCTGGCTCTTGGAGCTGGGAGGGGGCCTGGCACGGAGCAGGTGTCACCACTGCGGCCAAATGTCAGACACGTCCCAATGAGTCCCGTGCGGTTGCCTCTGAGAACGGAGTCCGAGGGTGTCACTTTCGTGTCTCTCCTCCTACTCGGTGTCCTGAGGAGTCCACTCAGAGCCAGGTGCCTGCCCCCCACCCTCTCTCTGCTCAGGGCTCCGGGGCTACCTTTGCAAAGTGGACTGTGGGAAGGCCCCCAAGGAACAAAGTGGGCCAGTCCGCCTCAGGGCAGGAAGGAGTGCACCCCAGACCAGAGGAGAGGACAGCAGGGAAGTGATTTCCAGCTTCTGAAGTCAGCGGTGCAGGCAGCCTGCCCTCAGAACAGGCAGGGTCGCCATGTTGGAAATCAGAAAACTCCATAGTCCCCAGAGCAAGGGCTTCCTGAACCTTCGCAGAGCAGGGTACGCCAAAGACCACCCGAACGCACCCCAGCCCGCCGGGCCCATCCACTTAGTACCTGAACCAGGTGTACACAGGTGGCCCCTTGGCCTGCAGCCCTGTCTCCTGCAGGATCTGCCATTGCCCACCGCTCACTAGCCCAGGCCTGGGGCCGTGCGCCAGGGTGCTGGACACTTCGGAGAGCCCAGTGCTTGCCAAACCCCTGTCCTGCAGCTGACAGGCTAAAGAGGGGATGGCAGGGAGCAAATAACCTCAAAAATATGCATTTCCTTCACTCCCTGCACCCTGTCTTCCACCATCTATCCTTCTTATTTTTCTTTTTTCTTTTTGTCCTTTTCTTAAAGTGAGAAGTTAAAAATATGGGATCATAGAGATAAAAATTTTGAATAAAAATTTCCTGTAATTCCGGCACCCAGAAATACTCACTTTAATAAAATGTCCAATGTTATAAGCAAACTTCAAAATTTATCATCTCGGGAGTTCTTTCATGTCATTAATTTTTCTAAACTTTGGGCCTTAGTGGCTACCTCGGGGTCCATTTATTTTACCAGTCCCCGATTGTTGGACATTTATGTCTTTTCCACATTTTCACCATCATAAAAAATGCTGCAATGAACATCCTAGAAGATAAATCTTTGTGAGTACCTCTAATTAATTCATTAAGACAAATCCCTTCGAGAGAAAACAATGCATCAAACGGTCTGTGTTTGAAGATATTTGAACATGTGGCCACATTGCGCTCAAGGGAACCTCACTGCATTGAAACCCCAGGAAAAGCCTAAGAGAGGACCAGGGGCCTGGAGCCCAGCCAGCACTGGGCACCTTCCCCTGGGGTTAGACAGACAAAACGACATTTGTCCTGTTTCCATTGGTCATCGAATGGAAATCGTTTCCATATGTTCTTAATCCGTCTATATTTTGTATTTTGGAAATTTTCTATTTGTATTTTTTGTCTTTTTTTCCTACCAGAATATTACTCTTTTATAAAAATTGATTCTATACAAGTTATAGTCGGAAAAAAAAATGAAGAAAAGAAGAAAAAAAAAAAAACTCTTCTACCTTTCCCCTGCTCGGTTTCATAATTCAGACCTCAGACAATCTGCAAAATGAAACTCTGGGTCACGTGACCGCTTGACTCCAAAGATCATTTCAAAGAGTTCAAATCTGGTGAGTTCCTTTGACAGAGTATTGATTCCTTTTTTTTTTTTTTTTTTTTTTTCCCCATAGGGTGTGTGCACTCACCCTCACTGGAAAGAGAGAAAGGGAAAGCGAGAAATCACCCCCTGAGGGGTTGGCCTCGCCACAATCCCTTCTCCTCTGTTCTCCTCCTGGGATTTTGGGCTTGCATACATACACCCGGCATAGTCCTCAAGCCACCAGCCCAGGACTTGATCCGTAGTCTGCCATGTGGTTCCTTCCCACGTGGTCAGCCTTGCGAGCATGGCATCTCACCCTCTGCCACCCTTGGGCCTTTGTGAGGTGTTGGCTGCTCGTGGCCAGAGCCCCTGTAAGCGGGCCTTGCACTGAGCCTGCTCACCTGCCTCCCCGACAGGATAGGGCCCAGTCAGTGTCCTGAGAGGCCCCAGGCAGTGTGGCCACAGGGCTTGCCACTGTGGCCCGTTGGCTGCCTGTGGCCTTGGGCCCCAAGTCCCCTTTCTTTGCCCGATGAGTCCGCACGGCCTTTCCTGGACACCTGTTCCAGCTGCCTGAGGGAGGGGCTGGGTTATCACAGAAGGGAGGGGAGACACACCCCAGAGCTGCTGCACCCAGGGACAGCCTGGCCCTCCTCAGGGTGGACGCCCTGGTGCTCTCAGTACTCAGTCTGAAACACCAGGGGCTCCTGATTGCCTGGGAGACACTGAGAACTGGAAGCAGAGACAGGGAGCCCATGCCCCTGGCCTGGGGTCCAGCTGTGTCTAGGGACAGAGGAGGAAAGGTGGCCTGCTTACCGGCTCCCTGGTGGTGGGGTGCAGGGTCCCCAGACACTGGGCACCACTGACAGGGCTGAGCAGGCATGACGGCAGGCACCAGACCCCTGCCGCTGCCCCCCTCGGGCTTGCTTTCCTCACCGGCCTGGGCGTTCCTCCAGGTAGGGTCCTGGGGGGGGGTCCCCAACTTCAGAAGGCCATGGAGGACCCAGCCCCCTTGGTCTCATAGACCCTCAAAGGGTGGCTTCTGTCCTTGGTCGTGTGGGGCAGGGGTGGACCCAGGGTTCTCGGGTGACCATTTGTGTCCGGGAGGACGTTCTTCCCACCTCCGTGAGGCAGGCAGGGCCGAGCCACGTCCTGTGGCACCTCTGGCTGCAAGGAGCCTCGGTGGGCTCTGCGGCCTGGAAGAGGAGAGGGCGGGCCGGGGTGGGCAGCGTGTGCAGAGGCACACAGGGCAGGCACGTGCTCCCTGGGGAGGGCAGGCAGAGCGAGCCCGGGTGCTCCCAACGGTGACTCCGCTGTCAGGCTGCCCAGTGGGGCTGAGACAAGGCGGCGGGGGCAGTGCGAGGGGTGGGGCATTTCCAGCCCCCCAATAGTGACCATGCCTCTCTCTCTAGCTGCCCCCAAACAAAGGAATGGGCATGCTCCTTGGGGGACCATGGCATGTAGGAGGAGATGCCACCCCCTGAAGAGCTACTTAGGTGCCACCTGCCACCCGTCTCCAACATTTCTGCACTCACCACGTCCTCTGGAGTCACAGCTGCCGGCCGAGCAGGTCTCCCTCCGAGGTGGGGCGGTTGTCTGAAGCCCTCGGCCTCCCCTCCGCCTGGCTCAGTACAGCGAACCCCGACTCCTCTGGAACGTCATCCCTGCAGCACTGCCTTCTTGCTCCCACCCACGCCCATGGGCTGGTCTCCATGGCGACCAGGCCTGTAAGGGATACGCTGTTTCTGCCAGGTCACGGCCACTGCGTCTGCCGAGACTCGTCACCTCCCTGGCCGCACACAACTCCAGCTCACAGCCTCCCCCCAGCGTCACCAACACACACCTAGCCCCTGGCTTCAACTCCTAAGGTTCCTCCCCCAGTTCTCTCATTTTCTGCTGTCTGTCAAGTCGCAGGTGCTTACTTGAACCTGTGCTAGAATCTAGTCCAGACACAGAGAATGGGGCTGGCGAGGTGGCCGAAATGCTCTGTGGGCACACGGGCCAGCCGGCCTGACTGGTGGTAGTGCTGCTCTGTGTGGCATTGGGGTGGCGTCTCCAGTCAGCCCCTTGCCAGGTGTGTTCGGTGAACGCTGGCGGCACACCTCCTGGGGACAGGCCGTGGGAAGACATCTTTGGACCGTGTTGTCTCCTTCATGGAGCCTCTGAGCCCATGGGACAGGGTCGTCACATCTAGCGAAGAACTACACCTGGAATGCTGAGATCATGATCTTTTTAAAGTATGAGCATCAATATTCATTGTTCTTCTGCAATTCAGATTTACCTGGGCATCCTGTATTTCATCTGGCAACACTAAGTGGGAGACAGAAAAACCAAGAGTAAATACAGAACGCCCATCATCCCGGGGTTCTGGGGGTCTTAGGAGGAAGGCTCTGCTCTGTGACAGCATCCGCCGGGGCCAGCTGGATGGCTGGAGAGGGATCTCCGTGCAGCAGCCCGAGGAGAGCATCTCAGGGAGATGGAACAGCACGTGCGAAGGCCCGGAGGTGGGGAAGAAACTGACCGGTCCTCCTCCAAACAGGCCCGTATGCCTGGACGCAGTGGCCACTAGTGACACAGTCTACCTGGCCACGATGATTACGAGCAAAATTAATTGTAGCTATTTTTTTCTTTTTTTAAAGAGAGATTTTTCCCATAGGGTATGTGTGCTCACCAGAGACACAAAGAGACAGAGAGGAATCACCCCAAGGGAGGATGACCACACTGAAATCCCTTCTCCATTCTCCTCTTGGGATTTTGGGCGTGCACACACACAAACACACACACACACCTGGCGTGAGTTTTAAGCCTCAGGGTCCAGGACTTGAACCGTGATCGGCCACGTGGGAATCCAGAGATGTAACCTCTACACCACATGCTGTCCCCCAAATTGTAGCTTTTATGTGTTGTTATTGATGCTGTTTGAAAGGCCAGGCCAAGTGTGAATCACAGCCTTTGAGGAGCACCCCTGCCCTGTACCTCTGCCATAATGTACCTGAGCTTTGTGTGAGAGTTCAAGCCAGAGCACCTGACACAGAATGCCAGCACCAATGTGAGGCCACCC
Organism: Tupaia tana; assembly: GCA_026018925.1. Classification (NCBI taxonomy): domain Eukaryota; kingdom Metazoa; phylum Chordata; class Mammalia; order Scandentia; family Tupaiidae; genus Tupaia; species Tupaia tana. The sequence continues at coordinate 7,319,976 of JAKSZU010000002.1, forward strand.
GCAGTATTAGGGGAAGAGGCCGTGCATGGGATCTCCTTCACTGAGTGGGAATGAATGCATGTGTGCATGCGTGTGCACGTATGTAGATGGCACGGGCCGCATTCAAAGCCCCATGTCCAAGCCAGCACAGCAATTCTAGAGCCAAAGGGCCCCAGTCCCTCTGCCCGGAAGTCTGTAATAGCTGTCACCCCTCAGGGCAGGGCTCTGAAGGTACCTGGTTCTGAGGCTCCCCAGAGGCCTCCCGGAGGGTCGGGAAAGCTCCTACCTCACATTCCAGGCACAGTCGTGTTTTAGGGAGAGCAACTGCATTGGGGAAGAGCGTGACCTGGTTCTGCTGCACCTCGAAAGAAAACTTTACATTTTAAATTAACAGCATGTCCACAGCCAGTATTTGTGGGTACTCCCTGGAACGTAAATCTCTTTTAGAGATGTGTGGGAACAGCATACATAATGCAACCTCAATATGAAACTTGATTTAAGCTGCCTTTTTATTAATATAACAAATGAAGTGTACCAAAATTTGAAAGTCTATTCCTTTGGGCCTAATTAAAATACTGAACAAAATACACATATATGTAGATTTTAAATGAAGATATTCCATAGCTAGAATTCCATAGCTACAAAATCCATTCAAATTGAACAGTGCGTTATGAGTGCACGGCCAACGTGGCCCCTCCCCCACCCCCGAGGTAGCGCCAACGTGCCAGCGAGGCATGCCAGGCAGGCTCGGCCTTCAGAATACCACGCACTCTGCAGAGGGGGCTGTCATGCGCCTCACAGCTGGCTTTGCTGCCCTGCCTGTGGGTCAGGAATTTCCAGGCACCACCAAAGGAGTCAGAGCTGGGGTGCTCTCCCTGCCCATAGACATGGTCCTCAGACCAACCTCTGTGGCCCAGAGGGTCCAGCCTGGCCAGAGCCCGGATGGGGTGCATTCTATTGTGATGGAGAGGCAGGCTGATGGTCAGGGCCTGGGACTCTGACAGTGCGTGTGGGAACAGGTCCCTGGGGGTGGCTAGAAGACACATGGAAAGGGCTAGGGGACAGGGAGGGGATGGCAGGAGCCAGACCTGAGGTCCAATGGCCCATAGGAGACAGTGAGCTTCACTGCTCCCGCGGCAGGTCGGTGCAGCATTTGTGACATTCGCCACAACCCCTCAGCCTGGTCCTTCAGTGGCACTACACTGAGGGGTGTGCCAAAGACCCAGGGGAGGATCTTCCAACCCTAGATAGGACTCAGGAGCCCTCCTTCCGAAGGTGCGGGTGGTAGTGGCACCCAGAGACAATTTAGGTCATTTTAGTGGCTGAGAATAGAGCAGAAGCCAGGCCACCCTACCAGGGAGACCCCTCAGCCAGTAAGGACAGGGCCTCATTTCCAGGCTTCAGAGCAGAGCTTCTGAGCCTGACCCTCGCGGGAGTCAGGCCTCTACGCTGGGCAGGAAATGGAGCCGAGCAGCGAGAGGAGAAACGGGGGCCGGAGAAGTGTTGGAGCATGCCCAGTGCCCTGGAGGGCTGGCAGGTGTTCCTCGGGGACTTGCGTGAGGATGCAGCTCCGGGAAGGTGAGAAAGGCGGACGACACCCCCAAACAGTGCTGGGAGACGTGTGCTTACTGGCCGGCAAGCCCTTTCCCCTCTGGCCTTACCTGTAAACAGGGACCCCACAGGATCTACGCTCCCGGGGTCCATGTGAGGAGGAGAGTGCTCCACCTACAGCCCGGCTCCTCAGACCGGAAGTACTGCGTCACCATTGGTCCTTTCTCTTGTCGTTCTCTACGTGACCACCTCTAGCCCACCCCCAGGGCGCTGAGAGGGCCAGGACATCTGATATATGTACGGGGCTTTATATTCCAGGTCACTTCCCTGTAGCTGGCCTCCCTTCAACAAGGGACAGTGTAGGCTAGGAACCGTGGTGTCACTTCCGTCTGCACTAAGGAAACCGGAGCTCAGACAGCACGTGACTTGCCCAGCATCCCATGGCTACTGAAGGAAGAAGGCCAGTTTCCATCTGATCCCTCGCTCCTCCTCCTCCTCCCACCCTCAGGAGGGCAGACGCGATCCCTCGGGAGACTGGAAACCTTTACAGAACTGTCACCTTCACCTCCCAGGCTGCGGCAGAAGGACGGAGCCCGGGGCGCAGCGCAGACCGGCAGAGGTGAGCCTGATGGGGACCATCTGCCCTGAATGCTCTGACCTGGTCCACAGTGGCTGACACACCAGTGTCCACAGCGATGGAAGGGCCCATGGGGACCATCTGCCCTGAATGCTCTGACCTGGTCCACAGTGGCTGACACACCAGTGTCCACAGCGATGGAAGGGCCCATGGGGACCATCTGCCCTGAATGCTCTGACCTGGTCCACAGTGGCTGACACACCAGTGTCCACAGCGATGGAAGGGCCCATGGGGACCATCTGCCCTGAATGCTCTGACCTGGTCCACAGTGGCTGACACACCAGTGTCCACAGCGATGGAAGGGCACATGGTCCCAAGTCTGCCTTCTTTGTTTCTGATGTTTGTGGAAGGCTAGTGGGTGCCACCACAATCTTTTTATTTAATTGGAAATAATTTATGGTGCATAGTAGAGGCTTCTGGGCTCAGTGGCCGTTGTAGATGGCAAGTTGTCCTAAGGTAGGCTTTTACATTTGAAGACGTGTCACTTTGGGGAACATGCCGAAGGAAACAGACGGCACCCAGGCCAGCCCCATGGAGAGGTCTGGCCATGGGTGACCGGCAGTGTCCCTGTCCTCAGTGGAATTGCTGTAGCTTTCCTAAGCTGATGTCAGTGTTCTCCGTTGGCCTTCAAGATTCAACTTTCGGGACCAGCAGTTAGCGTAATGGCTATGTTGCTGGAATCCCATGTAGTCGACCGCGGTTCGAGTTCCGGACCTGGTGGCTTAAAACTGACGCCGGGCATGTGTGCATGCATGCCCAAGATCCCAAGAGAACAGAGGAGAAGGGATTGCGCCGTGGTCATACCCCTTAGGGGGTGATTTCTTGCTTTCTGTCTCTCTGTCTCTGTCTGGCGAGTGCATGCGCCCTATGGCAAAAACCTCTCAAAAAAAAAAAAAAAAGACTCAACTTTCATTGACCACCTTGCAGATTTGAAGGACATTTAACGGTGAGGACTGGCAGGATTCAGCTCAGACTGAACTGGTGTTGAGAGAAGCAAGGAAGGGAAAGGTGTCAGAGTCATTTTCTAGTTATTGGAGTACTTGGCGTGACAGAATTGTGAGTGGGAAGGCGAGAGGGCGGAGGCTGTGGGGAAGGAGGTGTTCTTCCCCCTGACAGGGTGGGTTTCCCGGCAGTGCTCCAGTCACCCTGAGAGGATACCTGAGGCCTCGGTCTGGGGTGGTGACCTGGAGGTCACCATGTTGCCAGTGGTCAGAACTGGTCCAAGGAGGAAGCTGAGACAGGCTGGGGGCGCCACTGGGGAAGTGTCTCCGTCCGTCTCTGTGTGGCGAGCAGAAACACCTGCATGTGGGTCATTTTATAAAGACATTTACGAGCTCATAATTCGTGAGGCTGCTGAGTCCAAAGTCCTAGGCCTCCAGCGTGCCTGAGGAAAGCACAGAGGGTGGGCCTGTGCAGAGAGCGAGGTCCTGACCAAGGTCACTTTTAGAGCTAATCTCTCCTCGGAGAGCCGGAACTTGCTGGGCTCCAGAGACATCGTTATGTGCTGAGACAGCCGCCTCGGCGATGCCATCCCGCCCACGAGGCCATACTCTGGGACACCAGCGAGGAATTAAGTTTTCAGTCAGTACTGTATCTCCTTTACAGCACAGGCAATCACCACGGAGGCACGCACTTCGGGAAGACAGTCAAACCACAGCAGGACTCAGAAGGGGCCGGGCGGGCATGGAAGCCAGAGGAGTAGGCCTGGGGCAGTCGCCCTCTCCCCATTTTAACCTGGGTCTTTTTTTTTTTTTTTTTTTTTAAGAGAAAGAGTTTTGCTAGAGGGCACACCTGCTCCTTGTAGAGACAGAAAGCGAGAAATCACCCCCCCAACACACACGGGGTATGACCACTCTGCAATCCCTTCTCCATTCTCTTTAAAATTCTGGGCATGCACAAACTCCCAGCGTTTTAGGCTGCCGGCTCCAGGACTCGACCCACTGTTGGCTATGTGGAAGTCCAGCCACATAACCATTACCGTATCTGCCGGTCCCTTTTTACTGGGGATGGGGGGAGAGGGTTTTGTTTTTTTTTTTTTTTTTTTTTTTTTTTTTTTTTTTTTTTTGCTATAGGGCACGGTTGCTGGCCAGAAAGACAGAAAGAGACAGAGACAAAAAGTGAGAACTCACCCCCCCAGGAGGGGGGATGGCCAGGCTGCACACACACGCGCCTGGCGTGAATTTAAGCCACCGGGTCCAGGACTCAAACTGCAGTCGGCCACATGGGAGCCCAGCAACATAGCCATTATGCCAACTGTTGGTCCCGGCTGGTCCCTTTATTTATTTTTATTTTTATTTTTATTTTTTTGCTATAGGGCAAATACGCTCGTCAGAGACAGAACGAGAAATCACCCCCCAGGGGGGATGGCCACACCGCAATCCCTTCTCCTTCGTTCTCCTCTCGGGATCTTGGGCACGCACGCACACGCGCCCGGCGTGAGTTTTAAACCACTGGGTCTGGGACGCAAACTGTGGTCGACTACGTGGGAGTCCAGCGACATAGCCATTATGCTAACTGCTGGTCCCCCCTGCTGGTCCCTTTTCAAAGCAAACCTTCCTGTCTGGAACTTGAGGGCGCTAGCTTTGGGCGGAGCCCAAGTGAGTGTTGGGATGTTCAAAACCGGCAGCCGCTGAGGAGGGTGCAAGGCCAAAGCCCTGCCTTCAGTGACCAGAAGAAAACGGGATTCTGCCCTTTGACCACGACCACCCTGGATCGTAGCCCCTGTCGGCCAGGTATGTGTGTGTGTGGCTGGAGGGGGTGTCACAGGTCAGTCCTGTACAACACGGCCTTCCAGGGGTGCCGGCCATAGGGTGGCCTCCAGGAAGCGGAGGGGAGCCGAGCAGCGGTGGAGAGGGGCGCCAGGGACAGCCAGCGGCCGCCCACAAAGGACGCGACCCACAGAGGGCCGGCTCACGCCACCCCGCAGAGCAGGCCCCGCGGCGGGGCCGGGGCGCCAGCCCACTGCAGGGATGGGGGTCCCTGGGGCACAGCGCACCTGGCGGCCCCGGCCCAGCCGAGCGCGGCGGGGACCCGCAGTCCAGGGCGCGCCGCCGGGGCCTGCGGGCGAGGCTGCAGCGGAGCGAGACACACGCACTGGGCAGAGGGCTTTGCCTCGGGCGTCCGCGTCGCTGCGGGAGGTTCCCGGGACTTTGGAGGTGTGCGGCTGCGCGGCCTTCAGTAACGCGGGGCCGCCCCGCCGGGAGGAGCCAGCAGAGCGCCCCGCAGACCCCACCCTGGGGACGCGGCCTGAGCCTCTCCACCCCGCCCCCACTTGGGGCGCCAGTAGTCGGCTCTGCAGGGACCCAGCGCCCAGCTGGCTAGGACCCGAGCCACCTCTGGCCGGGGTCCCCAGACCTGAGTGCGCCCGGGTATCGCCTGTGTGTGTTGCGGTGGGCGGGGCCCACGTTGCTCTGCTGTCGCCAACACTGAGCGCTCTGGGCGAGCGGCTCAGGCAGCCGCACCTCTCGAGCCCCCGACCTGGCAGTTGGGCCGCGCTTGTTCCTCGAACTCGTGCCCTCTTGGTGTTTGTGTGTCAAGGAGGAAAAGGCGCCTCTGTGGATCGGCGCGCCCAGCCCCGCCTGCAGGCCGGTGCCCGCACCCGCGTCCGCAACCCGGGTGGAGTGGGAGCCAGGTCGTCCGGCCTAGCGGGCGGCAGCGCCTCCCAGGCCGGCCACCGGGCTCGCGAAGGTGCGCCAGCTGCATGCCGTATGCGCTTCTAATTGGAAGTGGGTGCTCAAGATGAGAAATTGCGTTTGTAGAGAGAAATGTCACGGATTTAGTCTCCAGCCCACCCCGAGCCTTTCGGTATTTGCCTGTCTTTATCCTTGGCAGTGTGTGATTCCCACGTTTCAAAGAAAGCACTTTAAAGGTTCATAAAGCTCCAAAGATTTCAAATAGCTCTTTTAAAAGCACTTTGATGGTTTAAATGCAGACACATGAATTACATATCTCTTAAATTACACCCGGTTTTAAATCTAAGGGAAAATGTCGTTGGCAAGATGGGTTGGGACTTTTGTCTCGTGTGGGTAGTTTTTAAAAAGTGCATGGAACAGATTCAGCCGGGTGGTGGGAGGAGGAAGAGAGGAAGCGCCGGGTGGAGGACTCCAGGCTTCCCGCCACCCGGCCTCCAGCACTCTGAGAGCAGAGAAGGGCCCCTGGGCTGGCCTTGTCTGTTCCTCTCTGACAGCCACACCGCCACATTTGGCCCCTCCAGAGCCATGGGTGCGCTCCTCCAGGGAAGAACTTCCTGTCTCCTCCAGGTGGATGAATGAGTGACGCAGAGGCTGAATAGTTGCCGTGGCCACATCTCCACTCTTGCTAGGCCCACAGCCGCCCCAGGACCTAGAGTGACCGAAGAAAGATCGGTGTCCCCCACTGCACCTCCAAGACCATCAGCAACCAGAGGCTCTGACCCTAGGACGTGTGCCGTGAGCCCATGGGGACCGCTCAGGCTGTGGGTCAGGCTGCGAGGGCTTGAAGCCCTCCACTGCCACTTAGTCACTGGGTGGCCTCTCCCGTTCTCAGGACCCTCAACTATACAAGGGGATCAGAGGTATGGCCCCGTAGTGCAGTGGTTAAGCCCTATGCAAAGGGAGTCAGATTTCACATGGCAAACCAGGGTTCAAATCCCTGCCTGAGTGGTTTGAAAAACAAATCCTGACAGGATGGAGAACTGGTGAAGAAAAGATTGCAGTGTGACCATGCCTCCACTGCGAGTTTTGCTCTCTCACACACGCACTGGTCCTCGCTCTCACGTGCACACACACACACACACACCCTCTGGCAGTTACAGAACTAAGATAGGATTATAATGGTCCCTCAAGCACTGGGTTATTGTGAGGGTTATCCTAGCTTCATGCAGAGTGCTCAGCAAAGGGCCTAGCCCACAGGTGCTTTCGAGAACATGTTACTGGCGGTGATGGCGAGGGTGGTAATGATGATAGGGTGGTGGTGAAGACAGAGGTGACATTGGCCACTCCACACACTCTCCCGGCGCCTGGGTCCCCGTGTCATCACAGGCTCCTGTGATGACTGCACCCACCGTCTGTGCACACAGCATGTCTCATCGTCCTGTCCTCTTGGTCACCTCCAAGGCCGGTGTTCTGAGCCCCCCTGCCTTCCACTCTGTGGAGCAGGCACCGACCATCACCCACTCAGCTATGGCAGCTGGAGTTTTTCGGGGTGGTGGGATTCTCCCCGATCACCGAACGCCTCTGCCGAGGCCAGATCCATCTGCTGGTGAGGTGGATGTGCAGAGAGGCCGCCCTGCCCTGCTTGCACAGCAGACGGAGCAGGGCTATTCCAGGGCTGCCCAGGGGTCCTTGAACCGTCTTGCCCTCGTGCGTGTACAAGTGATGGGAAAAAAGACACGAGCTCTGTGCAGCATTTCGTAGAATATTAACCTCGGGAACGAACTTTCCCCAGGAGGGAGGGTTTTTAGAAGACAGCTTTTAGGGGTCGTGGCTCCTCCAGAGGGGCAGAAAACACTGGTGAGCAGGGCTGTGGGTGGGCCATGTCCAGGCAGAGGACTTCCCACCGCCAGCCCTCCCCGGGGAGCCCTTGGCACGGAGAAATTTCCCACCCTCACCTCACCCCAGCGCCAGGGGCTCTTTCAGTCTTGCTTGGCCCTGACTTGACATGTTGCCAGTTCTGTGTGTGTGTGTGTGTGTGTGTGTGTGTGTGTGTGTGTGGTGTTTGTGTACATGTTCCATATTTATTTCCTCACCTGGTTCCAGGCCCAGTTCCAGCTGGGGTCGTTCGGATCTGGAGGGCAGGGCCCCGGTTGCCTCTGAATGTCTCACAAAGCTCTTAGCAGACAGCAGGGGTGGGGCACCCCGCGGCCCTTATCTCCAGCGTCCCACATCCATGAATAGACGAGTGGCCAGTGTCGGCCGAGGGGCGTGCGTGCCATCTTCTCAAGGCAGGCTCTGTCCTTGTCCTTCCCATCCCAGGTGGCCCCAGGTGGGCTGTTGGGCACCCCTGGAGGTGAGCCCTCACCCACACACACGCCGCCCGTCTCAGTCAGAGCCCGGAAGATCTTGGCTCCGCTAAGAAACTCTGGGGGTTTTAAGCAATCAATGTTATTAGCTTTAAAAACGAATTTAAAAAAAGAAAAAAACGAATTCCTCATTCGGTCGGTTTTCATTCCGTACTCAGAAATGCTTCCAAGCTCCAAAACACTGCCTCGGACTGTCTGGGGAAAGTGCTAACTCCTGATCTCGCCTCATGATTCATTGTGGGCTTGGGGCTGCTGGGGTGGAGACGGAGCTGGAAAAACCCAACAAAGCGCCGCGTCGTCCTAATCTCTCTCTATTACGGAAATGGATGGCAAGATGCGGATTACTGCGGCTATAAATCAGCTTTGTGTTTGGGATAATCTAATACATTTTTCAAGTGTGGTGCCGCCGTCGGGCCGGCGCAGAGCCGCTCGCCGGGCGCAGTCCGCCATCAATCTCTCTGCTCGCTCGTGGCCGGCCGGGCCACCTCCTCCGAACCTGCCTAATATTTTATACATAAACCAGTTTGGATTCACGGGGCATTCCAGCTAGTAAATGCTCTGAAGATTCATCTTTATGGACTAGCAGCCCAGCCTCGTAGGCGTCCCAGCTTCTTAAGATTAAAAGGGATTTTATTTGGTGCGTTATGCTGCTGGGAGAGCCACGCTGGCGGGTCTACCTGGTTCTTCCTACCTGTGTGCTGCTGTCCTGGGAGGAGACAGGCTGGAGACGAGGGGGCCTGTGTAAAACGACCCTCTTCACTTCCCCTCTTAATCCTCCTGCCCAGCAGTGTGTCTCCGGCCCTTGGCGTCGCCCCCCAAAGTCCAAGAACTGGGATGGGAGCTTTGGGGGGGCACGTGATGCACTCGGAACCACCGTGAGGATGAGGGACCCGGGATCCAACAGACAGGGATGACTGCTGGGGGAGGGGAGGGCCGAGCCGAGGAAATGGAAATAGTGCAGTTTCATTTGCTTTAAAGCACAGCCCTCGTAATAAACGCGTGCAGCAAATGTGCTGAGCAAACACCTCCGCGCTCATCAATATGCGGGGGCTGTTTATTGCCTCATAAACTTGGAAGCAAGTGATATTGTCTCTTAAATCAATGGCGGTGCGGACAGCCTTGGCCCGCCGGGAGAACAGTACATCCCGGCCGCCCCGCGCTGGAATTATGGCTGGAGCAGCGACTGAAAGGTGCTTAGTCACTGCCGAGGGGGCTCGGAGTCGCTCCAGGGGACTAGAGCCCTAGTCCACATCTGTGTCAGGAGGATGGATGGGCCAGGGCGTCCTCACCTGTGAGCTGCCAGTGCAGGAGGCAGGAACAGGACAGGAGAGCAGGTGACACCTCCCTGTTGGAGGCCGAATTGGGGCCCACGCCCGCCCCCGCAGGGCCCCCCACACCGTGCAGCAGGCTAGGCTCTGCTGTCTGCTCCTGGTAAATGCCGACAGTGTGCAGGGAGGGCCACAGCCAGGTGGGGACAGCAGTGAAGCCCTGGGAGGCACCGCCTCTGGAGGGTGGGGTGGGATGAAGAGGCCGCCCTGGCACCCTGTGCAGTTTGCAAGCAGCAGCCCATTAGAGAGGCCTGGCAGGGCCTGGGGGAAGGGAGGCTGCTGAGCCAGGCTGCTTCCCACGCTCCCACTTGCTCGTGTGGGGCCCCCAAACGGTATGTACACATCCTCATGCCCAGGACCGGTGAAAGCGAATTTGTCTGGAAAGGGGTGCTTGCGACAGAGTTTAGGATCTTGTAATGAGATCATTCTGGGTCCTCCCGGTGGGCCCCGAATCCAATGACAAGTGTCATGAGTGAAGCAGAGGGCGAGTGAGACAGAAGAGGAGACACAGGGCGGAGGAGGCTCTGCGGAGCCTGCCGAGGTGTGGCTGCAGCCCGGAGTGCCAGGCGCTGCAGCTGCTCTTGCTTCAAATCAAGAGAGAGTCCATTTCCGTGGTTTTCAGTCCCAAGGTCATGGTCATTGGTAGAAGCAGCCACAGAGGCTAATACACTCCCCTTCCCAACCTGGCTCCCCTGGACCTTCCAGACACGTGTGGGGTGACTTGTTCTGGCCAGAAGCTCCCACAGGCAGGGAGCTCGGCCCACAGAACATGGGGCAATAGCGGGGCTGCCTTCTCCGGCCTCCGCTGTGGCTTCTTCCGTAGCGTAGCACCCAGCGCAGAGGGTGTACACGCCTGGCTCCAGTAACCTGCTCGGCACTCCAGCCCAGCAAAGGGAGCCAGGAAGACGGCAATTGCCAGGAGAATCCTCCTGAGGTCAGACTGGGTCTGGGACTGGGACGATGACGGACAGTGATGCCGGCAATTCGCAACTGCAAGCGCATGTCGCCCTCGGGGGCACCCTGGGCCCCACCCCAGCTACTTTCAAGTTTCAGGTTTAGTCTCATCCCCTGCCCTGGGTAGCTGTGTCTGAGTTCTCTCATTGGTTTCCCCTTCCTGTGTCTACATGTGTGGAGTAGAGCGTGTGTTGTGCTGATGCCTACGCACAGTTAGTTATTTCACAAGCTACTGAGTTGCTTAACTTACCAATGTAGCCAACGTTTATATGAGAGGGTCTTCAAAAAGCTCACAGAAAATAGGTATTATTTTTAAATGAATGGATTTCTAATTTTTTTTGCATCAGAATAAAATTGTACATTTATTCTAGTGGCCAGCTGGTGGTATGTTGGTTAAAGTGGCTAGATTCCATGTGGCTGATTTCCTGTCCAAGTCCTGGACCCAGGCTTGAAAGTCATGCTGGGCACCTGTGTGTACCTGAAATCCCAAGAGGAGAATGTGGCCATCCTCCCGGGGAGGTGATTTCTCACTCTACCTTTCTCTCTCTCTCCATGTCTCTGTCCACTGAGCACTCACACCACATAGCGAAGCTAAAAACAAAAACAAAAAATCTTTGTACTTTAATTCAATCTTTCCACAAACATAAAAAAAAATTTCCAAAAGGCTCACAGAGAGAGCGAGAAAGTAAGAAATCACACACACACACACACACACACACACACACACACACCGGGAGGATGGCCACCCTGCAATCCCTGCCCTTCTGTTCTTCTCTCAGGACTTTGGGCACACTCACACACCATGCCATCTGCTGGCCCCCCATGAGCTTTCTGAAGTCTCCTCATATAGTGGCATATGCCCTCTGAGAGACCGAAGGGGGCTCCATCGGGAATCAGTGTAGTATTTTCTCAAGAGCCACACGTTGCCCTGATAATTTGCGGTGTGGTTTAAGGTTAAACTTCCTGCCTCACAGGATCAGAAAGTCCAAATCCTTCACACCCAGGGACAGGAACGTCCTCTCATGCTAGCTCATGGGAGACTGTCATGGGCTCCAGAACGGCGACTGAGAAATAGCTAGCCTCCGCTGTGTGAAACTGCCAACGCTCGGTGCTTTCTACCTGCCAAGGCAGCGAATATGGTTCCATGTGGGTCAACATGGACATCACCATGGGGCTCTGGTGTCCTCAGGTCCGAATGGCCACAACCATCCCTGCAGGCCCCATGGGTGGGCAGCCCAATAACCATCAGAGAGGTGCTTGGCGGGCAACGAGCTGGAGCTCGAATTCTGGGCCTAGCTGGTGAGAAGCAGAACAGCGGCCCTGACAGCTGTCAGCTGGGAGCCGGCCTGGCTCTCAGCTCAGCCATGACGCTCTTCTGTTGAACAAACACAATTTCACCAAACGCCAACATCAAACAAGGTCACTCTGTGACCAGGGTGGAGAGAGGCAAAAACAAGGTCACTCCACAGTCACGTCTGAACGTAGACAAAAACTAGCACACTGTTCAAACCACAAAATGAACACGCGTCCCTCCCTCCCGCCGAGTGTGAGTGACACCTGCGTCTTTACCAGTTGCAACCTTAGCCTCGCTCCACTTCTTCACACCAAGACAAAGATTAGTGGTTCCCATTATACCCAGTTTCAATGTTCTGCTACCCAATCCAGAGCAAGTTCCCCAAACCACTCAACAAGCCCAAATCCCCCACCTCCTTCCTGAAACACCCAAGGTTCCCCTGGTGTATAACTGCCCTGTGGTGACAGCACCAAAAACCCACCTTATTCCATGCCATCTGTCCTGGTGCCTTTGGTTAGTGGGCCCCACCATTACTATGACCACCACCACTACCACCATGATCACCAACAGTACCATCACCACCACCACCATAATCACTTCCACCCCCATAGTCACTGCCAGTGTCATCACCACCACCATCACAATCACACCCCCACTATAATCACCATTACTGTAACCACCACGGTCACCGTAAATACTGCCCCTCATTCTAATCACTGCCACCAGTACTCCAACCCCATCACCTCACCAATATGGCCACCACCATTACCACCGTTATCATCACTTCCACCTGCTACGTGTGCATACATTTATCTTCCTTCAGCTCTGTAAGTAAAGGGCTGTTATCTGTTCTCCCAAATGAGGCTATTATGGCACAGAGAGGGGTTATGGGCTGAACGTTTAGATTCCCCTCTCCAAATTCATATACTGAGATCTCAACCCACCCTGTGATGGTATTAGAAAGTGAGACCTTTAGGGGTGACTATGTCATGAGGGTGGAGGCCTATAAGTGGGACTAGTGCCCCCATAAAAGAGATGCCCAAGAGTTCTCTTGCCCTTTCCATCATGTGAGGATCCAATGGGAAGTCTGCCGCCTACGATCTGAAGAGACCCCTCACCAGAACCTGGCCATGCTGGCCCTCTGATCTTGGATTTGCAGCATCCAGACTGTGGAAAATAACCTGAGGTTTATGAGACACCCAGGCTATGGTACTTTGTTAGAGGAGCTCAAACAGAATAAGACAAGAGGTTACACAATTGGCTCAGAAGCACACGGCAGAGATTTGGGTCCAGAGAGCCAGGACCCTCCACCACTTTCCACCCACAGAAGGCCCTGTATCCCACCGCCTCCTCACACCCCTGAGCCCCAACCCTCGCCCAGTCTAGATGCAGCTGCCAGCAGTTGCCCGGACCCTCACCTGGTGGACCCCGTCTGACGTGCACACTGTGTTTCTGCAGAGTGGCTTTGCTCAGGTTTGCTCTGGTCTCTGTGTGGATTTCAGGACCTCACGTGTGCAGGAGGGTCCCACTCCCTCCCGCCGAGGTCTTGAGTCCGTCTCGCTGCTGGCTCTCGTGCCAAGCGCAGTGAACACATAAATTCTCTCCAGAGCCAAGAATAGAAGCTAAGATTTATGAGTCTCAATCTATTACTGTAACCAGCAGGATCACTTATTCCCCATATCCTGTATTTCATGACCATATTTTTCTTCATAAATGGCACCTTTTAAAGATGCTATATAAAGAGGCCCAATTCAAAGTTTTAAATTCAAATTACTTGGACTATTTGAAAACATACTAAGCATCTGAACATGAGTGAAAATGCCCTTTTTACATGCTTGAATAAGTCCAAAACAGCTCAACAGATTTTTCTTCCAGTTTTCAAAAAAAAAAATTTACTTCTGGACTGAGGAAAAAACATATGATAAATGTCTACACAAAAGCATTACCTTGTGAGGGAAATCGGTGATGTGGCTGTGAAAATCAAGGCTTCGTAGGAAATGCAGCCTAACCTATAACCAAAGCTCCTTTGGGCTCACAGTGTAGACGACAAGGGTTTTTTCCAAAGAACCAGGCTCAGTTGGGTGTCTGAATTCTGCGATTTCTTTTTCAAGCGTGCGTGTGTGTTGGACACCCACTGAGGACAGAGATTAGAAACTGGAATCTGGCTCCCCAGCAAGTATTTGAAATTCTTTTTGATGTTATTGAATGCAAACTGGGACTTTTTAAGTTAGAAAATGTAGACCAGCAGGAATGGCGGGAAAAGTCCTGATGCTCCGGATGGTCCTTTTCTTTACTGGAAGGCTGTGCTGTGGGATGCAAGCAGCTTCCAAAAACCCTCCAAGGACACGTCACGCGCTGTGGCTGCTTCTCACTGAGCTCCCGTGTGCAGGATAAACCTCCCGCGGCGGCTGCGAACACAGATTTACGGCTTGCTGTCTGCATCCTGGCCAGGACCTGCGGGCTACCGCCAGCTCCCACTCCAGCCCGGAGACAGAGGGGGCCTCAAGGGACCCAGGCCCAGAGCTGGGTCCCCTCCTCACATCCAGACAGGAGGCTGCACTCCCAGATGGGCCGTGCCATTCTCTTTTCCGAGAAAAACCGTGAAAACCAGGCTCGAGGGTTCTTGGAGCTGCGGGTGGGTGTCCAGTTACGTTTCTCTTTCCTCAGTGCATCTTTTTTTCTTTTTTCTTTTTCTTTTCTTTCTTTCTTTCTTTCTTTCTTTCTTTCTTTCTTTCTTTCTTTCTTTCTTTCTTTCTTTCTTTCTTTCTTTCTTTCTTTTAATTTGTATTTGCCGAATGATGTGTGTGTTTGCTGGAGAGGAAAAGGAAAGTGAAAAAGTGTCCCTTCTCTCCCCACCCCACCCAGGGGTGTGGCCAAGCCACAATTCCTTCTCCATTTCTCCTTCTGGGATTCTGGGTATACACACACACACACACACACACACACACACACACACACACGACCAGGCTTGTTTACCAAGCTGCCAGGTCCGGGGTTGGGCTGCACTGTCGGCCATGTGGGACCCAGTTGCCTAACTACCACGCCGTGGGTGGCCCATCATCATTTGGATGCTCCATAGAACACTTGTCTCATGGACAACCTCTGCCACTGCCCCTCCACTCACACACAAAAGTCAAAAATAAAAAACATGCCAGCAAACTCAGCTCCCCAGAGGCCCGGGGCAGCGGCTGGTGGGGAAGAGAGGCAGGCTTTCCATGGATCCCGGGCGGGATTCTGTTGTTCCCGTTTTAATATCTCACAGCAGTGATTCTGGACAGAAACAAAGGCCCGGAGAGGCTCCCCGGCCCCCGTTGCGGCACAGGCAGCCACTCTGCTGTGCCACCTGGGAGGCCCCACTGGCACCCCTCGTCGGCCTGAACACCCGGAGTGTGCACACTCACTGGGGATCCCGGCTGGGAAGCTGGCAGTTCAGGGGACTGGGTCATGGCAGGACTCTGTGGCGGGCACTTCTCTCTCTCCCTCACTCTCAAGACACAGAGCACGCTGTAAAGGGCCCCTGTCTCACAGCCCCTATTCTGCCTCGGAACCTCGACACTCCAGACGCGAATGGCAGGCGCTCAGCAGGCAGCTGTGCACTCCATGAACCTGATGTCGACCCTCGGAGCCCAGAGCCTAAGGGCAGGCGGTCCCTCTGTGCAGCGGTCCCTCCCGACACCCGCCTCCTACATCCTGCTTCGCTCTGCTCTCTGGACCCCCACGTCCCCGGCTCCCACCTGCCCTGAGTCCACCCTCCACTGCCCCCACCATAACCAGACTGGTGGGTGCGGGAGCCCCAGCTCTGAGGGTACTGCAGCACGTCGCAGCTGTCCCCAGCCATCAGGTCCCCAGGCTCTAACGGCCCATGGGACTCCTCTCCGCAGAAGGTGGCCAGCTTTGTCCACCCGGGAGGCCAAGATGGATCAGTGCGTCTGCAGCTGTCTCCGAAATACATTGATTTTTGTTACAGCCACGAGGCCCATCCAATTAAAAATAATCGCCGGCATGTTGCACCTCTTTATCTGCCAAGCGACTGGCTGCCACTCGCATGGAACGATGCAGTTTGTCGAACACGGCCTTGTTTTCCCCGCTGATGGGAGAAGTTCGGAAGCACCCCCAGGACGGGCGGAATGGAGGTTTTCCAACCAACCACTTAGGCCCTGCGGGCTCAAGGCCAGTGCAGCGCTGCCCAGCGGCTGGAGTTGTCGCTCACTGTTTGTTAGGTTTCCTTCTGGACTTAGTGACCCAGCCAACGTGCAGTAAGAGAGGGAGAGAGGAGGGAGGCGACCCTCCAGGGCATGTAATTCCTGTCTGGGAAGTATTTCGGGGTGGGGGGCTACAGACAGTCCTTTGAAATGATGGAGCAGACCGTATAAACACGCATCTCTTACCACTGCATACACATAAAGGATTAAAAACACGCAGTACAGAGGCCTGGCTCCATGGTGCGGTGGGAAGGCACTGCCCAAGAAAAGCTGGATCCCACATGGTGACCATGGTTCAAATCCCCAGCCTGGCCAGCCTAAAACAGATCTCGTGAGGGCTGCTCATCTCTCTCTTTCTTGAATAAATTAAAATAAAGACATAGGATAGAGACAGAACATGTGCCTGCCCGGGGAGGACCCTGGCCCGGTGGAAAAGACAGGCTTTGAGAGGCAGACCTCAGTCTGAATCCTGACTACCACTTACTAACCGTGTGACCTTATGCAAGTTACTGAACCTCTCTGAGGGCCAGTGTAATCATCGCTAAAATCTGCTTAATGATATCTTCCTGCAGAGACTAAATAACATTGCCATGTAAAAACCTTTAGAAGAGGACCTGGTGAACTAAGTGATCAAAATTGTTATTATACTTCGCAGTTGTCTGTAACTTTTAGCACTCTTCCTAATGTCTATTTGCTGAAATCTGGAAGTATCTCAAGAATCTATAATTAACATTTTTTCCTTTCTGGTTGAAAGTAGCAAGGAAAGAGAAATGATACACAGAAAAAAATTCATTGCCAAATCTCATTTTTTTTTCCTCTTTGAAATATTCTTTCTTTCTAAACTTTTCAAGGTTTCCTTCGAACTCAAAGTTTTTTTTTTTTTTTTTTTTTTTTTTTAGAGAGAGATTTTTGCTATAGGGCATGTGTGCTTTCTGGACAAAGAGAGACAGAAAGCAAGAAATCACCCCCCAGGAGGAATGGCCATGCTGTAATCCCTTCTCCTCCATTCCCCTCTCAACATTTTGGGCATGCACGTTCACGTGCCCGGCATGAGTTTTAAGCTGCCAGGTCCAGGACTCGAACTGCAGTTGACTACGTGGGAATACAGCAGTGTAACCACTAGCCATCTGCTGGTCCCCCTTTGAACTCAAAGCTCTACATAGCACCTCTGATACAGAGTGCTAACTGTGTGGCTAAGGGAGGAACGAAGTCATTGTTCTGTCTTTGTCGCCGGGGCTTTCCTTGCTGTGGCCCTCACGGCGCTGCAGCTGACCGAGGCCATGAGGTGTGGTGCTGGGGCAGCGGCATGGGGAGTCGGCCCACCTGCTTCCACGCTTCAATACGAACTCAGACATGGTCCAGTTCTCCTGGTCCCAGTTTACTCATTGTTCAATGAGGATGTGACGCCTGGCTTCAGCAGCGGTAGCCCACAGATAGCACCACCACTCAGAAGCTGGGGCCGCACATGAGGTCCCAGTTTGGTTCCCCGGCCAACCTGAACGTGTGGGATGTAGTTGCACACGCCCGTGATCCTGGCTGACGGGGAGGCTGGGGCAGAAGGATCGTGACAGTGAGATCCTGTCAAAAATACCTTTCTTTCTTTCTCTCGCTCTGTCTCATAAAAGGTGGGGGGAGAGAGAGAACAATAGCTTCTTTCTGGGACTGTTGGCCCAGGACAGAGTTTCAGGTTCTTGACAGAAAACAAACTGTTATTCTATAACACTGCACTCGTCTGAAATAGCTCTTTGGGGAAGTAGCCGGATGACTGGACTGATCGGAGCCCCCGCTGCTCTGCCTCCTCACCGGAACGTGGTACGGCCCGTCTGCTTGCCCGCATCCTCACAGGTGGGCCGCAGTACCTCGTGCTGCGACGTGCGTGCCCTAGTGACTGACGGTGTGGAGCATGCTTTCACGTGCCTGTTCGCCATTCCCGTGTCTTCCTTGGCATTGTCTGACAGCAGCCAAATTGCTCGCGTCTTCTGTCCAGCTTTAGTTGTGTTGTTTTCCTCTATTTGGAATTTTAAGACTTTAAAAAACTACCAGCTTGGCCCTGTGGCCTAGCGGTTAAGGGAGCCAGAGCCCACGTAACTGACTGCGCTGCTCAAATCCTGGTTCCGGCAGCTTAAACACACACCAGGCACATGTGCGTGTGTGCCCCAATTGTGACAGGATGGAGAAATATAGAATGGATTGCGGTGTGACCACGCCCCATTGGGGTGTGCTTTTGCCCTCTCCCCGTGTTGCTCTGGAAAGCATATATGCCATCGGGGAAACCTGAAAAAGAAAAAGAAAATCCAGAAACAAAACACCATCTCCCAGGCACAAGTCGTTCATCTGATGAGCATTTTGCAGGTATTTTCTCCCAGCCTACAGCTTTTCTTCTCATCGTCTTTGGAAGAGCAGAGATTTTAATCAGGATGAAGTCCACTTTATCACTTTTTTCTTCTTACAGATCAGACGTTTGGTGTTATAACCAAGACATCTTTGCCTGAACCAAGATCCTTCATTACCATCTCGAAGGTCAGTAGTTCCAGACTTTACCCCAGAGCCCATGGTCTGTTTTAATTTTCATACATGGTTCAAGGTTTGGCCGAGATTCACTTTTTTGCAAAGCGATGTCCAGTTACCCCAGCGTCATTACCGAAAACCCTGTGCTTTCCCCACTGAGTGGCCTTTGCGTCTTTCCGGAAGTCAGTCTGCGCTCTGTGACGCGTGGGTCTGTGCTGAATGCTGACTCCGTCTCGTCTCATGATCCTGCATGGAACTTCTCTGCTCTGGCCTTCCTCCGCTCACATGCCCCCACACACGCATGGTTCCCAGAAGGGTCCCAGTGGAGAGCGGGGGCCGTGACACTGCGTCAGGCACTGACTGATCTGCACCCCACGTTCTGTGAGCCTGCCCTGGGGGAGCTTGGCTGTAGGGAGGGGCCCAAGGCCCAAGAGGCAGGGCAGGGTCTCCCCACGTGTATCCCAGAAGGCCTGTGATGTGAAAGGGGACTCCCACCCTGACCCTAGGCCTGGAGGCCCAGGCTGCCCTGAAACTCTGCCAAGTACTCAGAGTCTCCCACCCCCCTGACCCGTCCGACCTCCCTTTAATCCCAGTCAGGCTGGAGAACCTTCAGACTGAAGACTCGCCCCGCATTTCAAGACGGAGGGCAAGTCCTAGCAGCCCTCTTGGCCGCGTCTCGGGGAGCTGCCGGGGAGGCTGCTGGGGAGAGAGGGCGTCTCTGGGGCTGCTTGCTCATTTCCCCAGCGCTTAGGAATTATTCCAAGCCACAGCCAGCGCTGCACCCTGTGCGCACCTGGACGCATCACGTGCTTAATGAAATCCCTCAACGTCCCCACGGCGGGGCTCCATTTCACTTATTGAACTTTTATTGACCTCTGACAAATGTTTGCCCAAATACCAGCACCACAGGGAGAGGCGCGGGCAGGCACGCCAGGCCAGGTGTGGGCGGGGCCTGAGGTCCCTCCTGGTCCCCAGCTGGAGAATTTGGCACCTTCCGGGCAGATCTCTAAGCCACACCCCCTGTAGGTGCAGGTACTGAACTGGAAAATAGTGATAAGACTGTTTCCCGCTTCAAAGAAAATTGAAAAAGGAGACCACGTTCCTGTGGCTCCTCATCTCGTAAGGATGAAGCTTCGACTTCAGGACACTCGCCTGGATGAAATTGTGTGTTTGTACCTAGGGCGAACCACATTTCCAGAGAGTTCTACCAAGGTGCTCATATATATATATATATATATATATATATATATATATATATATGTATATGTGTTTAATTTTAATTTAATTTTATTTATTTAATTTAATTTAATTTTATTTTATTTATTTATTATTATTTAATTTTCTATAGGGCATGTGTGCTCACCAAAGAGAGAGAGAAAGTGAGAAAGCTGCCAGTCTAGGCCTCAAACCACAAACCACGGTTGGCCATATGGAAATCCAGAGCCTCAACAACCATGCCACCTGCAGAGAAAGACAGAGAGAGGGGTGGAAAGTGAGAAAGCACCCCCTACGGGGGATGGTCACATGCAATCCCTTTTTCCCCATTCTCCTCTCAGGATTTTGTGTGCACACACACACACACATCCATGGTGTGTTTTTCAAGCTACCAGACCCAGGACTTGAATTGCACAGTTGGCCATGTGGGATCCAGCCACCTTAACCACTTTGCCACTGGTTGACCTACAAAAATAAAAAAAAAATTTAAGAGAGATTTTTGCTATAGGGCATGTGTGCTCACCAGAGAGAGAGAGAGAAAGTGAGAAACTACTTCCCAGGGAGGATGGCCACACTGCAATCCCTTCTCCTCCATTCTTCTCTTGGGTATTGGGCATACGTATACATGTGCCTGGCGTGACTTTTAAGCCACTGAGTCTGGGGTTTGAGCCATGGTTGGCCATGTGGGAATCCAGAGTCTTAACCACCATGCCACCTGCTGGTCCCCACAAAAATTATTTTTAAAAGGAGGAATTGTAATGGTAAAATTCCCTGGAGAAAAGCTGTCTACATTATTCCTCCATGAGAGTCACGATGCATTTACCACAGTAGACTGAGAAATCCTGAAGCAAATCCACTGGCTTTGCTAAATTCAATGGTTTCTCCAAACTTAAGCTAAGAATTCTTTTTTCCTCTTACAACTATTAACATCCAGGAAATCAGTTGGACACTGACTTTCCAGAGAATTCCATAAGCTGTTCTTATACAAGCAGGGTCTCTTGCCCTATTCTGTTCAACTACGGATCAGGGAAGATGAGACAATGAGGGATGGGGGAGCTGCTCCAGGCTTCCAGCCTCATAGGCCATGGGAGGATGGAAACAGGACGTCTACCTGCCCCCCGGGGAGGGGGTGCTGAAGCCCCAGCCACAGCTCTGACTGAGCACGTGAGTAGCACTGCTTGGAAAGCCCCTCTCCTGAGTTACCACAGCACCCGTGGCCTCTGATCCCGCAGCTCAGTTTACAGCACATAGCTTATTTTCCTTCCTCTCCTCCCACTTTTCTAAAGAGACTCATTTTCTCCAACTATCATGGCTGAATTAAAAATATTTTCCCAACCCATTTTCTTCGGCACTGCCTCTCTGTCCTTCTCCAAACACATGGTTAGGGGTTAGGAACGCAGTCTAGAGAATTCCGATCTGCCTTGAAACAGGTACCAACCATGAGGAAATCGGCCTGGTACAGCGAGCACTGCCTTCCGCCTAGTGGAGGGCCTCGCTGCTGGTGCGGAAATAGATTAGCTCGACCCTGGGAATGAGCTCTCCCAGCCAGGAAGCCCGGAAACCACAGGCTCAGCAGATAGAGCCCCGTCCCTGACGGCGCTCGGCCCCTGCACCGGGCACCGGGCTGTCATCTGGAGCACGTGCATTCACTCTCGTTCCTAGTGCCTTGTTATCCTGTCAATTTCTTAATCTATTTATGCTATTTTTAGTGTTATTGTGACAGCAAATCCTGAAATTGCCTTGGTTGTTTTCTGAAAATGGCTGTTACCAAACCATAATGCAGACCCCGGATAAAATCATGTAAGCCCAGGCAGTTTCTGAGCGTCCACGGGAGCTGTCTACTTTAGAGCTGCGTATCAATTCCTGCCTGGGAGAGGCGGCTAGAACAGCGTGGTGTCACATTTAGACCAGCATCTCAGGGTCTTGCTAAAAATGCTCGCTTCTTCCCCTTCTAGAGACTTTCTTCAAACATTAATACATTCCCTCCTCTCTCCCTATCTTTTGTTGCCAAACTATAAAAAAATGCAAATGTTCCAAAACCCAATTAATTTTTAGAAGGTTGCAGCTGTTTCGCTGTTTTTGCAAGACAGGGTGGGCACATTTAGAGCGTGTGTCTGCGGGTGCGCACACACAGGGAAGGCCCCGACGGCCCCTCCTAGAAGCTTCAGGTCTCCTGATAGGAGCCTCCACTCAGCCGTGTCACCATCACTCACCACTTCCAATTGCACTGCATATCCTAAGAGCCGGCCAACGAAGGGGCATGCAGAGGCGAGAGGCGGCTCCAGGACGCATTTCCAGTCACACAGTGGAAAGGTTCACCTTCTCGAACTCAGGCAATTCTTTGCAGAGAGTCAGGGATGACTACATGAAAATCTTACAGCTCTGAGTCCTAAGCCCCGGGAACTTTGGGGACTACCACAGGCGGCCCTGCTGGTGGAGCTCAGTTTGATCTATGGAACTTGAAATCACAAGCATCAAAGTCTTTCTTTTCTTGGGTTTCTGCAAAATGCCAAAATAGTGGGCCTGCAGGTGGCGTGGGGCTTAAGGTACTGGATCCCACATGGCTGGCTACCGAGACCCAGCGGCTTGAACATCATGCCAGGTGCATGTGCGTGCGTGCCCAAAATCCTGAGAAGAGAAGAGGAGAGACTGTGGTGTGGCCATTCCTCCTGGGGCATGAGTTCTCACTCTCCCTCTCTCTGTCTCTCTCTGGTGAGTGCATGAATTCTGTAGAAAAACAAACCAACAAACAAAAAAGTGTACCTCCCAGAAAACACAGCCATTCTTTCTTCCACCTTCTGGTACATTCTCCTGGAGCTGTTCAGGCTCGGCCCACAGAGGCATCCCCCTTTTCCATGGCCCCTTGCTGGTAGAAGCTGGATGAAGCTGGATTTTGTTAAGGCAGAGGGACCAGGATCCCGTAATTCCAGCCTCCCAGGGAGACTGTGGCTGACCTAAGCCTATGACTGTCGTTCCTGGGTTGGTCCGGGACTCCACATGTGACCCAGTTGTGGCCAATGAGACACGGAGCCAAGCTGCTGATGGGGCTTCTGGGAAAGGTCCTTTTTCATTTTCTAATTAAAAAAAAAAAAAAAAAAAAAAAAAAAAAAAAGGCAATGTCAAGTAGGAGACAAGCCTTTCGGCACCTCTTCCTTCCTGCTGCTAGCATTTCCACGTGATGATGTGATACTGGGCCCTGGGGAGCCTCTCGTGACCCTGAGGTGACAGGTGCGAGATGGACAGCCATGTGTAAGAAGAGCGGCATGGGGAGCTGGGATGCAGGAGCCAAGGCCAGACATCCTGCAGGACCACACAGCAGGGCTGCTGTGGCCCCCAGACCTCCGGCCAGCACCTGCTGCTCACAGTCACGGTCATGTCTGCGTCTCCACGGTTCTAAACTCTGACTTAGGAGAGGCCTTACGGTCGCGTCACCTGGAACCTCTGCTCTCGGGCTCGAAGCCCCGTCTCTAACATTCCCGAGTGAGCTAATCTGTGCTTGGCAATTAGAGCCGACGTGTTCCCTTTGCCCCCCAGCACTGCTCCCCACAGGAGACTCCTGGGGCAGGAGATGCACACCTCCCAGGGGGCCCATGCAGGGCAGGGCGAGGCCCCGAGAGGTACCCCGAGAGCTGAGCGCTCACAGGCCAAATGCGGCTCATCCTTTCTCTGCCTGGGAGTTAGGGTCATTTTTTTTTTTAAGAATTATTTAATTTTATTTATTGTTATTATTATTTTTTTTATTTCACCCGAGAGAGACAGAGACAGAGCAGGAAAGTGAGAAAGCAAGCTGCCAGGTCAAACCACAGTGGGCCAGTGAGTCCATGCCCCAATCATCACGCCACCTGCTGGCCCCGTGAGGTAATTTTAAAGCAGCTGTATTGAAATATAATTCTCGGATGACACAGCTCACCCATTTAAAGTGCATCACTTAATGGTTTTTAGTATCTTTATAAAGAAGTGTAGCCATCACCACCATCAATTCTAGAACAGTCTTATCACCTCAGAAAGAAGCCCTGCCCCCTTGAGCTCTGCTCCCCAGCTCTCCCCTCCCCACTCCCCTGCACTAACCTACCTGCCATCTCTGTGGCTTTGCCCGGACAGTCCACAGCCATGGCCTCAGATAATAGCAGCCTATTTCCAAGGGTCATCGTGTTATAGCATTTAGAAACCAGCATTTCCAGTCTTTCTGTGGCCAAATAATATCCCGCCGTGTGGGTGCACCGTTGATTCTCCCATTTTCAGTAGTTAGTTCCGTAGCATCACCAAGAACACTGCATCAGCAAACACAGAACCATCGCCCCTCGGGAAATACAGGCTTAGGTTTCTGTGAGGCCCTGGTCACGTTTTTGCCCACTGATCAACACGTAGCCTTGGTTTGTGTGTATTTCTGTTTAAAGATGCTTTATTTAATATACTTAAAATATATCCGTGGCTCATTAATGTGGACACTAGAACGTATCTGAATGAGGGAGGCATGTGGCAGGGGTGTTGCCCCAGAGAACTCCTAGTGCAAATGCACTTGCTTCACCCAGCCCCAGCCACGAGACACCCCCTTCCCATCTGCTCGGGACTGAGGGGTCCCCAGGAAATCTAGGGACCTCCAGGGACTTTCAGTGCCACCCCTGGATAGTCCAGGCAAACTGGGATGGTTGTTTTCCCTGCCTGTCTCCCTGGGTCTTCTGGTTCTGCGTCTACTCTTTGAAGCGACACGAAACAAGGATGATCTCATTTCACGAGCAGACTCTTCCAGCGTTTTAAGACGGGTCTCGTGTCCGCCACGTCTCCTCTGGCTGGAGTGCTCAGTGTCTTGGCCTTCTTCCTGGGGCAGAATGACACTGCTGGTTGGCCGCTAAGCTCCTCTCTTTCTGCTTCCCAGACTTTCTTGCGGGCAGGAGTGGCCATCACAATTCTAGAATGTGAGTGGAAAGCCTGTGGCTACTTCCAGCCCTCACCAGGACACACCTCCCACCCACGGTCCTTCAGGCTCTTCCACGAGAGGGAAGACACCACTGCTGCAGGAGGCCCGGCCTCCACGTTGGGGCACTTGTCAGGTGAGCAAGCAATAAAAGGCCGTGTCAGGGCCCGCGGGCTGGGTTTACCTGTTACGCAGCAACACCTCTTTGACTAACACACTGCTTGCTAGCCACTGTCAGCAGCTGGCTCTCTTTTGTACACATTCTTGCCTGTCTACACCCCTCTTAGCATGGACACTGCAGTTGGTCTGAGTAAGGTCTGCCTGTCCAAGGCCACGGCTAATGCTCTCCCTCTTCCCGACACACTCATCTAGGGATGTAGGGTAAGGTACACTAACTCTTGCGGGATCCCACCACGTGGCTGGCCCACGTTACTCTATGAATCGATGTCCAAGGCACTTTCACCTAGACCACTGCAAAGGCGTATTTTTCTCCACCCGTGCAGGTGGGGGTGAGCTCTATTGCTTAGTTAGTGCTATCGTCCCGTTCCCCCATAACTAGGACTAACTGAGATTTCTGACCCTGATCTTGGTGCACTAACCTTCCTGCCAACCAACAGTGTCTCCACCCCCTGTCATTCACTACCACAGTCACTATAGTAACCACAGTCACACCCCAATAACAAGTTCTCAGTACTTCCCGGGCCTCAATACTTAATCTTCTCAATTCGAAAGCAGAAAGTCTCACGGACCCCTCCCTTTTGTAGATGCGGAAACCGAAGTACATGATGTGAAATATCTTACCCCAGGACAATCAGCCAGTATGCGACCGAGTGGGACTTACACCCAGTGGCTTGGTGCCAGCAGTACTCCTGTCACCTGACGTGTTGTCTATACCCAAGTCATGTCTGAATTCAGCTATCACAGACACAATTGCAGGGCATGGGGTGGGGCTAAGAACAGTCAGGCCCTCTCCAGAGGCCTTCCAGTGAACACCTGTCTGCTTCTGGGGTCCTTTTTTTTTTTTTTTTTGGAGAAGTTTTTTTCGCTATAGGGCGCGTGCGCTCGCCAGACAGACAGAGAGAGACATAGAGACAGAAAGCGAGAAATCACCCCCCGGGGGGATGGTCACGCCGCAATCCCTTCTCCTCCATTCTCCTCCCGGGATCTTGGGCACGCACGCACACGCGCCCGGCGTGAGTTGTAAGCCACCGGGTCCGAGACGCGAACCGCGGTCGACTACGTGGGAGTCCAGCGACATAGCCACCACGCTAACTGCTGGTTCCCTTTTTTTTTTTTTTTTAAGTTTTTGCCATAGGGTGAGTGTGCTCCACCAGAGAGACTGAGAGAGAATGTGAAAAATCATCCCCCAGGGCGGAGGGCCATACCGCAATTCCTTCTCCTCCACTCTCTTCCTGGGATTTGAGGCATTCTGCACACACATCCAGTGTAATTTTCAAGGGAAAAAAATTTAGCTTGTCTCTTTTTTCTTTTCTTTTATTTTTTGGAGAGGTTTTTGTGATAGAGCGTGTGCACTCGCCAGACAGTCAGAGAGAGACAGAAAGAGAGAAATCATCCCCCCCGGGGGGATGGCCACGCCGCAATCCCTTCTCCTCCATTCTCCTCTTGGGATCTTGGGCACACACACACATGCGCCTGACATGAGTTTTAAGCCACCGGGTTCGGGACGCAAACTGCGGTCGACTACATGGGAGCCCAGCGACATAGCCATTACGCTAACTGCTGGTCCCTCTCTTTTTTCTTTAAGTGTATTTCTTCCATGAGAAAGAGAGCAAGAGGACTCCTTAATCTTCATGGGTCTTCATGCCACAGTCCACCCCCAGCCTCAGCCAACTGGGGTCATGCACGTGTGTGTATGCTTAGCATGTCTGGGAGGTCTTAGGAAGTGAGCCCAGGGTCTTTTCTTTTTAAAAAACTGTGTATTTATTTATGAATTATGATTATTTTTTTCTTTTTCTTTTTTTTTTTTTTTTTGGAGAGGTTTTCGCTATAGGGCACGTGCGCTCGCCAGACAGTCAGAGAGAGAGATAGAGACAGAAAGTGAGAAATCACCCCCCAAGGGGGATGGTCACACCGCAATCCCTTCTCCATTCTCCTCTCGGGATCTTGGGCACGCACGTACATGCGCCCGGCGTGAGTTTTAAGCCACCGAGTCTGGGACGCGAACCACGGTCGACTACGTGGGAGTCCAGCGACATAGCCATTACACTAACTGCTGGTTCCCGAATTATGATTATTTTTAAGTTTGCTATAGGACAGGTGTGCTCACCAGAGAGAGACAGAAAGTGAGAAAGCAAGCCACCAGGTCTGGGATTCGAACTGTGGCCAGCCATGTAGGAGTCCAGTGCCTTAACCACCACACCACCTGCTGCAACCCCTACCCCCCAGACCTTCTTATGTGGGTCTAGTTGCTTTATTGCAGGGCCACCTCTTCCATCTTTATTTTTATTTTTGTTTTATTTATTTATTTATTTATTTATTTATTTATTTATTTATTTATTTATTTATTTATTTGCTATGGGGGTGTGTGCACTTGTCAGAGAGACAGAGATAGATAGAAAGTGAGAAGTCACCTCCCAGGAGGGATGGCTATGCTGCCATTCCTTCTCCTTCCTTCTTCTCTCGGGATTTTGGGCGTGCATGCACATGTGCTCAGTGTGATTTTCCAGCCACCTGATCTGGGACTCCTTAACCACCACACCACCTGCTGGCCCCTGCCATCTTCTTTTAAAATTGACTTTACTAGGTCTTAATTTTGTTCCACTCAGTATATAGCATCCAGGGGAAGCGTCACGTGCCAGTGATTAAGAGAGCCAGATTCTGCTTGGCTGACTGTGTGGTTTGAATCCCAGGCCCAGTGACTTGAAACAACATACTGGGTCAGCCAGCAGGTGGTATGGTGGTTAAGGCACTAGATTCCCATATGGCCAACTGCAGTTCGAGTCCCAGACCTGGTGGCTTGAAAATCATGCCACGTGCATATGTGTGCATGCCCAAAATCCTGAGAAGGATTGGAAGAGAAGGGATTGTGGAATGGCCCCATCTACCCAGGGAGTGAGTTCTCACTTTCCTTCTCTCTTTCTCTCTCTGTTCTCTCTCTAGCAAGCACACATACCTGATGGAAAAACCTAAAAAAAAAAAAAAAAAATTAAAGAAGAAAAAAGCAAAACATGCTGGGTACATGTGCATGCATGCCCAGAATCCTGACAGAATAGAGATGTGGAGGGGAGGAGTTTATGGTGTGGTCATGCCCCCAGGGGCACGGAGAGTGTTTTCTCCCTCTCCCTTTCTTTCTGTCTCTCTTTAGTGAGCACACACACACTAAAAAATATTTTTTTAAATGAAAGAAAAGAAAAAAAGAACAGCAGTGCTTGCGTGAGATATCCACAATCAAGGCTGTGGGCTAACTACTCAGCTGGTTGCCTGTAGCCCTATCATGAGAAGAATTCTCTAAGCTCTTGTCTTGGCTCAGAGGCAAGAGCATCATGATTGATTAGTGATGTCTGCCAAGGGCAAAGAATGAGGAGTGTGGAGCATGTGTAGACTATGGCGTCCACCTGCTTTCACCAGCTGGAATGGCTGTTCCCAGAGGAACTGAACCTTACCATCCCCTATGGTAGGAGCTGCTTCTTCGCCACCCTCATAGACCGCCTCGCTCCTCACTGCCGTTTCTATACCACATGTGTTGTTTCCATCACCAAATCCCAGCTCTTCAGAGATAAATGCCATCACCTTCTACCACACAGCCCTCCTTGTTGTCAACCTTGGTCACTCCCCCTCACTCACCGAGGTTTTGGCCCCTGGGTACTGTTCCTCTCTCTGGCTGCCCTTGCCATTTCTGGGCAATGTCAGCTACCACCAGGAGGCCCTGCAAGCCTCCTGGGCCTCCTGCCTTGTACCTCCAGTGCAGCCTCACCAACCTACTTCCACCTGGATCCCCAGATTCGCCACCTCACCCTAGCATGGTTCCCCAGACCACATTGCTCCTGTCCCAGTCCCACCTCCTCGGCCCACAAGTGCCCAGACCGCCTCATGCTGCACGCCCCCGTGTTTCCACAGTGCACCTTTCCTGCCTGGGGTCCACGATCTGTCAGTATTATTGGGCCCTGGCCCTGCCTCCCTCCGCGGCTCTCCCAACACCTGTTAGACCCAGAACGTCCCACTCCCTGCCTACTCCTGAGCAACTGGACATAAAGGGGAACCCCACAACCACATGACTGGTGTCCCACAGGGCCAGCACCCTCCGCGTCCCCACTGCCCACTCTCCAGTGACCTTATTTCACTGGTAAACAGGACTGACTGGAAGGGTGTGTCCTCACGGGCACCTCTCCCACACACCTGTGTCCACACTGCGACTATTGCTCCTGAGAAGGGCTGGACTGTCCACGCTGCCCACCTGGGCCCCCGGAACACCACCTCTTCCTGCCCACATCCCTCCTGCCCTTCAGTGCCTTTTTTTAAATCTCCATGAGATCATTTTCTCTATGTACAAACATCGTGTGATTTCTCCCATCTTATTGCTAATTTTCTTGGGCGTCATAACGGTGGTGTTACTTTTCAAGCGTCTTTATAAGTCAGAGATGAATACAAAGGTGACTATGAGTAAAATGACATAGTGTCTTTGATTTGCTTTAAAATGCTCCCGAAGAGAGGCAGGAGATGGAGTAACCTGGAGGGCGGTAACAAAGCCGACTGGGGACTCGGATGGCCCCAGTATTGTCTCCCGGTCTGCAGGCTGGAGTCTGAGATCACAGTGCACAGTGTGGCAGGGCTGGCCCCGAGACTGGGAGGAGGATCTGTTCCTGGCCTCTCTCCTTGGCTTCGGGCCATCTTCATGTTCGTGTCATGTTCTCCCTTGTCTGGTCTGAACTCCTCCTGTGGATTAGGAACTTTTCCCAGCAGAGTTTCAATGCCATGATCCAGCCCCAGCCTCTGTCAGCCTTGGAACATGGCACACCTGCACCCAGCATACTCATGGAGTTGTCTGGGCTTGAACCAGGAACCTTCCCATGTGACATTGCCTCATAGACGTTGCATTTTACCCTTGTATACCATCCGGCTCTGAGGGCCTTCTTTCACTCCTGGCTGCCTCAGGCCCTGGCCCTCCCTTCGGCTCGGGGTGTCTCACAGTGAATGCTGAGAAGAACTTCCCATGGTGGAGCAACATGAGATGCTCGTGTTTCGTTTGGTAGCTGCTCCTAAATTGAGCCACCTCATCCACCTGATTATACCCTAGGACGGATTTAGTGTGGATGACATCATTCATTCAACAATAAGCCATTAAGGGACCAGCAGTTAGCGTAATGGCTATGTCGCTGGACTCCCACGTAGTCGACCGCGGTTCGAGTCCCGGACCCGGCGGCTTAAACTCACGCCGGGTGCGTGTGCGTGCGTGCCCAAGATCCCGAGAGGAGAATGGAGGAGAAGGGATTGCGGCGTGGCCATCCCCCCTGGGGGGTGATTTCCTGCTTTCTATCTCTCTGTCTCTCTCTGTCTGTCTGGCGAGCGCACGCACCCTATAGCAAAAACCTCTCAAAAAAAAAACAAAAACAAAAACAAAAACAAAACAAAAACAATAAGCCATTAAATGTTATTTTTTGCTTTGACCCAGACAGATCTTCTAGCCAGATAAGTGGCATTTTACATTTGAAGTTGTTACTGTCACTGCAGAGATGGCTGTCATTAGGACAGTGATATTCTAGGAAAAGTGTCAGAGGCTCTGGGACACTTTGTTCCAGAATCCACAGTTGTAGGTCAAATCGGAATTTTTCATCCGTCTCTTCACCTCTCTGTTTGCTCCTTAGGGGTCAACCCATGTCAGCTATGACGTCACTTCCTGGCTAGGTTGGAGGTGTCCAGAACACTAGCATCTATAGAAATGAAGGCTGACTTATGGATTATGCTAGTTATTTTAATCTTTGGCTTAAAGAATGCAGTGGATACAAACTGCAGTCACAAAAATCACAAGAATAAAAAATACAGCTTCATTTTTCTAAAATTGCACTTCATGTTTGTACTGAACCCCATTTCTAGTGGCAGAGATCCTAACCTAGTCAACGGCAGGCAAACTCAGGTTTGTGATCTAGCAGCCACTGTGTGCCCGAGATCAGTTAAAATCCGGATTTTCTCCCCTTCCCTTGCTGGCTGCTCACTGGGGGGCTTCTGTGGTAGGTTTCAAGTGTATCTGGTTCCTCACTCCTGCCTGGATCTGTGCCCTTTTTCACTTAACTCTTAAGTGCCTGGCCATTCTAACTGCAGCCTTGACTGTGGGACTTGCTGTGGCCAATGGGGTCTTTTTTTTTTTTTTTTTTTTTTTTTTTTGGAGAGGTTTTTGCTATAGGGTGCGTGTGCTCGCCAGACAGACAGAGAGACAGAGAGACAGAAAGCAACAAATCACCCCCCCCCCAGGGGGGATGGCCATGCCACAATCCCTTCTCCGTTCTCCTCTCAGAATCTTGGGCATGCACACACACACACCCGGCGTGAGTTTAAGCCGACGGGTCTGGGACTCAAACCACAGTGGATTACATGGGAGTCCAGCGACATAGCCATTACGCCAACTGCTGGTCCCTCAATGGGATCTTAATAAATGGGAGAGCTGAGGCTCAGCTTGCACCTGCATGATTAGGCTTGCTCACTCTTTCCTTCTGCCCTTGCCAAAAGAAGACGTGCCCAGATCAGCCTGCAGCTCCGAAGAACCAGAGCCAGGTGAAGCAGAGCTGGCCCACCCCAGGTGTAAGGGGCTTTCCTGGGGCAGCCAGCAATCCCAGCTGAGGGAGTGAGCAGCCCACAGTGAGTGCAGGCACACGGGAGAGCCAGGTTCAGGTGTGCCGAGCCCCACAGCTAGCTCAGTGTTTATTGTGATGCAGCAGATAAAGGGTGCACAGAAAGTGCTGCCATCTAGAGGAAGCGTGATAGTTTTCAGGCAGATAGTTTTCCTCTCATGGTACATTATTATTTTTAAAAGTTTATTCATTTATTTTTTCCATGAGCAAGAGAGACAGAGACAGAAATGACATCCCCAACAGAGTCCTGATGCTGCCCCAGCCAGCCCAGGTCATGGACACATTTGCACCTGGCAGATTCAGGTAGGTCTCTGGGCATGAACTGGGAACTGTCTGTGTAGGTCAGTGTATTGCAAATGGAGTCAGGATGGTTTAGTCTAGCTCCCTCACCTCCTGTCATGTTAGAAGGCCACAAGGGAAAGAACTTACATTATTAGCTGTACTAACTTGCCCACTTGTTATGTAATTATGACTTTGCTGTTATACACCACTGAATGTGACGTGCATGTGTGTGACAGTTTGGTTTCGGCAATGAGCCACTATTATCTGCAGCCCCTTTTAGAGAAAGGAGCACCTGGTCAGCCTGCGCTGCTCTGCCCTGCACTGCTCTGTCCTGCTAGCCAGCCCTACTCAGCTCAGCCTTGCTTCAGCCTGGTGAACCCTGATGGCCTTTGCTTGGCTTGCCTTGGCTCAGCTCAGCTCAACTCCATGCACTGTGAACTCCGAGACGGAGGAAGCTACTCTGTGAGCATTCTCCACGTGTTACAAGCTCCAAGAGGGAGGAAGCACCTGGGAGTGCTGCTATGGGCTTTGCGAGCCTACTAAGAGCTCTGTGAGATCCCGCAACTCAGTCAATAAACAACATGACATCAGCGCCTCACATCTTTTTCCACCTCCCTGCATTGCTGCAGACCCACCCTTTGGAGGAGGAAAGAGATTTGCAAAACAGCCAGCCTTGCAGAGCACCACACCTCACACCACGACACTGACTGGCCACCATAGTCATTACTGACATCTATTCCCAGAGAGCCCCTGGCCATAACTGCCCCACAGGCCGTTGCCCAGCACGGCCACAGCTCTACATAGCCTCAGGCTGGCATGGGTCCCTGTGATGTCAGTGGCTCTGTCCCTACCATGCTGCCCTCCCTGTTATTCATGTTCTCCCTCACCCTACGTCTCCCTGTTCTCAGGCGCCAGTAATGTTGGGTGCCCCCTGGAACCTCCTTGGGGCTGAGAGGGACTCAGGAATGTCAGCTAGCCCTTTCTTTCCCACTCCCCAGGCGAGTACCTTGACTCTGTCGGGTATGAATCCTGGCTATACAGACCTCCAAGCAGGAAGCAGGCCCAAGCTTGTACTCATATTGCAAAACTCATCTAGGTGATCTGTTGTCCCCCTAAGAATAGTCTGAGTTCCCCTCCTCAGCTCTGCTTCCTCTTCCCCCTTCCCGGAACATCTGTCCCTTTCTGAGGTATGTCCCAACACTTCAACTCCCCTTTTCTACTGCCTGTGCCTCGTAAGTCTTGGAGGTAGGGCCATCTGGTTTTCCATCTCTTCTCTTCCCAGCACATTGTTCATGGCGTCCCTTAAGAGCTGAGCTTCTAAATGCCCAGTGCTTGCTTTCAAGATAAATCTCCATGATGGGACTCAAGAGTTTAATTTAATTTGAAAGCCAAGAACTTAACTCCTCTCCCCTGTGTCTCTGGGTTCTTCATATTTTCTGGTCATGTTTCCACATTAACATTGGAAGAGCATGGTGACGAGACATGGCAAGAAACATTCCTGAAAGCAACCTCAGGTGAGGGCACCAAAGTTTTTCCTGTCACAAGGATATGATTAAACTGAGAATCTGTTTGTTTTTTTTTTTAATTTTTTTTTATTTGAGGTGACAGGCAGACATAGTTCAAGAAAGTTGATCAACAGTCTGAGTGGAGGCAAGGAAAGTGCAAGCCAAGAGCTGGCCAGGCCGAGGCCAGAGGCTGTTTGTGAGCCTCTGGGAAAGTCACTTGGGCCCTCAGAGCCTCGATTTCCTCGTCTATGAGTAGCAGCTGCGTCAGATGGTATTTTTGGTCCACCCTAGCTTTGAAGTTCTGTGGTGCTAGGATTCCTGTCCAGAACGATGAAGTCCAGAGCCCGATTTTGGATCTTGCTAAATTGACCATCACTCCTTTGAACAGTTTTTCTTTCAGTTCCTAAGTCCAATTGTTTCTGTAATAGCTGGGCATTAGGTTGACAGTGGACATCAGATGGTAGCTGGAGCCCTATGCAAACATCAGATCATATTATAGCAGGAAAACGATCTTGGGTTTGGGGATCAGCAGATGGTGTAGTGGTTATGTCATTGAACTCCCATGTGGCCGACCACAGTTCCCGGACCTCATGGCTTGAAAATCATGTCAGGAGTGTGTGCAGGCATGCCCAAGATCCCAGGAAGAGAATGGAAGAGAAGGGATTGTGGCATGGCCATCACCCCTGGGGGAGGTGATTTCTTACTTTCCCTCCCATCACTCCTAGGGGGTGATTTCTCACTTTCCCTCTCACTGTCTCTGTCTCTCTTTGACGAGCATACAGGTCCTATAGCACACACACACACGCACGCACGCAATGTATACGCAAATAATAAACTTAAATAATAAACTCTTGGGCTTCAGGTTAAACCAATCAAGTTTACATCAGAGACGTTCAGCTGACGATAACGTAAATACCTACCTGCGCTCCAGCCGTAAGGACATGATTGCTTATTCAATGAGAAGTTGGGAAGGGGCCATCCTCAGATTGGTTTGACAGTCAGTGATGCTGTTCTGGACCCAGGTTTATCCAAGTCCCCGTTTGTGTCTTCTGCTTGGTGGCTGTATCCTTGTCACCTCGGGAATCTAAGAAGGCTGCCACAGGCCACATTTGTCCACAAGTGCACAGGCGGGAAGGGAGGTGATTACGGGGTGTTTGTCCTTGGGCCCCTTTGCCCCTTTTTTATCAAGGAGGAAATCTTTCCCAGAAGCCCCTCTCCTCCGAGCTTTCTCCTTCATCTCATTGGCCGTACAGTCACGTGTACACTCCCATGCCAATCGCAGGCAAAGGGGAACAGGAGTCTGTGACTGGCTGAAGCCAATCATGATTCATCCCCCGGGGCCAGCCAAATTGCCAAAAAAAAAAAAAAAAAAAATTAGGTGCTATTAGCAAGAAACAAGTCTGGAAGTTGGTATGCAGCTAACAGGGTCCGCCATCTGGTTTTTGTTTTGTTTCCTTTTTAAAGTTTGCTATAGGGTAGCTCATGAGAGAGACAGAGGAAGGGACAGTGAGAAAGCAGCCCCTGACCCACAGGGAGACGGCCACAAGCCCTTCTCCATTCTCCGCTCAGGACTCGGGGTACGTACGTGTGCCTGGTGTGGTTTCCAAGCCGCCAACCTAGGGCTCGAACTGTGTGATCGTCCACGTGGGATCCAGCCACGCCATCCTGGTTTTTAATCTGGGCTTCACCTGTCTGTGTGATCCTGAGCAAATCACTCAGTTTTGCTGAGCCCATTGTTATTACATAAAAAAACCCAGGATAATCATACTCATGTCACAGGGTTATTGAGAAGACTAAGTCAGATCATGTGTGGAAAGTGCCCAAGACATTGTTCTGGCCATGTGCATACTATGCACTCACCACACGCATATAACATGCACACACCACACCATATTACATGCACGCTATACACACACCACACCCATATAACATGCACACACCACACCATATTACATACACACTATGCACACACCACACCCATATAACATGCACACACCACACCATATTACATACACACTATGCACACACCACACCCATATAACATGCACACACCACACCATATTACATACACACTATGCACACACCACACCCATATAACATGCACACACCACACCATATTACATACACACTATGCACACACCACACCCATACCATATGCACACACCACACCATATTACATACACACTATGCACACACCACACCCATATAACATGCACACACCACACCATATTACATACACACTATGCACATGCCACACCCATATAACATGCACACACCACACCATATTACATACACACTATGCACACACCACACCCATATAACATGCACACACCACACCATATTACATACACACTATGCACACACCACACCCATATAACATGCACACACCACTGCACTATGCACACACCACACCCATATACGCACATGCACACACCACACCCATACCACATGCACACTATGCACACACCACACCCATACCAACATGCACATGCACACGCCATACCCTCCCGTGTACGCACTATGCACATGCCACACCCATATAACATGCACACACCACACCATATTACATACACACTATGCACACATGCCACACCCTACCACATGCGCACTATGCACATGCCACACCCATACCATATGTGCACTATGCACACGCCATACCCTCCCGTGTACGCACTATGCACATGCCACGCCTATATAATGTGCACACTATACACACGGCATACCATACCATGCGCACATGCCACACTCATACTGTGTACTCATCTACACATGCCACACACTTACCACGTGCAACATGCACACACTACACCCATACCGTGTGCACAATATACACATACCATGCATACACTGCACATACCATGCCCACACCATGTGTATACTGTGCCCATCCCATGTGCCATGTGGTGCAAAGACCACTCACATACCTTGCACATACCACACATTCCATGCACGTTCTGTGCCCTCCAGAAATGGCAACTCTTGCCCTCCCTGGCTCTCCTTGGATGGCAGTCGGAGAGGGCAGCCTTTCTGAGCTGTCTATTTATCCCAGCTTTCAGTTTCCATAAACCCTATTTCCATGACAAGACACGCATGAGCGTTGCCAAAGTCAACATGCTCGGCTCGTGTTTACTGCCGCGACACCCGCTGCTCTAACGGGGCTCTGTGCCGCTGTGTACATATTGGTTTTGGACAGTGGCTGCTGCAATTTTGTCTTCCGATTTCTTGTGGGGGAGATTTAGCATCTGGCGACACGGCCTCTCACTGCGAGGAGTCGCCTAACAAGCACTGTGGTTGGTCACGAGCTGGAACCGGCCTCCGTGAGGAGAGAGGGGCCTCTGCTTGGGAAAGGCGCGTCTCCCACAGGAAAGTGTGCCCGAGGGGCCTCTCCAACGTGCACATCAGGCTGAACTCCGGGGTCCCCTGTCCTGCCCCCGAGGCTAGCCCTCAGCTCTCTCGCGCAGATCCCAAGCCTGGCTCCCCCTCTCCTCCTGCGCACCCCGTCCACGCCGTCGTCCTCGCCTCACCTGCAGCTGCTGCTGTCTCACCAGGCTCGCGCCAGCAGCCAGGGACCCGGATAGGAGCTGGGACAGGCCTGGTCGCCTGGCTCACGCCCTCCCCGGCTCCCCACGAGTGCAGTCACACCAGCTCTTTCCTGGAAGGCGGAGAGCGTGGCTCACGGAAGACGTACCTACTGCGTGACTCTGGCTGGGGACAGGGGTCAGAGGAGAGAAAATGAGTACAGCTGTCCCCTCGCGGGCCGTGGGCTCCCATGAGAGGCAGCGAGATGGGCACCGGGCGTTCAGGCACAGCCCTGCTGCTCGGTAAGCGAGGGACCCAGGCAGGGGCCACACCCCACAGGCTAGCACCACCCACCACCACACACACACACACCACAAACCACACACCACCCACCACACACACGCGCACACACATACACGCGCACCACACATGTACCCACCACCCACCACGCACATGCACACACACACATACACCACACAAAACACACACGTACCCACACACCACCCACCACACACACGTGCACACACACACATGCACCACACACGTACCCACCCACCATGCACATGCACACACACACCACACAAACCACACATGTACGCACACACCACCCACCACCACACACACACACACCACAAACCACACACCACCCACCATACACACGCACATACACACACACACACACATGCACCACACACGTACCCACCCACCACCCACCACGCACACGCACACACACACATACACCACACAAATCACACACGTTCCCACACACCACCCACCACACACACATGCACCACACACGTACCCACCCACCATGCACATGCACACACACACCACACAAACCACACATGTACGCACACACCACCCACCACACACACACACACGCACTACACAAACCATACACTTACCCACACACCACCCACCATACACACACACATACACACACACACATGCACCACACACGTACCCACCCACCACCCACCACGCACATGCGCACATATACACACTATACAAACCACGCACGTACCCACGTACCACCCACCACACACACGTACACCACACCACACAAACCACACACATACCCACACACGTGCACTTGCACACACATCACACAAACCACACACGTACCTACACACCACCCACCAAACACACACAAACACATACACACCACACAAACCACACAGGAGCCCCCCCACCACACACACATACCACCCACCACATACACACACCCCACACCCTTACACACCACACCACACGACACGTAAACCACACAGATACCCCCACACCCGACAGTCAGCACACGCACAGTTAAGGCAGACAGCCTCCTCTGGGCGGCTGTTCTGCAGATAGGGAAGACCTGCGTCTGCCAGGCTGCGGGCCTGGGCGGTGCCTGAGCGGGGGCACACCTCTCCCCACCCGGCCCCCAGACCTGCGTCTCAAGTCTCCGCAGCTCCAGCTGGGCAAGGCTGGCCGGCTCCCGCAGAGGCCTAGGGAGCACCTTGGCCGTGCTGGGTGAGCCCAGTCAGCGTTCTGGGCGCTTCTTGAGAGGGTCTGGGCCTATTGCAGGTTTGAACACAAAAAATGTCTTCCCTGAAGGGTCCCCCATGGCCCGGATGGCCTGCCCAGAGTGACACAAGCCAGCCGAACATCGGCCAGTCGCAGTCCTCCGGCTGCTGTGACAGCGACTACCGAGAGCATGAGGGCCACGCCCTGCTCAGGACACACAGACTGGGCACATGGGTGTGCAGTGAGCGGGCACAGAACGAGGGAGAGGGCTGCGGACAGATCCAGGCCGATCTCCCAGGATCCGTGCTGAAACTCAGGCGACACTTTAGGAGCTCCGCTGCTCCGCTGCCCCGCTGCCCCGGCCACCCCCACGCCAGTGCCACAGCCCACATTTTGCAGCCAGAAATGCAGTGGCCTCTACCTGAGCCAGGAATGGGCCTGTTCCCTCACGTGGTGCTCCTCGCTGGCCTGACAGATGGAGCCAGCATCCTAGCTGGGATCCAAACCCAGGATCCTGTGGGTTATTCAGAAGCCAGGTAACCACAGGTGGGACAAACGTGCTCTGCAGGGGGCATCAGAACCAAAGTGTTTTTTAAAATCGAGAACATTCTTCCCCTAAGCCAGGGATTTGTTCCTCTGCCCCAGGCCCACCTGGAACCAGTCTCTGTGGGTGCTCAGTGACGCCCCTGGGGACAAGGCTGGTGAGACTGGGAGACAGATTACAGGGCCTGCAAAAAGCCAGGCACAGCCAGGGCTGGACAGAGAGGCTGGCACCGGGTGCCAGGGTAAGTTTCTGGTACCAGGCCATTGCAGCTTCCAACAGCCCTGCTTTGAACCCTGATCAAAGCACTAATGGTGCAGTTCCTCCAACAGCCCATTAGGCTGATGGCCGACTGCTGCTCGAGGGGGATAATAATAACAGTGAAAGTGATCATGGTCTTAATTTGCATCGTGCCCGGCGCTGAACCACGCACTTGGCATCCCTCATCTCTAGCGCTCACAGTAACCCAGAGGACGGGGGATATGCAGCGGGGTTCGCAGCATCACGGTGCCACACTGCCACGTGGGGACACGAATCACCACAGTCTCATTCCCACGTATGTTACAAAGTAAGGGCCACTGCGGGCCACAGGCGTTTCTCACACAGCCCGGAGTGATAGACTAGGAAAGCAGCTCTCCTCCAAAGGACAGGGACTCTCTAGGGAGCTACCCGAGGAGCCCTTTCTAGCCTGAGTGGTGGTAGGGGTGTGTGTGTGGGGGGGTGCTCCTTGCACCCACACCGTCTGAGCAAGGTATGACATGTCTCATGTTTCTAAAACTACAGATACTTTGGGGACAGAACTCTTTGGGCAACCTAATAAGGCCAGAAAACAGGTCTTTCTGTCCT
Source organism: Tupaia tana (assembly GCA_026018925.1). Taxonomy (NCBI): domain Eukaryota; kingdom Metazoa; phylum Chordata; class Mammalia; order Scandentia; family Tupaiidae; genus Tupaia; species Tupaia tana. Next base: position 7,359,556 of record JAKSZU010000002.1, read on the forward strand.
ACTCAACAGCAGGAGTCCTGGAGGCATACTGGGAAAAGATGCCCCTTGACCACAGGCAGGTCCCCAGGTAGAGGGCCCGGCCAGCCCTGCAAGTCCCACAGAGAACAAGGCTGAGCCCCAAGACTGCACTAGCTCGGCCCGAGCCCGCCCGGCGTGGACCGTGGTCAGCTCACGGCGGAAGCTCAGCGTGACGCGCTGTGGACCTGTTTGTCTATTCACTCACATTCAGGCTTGTTGTTAGAAAGGAATTTACAGTGGGATGTGAGCAAGCAAACCACGAAAAATTAAAAACCTATTTAAAAGACCCAGGAGACCAGTTTTAAAAAATTAAGAGGAGGATAAAATTAGAATGCAAATCTGCAAGCTGCAGGGGGCTTCCTGAGGACCAGAGCCATCTGCAAACTTGGTTTTGAGGTTCTTTTATTGCAGGAGTGAAACAAAATCCACCCCTTGTCTCCCACACTTCCTGGTCCTCGTCTACCCCCAGCCTGTGCCTACTGGTGGGCTGCCAGGCCGGGACTCCTGTCCTCCACCTGTTCTCTTAGGAACCTCCTCTCCCACGCGCTGCTTTCCTGTCATCTCCCTCGCCTTTCTCTGGGTTTACTCTAAGCTGCCTTTGCTTTCTGAAGCTGATGAGCCCGCACAGAAGCAGCCGGTTCCAGCACTCCCTGCTTCTCCCACCTCCCGGAGACAGGCTGTGCTCAACCCTCCAGCCCTGCCGGGCAGTGAGGACGCTGGTGTGAAGAGACCTTCATGTGCCCGGGAAGCCCAGCATCAGACAGTGGAGCTTTGGCTTCTGCTTGAGAGTTAAGGGACTGCTGCTACCTCCCTTGTTACTCCTGGCTCATTTATAATCAGCTTTTCCATTATCTTGCCATGAAGCCCTCCCAGAATCACATTAATTGCCTATAGCTACAGATGGGTGGTTCATTTATTCTTTCTAATTTAGAGGATCCAAATGGTTTAACCCCATTTCTTATTTTAAAACTTTGGGGGTTTTATAAACTTTGGAAGTACTAAAACCAAAGTGGCCAGACACATAACTCACACGCTTCTCTCTCTTTTTCTCTCTCTCTCTCACACACACACACACTCACACACACATCACACACACCATGGCACAACCAGGACAGACTTTTGGGGCGAGGATTTGGGGAGGTGGGTGTAATGTGATGTGAGGGCCTGGGATGTAAGAACAGACATCACTACCACCAATTACCATCAACAACACCATCACTATCATTACCATCAACACCACCACCGCCATTACCATTACCATCAACAGCATCACCACCAATTCCATTACCATCAACAGCATCACCACCAATTCCACTACCACCAACACATTACCATCACCTCCACCACCGCCAGCTCCACCACCACCACCAATACCACTACCACCAACACATTACCATCACCTCCACCACCACCAGCTCCACCACCACCAATACCACTACCACCAACACATTACCATCACCTCCACCACCACCAATACCACTACCACCAACACATTACCATCACCTCCACCACCACCAGCTCCACCACCACCAATACCACTACCACCAACACATTACCATCACCTCCACCACCACCGATATCACTACCACCAACACATTACCATCACCTCCACCACCGCCAGCTCCACCACCACCACCAATACCACTACCACCAACACATTACCATCACCTCCACCACCACCAGCTTCACCACCAGCTTCACCACCACCAATACCACTACCACCATCAACACCACCACCATCACCATCAACACCACCATCGCCATCAACAGCACCGCCATCAACAGCACCGCCATCAACTTCACCACCACCATCATTACTATCAACATCACCACTACCACCATTACCATCAACACTGCCATCAACTTCACCACCACCATTACCATCAACAACACCGTCATCAACTTCACCACCACCACCATTACCATCAACAACACCGCCGTCAACTTCACCACCACCACCATTACCATCAACAACACCACCGTCAACTTCACCACCACCACCATTACCATCAACACCACCACCAACACTATTACACCATCACGACCACCTCTACTCATCCAGGCACCTAAACTTCTACCATTCCAGCTTCTTTCCTTTGCCTTAATCATTGCTTTCTTCAACCATTGTCTTTGAAAACAGTTTCTTTGGATAAAATAGTGGTCCTCAGATCTGCTTTTCTAAATGACTAAATGTCTCCAGGAATGAGAATCAGATGCTAAGGGGAGGCCTCACAAAACAGAGGCAGGGTCTGCAGATTTGCGCATATGTTTGAACATGCACTTGCACTTGCAAATTTGTTTTATTATTTATTTTTGCTACAGAATGTATGAGAAAGACAGGGGAAGGGGGAGTAATAAAATACCCGCTGAGGAGGACAGCCACTCCACAATCCCCTTTTCTCCATTCTCCTTTCAGGATTTGGGGCACACATGCACACCTACTCAGTGTGTTTTTGAAGCTGCTGGTTCAGGACTCAAACTGTGCATTCAGCCACGTGGAATCCAATCACCCTAACCAACATACCACTGGCATCTTTCACATATGTATTTTATAAGCGAAACAGTTGAGCGAAGAAATTTGAAGAAAAAGAGCTCTGCTGCCCTCCTGGAACCATGCCAGGTCTGTTACTGTTTACATGTTTCTATCTTTTTTTTTAATTCAAAAATTAATTTTACTTCTTTCATAAAAGAAAAGGTGGGAGAGAGACAAAGAGATGGGTACCCTCCACAGGGTCTTGTCATGTTGCTAACCCACCGTGTTTCAGGTTGATCTGGGATCTGAGCCGTGGTCGGCCATGTGGCTTCCAGCATTGTGCCACTATGGCTGGGCCTAGTGTTTCTATCTCAACAGAGTGCTGAGGTTTGATGTATTCCTCCAAACGCCATGTGCTGAAATGCCATTGTGTTGTGGAGGCATTAGAGGGTGGAAACAGTGCAGTTATGGGGTCGACACCTGGAGCCTTTGGGAGATGATTAGGATTAGAGAAAGTCAGTCCTGGGGGGGTCCTCAGGATCGAATCCTGGTGGCTTTTTAAGACAGGTAGAGAGAGCAGGCACAGACACACAGACTCCCAGCTCCCGTCTGCTCCTGTGTGGGGCTCTGTACTCCTCAGGACTCTGCAGGGTCCCACCACCAAGAAGGACCCTCACCAGAGGCAGCCCCTGGACCTTAGGCCTCCAAAACCATGACCCATGTATTCTAAATATCCTATTCTTTATACATCACCCAGCGTGGTATGCAGTTTTCAGTGACAGAAGGTGGACTGCAGCACAGGGCCACGGAGTCCCTCTGTCCTAGGCAAAGAAGGGCTCACAGAAAACTGGTTTATGGTGAAGACAAGTGGTTCTCAGACGTTGTCACGCAGGAGAATCAGAGGGCTCGTGAGAGCACGTTCCTTGGCCCAGTCGAGGGCCTACTGCAGTCAGTCTGGCTCAGTAATTTGCATTTCTCACAGATTCTCAGATGATGAGAATTAGTACAAAGGGTTAAACACACACGCACACTCCACAGACACACTCTTCAGACACACACACACACACACACACACACCTAAATGGTGCAGAGTGGACCAAACCTTTTTTTATGTAAAAATCCCTGTCAAAATTGAGCTTGAAGAATGTAGAGAAATTAAGGAACCAGCAGTTAGCGTAATGGCTATGTCGCTGGACTCCCACGTAGTCGACCGCGGTTCGCGTCTCGGACCCGGTGGCTTACAACTCACGCCGGGCGCGTGTGCGTGCGTGCCCAAGATCCCAAGAGGAGAATGGAGGAGAAGGGATTGCGGCGTGACCATCCCCCCTGGGGGGTGATTTCTCGCTTTCTGTCTCTATGTCTCTCTCTCTCTGTCTGGCGAGCGCACGTGCCCTATAGCAAAAAACCTCTCCAAAAAAAAAAAAAAAACAAAAAAGAATGTAGAGAAATTAGAGAGACAGAGATATATTACAAAGCACTTACTCAGCTGAAAAAAGTAGAGTTGAATGTGAATTTGGGAAATTTAGATAGGTAAAAGAAACACGTCCCCCCTCAGAGTGCTTGACGGGCTGCTGTGAGGGTTACGGGTTCAGTTGCTCTGCTCTGCCCTGTCGTATCAGGGCGTGCAGGTCGGCACACCTGCTCCGCACCTGCTGGGGTTCAGTTGCTCTGCCCCGCCGTGTCGGATAGGGCGTGCAGGCCGGCACACCTGCTCCGCACCTGCTGGGGTTCAGTTGCTCTGCCCCGCCCTGTCGGATCGGGCGTGCAGGCCGGCACACCTGCTCCGCACCTGCTGGGGTTCAGTTGCTCTGCCCCGCCCTGTCGGATCGGGCGTGCAGGCCGGCACACCTGCTCCGCACCTGCTTAGGCTGTCAGGTGGGTTCTAGGACTAGAACCACACAGTTGGCCACACGGAATCGGCTCCCTTGACCACCAGGCCATGGGGCCTGCCCTTCCTGGATATATTTTAAGCTGATATTTCAACTCTCCAAACATCCAGAAAGGAAAGAGCAGTCAAAAAATACAGATCCTGGGATAGTCAGGCTAGGGGGCCTTGGTGCCCAGCTGGGAGGAAAGCTCCTTGCTAACCCCAGTGGGTCTAAACACAACGAAACCGGCTACTTGTGGAGCAGCCATTCACGCCTGCAGTTCCTGCAGTGGACTCCTTCCTGCTGTCCTCACACCAGTGACAGCACTTGGCCCTTGGCACTCTCATCCTGCCACAGCTCCTCTGGTCCTGGGAAATCTCAACCCCCAGATGCACCTAGATCCGTTCCAACAGAATCTCTAGGGATGCGAGGCGGACATAGCGTTTCGTTTTATTTAATGGCCAGAGGGGCGTGTGCACTGGCCAGAGAGAGACAGAGAGGAAGAGACAGTACCTCACAATGTGAGCGTGGTCACGTTTCTCCATCCGGTGGGGATTTGGGGCATGCGTGCCCACGTCAACACATTATAGGTCGATTTCGTTTCTGATACTGGAATTCTCAGGACAGAGCCACTCTGCAAAGGGCAGAGTCGGTTCAACTGCGGGAGGACCCTGCAGGGACTGGAGAAAAGAGACAGAACGGGCTTTTCTTCAAAGTACTCTGAAAGGCTGCGCGGGAACCCTGGGAGCAGCGAGGTGACGGCGGCGACAGGTGCCCAGACGCTCAGGGCGGCTGGCAGGAAGAGCCCTTGGCGCTGGCCCGTCGGGTTCGCCGGCTGCGCCCGGCTCTCTTCCCGGCTGCCAGCTCTTCCCTTGCCCTCCTGGGTGCGGGTTCGGGGCGGCTTCACGGAGAGAAGCTCTCGGCGCGCTGAGTGGGAACTGCAGGGCGCGGAGTAGGTGGACCGGGGACCCCTGCTTCGGAAGAGTCAGTAGGAACGTATCACCCCCACACCCAGGCCGGGAGACGCGCCACGCTGTTCCGGGTTATGGCGGGAGCTGGGGTCTCTCTTCATTGATCGGCTCATCCCGGGTTCTCTCGGTTCTCTGTGTTGATCGTGTGGCGCCCGCAGCAGGGAAACCGCCCCGAAGTAAAGAAACAGACGCTTCGGAGCAGGCACGTGCGCGCCTGCATGGCCGGGACCGCCGTGACGCCGGAGGCACGGGAAACGCGACCTGCCACGAGGGAGCCGGGAGCGCGGGGTGGGCCCGGGAAGGACGAGGCCGCGCCGGGAGGACGCCGGCTCCTGCCGGGGCCAGGGAGGGCCGGGCCCTGCGCGGGGCGATCCCGACCGGCGACCCGAGCGCCCGCGTGACCGGCGACCGCACTTGTAAGACACCGGGGGCGGGCGGGGCTGGGCGTGGCTTCCGGAGGGACTGTCGGAGAGATGTCCCTTGGCTGTCTCCGGGAGTCTTTAGTGGCCTTGGTGCTAGGGAACGAGGCGGAGCACAAAGGGTGAAAACTCAACCAAGACTCGTGCGGCGAGGCGCGGCCGGTGGCGGGTCACCTTCCGCGACCGGTGTCCTCGCAGCCCATTAGACAGAGCCGGCGGCAGGCGCGGGGAGGACGCTGCCGAACGGACTCGGCCCCGACAGCGCCACCTGTCGGGTCGCCGTGCGCTCTGCGCTCGGGCTTCCCGGTAGCTCGCGTGCCGGTCGCCTGCGGTCCGCTGGCCTAGACCCGACAGCAGCGGCGCCGGGTCCGCGTCTCGGCCGCCCTCTGCCGGGCGAAGCGCGAACGACAGCGCGGCGGGCGGTGCGGGGAAGCCGGTGCGGTGTTCTGGAGGAGAGCTTGGGGACCGAGAACAGGGAGAACGCTGGGGCTGGGTGGGGGTGGGCCTGGGCCTGGGCCTGGGCCTGGGCTCGGGCCCTCGTAGGGTATCCTAACTGCCGAACCGCGAGTGGGGGACATTAGTCCGGTGTCTACTGTGCGCAAAGTGCCGAGTGCAGGGGAGGGGGCCTAGGAGCCAGAGGAGGATCCGCTCCTGCAGACAGGCACTCAGGTGAGGCCGTCAGAGGCCCAGGAGCCTGGGACAGCAGACAGACTTCCTGGAGGAGGTGACTACAGGAGACTGAGCTTGGTTCAGCTCGGCCTGAGCAGAGGCACAGAGCCCAGTGCAGGAGTGAGGCGCAGCAAGCAGCAGAGGTTTGGGGGCTGGAGGGTGGGGCCGTGTTTGGGGCACGTGGCAGTGCTGTGAGCCTGACTGGCTGGAGCTGGGGTGGATTCAGTGTTTCTGCATGGAGACCGTGATGGGAGTGACTCTCAAAAAATGGAACAGCTTGGGACCAGCAGTTGGCATAATGGCGATGTCGCTGGACTCCCACATAGTCAAACAGTTCTAGTCCTGGACCCAGCGGCTTAAACTCACGCCTGGTGCATGTGCGTGCATGCCCAAGATCTCCAGAGAATTAGGGAGAAGGGATTGTGGCATGGTCATCCCCCCAGGGGGTGATTTCTCGCTTTCTGTCTCTCTGTCTCTCTCTTGTCTGTCTGGTGAGCGCATGAGCCCTATAGCAAAAGAAAAACCTCTCCAAAAAAAAAAAAAAAAAAAAAAAGCCAGCTTAATAAATAAATAAATAAACTGGAGAACTCATGATTCTGGAGTCTGGAAGTCCAAAATCCACGCTGTCTTCTCTGCTGCCAGCCACCCACGGCTTGTCCACCACCTACTCCAACCTCTGTCTCTGTCTCCACGTGAGTCTCTTCTCCTCTTAGAAGGAAGTTCTGAAGGCACATGAGGGGCGCAGGCAGGGAAAGCCCCCAGGAGGAACTTTGGGCTTCTCTCCAAAGGCGAAGAGAAGGTAGGAAGGTTTGTTTTTTTTTTTTTTTTTTTTTGGAGAGGTTTTTTTTTTTGCTATCAGGCGCGTGCGTTCGCCAGACAGACAGAGAGAGACACAGAGACAGAAAGCGAGAAATCACCACCCAGGGGGGATGGCCACACTGCAATCCCTTCTCCTCCATTCTCCTCTTGGGATCTTGGGCACACACGCACACGCGCCCGGCATGAGTTTAAGCCACCGGGTCCGGGACACAAACCGCGGTCGACTATGTGGGAGTCCAGTGACATAGCCATTACGCTAACTGCTGGTCCCGAAGGTAGGAAGGTCTTAACCGGCTCCTTCAGGCTGTGTTGTGGGAGGACTCAGGCCTGTCTACTTCTCCAGCGAGGGACTAGAACTTTGTTCTACTTCTGCTTTAGATCCACCAATGTACTGTTGGCGAGGACTTCTTATTCTACAATAAATGAACAAGGCCATTTCTTTTTCTGGGTGGAAGTGTAAGCCATGCCCACTGTGGGCAGGGTGGGGCGTGGCTAGGACAGCGAGTGTAACGAGGGTGTGGAGGTCCCTGCAGACCTGGCCCCAGCGAAGCCCGTGTGAGAACAATGAGAACATACAGAAGCGGTTTTGGTGTCCTCTTCATATAGAAAACAGCGCCACCAGCCAGCCTTTCTGCAGCTATGACTGCTGCCATCACTTCATAAACTTAATTTCGTCACTTTTTAAGAGGGCTCTTCACCTCTCAAAATGTGACCTGCAGTGAGGACCTGGTGCCTGCAAGTGGCAGGTGCTTTACTCACGTGGGTCAGGAGAGAAGGAGTTCTGGGTCCCCTGGATGAGCCTGGGTGGCCTTGAAAGATGACCCAGCCAGAATCTCCAGGGCCCTGCAGAACCAAGAAGTGTCTTCCAGAGGAGACACAACCATGGTGACACTGTGACCATTGCTGGAGGAACAAAGCAGAGGGTGTCCAGAGAGGACAGGAGTGGGGACAGAGACCCTGGGACCCAGTGGTTCTCTCAGGGCTGACCAAGACATGGAGATGGAGTCGAGGCCGTCCCGTCAGAATGGAGCTCCCCTTCTGGGTGGCACAGGGACCCTCGTGGGGGGCTAAGGGAGCCGGACAAGATGGGGACGGTGTGTGTGTGTGTGTGTGTGTGTGTGTACCGCTTCTTTTGAACAGGATCAAGTTGTCTGTTACAACTAAATACCTCTAGCATCGAATGGTAAAGTGCAAAGAGTATTCCACAGGTTCAAGGCAAACGTGTATTATGAAAAACCGTGTGTGGCTTTCAATTTCATTTGCTCCCAAATAAACTCGTACTTTAATTCCATTCCCACAGACTCCGTGAGTCCCTTGTCTGATTTCATGGGGTAGGATTTCGGACAATGGGGGCCTGACAGCAGGCATCTGTCAGGTTCCCCTCGTGTTGTCTTCCCAGCCTCGGGTGAGAGGCCCCCCGCCTTGACCCTGGGCAGCTCCGGGGTGTCTGGAAGGCAGAAGCAGAACTCCCTTCAGAGTCACAGCAGTGACGGGGAGCCTCTCCTCTCTCCCAGCCTGTCGGGATGTCCTTCTGTCTCTGGTCCCCCTCATGGCAGGAAAAACAAAGGAATGACATCCGAATCTATTTCTGAGGTTCGCATGACTTCCAGGACCCGTTCCCCCACCAGAAGTGACTTTGCGCTGCCCCGTGCCCGCTCTGCCTGTTCCCAGCTAGCTAGCAAGCGTCCCCACACTGTGAACAATACTTCACTGAGATGAGAGTGGAGGTCGCACACAGCCACTGCTGGAGGGAAGTGTTTCCCAACTGCCCGCCCTTGCACGTGTTCAGTTTTCAGTCCCGGCGTACGGTGACCGAGCCTTTCATAAACAAGGACTTGAAAAACGTGTTGGCACACGAGATACTTTATGTTGTTGGTCACGAATGCCAAGTCAGGACTTCAGATGACTCCTGAAATAAGAAAGCTACAGTGGGGAGATTTCAGCAGTATTTATATTTATCATTTATACCCTGTCAGCTTCCAGAAGAGATTGGAGACAGCTGCTAATAAAACGCACGTGCTAAAGTGGGAAGAGAACGCTGAAAACGCATGCGGGAGGAGAGCGCAGAAGCCAGAGCGTCGCTGGGACTCAAGATGACATTTAGTTTAGAGCTTCCTGGTGGCGAAAGCAACGACAGAAACACGAGGGTCTGCATACGTGTCATTGTCTGAGGAGAGAAAGTGACACCGCAGACAGCGCAGGCTCTCGGTGCCGATAACAGAACTGCCGAGTCTGGGTCATTTGTAGAAATCGAGGTTTATTCAGCTCAGTGCTGGGGGCCCAGGGGCCAGGGTCTGCCTCTGGTGAGGATCTTCCTGTTGGTGGAGAATGTGGGGGAGGGCAGGATTTCTGTTTGTTTTGTTATCGGGTGCATGTGCTGTCTGCAAAGAGAGAGAGAGAGAGAGAGAGAGAGAGAGAGAGAGAGAGGAAAAATGAGAAATCAGCCCCCAGGGGACTTGCCACGCCACAAATCCTTCTCTGTCTCTTCTTGGGGTTTTGGGCAGGCATGCACATGTGCCCACAGTGTTTTTCAAGCTGCCGGGTCCAGGACTCAAACTGCGTTACCGGCCATGTGGGATCCAGTCGCCTTCACCATCATGCCACCTACTGGCTTGAGGCTAGGATCTTGAGCAGGGCAGTGTCTGTCTGTCTCGTCCCCTTGGGTGGGTTTATGGGGGTTACTCATGGGAGCCCTGCCCTGACGCCTAATCACTTCTCACCTGCCTGGCCCTGCTAAGACAACAGGAGAATTGCCTTAGGAGAAGGCCTGGGCTCTGGAGGGGGGACGCTGGGGTGCCAGGGCCCTGCTTGTCCAGAGGTGCCCCGCCCCATGGTGTGAAGAATCCATAAGGCCAGAGCTTGGCCTCTCCGTGGTCCGTTCTCCCCGGAGCAGCCAGCCCTGCAGGTGCTCGTACCTTAGAACCCAAGGAGGAGTCCACCGCGGGGTGCACGAGGCACCTGGACTGTAACCTGGTGTCCACACACGTGCACAAGCAAGGCCCTTGCAGTGCAGGGTGGAGCTGGGGCTGAGGAGGAGAGGGAGCCCTGGGGTTGGGGGCAGGCCCCTCTCCCTGCCACCGTGTCCCACAGCCTCCAAGAAGTCTGAGCATTCTCTGCCTGAGCCTGGCCTCCCACGCTGCTGGGAAGCTGTGTTTGCCGAGAATGGAGGTGCAGATCAGATCGCCAGCGTCTTCGCTTGATCTGCAGCCGCCGCACTTTGTGTGGCTTTTGGCCCCGGGCCTCCTCCATACTCTTGCCCTGGTCCCAGCCAACACAGAAATTTGGGGCATATACTGGCTTTCCCATGTGGTCTGCTTCCTGGGCACAGGGGGTCAGGGCTTGTATTGGGTGGTCAGAAAAGTCGTGATGTATTCTTTCTATGCTTTTCTATGCAAAAATGCATCACGACGTTTCCGACAACCCAGTAGTTTGCATCAGCTGTGACACTGAAGCAGGCCAGCTCGAGGTTCAGCAGGGCCCTAGCCATTGTGAAATGAAGAAAGGCCTCTGACCAGAGCAATCTGACCAAGTGCTGAGTCGTGGGAGGTCAGTTTGAGGAATGGTCAGGGGAGAAACCAGGAGGGGGTATTTGAAGGAAGACAGAAACCAGGATAATTGCTCAAAGGAAAGCGACCAACCCCTTCTTTGTGAGGAACATTGTGTACAGGTGAGGAGCCAACGAGACCTACTGCAGTGTCGGCCATGGCACGTGCCCTCCTGTCCCCAGCCACTCTGTGGCCTCCCTCGAGTCCACCAGGTCTCCTGTCCTCCCTGTCCTTTTCCCGCAGAGGCCCACACGTCCTTCCCTCTCCCTGCTCGGTGAACTGGGCGTCCTTAAAGCAGGGTTGTCTAATGGCTGCCGCATCCTCACCAGCACCAGCCGGGGACTAAGCTGTGTTTAAGTGAATGAACGAATGACTGGAAAGAATGCCAGTCTCATAGGCCGCAGCTCAGGGGGCTGAGGCCCCGTCTTCCCATTGCTCAGAGGCAAACCCCACACCTCGCAGTCTGCCAGTCACCTGAGGCTCCGACTTCAGACGGCCCACAGGAGCCCAGACCAGAGGGACCTGTCCTGCCCGGGGCTGCCTGGTCTCTGCCCCTGGGCTTCCAACTGCTCTTGGTGCCGTCTGCTGTTCTGTCATCTCGTGTCACCACAGCCAGCTGCGAAGTTCCTTTCAGAGCGGATCAGTGGAGGAGGCCTCCTGTCAGTCCTGTTCCCTCCTGTCCCCAGCCATAAGTCACACAAGAGTCATTGTGGGCTAACACCCCATGGGGCCTGCCCGCCTCCCTGCTGTGTTGGACATTGTCCGTGGTCTGAGACCTGCAGTTCACTTACTCCATTTCCGTAGGACTCCCTGAGGCTGCGGTGGGATCTCTGTCACCTGTCCCCCGTCCCTCTGCCCACGCTCCAGAATGCCCCAAGGTCCACAAGTCGGGGAGCACCCACTCAACACTGGCTGGATGAGGGAGAGGATCCTCCCAGCTGCCCAGAGCCGGGCCAGGTGATAGCAGGGAGGCGCCTGCCAAGGGAGCTGAGCAGTTGGCATTGGAGGCGGCCACCGGCCAAGGCGCTTTGTTTAGTGCGCTCGGTGGCTTCGAAGGTGTGGGAACTGGGGAGTGCTACTGCGGCTCGTCACGGAGGCCCGGAGGTTCGCACGGTGGCCAGTGTGCCGGGGCCAAGGAGCGTCCTGGTGACACACTTTCACAAGCACCCTCATCAGAGATAGAAACGACAGGTGGTTCTCAGACTGTGGTTCCCAAACCAGCACAGCAGCACCCCCAGACCTCGTGAGAAACGCACAGGCCTCTGAATTGGAAGCTCCGGGCTGGGGCCAATGATCTGGGTCTTAACAAGCTCCCGGTGATTCTGATTGGAGCCAAGGTCTGGGAAACGGGCCTGCGCACTCCCTGCTGGTGTGAATAGGGGCATCCACACTGTTGCCGTCTCCACCAGATGCCCAGCGTCCTCAAGAGCTCAGGTGTGCACCAGGATGGCAGTAGGGATGACCCTGCCCAGGCAGCTCGCCGCAGGTGCATGCTCGAAGCCCAGGCCTGTGGGGCTCCCGTCTGCTGGTGACAGGTGAAGGTGGGCAGGTCGAGGCCCGAGCACTGGGAAGCTGGTGTCAGCTCCAGGAGGACCCCACCCAATGCGGTAAGTGGGAGAGGCCGTGGGAGGTGCCGTGGCTTCTACTCAGTGCCAGCTGACTGGGCAAACCCACGGCAGCAGCGTGGGCAGAGGCCTTCTCCCGAGGGGTGCTGCTCGGGCTCTGGCATCGTCTCCCGCTCCGGCAAGATGGTGGACAGAGAGCTCTGAGATGAGGACAGTGAGCTGGCAGCGGGTCACCTGCCAGTCATCCTGGCTTTGGGCGGCAGTGAGGGAGTGGGGTTAAGATTGGGAGGCCGTGGAGGCCTGGAGGGTGGGGCCAGGTGGGGAGGAGCTGCAGGTGGAGGGACTGAGACCCTCCGTCACCCACAGCCTGGAGACTGCCCTCAGGGCCGACTGCCTGGGTAAAGAATTTTCCTAAGAAATGTTTGTAATGGCAAGCTTTAGCCGAAATGTTCCCTGGTGCGCCGGTGTGAGTAGACTGGTGTTTACTGCTGTGACAAAGAACGAGGCTTGGCAAATGGTGCTTCCAGGTCTGGGAAGAATGCGCCGAGCTCAGGAAAGGGTGCTGGGCAGGACCCCTGGGCCTCTCAGGGTTTTGAGGAGCAGGCCGTCTGGTGGGGACTCGGTGATCACTTCTCCCGTGGAAACGCGGTGGCAGGCTGTCAGCCGGCACGAGGGGCACGGCCACCACACGGATGCGCGCACCCTGTTTGCAGAATCACTGATCAACCTGCCTTGTTCGGAGGGGAACGGAGCCGGGCTACTTCAACCCGCTGACAGGCTGCTTATTCGCCGCGGAGTCAACCCTTGGCAGAGCTGGGGCAGGTTCTGGGAGGATATGTGAAGAAGGTTCTGGAAGAGGGGGTGTAGGACATTAGAGAACCCTGAGAAGTCATCAGAAAGCCAAGGGCCACCTGCGGGGAGGGTGCCAGCTCTGCAGAGGTGCAGCGCGTGGAGCGGGGGTGTCCCTCCCTTCGGGACTGAAGTGGCTCCTGTCCTGTTGTCCCAGCTGAGCAGGCAGAGGACAAGCGGCTCCTGTCCTGTTGTCCCGGCCGAGCAGGCAGAGGACAAGGGCTGTACAAGGAGACAGAGGGAGTCTAGCCGAGTCCCGAGGCTGGACCCAGATGAAGTGGGGTGTTTTCTGGCAACTGAGGCATCAGGCGAGGGCCACGCAGGAGGGCGTGGCAGCCCAGGGCAGCCGTCACCGGCAGGGGGAGGGAACTCGGGTTTAGCCCGTGTGCTCAGGAAGCCACGTGGACAGTTTTAGGGCTGTTTCCTGGAGCGGGCTAAGCTGCCCGAGTCCCGAGGACATGCCTGAGCTCCTGGGCTTGCACCTTGTTCCTGCCGGGCCACTGCTGCCCGAGAGATGGCTCCGTCGCCCTTGGGCCTGCCTGTCATTGCCCAGCGCTGGTGTCCCCCTGGACCCTGTGGCCCTGGCATGGCGAGGCTCACGGACCCTGAGCAGTTATGAGCAGGCGATTCAGACGTCCTGATCACAGGGAAGACGCCATTGCCCGGTCGTGGCGGCTCCGGGTTGCAAGGCTCCCCGCCCCATGTATTTGAGTGTTCTAAATTTCGGTGCTCAGCGCCCAGGCACGGAGCGTGGCCACACAGCTGAGGCTGGGAGAGAGATTAACCTGGCGGCCCCGACTTTTCTAACTCCTGCCACCTCCTGGCAGACACAACCCGGGAAACCGGCTGACCCGAGGGCTTGCCGTGCTGGGAATTAATGTGTGATGGCGTTCAGCTCCAGGTGAGTTAGTGACTGGGGAGGTCAGACAGAACGCGCAGCGAACGTCAGAGGCACAAACGGCCGATTAGGCGGGCTCGCTGGCTGCTCTAGGGCATGTGCGGTTGATGGGAGGTGGACGCAGGCTGGTGTCTGTCTAGTTTCTTTGATGACAACTCTGTGACCAGGTGACCCTGGCCCAAGGAAGTCCTGTGTGTCCTAACTAATTCGAGGTATTCTCAGCAAACTTCAACTTGGGCTCTCTGGCTACAAAATGAGACTCGACACCCCTGGGAATGAGGAAGGAGCCTAAGTTCTGGATGGCACTGCAGACAGGGGACATGGGGACACAGGGTTCTGAGGTCACGTGAGGCACGGGATTTCTCCGAGGTCTTCAGCTCCCAGGGAGAACGTTCCGCCACTGCACCCACCCAGGCCTTGCCCAGAGAGACTGCCACCTTCTCCCTGGTTGGAGACATGGTCGCTCTGCGTCGCGCGTTTGCACGGATCTCTATCTGCTTCCTCCTGCTGTGTCCGAGTGAGGGAATGCACTGGGATCTGGCCGGTGGCCTTATATCGGTGGCTCCCTGGCCACAGAGTTCTTGAGCTTGGGGGCTGAGGTGTGTGTGGTGAGCAGGGTGAGAAGACGGATGTCGCCTTCACAGGACCTGGCTGTACCTCAGCTGCCCGGACAGTGGGTTCCTGCTGGAGGAGTGCCCTCTCCTCCCCCTTCCCTCCTCTCTCCTTTCTTCTTCCTCTCTTCCTGCCTGGTTTCCTGAGGTTCCCTGCATGTGAGTGAGCCAGACTGATTCACTCTGAGAACTAATGCCATTTGGGCCCTTCATTCTTCCCCACCCCAAGTGTGACCTTCGCTAGCCCTGAGCAAGTATTTCTGCTTGAATCAAACCCTCTGTAAGAGCTTGGCTGTGCTGGTCACTCGATCCTTTCAGTGAGATACAGCCCATGGTCTGCCTGGCGCTGACACTGCGGCCTTTGATTAGGGAGGGCTGATAGTCTTAGACCCCAGGGCCAGCATGCCTCCCAGGAGGGGAGCTGCTACCCCTCCAGCCTGGAGCCGTCAGAGTCGCCCTGAAGTTCACCCCTGCTCTTGAGTCCCTTTGCAGAGTTCCGGCTTAGTGGAGGGTGTGGAGTATGCAGCCGGAGATGGGCAAGCACCCCACTTCTCATCTGAAGGCTGCCCTCTGGTAGTGTATTTTTGTCAAATCCTGCTTCCTGCTTTGTTCTTCATTCTCTGTGCTCTA
This sequence comes from Tupaia tana, assembly GCA_026018925.1. Lineage (NCBI taxonomy): Eukaryota > Metazoa > Chordata > Mammalia > Scandentia > Tupaiidae > Tupaia > Tupaia tana. The sequence goes on from JAKSZU010000002.1 coordinate 7,374,891, forward strand.
AGGTCTCACCAGACCTGTTTTGTTTGTTTTTAAGGTTTTGGCCATAGGGCACATGTGTTTGCCAGAGAGAAAGGGAAAGTGAGAAATCACCCCCCAGAGGAGATGGCCACACAACCTCTTCTCATCCTGGGATTGTGGGTATGCACACACATGCACCCAGCATGATTGTCAAACCACCGGGTCTGAGACATAAATTAAGGTCACCCATGTGGGAGTTCAGTGTCTTACCTACCACACCAACTGCTGGCCCCACTAGGAGGCCGTGTGTGTGTGTGTTTTAGAGGTTTTTCTATAGGGCATGTGCACTCCCCAGAAACAGAGACAGAGAGACAGAAAGCAGAGAAACCCCCCCCCCCCCCAGGGGGGATGGCCATGCCGCAATCCCTTCTCCTCTCGGGATCTTGGGCACGCACACACATGTGCCCGGCGTGAGTTTAAATAACCAGGTGCAGGACTTGAATTGCAGTCGGCTGCGTGGGAGTCCAGCGACATAGCCATTACGCCAACTGCTGGTCCTGGCCCTGTATTTTTAACCCAGCCCGTCACTCACTGCTAATTTGGTGACACTTACCAAGCAGTTAAAGCTGTCTCCTGTGAATATGGACTCCACTCCCAACTCAGAGATGTTAAATTTTGACAATTACTAGGGGGCCATGTTTATATTTGAGATATCTGGAAAGACCCAGAGAAAACTGGGGTGCAAGTTGATTTGGTGAACAGTCATTGCCATGCCGTGGCAGGTGGAAGTGCCGTCTTACCTCCAACTCGAGAGTGTACCTGGAGCTGGCAGGCTTGAAAAGGAGTTTTTTCGGGAACCAGCAGTTAGCATAATGGCTATGTTGCTGGACTCCCATGTAGTCGACCGCGGTTCGCGTCCAGGACCCGGTGGCTTAAAACTCACGCCGGGCGCGAGTGCGTGCGTGCCCAAGATCCCGAGAGGAGAATGGAGGAGAAGGGATTGCGGCGTGACCATGCCCCCTGGGGGGTGATTTCTCGCTTTCTGTCTCTCTGTCTGGCGAGCGCACGCGCCCTATAGCAAAAACCTCTCCAAAAAAAAAAAAAAAAAGGAGTTTTTTCCAGTTTTTCTGCTGAGGTCATTTGCCTGAAAAGAAAATCAGAGGTAGCCCCACGAGCTGAGAGCGAAGGGCTTCCTCATGTGGTCATCTCTCTCGACAAGTCTTTAGCGCCTACGAGATCTCCTACATTAGACTCTCACATGGCTGACTATGGTTTTAATCCTGGATCTAGTTTTTTCATTTTTCCCTCTCTTTCCAGTTAAATTTAAAAATTATACAAGTAAAATTAGATAAAAATAATTGTTAAAAAAAGAATGTCCTTGACCCTTATATCTTTACTTACATTTTTATACTCTTGACTACTTTTCACTTCTCTTTTAAGTAAATGATCATGCCTCATCAAATGGTAATGAGGCTAAGGACCCGATCCGGCTTACAGAATATACATTAAAGTCCTAAATCCCTTGGCTACTACTTGGGCAGAAAAGCTGACATTGTACGTGCTTCTCGGTCACTGCGATTCTGATGTCCTCCAGAGCTGAGTTATCGCCAGTGACAGAGTTACTACCAGCCGCGCACCTGAGCCTCCTGTCGCTGCCTGCAAGCTACTCGCTGTCCTCCTGTCCGTGCCCCGAGTTCACAGCCTTTGATAATAATCCCGGTGCCACCAACAAAGACCTCTGCACTTGCTGTATCACTGGACTTTTGGCAGAAAGGGAAACACCTCACATGAACATGAGAAACTAGAAAAGTGCTTTCATGGGATATTTAACTGAAGAAATACTTTGATACTGTATTTTACCTGGTTGATGTATTTTCATTTGTGCTACATTATTTCCTTTAAAGATATATAAGGGCCAGCAGATGGCATAGTGGTTACTGGACTCCACATGGTTGATGGTAGTTTCAAGTCCCAGACTCAATGGCTTGAAAATCACACCAGGAGTGTGTGTGTGCCTAAGATCTCAGGAGAAAAATGGGGAAGGGAGTGAGGCATGGCTATCCCCCTTAAGGAGTGATTTCTCACTTTCCCTCTCACTGTCTCTCTCCCTTCACCAAATGTCTACATGCGCCCTGAAGGGGGGAAAACAACTTAAAAAGAAGCTACAAGCAGCAGCTAGCAGATCTTGGGCACTCATGTGTGTGCTTGACATGTTTCGGGCTGCCCCAGCCAGGGATCTGAACCACCGTCCCCCTGTGGTATCCACTTCTCTTGTGCATCACATTACCACTGTGCCGTGGAGCAGGCCCTGGTATGGTATTTTGACACATGTGTAACATGTACACTGATCAAATCCGGGTAATTCTAGCTCTCATCTGAAACATTCACTGTTCGTGTTGAGAACATTCAGAATATTTCCGTTGGCTTTGTTGAAAGTTCTAATAAATTGTCGTTCGACATTCACCTCTAGAATGTACTCCTCCTCTCTAGCTGTAATCTTGTATCCGTTAACCAAACTCAGACACAGGCTTTTTCCCAATGAATCGGACTTTCAGAGGCGGCCCCTCTGCTGGCCACGTTTTCTCACTGCCTTCTCTAACAGCTCTTTGGGGCTCTGAGATTCTAAGTGTAAAGCTTAACACTCACCCGTGGAAGCGGCATCCTTCCCGAAAGCCTCCTTAATGTTGGCTTAGACAGGAAGTGGGACCGGCTCGTGTTATCCACCCTTTAAAGCATTTCTAGCGCTCAGCCTCCATGAAATGGATTGCTTATGGGGAGATAATGTCTGTTCTATTCCTTTTTAAGTCTGTGAAAAATGTCATCCTGGTTAATAGGGTGATTAAAACTCTTTATGCTCCAGGAGATAAATGTGATTATGTTTGTCATACTCTACCCAAGATAAAGACAGCAAAGAAGGCAAACTTGAAATTCCGTAGCATTTCCTCTCTTCCGTGTCCAGGAACATTCAGAACTCAACACACAGATGGCACTTCACATAAAGAATAACATTATCCGTTCAACACTTTTCCTTTCCATTAACCAACTTAACAATATGCCTCTGGTTTAAAAGGAATAATGACGCAATCTGAATCTGAGTTCTCACTGTAGAAAAACACCATTTTAGTCCTATGCTTGCTTCCTTTTTAAATTTCCATCTTTGTTACTCCATTTTCACTTTTAACGCACAACCAGAGCCCATGCTTGGTACCGACTCTGAGGAATCTAACCCTGGTCTTCCCTCAGCAGGTGACTCATGGTCACTGCCATTCAGGCCGGGACAACGGTCACTCATTAAGGGAAGGGTTTCGGAAACCTCAGGCACAAGCAGGCGTTCAGACATTCACTCCTTCAGCATTTACCCCCTCAGCCTCTCTCATGCCCGGTGGAGACAGAGCATACCCACCAGGGCTCTGGCTCCCTCCTGAGGGCTGCCTGTACCTGCCCGGGGTGGGGCAGCCCTGTGGCAGGTGCTGTCTGTGGTCCACGAGTCCCTGTGAGGGGGAGCTACCTTCCAGAAGCTTAGAAGGCAGGAATCCACTAAATAGAAGCACAGCAAATGATTTCTCATTTTACCACTCCAGATAAGCTAAAAAATTTCATTTTCTCCTACCAGTGGAGATCTTTTAAAAATCAATAGCTGTTCTCCATCTAAAAATAAAACCCCACATTCTCTCTGTAAAGCTGTAGGCAGGGCCTTCTATTAAGGGGAACCGAGGCTTGTACTGTGGACAACACCCATTAGGTTTGACTCCTGTCTTTCCTGTCTCATTTAAAGGCTAGAATTTTTTTCTTAGCAAAGATGTAGTTAAAAATGAAAGATGGGTGAAGAGTTTTGCTGTTTCATATACCGTGATAAATTTCACAATCCTTTCCTCTTAGTCTTGAATTTTTAACAGGTTACATGTGAATCCCAGACACGGATTACACCTGTTTAATTAACAATACAGCTATTTTAACAGGGTCATGTGGTCTAGAGAAAAAAATGCTGCATTATGCACTTGACATTTCATTTAAAATTTTCTCTTACAACTAAAAGGTTTCATTGTAACAGAGAATTTGCAAATGTACTTTATGAAATCTGATTGCTGACTAATTAGAACCTAAGCAATTATAAAGAAATTGTATAACTGATCTTCAGCCAGAGGTTATTTCTCTGGAAGCGCTGGCATACTAGAGTGTATCTCTTCTTTAACACATTTTATCTACAGTACAGAAATGAGGTGGACGTTATTCTCCACCTGTTTTCTGTAAGAGATCGGGGAGGACAGGAGAGGGTTAAGTGTGACTGTGAGATTTGACCACAGCAGCTTACAGGGACTTCCAGTGAGGTCTAAGCAACTAGCGACCCTGACCCTGTGTGAGTCAAGAGCTCAGGACGAGGCCACACCCGTTTTCTCACCTGGAGTATAACCTGCTCCCCAGTCACTTTGAGGCCTCATAGAAACAAGTCTCCCAAATTCTGACGAGGAAGGCCTTTGAAGCTCATTATTTAGCCACGCTGAGGTACTCCTGCTGTTAGGGGTCTGTTTATTAAGATTTCCTATCATACTTTCATTAAGCTTTTCTTTTTTTTTTTTTAAAGAACTATTTAATTTTATTTATGCATTCATTTATTTTAATTTGACCAGAGAGAGACACAGAGGGAGAGAGAAAGAGAGAGGGAAAGTGAGAAAGCAAGCTACCAGGTTCAGGACTCGAACCGTGGTTGGCCACATGGGAGAGTCCAGCGCCTTAACCACCATGCCACCTGCTGGTCCCTCATTAAGCTTTTCTGTTCAGGTACAAAACTTGTTTCCACTGGATAGTCACAAATAGAAGCATTTCCTCCAGGATCTCCTCCACGCAGGAAAGTTATCCCTGTCATGATTTTTAAATAGTCCTCTTAATGTTGGGGAAACTTCACCCCCTGACACCCCACACAGACTGCCAGCCGGTGAAGACGCTACGGGCTGCCTGTCCTGTGGGCTCCCTCCCGATCTGAGCTCGTGCTCAGGAAAACCGGCCCCAGCCCCTCTGCAGTCGCGGGGTCTCCGAACCGCCCTCCTTGCGCGATCGCTCTGCACTCCTCCGCGCACATCTCATTTGGGTTTCAGTGCTTCCTCCCACTCGACAGCCGCCTCGGAGTTCCTGGGAATTGCCGGAAATATCGATTGCATTTTACTTCGAAAATCTTTCATCTAGAAGAAGAAAGGAAATCAGTTATCAAATGTTAAAAGAAAGAACAAAGAACCAAAACGCCTAGAGATATGCCTTTGCTGACAGGGTGACGCTTCACTGCTCACGGGTATGGGGAAAGGATGCCAGTAAAAGGGAAGGGCTGTGTTCAAGCCACCTCGAAAAGAAAGAAAACGGACTTCTCCAGTGTATGAACTCGTTATCTGGGTAACATAAAACTTCACTCCTTGGGACCAGCAGGTGGCGTGCTGGCTAGGATCCCACATGGCCGACTTGAAGGTTCAAGTCCTGGACACGGGCAGCTTGAAAAAAATGCCAGACACATGTGCACGCCCCAAATCCCAAGACGAGAATGGAAGAGAAGGGATTGCGACATGGCCATCTGCACTGTGGGGACTGGAGATGATTTCTCATTTTCTCTTTTTTTCCTCTCTGGTGCGTACATACTCTCTATAGCAAAAGTCTAAAAAACAAAACAACTACCCCCCAAAAAAACCTTCACTCCTCATGAATGAATACACACACACACACACACACACACACACACACACACATATATATATATAAGAGATTTTTGCTACAGGGTGTGTGCACCTGCTGGAGAGACAGAGAGAGAGAAAGTGAGAAATCATTCCACACAGGGAGGGTGCCCAGGCTGCAGTCCTTTCTCCTCCATTCCCCTTTCTGAATTCTGGGCACGCATGCACACATGCCCAGCATGAGTTTCAAGCCTCTGGATCCGGGATTTGAACTGCGGTTGGCCAACCACTATGCTACCTGTTGGCCCCCCGATTGAAAATATTTTTACTAATTGGCTGCATCTATACTGGACATGCACAGATTGTTTCTGTCATTACTCCCTGATCAATACAGTATAACCCCTATTTACAAAGCACTCACCTTGTCTTACGTTTTATAAGTAATCTAGAGATGATTTAAAGAACATAGGAAGATGTGCATTGATGTATGCAATTACTCTACCTTTTATGTAAGAAACTTGAGCATCCATGGGTTTTGTTATCTGTGAGGCAGTCCTGAAACCAACCAAATCATACTTAGGTCATTTGAAGTTAAAATTTTAGAGCCAGAGGGAAAGGTAGAGAAGAAACTTAGAAGAGGTTTAATAAAGAATGAATCAATGAATGAGTGACAGATAAGCTAGAATGTTCCCATGTGACAATGCTGACAGATCTGTGCAGGAACTTCATGAGCAGAAGTTGATCTGGAATCCGAGAGCTGGAGGTGCTAACGCAGAGTGTCGCCTCCCGTGGCAGCCCAGCCTGGTGTACTCCGGTGACGCCCCAGAGGGAGGGGCACACTCACGCACGAGGAGCTGGGTGATCTTTACATCAGACCACTAGCTACACACTCAGTCATTCTTTGTAATCCACGTGGTTTCAGCAACCCCACAGCACTGCGTTAGAGTCTTTGTCATCAGCCATATCCCAGCCATCTTCCCAGGACAGAGCTCCGTGACTGGGTTAGTGACATACCTGGACTCATCCAGGACACGCGAGTCGTTTCTTAGAGTGGTCTTCTGAGAGTAGGCCAATGTGTTTTATGTTGATGCTTATTTATTTCGATTTGAGGCTAAACCTTCTCCGTGTTGGCAAATTTGGGGTGGGGGTGCACCTAGTGTGGGACTTGCCAGGCCGTTAGTCATCACAGCACTGCTGTCAGCACCACAGAGCTCTGTTCAGACCCGAGCTCCACACCTGGGAGAGCTCTTCCCGTCGAAGCCCAGCTCCCACGTGCAGAGAATGGCAGGAGTAAGTACCTGCTGCCAGCGCGAGCATCGGGAGGCGACGCGTGCAAAGCCTGGCACGTGACAGTGTTGACACCGCTTAGCTGTTATCACTACTGCACTATCGAAATGAGTGTGTTGCGCTCCAAAAACAAAGCTCATAGGGACATGAACACTGTGGTGTACTTGTTAAAAACCCAGCTTTGTAGTCATGTATCATTTTGGTTTAAATATTCTGACACTGGAAGGTAAGGAAGGCCACCCGTCACAGTCGTCTGTAGCTCTATGCCAACCACAACGTCCTGGTCCCAGACACACATCCTACGGGACACGTCTCTCCCCACACCCTCCTTTCTGTGGCTCTCCAGGTTGTGCTGTGAAGAACTTTTTTTTTTTTAATTAATTTTTTTTGAGAAGTTTTTACTATAAGGTGCCTGTGCTCACCAGAAAGAGAGAAAACAGAGAGACAGAAAGCGAGAAATCACCCCCGGGGGGATGGCCATGCCGCAATCCCTTCTCTTCCACTCTCCTCTCGGGATCTTGGGCATGCATGTACCCAGCGTGAGTTTAAGCCACTGAGTCTGGGACTCGAACTGTGGTTGACTACATGGGAGTCTAGCGAAATAGCCATTATGCCAACTGCTGGTCCCCAAAGAATGTCTCATGAGAGATTCTCAAGTAGAGGCAGTTCTGCACCCCTGGGAGAGACTGAAACTGTGGAGGGTTTTCTGGTTGTCATAACCTTGGGGGACTTCTATTTGCATCTGACAATTAAGGCAAAGATGCTAGCTGCCCAGGATGGCCCAGACAGAACTGCCTTATCTAAACACCAACAGCAGCTGCACTGAGACCTTTGCATAGACCTTCCAATGGAAAGCTCTCTCCCAGGCCAGGTTTGCAATGCGCGGTCCAGGTCCTTCCCTCCAGCTTTCCAGCTGAACAACTGCTACAGCACAGCCTAAGGACCGGGGGCACAGATGGGGTGTCAGAGAGCCGAGACAGGAGCAGTCGCTCGCCATTCTCCTTCCAGTGAGAGGGAACTTGGCTAGTCTCCGGGAAAGGTGGGGCTGGGAAATGCACAGGCCAGGCCGGGAGGGCAGGTGACTGCTCTACTTCAGCAGGCTCGTGTCCCCGTTTCCTCCTCTTGGTCTGATTTTTGTCTTTTCTTTCATCTTCCAAGTATTGTATTATTCTCTTGTTCCTAGGGTTCTATGTGAGTAGGAAAAATAGCCCAGTAGGCAGAGACAGGCAAGAAACTGAGGAAAGTGACACAGAAAACACCGTTTATTCCTTCTACCTTCACAGCCAGAAACAGAAACCCAGGGTCTACATTTAAATTATGAACAGGGTCTCAAGTTGCTTTAGACAATGGGGCTCCACAAAAGTTTTAAACTTGTACTACTTTTATTGCATGGATAATAAGCAAAAACCTTCCCATTCTTTCACTTACATCAGTTTCTGGCATGTAGGTTACAAAAGCTACCGGCCTCAGCAGTGATGCACCAAACACAGGCCAACAGACCAGCCAAGGATGCACTTGAGGAGATTCAGGGATTGAGTACGGTCACGCTAACTCGGTTATAAGGTGAAGGCTGAATTCCATGGTAAGGATCACAGCTAGTGTCATAGACCTGTCCCTCTACCCAGTACTGTGGTGAAGCTGGGGCGTGCTGGGAACTAGAGTCTTCAAGTAGCAGCTGAGTTTCATGGGGAAACCTTTCCAGACTCTAGGATCTCTTCCCCACAGCTCTCTCTCCTCTCTGTCTCTATTGTGATCACAGGGCTACCCGCACATGCAGGCTGTGCCCTACTCGACTCGTGGGGATGCTCTGCACAGAGCCTGGACGTGAGTGGTACTTCCTAGTGCAATGGGTCTACTGTCCTTTTTCTTTTCTGAACTGTCAGAGGGTATGTGCAGTTGTCAGAGAGATAGAGACAGAGACAGAAAGAGAAAGCACACCTAACAATGTGGTCACGCCACAGTCCTCTCTCCTCCATTTCTCCATCCTGTCACACATGCACATGTGCACACGCCTGCCATGATTGTTTTTGTTTTTTAGTTTTGCCAAAGACAGAGAGGGGAGAAAGCATCCTCTGAAGAAGAGTGGTCATACCACTACCCCTCCTCCATTTCTCTATCTTGTTGGGATCTCGGGCATGGGTATGAAACTCAGACCTTGCTGTTGGCCATGTGGGATCCAGTTCCCTTAACCACTAGGTCATGAGCTGGCCCTGGCATGTTTCTCAAGCCACAGGGAGCTGGGATTCAAGTCACGGTCCGCCATGTGGGATTTGACTCCCTTAACCATTAGCTACAGGGCTGACCCAATTGTCCTTCAACTCCAATGTTTGGTGTCCAACAGGGCTGAGTTGTAATATTATCAGAAAGTGCTCCTGCCTAAGGTAGCAGTGCTCAAATGGATTGTCATGACCACTGGGGAATGTATTAGAGACATTTGTCACAAATAGGGACAGTCTGAGACTATGTACAATTGACTTTTTAGATATTGGAACAGAATCAAGATCATGCCTGTAGTAAGAGTACTCTAATTCATATTTCAGTAACTTATTGAAGGGGCATCTAGCCAGTATGCTTACTGTGTGTCAGCCATAGTTACCTTTTAACCCTCAAAACAACCAAGTAGGGCAATGGCACCCCCCCCCCCTTTTTTTGGGGGGGAGAGGTTTTTGCTATAGGGCGCGTGCGCTTGCCAGACAGACAGAGACAGAGAGATAGAAAGCGAGAAATCACCCCCAAGGGGGGATGGTCACGCCGCAATCCCTCCTCCTCCGTACTTCTCTCGGGATCTTGGGCATGCACGCACACGCACTCGGCGTGAGTTTTAAGCCACTGGGTCCGGGACGCGAACCGCAGTCGGCTACGTGGGAGTCCAGCAACATAGCCATTACGCTAACTGCTGGTCCCAATGGCACCCCCCTTTTAAAGATACAGTGATAGAAGCTTAGCAACATGAAGCAATGCGCTCGGTTTCACAGCTGGTAAGCCCAGGGCTGGCTGCACAGCCGATGTGCCCTGCCTAGATGTGTACACAAGGTTTGGTGCACTTTGCTCTGACAGTGTGCTAAAAGCTTAAAAGCTTTATGTTATGCCTCCCCCTCCCCATGTGATTAGTTTGAGAAAATTTTTACAGTGTCAATTCTAATACATAGGCAGTTGATGGAATTAAAAAATTCTGAATGTTGAAATGCTTTGGCCATTGACTAGCTCATTTAGCATCCACTTCTTCACTTGTAGGTGCAGGACTGTTGCCAGCCTTAGTGCTGGAGTGACAATGACACAAGCTTTGCAGGATCTACTAATGGAAAAGCCTTTGGATATGTCAGTAGTTGTAACATCTTGGTAATTTTCAAAAGCCTAGTAATTTAGCTTCTTCATAAAATACAATAAGAATGTGTAATACTGATACTAAGAGCTAAAAAGTAGAGTCAGGTTATAAAAGTGTTACTTGAACAGGAATAATACCTGCCATTTGGGATCACTTATATGTCAGGCACTAGGAAAGCATTGTTATTATTTAATCTCCACAATCCTATATGGAAGAGCTTATGACCTCCAGTCTATTGATGAGAAACCACAGGTCAGAGAGGTTAACTTGTCCACGGTGACACGGCTCAGAAGTTCAGCTGCTTGCCTGATGTCCAGGATTTTACCCCATAGTCACTCTGGTTCTGTGACCTAAAAAGACCAAGTACCTCTGTAGCTTGTACCAGCTTTCACTAAATGACTATAAAACAATGTAGTAAATATCTCTCACAATGGTGACCATTATTAGTTTTAAAATATTTCTTCTATAGAGACAGACACAGAAAGAGAAAGAGTGGGAGATAGACAGCACCTGCAACACTGTCTCCATCCTGCGATCCACCCCAGTTCACCAGAACTACAGGCACGTACACATATACGCCCTGCACGCACAGGGAGACCTCCGGTCACAAACCTGGGACTTTCTCATATGGCTTCGGCATCATGGAGCGTTTCGTTACCAATGCACCACCAAGGCTGGCCAATGGCGACCATTTTATTTGGAATGGTGTGAAAGATACTTTCCCAAAGTCCACCAACAGCCAGTATTCATCTGCCTCTGGATACAGGGTGGAGGGCGGTTGTTATACTTCAGCTCCTGCTTGAAATTAGGTGACCACGTGACTAGTTCTGGCTAATGAAATGTGAGCAAAAGAAATGTGTGTTCCTTCTAGGCTGAGCACATAACTACAGGGGTTCAATTCTCTAGGCCTCTCTTTCCTTTCCATAACAAGCATGGAAACATGTTTGCCGTGGTAGTGCCTCGCGAGCAAAGCAACCTGGGATACTGAGCCAGCACATGAAGACACCTTTCCTAGAGAGCTGCTTAAACCCATAGCAGACTTTACAAGGGTGAGAAACCTTGTTCATTTAAGTCACAGATTTGGAGATTTTTTTTACTGCAGCATAAGCTATCATGGCTGACCTAGTGACAAGAATTATAAAACAGATATAAGGCATGCGCCGCCGATGCCCTACCATAGTATACTACATTCAGATAAAACACATTGGAATAAAAACTCAAGGGTTAGATAAAAGGGAACAGGAATTCTGTGTAGCTGATTTCTAAAATTCTCTTACAACAACAAGAACAACGCAAACACCACCTTTCCCACTTTCAGGGAGCTCAGCACATCAGTTGGCCCCAGTATGAGACACTGCTTCCTACAATCAGAACAGTTTACACGTTTTCAATTAAATATCATGGGAGTCCTGACCAGCATAATAAAGGGTCATTTTCTGGGGGGAGTTCGCTGTCCTGGGTTGATAAAATTCAACTAAGCAGGACTGGCTTGGTTAAGAGAGCAAATGGTGCTGTCTTTCACCTTTGACTAGGCCTGTTGATATCCACATGGATGAAGAGTGAACACACTATATGATTTGAACGTTCAGTTGCATTTGTCTGTTGCATTAGGGAGGCTGAAGTGAGTTCAAACCTCACTTCCCGTTTCCTAGTTTACCAGTGCTATCATTTAGGTGAAGGTCAGACAAGCACCAGTACTTTCTCCTAAACCCTCACTGTATGACATGCATACAGTCTAGGATTCTTAGGAAAGTCAATTGATTAGGAGTAAAAAGCAAATGTGTAACTTTCTGAGAAATACAACCCCTGAAGTACTCATTAAAATGGCCAATTTTTACGACAGTGATGAACAATTGGGCACAACTCAAAAGCACAGGTTTTATGTTAATGTGAACTGAACCACAGATGACCCTGGAGCCTTTTATAGCCCATTCTGCTGCTAAGACTAGCCCAGTAAGAACAATGTCTCGCGAGCTTCATGATTTAATGTGCCAACAGGTCAGGTTCTCAGTGGCAGCTCTAAAGTGATTTCGCTCAATCAGGCTTTACTTTTAGTAACTTCAAATTTAGGAATGTTTCTTTCCCTTGTCAAATAAATGACGTTAACTGTACCAGCGCTGTCAGACTTCTGTCTACAAGCTCTCTGCTGCATGGAACATTTCACACAGCCACTTTGGTCACTGATATTTTTATACCTTAACCTAACAATCCTGCTTCAATAGTGTGCACGTGCACAAGATGACCTTACATGCGGCTGCAGCCCCCATTTCATGATGTCTGTTCTGTAAAACTTACTATGTGGCACATGGACTTGCCAGAGAGAGATGAAGAGAAAGTGAGAAAGCAACCCCTTGGGGGATGACCACATTGCAATCCCTTCTCCTCCATTCCCCTTTTGGAATTTTGGGCATGCACACACACACTCAGTGTGTTTTTTAAGCTGCTGGGTCTGGGACTTGAATCATACAGTTGGCCATGTGGGATGCAGATGCCTTTACCATGCCACCAGCTGGCCCATAGGACAGCTTTTTATAATGGCCTAGCAGACCGGCCATTCTAGGTTAATGAAAGCGGTCTCCAGATGAAGCCAGTACAAAAAGGACTTCTGTGGGACATATTTTTATTTTTACATTGTAGAGGAAGTTACAACTTTCAAAAACATGGTATATAAACAAACAAACATAAAGCCAGCCAGAATAACTTAGCATGTATCTAACGAAAAATATCAGAATTTCTGGAACACAATAAACACCTATATCTACTTCTTTTTAGACCAAATGGCAACTGCATATATACATATGCATGAGGCGAGTATTAATACTTGTATGTCAGCGGCACCAAGAACACTTTTCCTGTTGGCAACTTTTAAAAATTCCAGCTTATTCAAGTTTCATATATACAATCACACATCCACTCTTTTCTTCAGTAACTTTGGAATGGTAGCTATAGACAACTTTAAAGCTTGAGCTCCTTCTGAATTTCCCACAGTGTTTTTGCACTCTTTTTCAGACGAGCCTCCTCTTCAGGAGCCAGCTTTATCTTTATAAGATCTGTAATACCATTCTCTCCCAAGACACAAGGAACACTGAGGAATACTTCCTCATTTATCCCATAGAGGCCCTTGATTATGGTGGAGACCGGATGTGTTCTCCTAAGATCCTTCAGAATGCTTTCTGTTAAATCAGCTACAGACAGGCCAATGGCCCAGTTAGTATAACCCTTCATTTTAATAATCTCATAAGCACTAGCAATCACTTCTTTGTGGAGATGATTCCAGCGCTCAGGATCTCTATCAGTTCCTATGTCCGAGTTCAGGTCCTGCAGAGGGATGCCAGCAATGTTAACCCCACTCCACACAGGAACACTTGAATCTCCATGCTCTCCAAGGACCCACCCATGGCAGCTTTCAGCGTGGATACCAAGCTTCTGCCCAATCAAGAACCGGAAACGAGCAGTATCCAGATTACAACCACTTCCTATAACACGGTTTTTGGGCAAAGCACTCAACTTCCAGGCTACATAGGTTAAGATATCCACTGGGTTGGAAACAACAATCAGTTTGCAGCGGGGGCTATACTGGATGATACCAGAAATCATTAACTTAAAGATGGCCACATTTCGCTGGATTAAATTAAGGCGCGTTTCTCCTTTTTCTTGGCGTGCACCTGCTGTGATAATGACTAGGTTGGAGTTTGCAGTGACAAGGTAATCTTTGCTGCAAACAATATTCGGCATTTTCATGAAAGGGCTGCCGTGCTGAAGATCCATCGTCTCACCCTTCAGTTTGCCTTCGTCAATATCCACCAAGGCGAGTTCATCACTCAAGCCCTTTAACAATATGCTCACAGCACAGGCCATGCCGACCGATCCTGCTCCTATAATGGAGATCTTGTTGTGATGAACGGGCTCCTCCGAGGTGAAATGCTTGATAAGCTCATTCTTCACAGTCGCCATCCTGGAGGCCGGGGTGAAGAGCCAGGCCCCTCGCAGTGGGGTACGTGCCGCCTGACGGGGACACACGGCCATCCTTGGGCGCAAGAAATCTGCTCCCACCCTCTGGCTGGCTCGCAAGACTCCCACTGCCCAGCTCATGGCCATTCACTGACGAGGAAGAGGAAGAGAATGGAGAGGGTCAGGCAAGCCCGTCGAACTGAGAGCGGCCGTTGACCATGTACCAACGTGCCTACAGGCCACTACTGCGGCTGCGCGGCCTGGCCCAGGCCCCACCCCCTACTGCAGCTGCGCAGACCCGCCCCCAGCCATGGGGCTGCAAAGGCCTTGGAGTCCTCTGCATCCAGACAAAGGCAGTAAAAGAGCTTCTTTTCAAGCAAGTGAATCCTGGAGTTGGTTTTACAAACATGTATTCTCTTTTCTCTTTAATGTTTCATAGCTATAACAGGCCAACCCAGATCCCTGAAATTATTAGTTTTCTATTTTTAGTATGTATGCCAAGTAAAACTTTCTATTAAAGTTTTTTCTCTCTAGATGAAAATAAGGTTAAGCCTTCGGAGCTGTAACCCGCCGGGAGGAACACCGTGTGTCCCAGTAGCCGCCTGCATGGTAGGACGTGGGCTCCTGTTTTCTGGCGTGTCCCGCTGGAGGGCCTCCTATCTGGCCAGGATTCCACTGCCTTTAGCCAGTCCAGCTCCGGAGTCAAGCCTGACCACAGCGAGGGGCCGACTGTGACTTCTCTGCCACTAAAAGCTCCGGGAGAGGGTGCTGATGCCTCATGCCAAAGCAAAGCCTGTGGTTGTGGGTCCTGATTATAAAAGACCTCTCAAATAGAAAGATGAGATGTGGTCCTTCACCGAAATGAAGATATTGCTTAAGTGTCCCTAAAATGGCAAGTTTTAACCAATGCACAAATCAGACAACTGACTAAAGTAGTGAGATCAAATGACAGTTCGCTAGTAGAGCAGCCTTCACTACCACTAACCCACTGCATTTCTCCAGCAGTCTCAGGAACTCACTCCCTTCAGACTCCTGAGGAGGCGTAAACTTTACGTGGAGGAAGTGCATACTCCTATAAATCCAGTAAGCTACAAAAGCTCTGGTAAAATAATGGCTCTTTCTCTCACTCACAGAAGTCCAGCCATCTGAAGATTTCTCAGCGCTCCCGTTTCCTTCTGGGGGAGCTTGCTGGCGCGCTGACTCACTTTCTATGCAAGTAAGGACCAGACGCCCCATCTGGATGGGACAGAGCCACAAGCCATGACACACAGAAGGCACCAGACACATGAATGATCTTCACGCTGGTGGTCATTTAAAAATGTTTTACTAGGATCAGTTTTTCATAGCTGTTGTTTCTCTCGTCCTAGTTTTAAATTGCAATGTTTTAACCTGATGCCTGTTCCCACCCTCTTCCTGGAGAGTCCTTTGACCAGTCAGGTTGCCTTCCAACCTAAGTGTCCTTGAGCATGAAATCCAAGGACATAAAGACTCTTAGGGGGAAGGCTTCTTTCTGTAGTAATTTTCTAGAGTTTGAACCTCTTCAGAAAAGCAATCTCTGTGACAGAGGCCTCTTCAGTTTTTCCCCTTAGACACAACTAATTCAATTTTTAGGGTGAAAACAAACCAACAATTCTCCAAAGTAAAAATACCCCAGATGAAGCAGTTTTCTATTCAGTAAGGAGAGCACTAAAAAACACGAAGAGATGTACGTGACCTCCAGAGCAGATTGAGGTCTTCTCAAAGACGAGGGAAGCCAAATATAGCCAGACAGCTCCCTAATGGCTTGCTATCTTAGGCGGCTCATTATTCCTTCTGAACTGAAAACCTAACTCAAACC
Organism: Tupaia tana; assembly: GCA_026018925.1. Lineage (NCBI taxonomy): Eukaryota > Metazoa > Chordata > Mammalia > Scandentia > Tupaiidae > Tupaia > Tupaia tana. The sequence continues at coordinate 7,390,903 of JAKSZU010000002.1, forward strand.
ATCTCGTCAACATGCAGTATAGTGTTATAACTGATGGCAGGATTTACCTTAATACTTTCAGTTACAACACTTAGGAAGGAGGAAGCAGGGAATGAAGATGACCAGCAAGTCTCTGGACCAAGTCTGGTGGCAACTGGGTCATTCTGTCCCTTCCACCCGACTCTCACCGGCTCCTGCCCCGCTCGTCCTGCCTGGGTGCCCATTTCTACGTTCCATCTGCTCAGGCATCTTCGTCAGCCCCCACAGGACTGACGCGTCCAAGCCCCACGTCAGCGCTGTCCTTTGTGCCTCTCTCCACGATGGGATTTGTCACACACACTCACAGTAAAATACTTCTGTGTCATTCCAGGAGGGATCACCTTTTATTTTGATTTTCTTAAAGTTTATTTCTCCCATAAGCCAGAGCCAGAGACGAATACAGAGACAGGCACCCACAGCAGGGTGTGCACCTGCCATCCACCCCCAGCTTCTGCCAGCCCTGGATCTTGGGCACATGTGCACCTGGCAAAATCAAGGAGGTCTCTGGACACAGACCAGAACCTTCCCATGTGAGCCAGCCCTGTGGCAGCAGAGGGACCACCTTTCATTTCTCCCCGCCCCGCAGAACACAGCAGGCACAGGAACAGCAACTCAGTAAATGTTTGTAGTAGAAAAGAACAAGGAACTGCAGAATCAAGTAAGGCCAGAGACGGGGCTCAAAGGTAGAAGAGAGATGGAGAAGCTGGACAGAGCACCGGCTGGTGCTAGAGCTCTGACAACAGAGGTCAGTAAAGTGCTTAGTGCCTGTTTGGGGTTTCTTCGCAAGGTTGATTGCATACATTTCAAAGAAAGCCTTGGATAAGTTAAAAAGGTTTCCTAACTATGTTCAAAGTCAAGACCTACCTTACCAAATTAAAACAGACCACAAAACAAAAACAAAAACAGGAGCAAAAAAAAAAAGAAAAAGAAAAAGAAAAGAAACAAAAAACTACAGTGCTAGGAGCACCGTGGAACAAATATGCAATGGCAGAGAGAATATTTTTATCCTTAAAAGTTATTTAAAATGTTTTGCTCTTTGTAAAGCTTTTTTAAAAAAGTAATCAGCACATGAAAACCCTGATTTGAGGGGAGAAGGGGATGTGATGAAAGCAATGTTAATTAATATTCTAAGCTGATCTGAAGTAGGCTATAAACTCACCAGCATGCAAGGAGAGAATTATTTAAGCACAATTATTTTAAAAGTCTTCTTTGTGATTTGAAAATCATAAAATGCAAATTGTAGTTTTAAAACAAATTACCGGGCTTTGAGCAAAGTAATCCTATTGCTCAAAGATACTGCGATTTATATAACTTTGTAATCCTCACATGGGAGTCTTTACAAATTCTAGAGCACGGACATACCTTCTTTTGTTGAAATACGGGGAAGGACACTAAAGCAGAGCCGGGGGTTTGGTTTTCCAAGGACTATGCAAGTAGAATGTCAATTCAAAAAGAGACCAGCTTCCTAGTTATGGTATTAAAATATTACAAAATGAATCGGCAAGCACTCTCCCTATGTCTCTTCTAAATGAATTATCCAAGCTGCATGGTTTTTTAAGGGATCATGTACATAATTTTTGATCCAATGTAAAAGAGCCACTTGTATTATTAAGCACTAAAAGGAAAAAAGGAAATATTTTAATGTGACAAAAAATATGAAAAACTAATAAATGAAGTCTTTAGTTTTTATTTTAAAATCCTAAATACGATCTAAAAACTGAGAAAGTTGAATGTGATGGGTATAGAGTCTAAGTGCATCAGTGTTTTTTATCAATATGCTCCGTTTGTTCTTCGTGACCGGATGAACAGAAGTCACACCGTCGTCTTCAGAAAACATAGCTTCGTTCTTCCAAGACAAGACATGACTGTATGTCTGTGTGTGGAAGTTAATTCCAATTTGATGTAGAAACTTATGTTTATAAACTCAAAACCGCCCAAACAATTACTTGTGTTTTGTAACGGTCAAAAACTAACCTGCCCCAAGACTGCAAAGAGGTAACCGTGGGGAGTGGGAGGGGAGGAAAGGCTGTCTGGCAGGCATTAGCAAGAAGGCTCAGGCTGGAAAGAGCGGGCCTTCCGGCTAGGTCAGAGCTAATGGTGACACAGGGCTCAGGAGAGACACAGCCAGGCCCTCGATCCCAGCACCCCGACAACCTGAGCCGGGCGGTTCTTCGTGGGCACCTGCCCTATACAAGATGCTGAGTGCACCCTGACCTCTGCCCACTAGATGCCAGTACCACCTCCCTGGTTTGACAACTTCAGGTGTCTGCAGACACTGCCACATATCCTCGGCCTCCATGGAGAACCAATGAGTCACAGGCTACGGGGCTAGGGGGACGTCTCAACAGTGGTGCAGTGGTAAGTGGGACATTCTGCTAGGCTGACCAGGCAGGAAGGTTCTGGATTCCTGTCTGCACACCTCCCTGAGTATGCAGGGCATGTGGGTCCATGATCTGGGACTGGCTGGAGATAGACTGCGGGGTGAAGACTCTGCTGGGGGTGTCTATCTCTCTGTCTCTTCTGTCTCTTGCTCACAAAAGAAATAAACATTAAAAAAGCAAGCAAGCAAGCCTTGATGACAAAGCACCAGCTGGGCAAGGCCCTGTGGAGGGGGTCTCTTGGCAGGGCTAGGACATAGGCCCTCAGCAGGGATAAGCCTGCATGCTGAAGGGACAAGGAGGCTGGCAGGGCTGCGGGGTGGTGGGCAGGGCAACAGGGTGGGTGCTGTGGTGGCTCAGGATGAGTTTGGGGCCAGGGGGTGGTCCATCAGGTAAACCTCCTCCCATGGAGAGCTGCTGAAGGGTTTAAAATAAAGGAATGACATGATTTTTTTTTTTTTTTTTTTGAGAGGTTTTTGCTATAGGGCACGTGTGCTCGCCAGACAGACAGAGAGAGACATAGAGACAGAAAGAGAGAAATCACCCCCCAGGGGGGATGGCCACGCCGCAATCCCTTCTCCATTCTCCTCTCGGGATCTTAGGCACGCACACACACGTGCCTGGCTTGAGTTTAAGCCACCGGGTCCGGGACTCGAACCGCCGCCGACTACGTGGGAGTCCAGCGACATAGCCATTACGCTAACTGCTGGTCCCAAGGAGTGACATAATTTGACTTAACATTAAAAACGTCTCTGGCCTCTGTGTGGAGACAAATTCTAGGCCAAGCTCCTCCGACAGGGCAGGCAGAGGGGAGCAGAGGTGGGCGAGACAAAGGAAGCCAGACTTTGTACAGCACTTCCTACCTGTGGGGGCGGCGAAGGGGACGAAGGGAACAAGAGGGTTCCTGCTGCGTCTTTGGCTGGACTGAGGGGTGGGAACGAGGGTGCCGAAACGGGGGAGACTAAGAAAGCAGGAGGGACAGGAGGGGAGGAACCCAGGGTTCTGTTAGGACACAGGCCATCTCACACCCCCAAACGACAGCCGCACGAGAGGCAAGCCTGAGGTCGAGGCTCGCGCCACACACCGGCACAGCATCAGCCTGTCCACACTGCTTTAGAAATCGGGGGCCAGTGAGAAAACCCAGGGGCTGAGGGCAGAGGGAAAGCAGAGTCTAAGCAAGAAGCCACAGGACGCTCCGCCATGAGAGTCTGGCCAATGGCGGGAGCAGCAGAGCAGACAGGAAAACTGGTGGTGAGGGGGAGTGTCTCTGTGGCCACATGACAACATCTCTGGAAGAGGGTGTCTGGGTGGCCAGGTGGCGCTGGGGGGCCGGGCAGCAGAGGACGGGGGTGAGACTGGCCCTGGCAGCAAGGAGGGCACCAGCGACCTCGACAGCAGTGGCCCAGCACAGTGCTGGGAGAGGCTGGGAGAGGACGTGGAGACAGCGGCCAGACACTTCTGGAAGTGCTTTCCACAAATAGGAGCAGATAAATGGGCTGGCAGCCCCAGGAGGACAAGGACTACCACCAGAGAATCTCCAGAGGCAGGAGACCTAGAGCACGTCCATACACCTCGGGAGGAAGTGACCATCGCACAGGCTCGAGGAGGACAGGAGCGGGGCCTCCCCTGGGTAGGTGAGAAGGAGCAGGGCCTCGTGCCTAAATGGCGGGGCAGTCTTTGGTAGCTGCAAGGATATTTCACACAGGCAAGAGGGGAAGGCCTGTGCCCGGAACAGACGCAGGGGCAGCTCAGGGAGGAGGAAGGCCAGAGCACGGTGACAGCATCGGGGAAGGACAGCAGAGGGGCAGAGTGGGAGGAGGAGAACAAAGAATGCTGGTCTCCTCGGGGCTAAAAGGTGCCCCTGCCAGTGGCCGTGGAGGCAGCGAAGTGAGAGCTGGTGCCTGGTTAGAGACCAGAGTGGTCACGAATGGTGAGCTGGCTTTTCTCTCCGGGCAGCTGCGTGCATGCAGCATCCACTCACGGAAGTGACTCAGGAGCAGGTGGCAGGCTGGGAGTAAGTGACACGACACCTGTGGGACGACCAGGCATCAGTGTCCAGTCAAGAGGGCCCAGGCGCCTGCAGCTCAGGGCATGGGTGAAGCCACCAAAGTGGCTGGGGCCTGTGATGAACCAAAGCTGGGGGCAAAAGAAGGAATCTGAAGCATAACTGTGTGTAGAATGAAGCAGCAGCACTTTACAGGAAAATGGGACAGTCAAAAGTGACAAATAGGGGTGGCAGGTGGTAAGGGCACTGGACTCCCACATAGCCAGCCAATTCAAATCCTGGACCTGATGGCTTGCTTTCTCACTTTCTGTCTCTCTCTGGTCAAATTAAATAATAATAATAATAATAATAAACTCACGCTGGGCGCATGTGCGTGCGTGCCCAAGATCCCAAGAGGAGAATGGAGGAGAAGGGATTGCGGCATGGCCATCCCCCCTGGGGGGTGATTTCTTGCTTTCTGTCTCTCTTTCTCTCTGTCTGGCGAGCGCACGCGCCCTATAGCAAAAACCTCTCCAAAAAAAAAAGTAGAAAGAATAAGCATGTTTTAATAAAAGTCTAGAGTCTGTTAGCACAGAAACAAATAATTTAACTGATCTGAGTCATCAAGAAAAAGTTATAAATTATGGTCTGTATAATTTACATATAAGAAAAATATATAACATGTATTTTTAAAGAGATTGCTTTTTAAAATTGTTAGAAGTATTGAGCCAGCCCGTGACCTGGTGGTTAAGTGAGCTGAATCCCACATGGCCGACTGAGTGGTTTGAGTTCTGGACCCAGAGGGATGCATGTGCAAGTTTGCCCCAAATCCCCAAAGGAGGGACAAATGGAGCAGGGATTGCAGCATGACCATGCTCTCTAGGGAGCTCTCTCACTTCCCGTCTCTCTCTCCCCTTCTGTCTCTCTCTAGTGAGTGTGCATGCCCTCTAGCAAAAAAAAAAAAAAAAAAAAAAAGTTAAAATATTTCAGTAGGAAAATTCAGTTTAAGAGAACATGTCATTTTCTGATATACAAGAAAATTAATAATTATATGTATAAATCTGTCAACGTACAAATAAATATTGTTTCTCAGAATTTTAGATGTCTGTAACATCTCAACTGGTAACAGACAGCTTTTAAAATAAAGCTGAAGGGGAATGCATTTGCTATGGGGTCTTCAGTCCACCCTGCTATTAGCAAGAGCTGCTTACATGAATCCAATATTCTGAGCCCAGTCTAAGAAATAAGGACAAAAAAAAGAAAAGAAAAAAAAGAAAAGAAAACCCAAGTGAAATCAAGGGTCCTTGTCCTCCTGCAGAATAAGGCTGGGAACCTTCTTGAGAGACCACGCCAGATTTGGGTCAGGCCGTTGAACAAAAGCCTTTCAGAGTGGAGCTTACCTTTCCTAGTAATGGTTACAAGTTCCCACTTTATAAAATGCGCAGGGCCCCTAGTTTACTCATAAAAGGAAACGGGCGGGCTTTTAAGCAGGTATTATAAAAATGTGCCAGAAGAAGAGGCCAGCGGGGGTGTGGTAGTCTAATTCTGGATCCTGTGTGGCCGACCGCGCAGTTCGTGTGTCAGCCCTGGTGGTGTGAGAAACATGCCAAGCACATGTATATGTGTGCCCAAAATCCCAAGAGGAGACTGGAGGAAAATGGCGTGGCAATGCCCCCTGGGGGGTGATTTCTCACTTTGTCTCTTTCTCTGGTGAGAACACACACCCTATAGATACTTAAATAAATAAAAGCCAAAAAGAGCTATTTCTCTTCCTACCCTGAAGCCTAAAAAAATGTGTACATTGGTTATCACCTCTTTTTTTTTGGAGAGGTTTTTGCTATAGGGCACATGCGCTTGCTAGAAAGACAGAGAGACAGAGAGACAGAAAGTGAGAAATCACCCCCCGGGGGGAATGGCCCCGCTGCAATCCCTTCTCCTCCAGTCTCCTTCTCCTCCAGTCTCCTCTCGGGATGTGCCCGGCGTGAGTTTAAGCCACCGGATCCGGGACTCAAACCGCAGTCGACTATGTGGGGAGTCCAGCAACATAGCCATTATGCCAACTGCTGATCCCATCACCTCCCATTTTAAACTGAGCAAGCCCTTGTGATTTGGCCTGTCACCAAACTGTTCCTTCACATTTACATTAGTGTCCCTCCCGCCTCAATATGCAGCCAATCAGAGCTGCCAGGGGGTGGGAACCGAGGGCTACAGAGCATTCCTGCCACCTGAGAGGAGAATTTAGGAGAAGGGATAGCGTAGCTGCCCCCCTGGAGGAGTGGTTTCTAGCTTTCTGGCTCTCTGTCTCTCCCTGTCTCTCTGGCAAGTGAATATGCCTTATAGCAAATATCTCTTTAAAAAACTAAATCTATTTTTAAAATTCAAATTACCTACAATAATTAAAGACACTTTGGTTCATGGCGACTGAGGTTTGAGCTTCTGTGAGGTCAACAGCTGCGACCATCTGTAAATTCTATTCCACCAGGCATCACGAATGTAATACACACATTCTGTTCAAGGGCAGCAGGAGTGATTCTGCTAGTCTTTCGAGATGACAGCCTCCTCAGAGAGAGATGCCAGCACGGGCTCCCAGACATAGCCCATGCTCCCTTCTACAAAGTTCCAGCCCTGTCAATGGGGATGATGTACACACCTGGTTTTCTCCTATTAGGGCGTGGCTGGGGGAAGACAAGATAGTCTAGACAAAGCTAACCCAAATCTCTCTAGAAATCCTTCAAGTATCAATATCTATAATAAAGGTAAAAAAAAAAAAAGTCATTGCTCTTAACATATAAATAACTATAAACCATATAACTTATTTTTTTCAATAATTAGGGAGTTACCAGTTAGTACCACTAGAACTCTCTAAAGTGTTTATCTCAACTATTATCAAAACTTAAAACCCCTCGCCCTGATAAGTGATCTGTTCATATTGGCTGATGTGCACTCACCTGGCCTGAACACTGTCCAGGGACTGTGAGCCCACAGGAAATGTTCATCTTTTTTCCCTACGATTAAGTTACTGTGGTAAAATTAACATTACCTCAGTCATAATCAAATGATAAACAAAATACCATAACTGAGAGTAACTGATGAAGCTATACTGGGCAATCAAGCTGCGCTTGCTAGCCTGAAGGCTGGTCAGGGCTGCAGGGCGGATGCCGAATTTGGACCAACTTCTACCCAAGGCAGGGAAGGACCCATCTTCAAAGCTGGGCAAACTGCTCAGGTCTGCTAAAGAGAGCTTCTTCTAGCTCTCCTTGTTGGAATCTCCATTAAATGCTATGCCATCATACGAAATGCATATCCATACTTATATTCAACAGATTATATTTGCCCTACGTGAAATAAAATTCCAAATAACAATGAGTACTCAGAGTGAAACCGAGGTATTTTTAAGAAACTGAAGTTTCACTTGAGGCGATTTTAGCATGTTCCCCCTTAGGCCAGCAGATGGAGCTGTGGATTACAACAGGACACGGAGGCTCTCTCCGTCAAGATACTGAAGGTCAGCCATTAGATGGCACCCTTCTTTTGAGCTGGATTTATATCAGACATTTTTAACATAACTCCAGGGTGGCCAGCAACAATCATTTGACAATGGAGTTGATTTTGATTGCCTGGAATCAAAATCTAAAATGATCCTCTCAACTGTTTGGCCTGGGCCTCTTCAACATTTTCTGACTAAAACCGTTTTTCTCAGGTGTAGAAAGATGGCATTTCCCAACAAGAGGCAGTACAAAATAATAAAAGTTCAACTCATGATTATCACTGAACCTCTCTAAATGCAAGCTTCAGAGCCATAACGTAAGAATTTGCTTGGAAAGTCAACAGGCAAGGCCCACGTAACAGCCGGCCAGGGAGCCCTGTCCGAGCACAGTGCCTGGCTCAGGGCAGGCCCGCAAGTGACTTTGAAAGGTACAAACCAATGAAGTCACAAAATCTACTGCCTTGAAAACGTGCCCTCAAGAAGGCAGAGAGTAGCACAGCAGCAGTGGAACACTCTGCAAGGCTGACCCACGTGGGAAAACACTGGGTTTGCATTTAGAGACCTCCTTGAACATGTGTGAACATGTGGGCACATGTGTTCCCATGATTCAGGGCCGGGGGTGGACTGTGCGGGGGAGACCATGTTTAGGGTACCTGTTTCTCTGTCTCGCTCACTCAAGGGAGAAATAAATAAACTTAAAAAAATGTGCTGTTGAAGGTTTCAGTGGGTTCGTTGTTCTGTGACTATGGGTGTGGAGATCAAATGGATAAACCTAATGACCCACATACAGGGAGAGAGTGCATTTACATTTTTTTTTTTTTAGTTCAACATAAAGATGCAGTATAAAAGGATTCTATGTATTCTTATATTTAGTAGTGCTAATCAGAAAACATTTTTCCTCTCCAAAATATTTTATATAGGCAACAATCCTCTTACTAGTGCCATGAAACAAAGAAGACATATTCTAGAAACTAAAATAGCACAGTTTAGCCTATAAAGCTCCCAGTCTCAAGCATACAATTTAAATAACCTAATTTGGTTGGTCTATGAAAATTAGGATTGATTGGTTATTATGACTTCTAAATCAAAGATGATCCATATTTTCAAACATCTTACTCTGTTTATGATCTACATTACTAACATCACCTATCAGCTCCACACGGTCCGTGCAAACTGCTGACTGTCATTTTTACAGAAACTAGAGACCTAATAACTTTATTACTATGTATCTGAATATCCCCCAAGGAGATCTGATGTGTTTTCAAGGAAGTTCTGTGAACTCCCACACAGCTGTACTTTCTTTTCAGTAAAAATTACTAAAAATTGAGACTGGCTGGTGGTATGGTGGCTAAGGGCGTTGGACGCCCACATGGCCGACCTGGACCTGGCGACTTGCTTTCACAATCCATTTCTCTCTATCTCTCTGTGGTCAAATTGAAGAATAACAATAAATAAGTAAAATTAAATAAGTAATTATTTTAAAAAAATAATAAAAATAAAATCTAGTAAAGGTATTTTACAAAGCACCACTACTGTTAAAGTAATAAATATTTAAGAAACATATCGGAAGGTAAAATTAAAAATTCACCAATATACCTATAATTCATTCATGTATTTCAACCATTTTTCCTCCCAGTTTTCAAATACCTACTCTACATTTTATTAAGACATGAATCCTGTGTTTCATTTACCACCATATCCAAAGCATTTTTCTTCTAAAAGTGACAGCTTAACAGGTCATCTCCTCTGAACGAGAAGGGAACAGCCAGTCCTGCCCCAGACTGATGTCCCAATCATGTCGGGACATGAGGCCCACACTGAAGACCCCCAGGAGAACTTGCCAAGTGATCAAGAACTGTGTGGACAAGGGCCCGACCGGAACTGAAGTCACTACCCTTCCTTTTCTCACCCTGAACCTCCCCCCTCCTCCTTTACCTCCCATCTTACCTACGGGAGGCGAAGTTGGGAAAACACTAGGTTCTCAAGACTCAGATCTGGATTCACAATTTCACTCAGACAGTTACAAGCTCATCTTGAACAAACGACTTAACTTCTCTGAGGCCCAATTTCCACACTTAGAAAATGAGGGACAGTAATCTGATTTATAGTAATTGTGAAGATTAAATAATGTGCTAAGTCTAAATGATGCCTGAAATGGAAGAAGAGCTTTTTACTAGTCAAAGGAGAAACTCAGATAAGAGCAAAAATGACCAAAAATCTTCCGTTGCACGTTTTCCATCTTTGCCAAGTAATCTCTAATTCCCTGTTCAAGTGATGACTAGCCAGCGAAGTTGCTTTGAAAATAAACGTGAGAGCATGGAGGTGCTATGGAATTACTCCCATTAGCATACACATGCGGTCAGTTTCCAACGTAAACAAGCAAACAAACTCTTTGATCTCACTCTTTCTCCTAGCTACAACCCCATTTTTTTCTTTCACTTTACAGAAAAACTCAAGACTTGCCTAAATCTATTGCTTCCAATTCTTCTCTGTTCTCTTTGGAATCCACTTCACTCTGGCTTAGGCCACCCTGACCGCCATATTGCTAAACTCAGGGCATTATAGTCTTCACTCTATGTCAGTTCTCACAGCATACACAGTCACACCTCCTGAAAGTGTTTCTTTGTCTGCTGTGAGTGACCATGCTGGTTTCTCCTGATTATCCTTGGTTATCACCTCCTGTTCTCCAACCTCCCAGTCTTAGGAGTGGCCCCGAGCACCTTCCTCAGACCATTTCTCCTTCCTCTCCATCCTCATTGCCTTAGTGAGCTGATCTGGTCTCATGGCTTTTAATATTATCCCTATACCGATGAGTCTCGGCTTTCTATCTTCACCTTGCTCTTCTCTCCTGAATTTCTAACTTGTACACTTAACTGCTTGCTGGAGTCTCCATCTCCACTTCCAAGCCCCCGGTGGAGCTCCTGATGTCACCCCTGACACAGCAGCTGCTCCGTCTTCCAGTGTTCAGTCACCAGTCTTGGATACATGGCTGACTTTACTTTCTCTCTCATTCCCACATCCAATCCACAACAACCCTTCTGAAATATCCAGGACATTTTTTCATCAGCTCCACAGCTTTTTCTTTTGTTTTCCTATTCTGAACTGCCATCAATTCTGACCTGTCACAAAGACACATTCTACAGCACTTCCTACCAGCTGTTAGAAAAAAAATAAAATAAACCAAAGCCAGGCCAGCCTGTGGCATGGTGGTTCAGGTAGATGGATCCCACATGGCTGATTGTGCAGGTCAAATCCCAGACTTGGCAGCTTGAGAAACACACTGGGCAGGTGTGCGTATGTGCTCAAAAGCCAGAATGGAAGGAGAAATGGAGAAGGGATGGAAACATGACCATTCCCTTGGGGTGTGCTTTCTCCATCCCACACTTTTCTTTGTCTCTCCCAAGTGTACACACCCTCTGGCAAAATTGGGAGGGAAAAAAGTCAATCATTCTTTTTGTTAAAAATTTTGCTCACGGGCATACGTGCTCACAGAAGAGAGACATACAGAAAGAGAGAGAGGAAAAATGAGAAAGCACCCTCCATGGGGGATGGCCATGCCACAACCTCTTCTCCTTCATTTCTCCTCTCAGGATTTAGGGCATGCATGTATGCACATGTGCCTGGTGTGTTTTTCAAGCTGCCAGGTTCGGGACTCAAACCTCTCTGCTGGCCATGTATCAGCTGAATCCAGCCATCTTAGCTACTACCACTGGCTGGCCCACCAATCATTCTTATCATACAGCTTTTCAGTCCGAGGTACACACACATCACACACTTTCTCTATAAGGGGGTTTCAAAAGTTTGTGGAATAATGGAATTAAAGTACAATTTTGGTACAAAAATATTCAAAATCTATGTGTAGCTTTTTTTTATAATGTGCATTTTCCAAGAACTTTCTGAAGAATTCTCATACATACACACAACATAGACGCATATATATGCATATATACACACATGCATGTATAGTATAAAGAACACATTAATAATTTAAATAATTTTAAATAAAATATATATGTCATATATATAATATATATGTCAAATAACATAGGAAGTTGTTCCAAATGAATAATCTTATAGAACAAGTTGCTAATATCAACTCACAATGAACAAATATTAACTATGAATTAGTCATTTCTTTTCTTTTTTTTTTTTTAAAGGTTTTTGCTATAGGGTGCGTGTGCTTGCTGGAAAGACAGAGACAGAGACAGAAAGCGAGAAATCACCCCCAGGGGGGATGGCCACGCCACAATCCCTTCTTTTCCAGTCTCCTCTTGGGATCTTGGGCACGCATGCGCATGCACCTGGCGTGAGTTTAAGCCACTGGGTCTGGGACTTGAACCATGGTTGACTACATGGGAGTCCAACAACAAAGCCATTAGCTAACTGCTGGTCCCAAATTAAGTCATTTCTTAATTATAGCTGAAGTTTTACAACCTCAAAAAAATGTAAATTACTTAGATATGATTTACTCATAAGAGGAAGCTGCCTCATTACTAGTAAATCGCTAAGAATCTAGTAATGATCTATCGTCACTTCCCAAGCACAGTGACCAAACCATATGCAAGTTTGAAAATCAGGAAAATTCAGACTGTTACTGTACAGTCTAAAGGCCCAGATCCCAATCACAAGACTGTGGTTACTTACACTGTGAACGCCTAAAGCCTTCCAGACTGCAAAGCTGATCACGCCAACGCCGCACCACGCATACAGGGAGCCCCAGCCCAAGGCTCGCAAGGCCAGCGAAGACCCACTCTCTGGTAAGGCAGCCGTGGCCATACTTCCCTGGAATGGAGACAGAAAGTTTTGGTTAAAATAATCTCTTCAGAAACAATAGACATTCTGGGAGTATTAGGAATTAACTGCTTTCTATGAAAGCAATATATTGGGAAACCAGACCAACCCAAGATCCACCTAAGGTCCAAAACAAGCATTAATAATTGGCTAACTGTTGCCACAACTTTTCTGACTGACAAACACTGAAGTATGCAAGGCACTGTGCCTGTTCATTCTTCCAGAAAAACTCTAGAGCATTCTCTCAAGAATTCCCTATTTCCCCATCCACTGGCACTTTCATTAGAATGACATTAAACTAATTAGCTAATCTGATAAGAGGAAGCACATTTATAACATGCTGTCTTCCATCTGGAAATAAATTCCCATTTACTAAAGCCCTTTTCTTCTTTAGACTACCCTTTGTACTGCTCAACCTGTTTCTTGGGTTTTCTTATGCACACATGGTGTGTAACTGTGAATGCTATCCGCAACACATAGCAGGGCTTGTTTTGTCTAGAGCCCGGTGTCTGGTCCACGACCAGACTTTGTAGGTACTCAGTATTTGCTGACTTCCACTTTTGGTAGATAAACTATGTTATGGTTTGGACAACCGTTTGTCCCCCAGGACCATGTTCTAGGATTTGGTTTCCAGTGTCCTGGCATTGGGAGGTGGTGAGAATTCTAAGAGGGGAGGCCTTGTGGGCAGTGACTGGATCATGGAGGCATCAGCTTCCACTACGGATTAATGCTGCCTCACACTAGATGAATGAGTTCTAGCTCTTAGGAGAAGGCGTCAGTGCTCAGGAAAAAGTTAGTTCTCAAGAGCAGGTTGTTATGAAAGGAAGATGGTTGCTCCCAGGTCTTTCTTGCTCTGTAGCCACCCACCATCCTCTATGCTTCGGTCTGCCATGCTGTGCTGATGTTAGCCTCTGCCAGAGTCATGAGTCAAATAAACCTCCATTTTCTGTAAGTCACCCAGTCTTGGGTCTATTTTTAAAAGCAACACAATAACAGACTAAGACATCTTAGACCCAACCAGATGTCAAGGCATTTTTCTGTAGCCATTTTCTATGATAATGGTAGTATACTCTGTTATCTAGCTGCATCTAGTAGCATGCATCTGTAATCCCAGAAACTCGGGAGGTGAAGGCAGGACGATTAGAAGATCAAGGCCTGTGTGGGCAATGTAGCAAGACCTTGTTTCAAAAAACAATCCCAATATGCTCTCTTATTCCTTTTCTCATGTTGCTATAATATCAGAGAAGTTCACTAGAAACCACAGATTCCATATAAATGTACTTTTAACTGGTCTTAGTTCTCATTCAAAAGCAGATTTACTAAATATTACTAAGCTAGGGTCAGTTTAAATGCTTTTCCTAAATTTTATTTTAGAAACATAAATTAAAAACTCATTATTTCCTGGGCCAGCATGGAGGAGAAGGAATTGCAGTGTGGCCATTTCCCCTGGTCAAGGGGCTGATCTCTCACTTTCCCTCTGTCTGTCTCTGTCTCTCTCTGGCAAGTGCATATGCCCTATGGCAAAACTTAAAAAAAAAAATCCATTATTTCCCTGGAGATTGTATGTGTATGTATACATACATGTATACATATAGAGAGAGTCCATATAAGCTTCACTAAATCAAGTAAAAAATTACTACATGAAAATAATAATGGTATAGTAATATTTGCAATAAAATCTTAATCTTGCCTTGATTTTAGATTTAAAGAAAAAAAGGTACATGTCAGCTTTGTACACTATCAGTCTGATAAATTAATTGTGAAATTAAATGAATTACTAGTTATCTACATATTTCAAAAAATTAATTTTAATGGATACTTAAAGATAAAAATTGATCTGTTCTTATTAAAATTTAAAATGTCTAGTCTCACATTCTGTCACAGTTTTTTCTGCTGGGGAGGACATGCATAATCTATCCTGTTCAATATTTCCAAAATGAATGCTTGTGACTTGCTGCTGAAAAAGATTAACTTCCCAATATATAATGTTGCTTTAAAAGGTCTTTAGGTTCTGGCTAGCAGGTGGCGTGGAGGTTGAGGCAGCTGGATTCCATATGGCCAACTACGTGGTTCAGGTCCTGCAGCCAGTGGCTTGAAAAACACACTGGGCTATGTGCCTGCATGCCCCAATTCCCAAGAGGAGAATAAAAGAGAAGTACTGAAGCATGGTCATTTCTGCCCCAGCAGGCAATTTCTCACCTCCCCTCTCTCACCTCTCTCACTGTCTCTCTCTGACAAGTACGTATGCCCTATAGTAAAAACTGAAAACAAACAAAACAAAACAAAAAAACACTTTAGATATAGCCATACAGGTTAGCCTAACTATATATATATATATATACACACACACACACACACACACACACACATATATATATGTATACATATATATACACACACACATACATATACATATACACACACATATATATCATAAATATATGTGAAATAAAAGTTACACATTTCCCCTCTACCACATTTTTATTTAAAATAAGGCTCCCATATATGGAAGTTGAATATAACAAACTGCATTGCAGTTATGGTCTTTAATATCTCCAAGATAAATCAGAAAATTACTTTCTAAATGAAAACTCTGTATTTATAAGCCTTGTAGCTGAAGACATGGTGCCCCTTATGTGCTAACACTTACCAGTAACCTTTGAGAAAGCATATGACAAGAATTAATCTTATTCGCTTATGTGAGAACTATCAAGAGCAAACTGTTCAGTTTGTCAGGTCAACCACACACCTACAAATAAGGTTTATATTTTAAATAGATCTTGAGATGAATTTTACATGAAACATATTTTTTCTTTTAAATGTTTGGGCCAGTCTGCGGCATGGTACTTAAGGTGGTTGAATCTCACATGGCCAATTATGGGGTTCGAGTCCTGGACCCAATGGCTTGAGAAACACCAGGCATGTGCGTGTGCGTGCCCAAAATCCTGGCAGGAGGGAGAAATGGAGAAGGGATTGTAGTATAACCATGCCCCATCGGGGATGCTTACTCACTTTCTCTCTCTCCTCCTCTCCAGCAGGTATACATGCCCTTTCACAAGTTAAAAACAAAGTTCAATCTAGTTATTTCTCACATTGAACAATCTTTTTTTTTTTTTTTTTTCAAAGAGAGGTTTTTGCTATAGGGTGTATGTGCTCACCAGAAAGACAGAGAGGAACAGAGGGTCAGAGTGAGAAATCACCCCCCAGGGGGGATGGACACACTGCAACCCCTTCTCCTCCATTCTTCTCTCGGAATCTTGGGCATGTATGCACACATGCCTGACTTGAATTTAAGCTGCCAGGGCCAGGACTTGAACTGCAGTCAACTACATGGGAATCCAATGATGTAACCGTTACACCATCTGCTGGTCCCCATATTGAACAATCTTATCTGATATAACGATTTGATATATTTATATCACAAAAATAGCTGTGCTTTATAAGATACACCATATATGTGTGTGAATATATGTATGTGTGTGTATATAGGTGTATATATGTGTGTATATATAAAGTTCATTTTGAGAGACAGACAGACAGACAGACAGGGACGTAACAGTATCCCATCAGATCTAGTCCTCCCAGAGCTTTCCAGCCAGCCTGAACTGCAGGCATGACACGGGCACACCTGGAGTGTTCGGGTCCGTTCAGGCCTGACTGCACAGGCATCCTACCGCCACAGCATGCAGCTGGGCCATTTGCAATATAACTTCAAATAAAATGTATTTTTATAATTTTATTTCGAGAATTTCTTTTCATAATTTTTATATTATGGTTTTATCAGAAAGATGAATGACTTGTATTTTTAATCTACTCACTACATAAATGGCTCTTAAGGCAACTCAGTTATTTAAGGAATTTTTGCCATACCATAATATTAAGCTAAGGTAAGTTATTTTAGATAAATAAGCTTTATATGTATGTATACATTGACTTGGTATTTTCTTCAATTGTTTAAACCAAACAGACATATTAAAAGCACATAACTGTACTCAGAGCACTTCATTTAATTCACAATCATGAGATCAATGTTATACTAATGCAAAATGTACCAACTTAAAAAACAAATTCCCATCTACTTAAATATGTCAACCAAAGCAGCTCAAGAATGGGTTATCAGGCCACCTGACTTTGCACCTTCCTCTTTTTGTTTATTTAAGGAATTGAAAGAGAAAAGAATGTTCATCCAGCACTTTCTACTGTTTTCTTTTCTTTTTTTCTGGAGAGGTTTTTTGCTATAGGGTGCGTTTGCTCGCCAGAAAGAGAGACAGACAGAGAGACAGAAAGCGAGAAATCACCCCCCAGGGGGAGTGGCCACGCCGCAATCCCTTCTCCTCCATTCTCCTCTCAGGATCTTGGGCACGCATGCCCAGTGTGAGTTTAAGCTACTGGGTCCAAACCACGTCAACTACATGGGAGTCCAGTGACATAGGCATTACGCCAACTGCTAGTCTCATTTTCTACTGTTTTCTAGCATGAGAGTCAGCTAAGACAATGAAAATAAGACATTAAGAGGATGATTATCTTCCTGAAAATAAAAGCAGCTCCCAACTGAAAAGTTGATCCTTTTAGTCTTTCTGGGCTGCAAGTTTAATCTGTATTATAATTAGTACAGTACCTAGATCCTCAGACTAGTAGACAGAAGTCTATTTAAATAATAATAAAGGCCAAACATCCCTAATTCAAAACCCCAAATTCTCCAAAATCCAAAAAATTTTCAAGGGTTGCCATGATACCACAACTGAAAAATTCATGTGACAGGTTACAGTCAAAATGGGGCAATATGAAAATGCTGTGTAAAATTACCTCCAGACTACATGTGTAAGGTATATAGGAAACATAAATGCATTTGTATTTAGATAAAGATATCTCACCATGTATATGTAAATATTTTGAAATCTAAAAAAAAAAAAAAAAAAAAAAAAAAGAAAAAACACCCCAAACATTTCTGGTTCCAAGCATTTTGGATAAGGAATACTCAGTCTCTCTCTATTGCTAAAACAGTATAATTCATTCCCTAGAAGTAATCAGTGATGGAGAGAATACCATACTGGGCAAGTCGTTTATCCATCTGACTTAGCTTCCTGCTTTAATGGGGACAACGTGCAGTAACGATGCCTCACAGGGCTATGATGTTAAGTAAATAAAGTCCTTAGAAGAGTACCTAGCATATGGGAAGCACTCCAATGTTAGATTTCTTTTTTTAAAATTTTTGCTACAAGGTACATGCATTTGCTGGAGATGGGGGGGAAAGGGTTATATGAGAAAGCACCCTTCATGGGGCATAGTCATGTCACAATCCCCGTCTCTTCCATTTCTTCCTCCTTTCAGGATTTTGAGCATGCAACACACATGCCCTGCCTGGTTTTATGTCACTGAGTCTGGGCTTCAACGGCTGGTCAGCCATGTGGGATCAGACTGCTGTAACCACCATACCGCAGACCGGTCCGAATGTTAGATTTTACTGTTAGAGAAGACCTCTAGGTGGTGACCTTGAAGTGCACTGCCTGAGTGATAATTCTAAACAGGTGCTTCCTCAGCATTAACTCATTAACTTTGTTCTAGAAACTTTAAGTTCTACAGTTCATTTATCTCAAAAAGAACCTGGATGAGTAGTAATGCTCTAAGTCTAGTGATCTCCAGGAAAGGCGGAACCTCACATAATATATTTAGCCATCCAGAACAGTGATTCTTAGACTTTCTGGCTTCAGGATCCTTTTAATACTTGGACCCCAAAGATTTTCAGTTATGTGGGTGACACCAATATTTAATGTTAAAAATTAAAACTAAGAAATTTTTAAATTTTACTTATCAATTCATTTCAAAGTAGTAAATATAGATGAATATAAACCTATTTTCATGAAAAATAACTTTAAAAAATTAATGCAGAGACCATGTTTAACATTTGTTTATCTTTTAAATGTCTAGCTTAATAAAAGGAGCTGGATTTTCTTTTCTTTTTTAAAAAATTTGCCAGAGGGTGCATGTTCTCGCCAGAAACAGAGATGGAAAGCAAGAAAGCATGGTCACACTGCAATCACTTCCCCTCTGTCTCTCCATCCTTTTTGGGGTTTGGGGCGTGCACACATGCATATGCACCTGGTGCCTTTTTCAAGCTGCATGGGTCCAGGACTCAAACCACACATTTGGTCATGTAGGATCCTGCCTGCCATAACTACCACACCCAGGGCTGACCGGAAGCTGGATTTTCACATCTGCCTCTATCTTCAACCTGTTAAATAATGGTTTTTTGGTTGAAATGTTTAAGTAAAATGTCTCACACAGGTGGTTGGAAAGCTGAAGAGTATTTTAATAGATTTCCTTATTTGTTAATGTGCCAAAACTTGACAAATAGCTTATTAAGGCTAGTTGAAGTATGGAATCTGAAGTCATACCAAAGAATTTTCTAAATATAATTTGTTATAGGGACCAGCAGTTAGCGTAATGGCTATGTCGCTGGACTCCCATGCAGTCGACCGCGGTTCACGTCCCGGACCTGGTGGCTTAAAACTCACGCCAGGCACGTGTGCGTGCGTGCCCAAGATCCCGAGAGGAGAATGGAGAAGAAGGGATTGTGGCGTGGCCATCCCCCCTGGGGGGTGATTTCTTGCTTTCTGTCTCTCTGTCTCTCTCTGTCTGGCAAGCGCACGCGCCCTATAGCAAAAAAAAAAAAAAAAAAAAAAAAAAAAACTCTCCAAAAAATAAAATTTGTTATATTAAAGCCCACTAGTCATTCTGCACTTTGAATGGACCTTTATTTCTATGCATGACGATCATCCAGAAGATCCCACTGGTTTACCAAGTTATAGTATTAAACAATATTTAAAAATTATGTCTTTACTATCACTATAAAATCTTGTCAGAAAGCAGTTAAGTATTGGGGCCGGCAGGTGGGACTGTAAAGAGTGCTGGACTCCCACATGGCCAACCACGGTTCAATTCCTGGACCTGGTGGCTTTCTTTCTTTCTTTCTTTCTTCTCTCTCTCTCTCTCTCTCTCTCTCTCTGTCCCTCTTTGGTCAAATTAAATAAATAAGGTTAAATAAAAAAAAAGAAAGCAGTTAAGTATTGAGCAGCTGGCAAGCTGTAGGTAAAAATTTTCTAACTTTCACTTGATTTGATAATGACTTTAAGGAGACCAGCAGTTGGCGTAATGGCTACGTCTCTGGACTCCCATGTAGTCGACCGTGGTTCGAGTCCCGGACCCAGTGGCTTAAACTCACTCCAGGCACGTGTGTGTGTGTGTGCCCAAGATCCCAAGAGGAGAATGGAAGAGAAGGGATTGCGGCATGGCCATTACCCCTGGGGGTGGGGATGATTTTTCACTTTCTGTCTCTGTTTTTCTGGCAAGCGCACATGCCCTGTAGCAAAAACTTCTCAAGAACATTTCTTATGTAATTTTTTTTTTTTTTTAAACCACAGGTGCACAGTAATGAGGAACACAATGACTATTCGTATAGTCTGGTGCCACTGTCTTGATTATACCAAGGCACCAGCAGTTTTCCTCTCCAGTTTCTGAACCATCAGTGCAAATATCTTAGTACTAATTGGTTCTGGCTTTACAGACCCACAAGAGGGTCCCAAGGATCACCAAGGGTTCTGTGGACCACAGTTTGATCAAGGACATGTGTGATGATCAAGTCTCAGAACACACTGAATGCAAAGTTATGAGTATGTGTACATGCTTTCTGTTTTCTCCTGACAGTCCCTAACTTTCATCAGCCTCTTAAAGTTCCATGACCCACAACATAACATAACTTAGGCATAGAAATCAACCCAAACCCCACTGTTATACCACCACTTGGTAAAGTCGGGTTGGTTAAGTCGGATTTTAACAAAAGATGTATTTCTCCTCTGAAAAAACATTCCATTAATATAATACATGGGAGAAATGACTGGCAAGGTCCACAGTAGGGGTTTGAGTAGCTCCATATAAGCCCTCTAAGAATTCAGAGGGGACCCAAATGCACTTTAAATGTGGTTCCTTGCCATTACAGTATCCATTAGGTTTGAGAATGATTATTAAAGATAGATATTAGTGTAAAGAGAATTCAACTAGCTTAT
Organism: Tupaia tana; assembly: GCA_026018925.1. Lineage (NCBI taxonomy): Eukaryota > Metazoa > Chordata > Mammalia > Scandentia > Tupaiidae > Tupaia > Tupaia tana. Next base: position 7,411,624 of record JAKSZU010000002.1, read on the forward strand.
GATTCTTCATATAACAGTTTTCCTCTATGGCACACATCAAATTGTAATTAGTTATCTGCATGAATATTTAATATGTCTGCCACACCAGCTGCTAAGCTTCCTGGGGGACAGATGTGTTGTTCATTTTTGTACTTCCTGTACCTAGCTAGCTCAGTGCCATGTATAATGGATCCCAAGGAAACATTTGTTGAAGAAATGAAGTACTGAATAAGACAAACAGGGTAGGAGGACACAGACAGAACAATACTTAAGAACAAGTAACTACAAGTAAACGTGAAGAAAACTTCTCATCAGCTGGGGAAATAAGGTGCACAACAGCAGAGAGCAACTGCTCAATCTTGCTTGTAGAGTAAGGATTTCCTGCTTTAAGTTACAGTCATTCAACCAAAATGTACTGAGTACCTACTATGTGTATGCACTTTTCTAAGGAATTAGTGTTACGGCAGTGAACAAGCATGCATGGTCCCTGGGTTCAAGGAGTGGACATATACTTTTCATCACTACTAAGATGCACACTATCTTAACATTTTGACATCTTTGAAACAGAGATGCCTCTTGCAATCAGTGTTGTGTCCAGAGTTTGATTCGCATCATTTTTTTCTTTCTAAATGGTACATAAAATATTGGGGCCTCTTATAGCTGAAAATAATTACTTAGCTTTAGATTTAAAGTCATGTTGCAAACAGAAAATGTACCAGATAAGCTTTCAGGGTCTTATTTTGCTTAAAGAAAGCATATAATTATTTAAAAAATTTTAAATGACAATAAAGACTTTCAATTAATTTGCACAGTTCTTGAATCCACAAGGTCGGATATATGTTTATTTATTAAAGCAGTGAAAGGCCATCAACATTTCCTTTTCTAGTGCAAAAAACCCCCCTGATATTTGTTGTAAACAATAACAATGCTACCAATGAATTTCAGTGTCACAAACCTTATTGAACCATTCAGGACTTTTCTTTTTAGCCAATGACAATGTTGTAACAAATCCAGCTAGCATTCCCGCAGCAGCAACAGTACCGAGGAAAATTCCACCTGCCAAGAGTTTGGGGAGTAGGGGGTGGAGAGTGGAGGAGGGAATCAAAAAAGCAAACTTAAAGTTAAAATGAGGTACACAAGTAATTTCCAGATACTACTTAAGTTACATTCAGAATCACTTTTGAAATCCCAGAAACCATGGCTAAACGCCAAAGGTGAAATCTGCAAGACCTCACGACCTCTGGTTCCTGGGTTCATTTTGCGGTATGGTTCCTAAGTGCAGAGAATGGGCACGATTTTAGGGCCCTTCCTCTGTCCCTCGGGGCAGCGGTATGAAGTTCCTCCCGGGGAGGAAAAAAGGCAATGACAACTAGAAAAGGCTGGACACGAGAAAAACCGCAGAGGGAATCAGGAAATACGCAGTCCCCGGGGAAGAGCTCGCACGATCCAGTTTTGGGGGAGGCAACTCAACCCTGCTCCACGATTTACCCGCCCCAGGCCACCGACCCCACAAGCTAAAATCCGGGCGTGCAAAAGCTACCGGCTCAAAGCGCGAAGTGTGGGGGGAAGCCCGCTGCAGCGGAGGCCAGGAGCGCGGTGGGCTCGCTCTGACACCTCAGCACACCCGTCACCACAACACACCTTTAACCAGGAAAAGCCGATCGTCGCTGGATCTCGCAGCCTCGAGACCAGGGGCTGCCTCCCGGTTTCTAGAGCCTGCCGCTTCCATGTCTGAGTCCCCACTTCTTCGTCCGTCACGCAGCGGTCTCGGCTGGAAGAGAAAGCGAGACAGCGAAGAAAGGTTCCGCTGCTGCCTCACTCTGTGCCACCTGAAGATGAGTCCGGGGGAAGCTGAGGTAGCTCACAGTTTAAGCAGCCCCACGCCGGGGCGGAGTCCAACAAGGCTCTGCCTGCCGCGGGATCACTTTCAGCTTTCTGCAAGGTGACGGTCGCGGGACTATCTGAAGGAGTGCCGGAGCTGACTCTAGGAGGCAGTGAAGGGTCACAGACTGCGCCAGGAGCTCGGTGCACCGGGTTCGAGGCTGGAACGGTTCCCTGGTCAGGTCTAGAGTACATCCAAAGGTTTGGCCAGCGCTGACGTCATCTGATTCTAAAAGCAGCCCTCGACCTTTCCTCTGCCTGTTTCTGGGGGATTCCGAAACTATCGTTACAGAGACTTTGTCTTTGCTCCATGGTGGTGATCAGTGGTGACAGAGCGGAGTAGATGGCTGACAGGAGTGCCGCGTGGATGTGCGACCCAGGGGACAAGCAGAGGTCCCCTTCAGGTGCCTGCCATGCTGAGCTTCGCAGTTGACAAGCCTGGTCTTCAGAGTCTCGGACGCTGATGGGTGCACAGCGGTGGAGTCTAAATGGCTGTTGAGAGGAGAAGCCTCTTAGATCTCACCGGCTAGAAGGAAGTGCAGCAACAGTGCAGCTGGGCCCACATGGGAAAGGCTTTAGCTCAAGGTCTCCCTGAGCATGGGGCCCTGGTGCCCATGATCTGAGGTGATGACCCTGTTGGGGGTCACTGTCAGGGAAGAAATGGTGAGTGTGCGCCCGTGTTCGCACCTGCACGCACCATAGGGTGCATGAGCTCCCTGCAGAGAGACAGAGGGAAAGTGAGAAATCACCCACCCCCCCCCTCTCCCTCCAATGACCATAGCACACTCCTTTCTCCTCTTGCAATTTTGGGCATGCATTCACATGCACCCAGTGATTTTCAAGCTGCCAGGTTTGGGATTTGAATTGTAGTTGGCTATATGAGAATCCAGCACCTTAACCACCACACCACCTGCTGGCCCTGGGAGAAATAAACAAAGACAAAAAACTTATGTTTTATTATTTAAAATTTTGCTATAGGACACAGGCATTCACCAGAGAGAGAGAGATGGAAAGTGAGAAAGCAAGCCACCAGGTCCAGGACTCAGATCACCATTCATGTAGGAGTCTGGCTCCCCAACCATCATGCCACTTGCTGGGCAAAGAAATAGACTTTAAAAAAATCTTTCTGGCCTCTCAGGTAGAGACACATGGCATCAACTTTTAAATGAGGCTGTCTGCTTTTTTCTTTTTTTCCTCGACAGCTGTGTTAAGAAAAAAACTCATGTCCTAGAGTAGTAGGACATGAGCTTCTTGAGAAATGGCATGGAGATCTATATTCATTTTATTTATTTATTTATTTATTTATTTATTTATTTATTTATTTATTTATTTGCATTCATTCTCTGAACATCATTACAGCATACAAAATGAGATTTTCCATCCAAATTACACTATATATTGTCTCAATCAAGCACATCAACAAGCATGTTATTGTCAGCAAATGATCTTCCATTTCTTGTCTTCTGTATGTTTTGCTTTTTTCCCTCCATCCTAGATTCTCTCTTACCCTCTGCCATCTCCCACTCTCCTCCCACAGTCTCTGGTAACTATGTTTGCTTTCTATACTGTTTTCTCCTCACATTTTATTGTAACGCCAAAGACCCTAATCAATCCAAATACTCTCATAGCAAACACAGGTGATACCCACATTTCCATGAACACAAGTCTTACTTTACGCATCCTATAAAGTAGCACCTAGCTGTGGCTACATATCCTACTGCAGTCATTGAATATATATATTTTTTTTTCTGAAACTTTTTTTTTGTAACTCAATTTACATTCCTTCCCTAAGCTTCATCACAGCATACAAAATGCAATCTCCCATCCAGTACACACTGCATAGTGATACAATCATGCACATTACAAAAAATTTTCCATTACTAGTTCCTAGAATTACTTCCACCCCTCTTTCTGACCCTCTGTCCCTTCCCACCCTCCTCTCACACCACCTCCGGTGTCTACAATTGTCCTTCATTCCCTTCCCACCCACGTTGCATTGATCACACAATTTCCTACATAATCTAACTACTTTCAATGGTGAGTTCACTCATTACTACTAAGAAAACCAGTTTTAACTTAACTCAAAGAAATGCCAAGGAACTTTGCTTAAAGCCAGGAAACAAGTTAGGATTCTGTTCAAATGGAAGGTGCATGAACCTATCAGTCTCATGTACTTTTATCTTCTGTTCTGGTTCAATTTTCCTGATTAAATTCTGGGATATAATATTCAAATTCAGACTTGTCCCTCTGATTAAGTTGGCCACTTTCATAGTTTTTGGACTCTTATTTCTGTGTGTCTGTGTTTAATTTTCTTGATACAGCACACCCTTGAGAACTTCTTGGAGATCTGGTCTGGTGCTGGTAAATTCTTTCAGGTTTTGTTTATCTGAGAATGTTCTTGTCTTTTCTTCCCACCTGAAAGATAATCTTGCCGGGTACAGTATTCTTGGCTGAAACTGTTTCTCTCGTAACACTTTGAATATATTTTCCCATTCTCTCCTCGCTCGCATTGTTTCCGATGAGAGATCTGCTGTTAGCCTGATGGGATGTCCTTTGTAGTTAACTTGATGTTTCTCTCTTGCCAATCTTAGTATCTTGTCTTTGTCTGCGGTTTTGGTCAACCTGGCTATAATGTGTCTTGGAGAAGATCTTCTTGGGTTGATTCTATTTGGGGTCCTTTGTATTTCCTGGGACTGGATCTTTGAATGCCTCTCTAGGTTTGGAAAGTTTTCTTGCAGGATTTCATGGAATAGATTATCAATGCCCTTATGGGTCTCTTCACCTTCTGGAATGCCAATTATCCGGATATTTGGACGTTTGATGGTATCCAGTACTTCTCGCATATCATTCTCAAATTTTTGAGCCATTTTCTCAGTCTTCGTGGTGGACTTTTCTAAGCCAGCCATTTTCTCTTCTACATCTGAGATTCTATTTTCTGAATGATCTAGTCTGCTTTTAATACTTTCAAGGGAGATTTTGACTTCTTGTATTATAGACTTGATCTCTAGCAGTTCCGTTTGAGTCTTTTGTAAAGTGTGTAATTCCTCTTTTAGATCTTGCAAGAATTTCCTCATCTCCTGGAACTCGGCAACTTCTTTCTCCTTTCTCTTTAGCAGTTCATTATCTCTCTTTTCTTCCATCTCTGTTAGCTTCGACATTACGAATGCTCTAAATTCCTTATCAGACATTTCCATGACTTTCACCGAACTGTTTGTGGATGAAGGAGAGTTACTCTTTTCCATTGGAGGAGAGGTATTTTCTCGTTTTCCCATATTTCTCGTGATCCGACGGTGATTTCTTGTCATCTGATGAATGGCGTGTTTCTTTCAAATTCTTGAAGTTAAGCCTCAATGTTCAGGAGCAAGCAGACAGAGGTGTTCTAGAATCGGATTGCCGTTCTGTAGTGATCGCTGGTGCAGCAGATTCAGTAGATATTGGGTGGAGAGACAAGAAAAAGGAAAATGAAAAAGAGAGAGAGAAACAACAACAAAAAGAGAGAAAAAAGACAAAAAAAATAAAAAATTATAATTGCTTTTCTTTCTTTTTTTTTTTTAAAGAAAAAAATCACAAAATAGAAAACCACGCGGCGCGCTAGTTCCCAGTATCCATGTGGAATCTTCTCAGAGAATGGCTCAACTCTCCTGCCTGGGAGAAAGGAGCAGAAGGGCTTATTAACAAAAAAAAAGATGGAGCTGAGAGCCAGAGAGAAATTCTACCTTTAAAAAAATTGTAAAAAGGAAAAATTACCAAAAAAAAAATGAGGAGACAGGAGCAGAGAGAGACAGAGACCTCAGAGACACAGAGACAGGGATAGAAGGCCAGAGGGGCTCCCTACCACACTAGCTTTGCTTGCTGGAGGCTGAATTATGAGTAGAAAATCTTCATTTCACCTGTGCCCTGAAATATCTAGTTCCCAGTATCCATGTGGAATCTTCTCAGAGAATGGCTCAACTCTCCTGCCTGGGAGAAAGGAGCAGAAGGGCTTATTAACAAAACAAGAGATGGAGCTGAGAGCCAGAGAGAAATTCTACCTTTAAAAAAATCGTAAAAAGGAAAAATTACCAAAAAAAAATGAGGAGACAGGAGCAGAGAGAGACAGAGACCTCAGAGACACAGAGACAGGGATAGAAGGCCAGAGGGGCTCCCTACCACACTAGCTTTGCTTGCTGGAGGCTGAATTATGAGTAGAAAATCTTCATTTCGCCTGTGCCCTGAAATATCTAGTTCCCAGTATCCATGTGGAATCTTCTCAGAGAATGGCTCAACTCTCCTGCCACACTAGCTTTGCTTGCTGGAGGCTGAATTATGAGTAGAAAATCTTCATTTCGCCTGTGCTCTGAAATATCTAGTTCCCAGTATCCATGTTGAGATCTATATTCATTTTTATATTCCTCAGTTCTGGCATATTATTTGGTCAAGAACAATAAGTGCATGTCAGGTGAAAGAGTACATGAATGCATCAGTTAAATGCAGTTAACAGTCTAAACCTGAGTTCACTGCCTAAAACACTTCTCAGCTGTGTGAACTGGGAGTTATTTAGCCTCTCTATACCCAAGTTTTCTCATATGTAAAAGAAAGCAGAAGAGGGACCAGCAGATGGTGTAGTGGTTGCATGGCTGGACTTCCACATGGCCAACTACGTTGGAGTTCTGGACCCAGTGGCTTGAAACTCATGTGTGCTTGTATGCCCAAGATGCCAGAAGGAGAATGGAAGAGAAGGGATTGAGGTGTTGGCCATCCCCCCCAGGGGTGATTTCTCACTTTTCCTATCACTGTCTCCTCCCCCTCTAAGGGTACATGCCCTAAGGCAAAAACTTCTAAAATAAAGAAGTAGATAGTACTTACCTCATAGGGTTACTATGAGAATTAAATGAGACAAGGTGTACAAAGAAGTTAGCATAGTGCCTGGTACAAATAAATAATAAATGTTAGCACTAATTAGTATCACCTATTATTCCACCAGCTGTTTTGCAGCATTACCTACAAAGATTTCCAAAATTATAGATTCCTAAGGTCTACTACCAGAGATTATGGCCCTGTATGTCTGGGGTAGAGCAGAGTTTGAAAAACGCCACGGGTGTTCTCATGACCAGCCAGGAGAGAGAACTACTGCTCTGTTCAAATTTCTGTGTAGATGTGACCTCATCTCTGTGCAACATAGCTGACCCTTGGGTTCCTTGGAAGCACAGTGCCAGAGTCTGCCTGAAAGGACCCCTTAAGCTGGCAAATGCTGCACTAACTTGTGGAAGGTCTTAAAGACTTACCCTTTTCCTTCCCCTTAGACATAACAGAGACCATTTATTGAGTGCTTTCTACATGGCTGGCATTGCACGAAGTGCTTCAAACACATTGTCTCATTTAAAATCCTCTCCATAAACTCAGAAAGAGTAATTTGCTCAAGCCCACACAGCGGTTAGGTGGCAGAGCTAGGATTTAAAAGCAGGTACTTCCTTGGCCACTGTGTCAGTGGTCCACTCGCTTCAGCTTCGTAGAAGGAATTACCTGGACGAGAATTTGGGATCAGGCAGAGCCTGAGAACATGCACGTCTAATAAGTTCCCAAGTGATGGGAGCTCTGCTGATTCTACCTAGAACACGTTTTTCCACGCCTCGTTCTTACAGCTTGCACCTCCTGAAATTCATCCCATCCACTTTAACACCTGAAAGCTGCATTCCCAGGACCGCTCAGAGAGTCTACGCGGGCTTCTCTACTCTTTCCTTTTTTGCTGTGCCCTCCCCCAAAAAAGCACAGAAAGTTTTGATTTTAAGAACCATGTTACTATTTGCTATGAGAAACAGAAGGCAGCTGACAACCTTTAAGACTAGGAAGTGGCAGGTCCTTGACCGAGAGCCTGCCTCCATCTCAGCAGTAGCTGCAAGCCCTGAGGCCCTCTCTGCTCTGTCTGCAGGATGCGCTCACACATCTCAGCTTCTTTCCAAATCCCCAAAGTAGAGGACGGCTTTCCTCCTTTCTACTTCCAGACTCATTTCCCCAGTATACAGAGGGCTAAAAGGTAATCAAAGCAAACCAGCAATTACTCTTTAGCCTCAGGTGAGCAATTTGCATCTTGAGGATCTTTACCAGATACACAACAGCAAGAGGAGGGAGAGCTTCTTGGACAAGGCATGTTTGTGGTGGGGATTGCAATTGCTTTCCTCGCTAGCCCGGGCCCCGCCTTGCAGCTCTCTGTGCCAGTTCCTGAGAGATAGGGTAGCCAGAGCCTCGGAAGCATGTGAGCAAAGCGCAAGGACAGGGTGTCCCTGACCCTGCGGTTAGGACTGCATTCCAGGCATCCCGAGTTAGAGTGCAAAACGAAACATTTTTTAAAGACAATATCATCCAAGGTCTCATATATCTACAGTGAACACAGGTTTCACAGATGCCATCCAGTGATCTGGCCTGCTCTAGAAACTTCCAAATCCCACCAGCCCTGTTTCTATGGGAAGGCATGATGCACATGTCATACAGGAAACTCACAAACATTCAGAGCATGGTCTCTTTGCAAGACGGGGACTTTCATTCTAAAACAGCAAGACAGCGCGCATTTCGAAGCGTGGAAACCAGAAATTACAAAGTTGCCGAGCTTTGGTGCTTCATGCAATACTGGCGGGACTGTCAGTTCAAGGGAAGAGTGAGTCCCTTTTAGGAAAACGTAGTAGAAAGTCTAGCAAGCAAAGCAGACTGCTGGGAAAGCAACTTTAACTGAGACAGACGCTGTTGCTATTTTGGTGTTTGTTTTAGTCAGCCGAAAGTCCGTACCAGCCACGTGTCCGACAACACTCTTACTTCAAACTTTTTGGCCCCTGTAGAGCCTATTTCAAAAGTGGACGGCTAGAAACCTCTGAGTATTACATTTCCCAGTATTTGGATAGCCCTTGTTCTAGCTAGTTTCAAACAGTGATGGGCTTTTCTTCTACAGATTTTTAAAACATGTCTTTGGAGCGTCTATGTCTCTGTGATTAAACTATGGGCGGGACTATTTTCTACATATGATAAGGTTCATATGTTGGTTAAATCATTCTCACTATTGCTTGATATAAGATAGCAGTAAAAAATGTGCTTAGATTCGTAAAGGTTATTGCCTAATTAAGTGTATGGCAGAGAGAAACGACTGGACTTTATACAGAGTTATTAACAGAGGTTACCTTGAGGGAAGACAGAAGTTTTCAAACTGTATTTCTCTACTTACTGCCTTATAAGGAAAATGCTACATTCTTACCTATTTCTACTAGGTTGTTGGAAAAGTCATGATGTATCTTTCTATGATTTTCTATGCAAAACACTGTCATGACTTTTCGGACAACCCAATACAATGTGTGAAAAATTTCCAACAAAGGACAAGCATTACTTTTGTGAGAAGGGGGACCAAAAGGAGGGGAAAAAAATATATATACTTTAGAAATGTTAAAAATAGGGACCAGAAGGTGGTGTGGTGGTTAAGGCACTGGATTCCCACATGGGTGACCATGGTTTGAGTCCCAAACCCAGTGTCTTAAAAATCATGCCGGGCTCATGTGCGTGCGTGCCTAAAATCCCAAGAGGAGAATGGAAGAGTAGGGATTGTGGCATGGCCATCCCTCCTGGGGGTGATTTCTCACTTCCCCTCTCTTTGTACTCTCTCTCTCTCTCCAGTGAACATACTCACCCTATGGCAAAAACCTAATAAAAAATTAAAAATACATCACCTTATTTAAAACATGGATTTTTCTATCTAAATAGAAATATTATGTAGGTTTCCAGGGTTACTCATCAGCCGCTCCAGCAGCGACCACAGTCAGGAAGTGAGGAAATAGGAGTGAGAAGCATTGTGTCATAAGGAGAACCTGCAGGCAGCCGAGAGCACGCGTGGGATTTGCCTCCCCCGGTTTGCTGCCGTCAGGCCTTTTGAATTCTTCCCAGTATCTGCGGTGGCTTCGCAGAGCTTAGCTGCTCTGAAATGCACTGCTCCAATCAATACAGTGCAGTGTAAGTGGCAAGTATGGTAATAATTCTTGAGTGAGCTGAAACTCAGCTTGCAAGGCTTGACTCTCATCACTCACTTCCAGTGTCTCATTACTTAGGTTTTAAATTGTATTCTGTAACTGACCTGGGTTGAATAATATGTCTGTCTTTATCACAGTAAATGGAAGTTGCCATTATAAATGCCTCCTTTCAATTTTTCTTTACTGTAGAGTGTATCTTTCCGATCTCTTTCTACACTATCGGTTGAACTGGTACTGTTAATGAGAGACCAGAAATCCTTCTGAAAGCTGTTATATTTCATAAGCCTCTAGATATTTTCGTATAAAAGAATGATGCACATAATTTCTGTTAACTACATTCCTCTATCTTCTTTTATGGATCAAATATGATCCCATATGTTCAAGTATTTTGTAATTTGTCAATTATTCTGGCAATTTAAAGTATTATAGTTTGTAGGCGTATGTGTATCCTGGTTGTAAAATCCTTTAACATTCCCTGAAAGCAGAATATATTTTCACCCATGTATTATTTTTCTAGTATTTTAAACACAGGCACATACTCCATTTACTGTGAAGATCTATGAGATCAATAATTTTGTGTCATTAAATGCTTACTACATTTTCATTTTTAAATTTGCCAGTGGATGTGTGCACTTGCCGTAAAGAGACAAAGAGAGAGGGAGAGGGAAAACACTTCCCAGTGGGGCGTGGCTACACTATGATCCCTTCTCCTCCTTTTCTCCATCCTGTCGGGATTTGGGGTACACATGCACACTCACCTGGCATGTTTTTCAAGCCGCCAGGTCCAGGATTCGAACCATAATCAGCCATATGGGTTCCAGCTCACTTAGCCACTAGCCAAAGGCCCACTTGTTATGTTTATTGGGTTAATTTTAATTATCTTCTTCTGATATATTAAAGATTTTAAGCTATTAAATGATAAAAAAGGTTCTATCACACATATGGTAAGAGAGATTAGATAGACTAGTAAAACTTTTTTCAACTGAACACTGTTAGAGTTCAGATCATTTCTGATTCATTTGGTGAGTATTTACTGAGAACTGATTGTGGTCTTAGGCTGGATTGACCAGGGTGATGTGAAGAGGCACACTCCTTGGCTCCTTGGACTTAATACAGAATTATTATTATGATTCTTAAATTCACCAAAACACATCTTTTTATTTCCACCTTGTGGTTGATATTCTCTCTACTGTATGAGGGGTCTTTAAAAAGTTCATGGAGGGCTGGCCCCAGAGCATAGAGGTTAAGCACTGTGCAGAAGGAGCTGGATTTGTGAAAACCGACATTGCAGGCATGTGTGCCCAGGATCCTGACAGGGTGGAGAAATGGAAGAAAAAGGATGGTGGTGTGACCAGGCCTTGTTGGGGAGTGCGCTTGCTCTCTCTCTCTCTCTCTCCTCTTTCTCTCTGGCACACATATGTGACCTCTGGCATTAAAAAATGTTTATGGGGGCCAGCAGATGGCATAATGGTTAAGGTGCTGCACTACCCTGTGGCTGACTGTAGTTCGAGTCCCCAGGCCCAAAGGATTGAAAATCACGTCAGGCACATGTGTATGCATGCCCAAAATCCTGAGAGGAGAATAGGGGAGAAGGGATTGCAACATAGCCATGCTCCCTGGGGGGTGGGAGGAATTTCTTGCTTTCCGTCTCTCTCTGTCTCTCCAGGGAGTGCATGTATCTTATAGCAGAACTCTCTCAAAAAAATGTTTATGGGGACCAGCAGTTAGCATAATGACTATGTCGCTGAACTCCCATGTAGTCAACTGTGGTTCGAGTCCTGGACCTGGTGGCTTAAACTTACATCGGGCATGTGTGCGTGCTTGCCCAAGATCCCGAGGAGAATGGAGGAGAAGGGATTGCAGTGTGGCCATCCCCCCTGGGGGTGATTTCTTGCTTTCTGTCTCTCTGTCTCTCTCTGTCTTTCTGGCAAGTGCACACACCCTGTAGCAAAAAAAAAAAAAAAAAAAAAAAAAAAAAAAAAAAAACCTCTCCAAAAAAATGTTTATGGAAAATACATGTTATGAAAAAACTATGCATGGATTTGAAAAAAAAATTTCTATAGAGTGCATGCACTTGCTGGAGAGAAAGAGAGAAATCATCACCCCAGGAGGGATGGCCATGTCACAAACCCTTCTCTTCTGTGCCCCTCTTGAAATTTTGGGCACATGCACATACATGCCAGGTGTAATTTTCAAGCTGCAAGGTCCAGGACTTAAACCGCACAGTTGGCCATGTGGGACCCAGCCACCTTAACCTTTATGTCACCTGCTGGTCCAGGATTTTTTTCTTTGCACCAAAATGAACTCACACTTCAATTCCATTTTCCCAAAAGCTTTTCAAATACCTTCATAAGCTCTTTCCCACTATACAAGATGGCAGGTGACAAAACTGCAAAGCAGGATACTAAGGAGAAGAAACCTGAAGCCAAGAAGGCTGATGCCAGTGGCACGGTTAAAAAGGGTGACCCCAAGGCTAAAACGTCCAAGAAGGGGAAGCCCCACTGCAGCCGAAACCCGGTCCTAGTCCGGGGCATCGGCAGATACTCAGTCTGCCATGTATCCCAGGAAGGCCGTGTACAAGGGGAAACACTCGGCCACTAAATCCAGGATCGAAAAGAAAAAGGAGAAGGTTCTTGCGACTGTCACAAAGCCAGCTGGTGGGGACAAGAATGGTGGTACCCAGGTGGTTAAACTGCACAAAATGCCTAGGTATTATCCTACTGAAGATGTGCCTCGAAAGCTGTTGAGCCATGGCAAAGACCCTCCAGTCAGCGTGTGAGAGAGCTGCGAGCCAGCATCACTCCCGGGACCATCTGATCATCCTCACTGGACCCACAGAGGCAGGTGAGAGGTTTTCCTGAAGCAGCTGAGCCATGGCTTGCTACTGGTAACTGGACCACTAGTTCTCAATCAAGTTCCACTGCGTAGAACACACCAGAAATTTGTCACCGCCACCTCCACGAAAATTGATACTAACAAAGTAAAAATCCCAAAGCACCTTACCGATGCTTACTCTAAACAAAAGAAACTGCGGAAGCCCAGACACCAGGAAGGTGAGATCTTCAAGACAGAGAAGGAGAAATACGAGATTTCAGATCAGCTCAAAGTTGATCAGAAAGCTGTGGACTCATAACTTTTACCAAAAATCAAAGCTGTTCCTCAGCTCCAAGGCTACCTGCGATCCGTGTTTGCCCTTACAAATGGAGTTTATCCTCACAAATTGGTGTTCTAAATTTTTTGCCAAGAACCTAATTAAATTAGTGATCATATATATAAAACGAATACCTTCATAAGCGTTTTCCTTTCTGCCTTAATAAATAACACATGGTTTGCTTCTTTGTTATGGAATCTGTAGTGCTTCAAGTTGCTCCTCCAATTATCAACTGCTGTTGTTCATGTGCACACACAGGGCCTGGAAGACGGATCTGCATCTCTACTAAGCAGGACCGTCTGGCCAGAATTCCAAGGTGATACTTGAGGACCAGGCTAGTTGGTAGAAGTAGGCTCAGCAGACGAGGCTGAGACAAACTACCCAGAAGCAAGTAGTCTGTCCTGGGGGACAGAGCACACACGAGTGGGTCATGGCCATTGGTTTCCAATCCAGGAGGTCTACCTGTAAGATGAAGGAGGTGGAATTCCCACGTTGGTGACATGGCATCATAGAATCGGGCAGGGGGCAGCTTTGTCCATGGGTAGAGGGGTCCCAGGCTCTAGCATGGGTGGTGGAAACTGTAGGACAGTTAAAATAGCAAGGGAATCGGACCAGCAGTTGGTGTAATGATTACATTGCTAGACTCCCACATAGTCCACCACAGTTTGAGCCCTGGACCCAGCGGCTTAAAACTCATGCCGAGTGCGTGTGCGTGCATGCCCAAAATCCCAAGAGGAGAGTGGAGGAGAAAGGACTGCCGCGTGGCTATCCCCTGTGGGGGGTGACTTCTCACTTTTCTGTTTCTCTGTCTTGCCAGTGAGTGCCTGCACCCTATACCAAAAATCTCTCTTAAAAAGAAAAATAGCAAGGGAACTGAAAAGAGGCCTGGGTGTGTAGCCCAAGTGTCAGACGTAGATCACCGTGGTAGGGTGAGACTTGGATGATGCCCGCCAGGCAGCTGGAGACGCCAGGCCCATCACTGCGTGCTGAGTCAGGCAGCCCTGAAGGCTGGGCTGCGGGTGGTAATGGCTTCTGCCCTGCAGGGGTGGAGGGCCACAGGAGAGGGAGGGAAACAGGGATCCTGTCTTGAGTTGTGCAACTTGTGTCTGTGCAAGCTTCCAGCTGGGGGTGCTTTAGGGGCTGGAATCCAACCTACATTTTGCTCACCTAGCCCTGTGCTCTGGTGCTGGGGTACCACTGTCCCAGGGGAGGGGCATCATTTTGGTTACAAAGGAGGCACCACATGGGCCAGCATTAGCTTTGGAAATGTGATGGAAACCCGGTTCACAGGCTAGAAACCAATGAACAACATCTCAGCTGTTGGGAGTATGTCATACTGAAGTACATTAAGTCAAAAAGATTCCAGAGAGCCCAAAGGAGTCTCAGGAACAATCGCATGGCTAAAGGAGCACTACAGGGTGTGGGGATTCAAAGAGCCTTTGGATTCAGAGAGTAAACCGGGAAATGCGACTTCTGAAGAGCGTCAGCTGCTCAGAGTACTTAAACTTACATTGTTTGAAAAGACATATAAGTGACTGTTAGACAAATTGTGTAATTTTAGCTGACGGAATAACCCTCTCTGCATTACAAGAGAAGTGTTTGCGGTTGCTTCTCGCTGGGCAGTATATCTATATTTTAGCAACATTTTACTGAGATTGACGTCTTTGATTTACTCACGCTGGTAAAAGTAATAACCTCTTAGAGTGTGATTATACCGCCTGATAAAAGATTTCACTATATAGTAAATTACACACCATTTAGGCGATAGCGTTTTATTTAGGTCAACTGTACAGGGTCCAATGCCCTTTTTAAAACATTCGAAGCATTTGATGGATTCATTGCTGAGTGCTCTATAAATAAATGCAACCTCAAATGCCAGACTATGAAAATGTGCTAGGAGATATATCAAAGTCACCACCGTTAAGACACCTCTTTCAAGGTGATAGGAAGAGCCAGACCAGCTATCTGGAAACTATGCTGAGTGTCCCCACCCTGCCAGGCACTGATCAGGATTGTGTCCACTTCTCTTAATGTGAGTTTCATTTGCATCCTCTGTAAAATGACAGGAGGGCTGGCATGCCAGTTCCAGAAGCTGCTAGCTAGGAAAACACACACACACACACACACACACACACACATACACACACAGCAACAGAGTTTTGTGCTCAAAAATGTTAGGCAAAATCTAACAGGGTCCTCGGCTTTGGGCCATCTCTGTGCCTTCAAGAGGAGAAATGAGAGACTCCGAGGGATGATGTTGCTTATGTGACCATGGAACCCATTGTTCATGAGCATCTCACGGGCTTGGGTTCCTTAGATGACAGTTTGAGAAACTACTAAACTAGTTGACTATGAGGATTCGTCGTAGTCCCCAAACTGATTCCAGTTAAATCTGGAGAAATGGGGCCGGTCCCTTCACAGGACAGGAAACAATGCCTCCCTTCCTTTCACAGCTTGTGTCAGATCGACAATGTGCCCATGTCTCCACTCTGCAGCTGACCTGCACCAGATGGGTGGTCGGGACAGCAAAGACCGATTTCATGAAGGGGTTGAAGTTTTCTTCTATCTAAGCCAAAAACCAAATCTCACTTTCCCATGTCAAATTTAGATCTAATCATCACATTCTAAGAGAGAAGAAAGAGAGCTATTTGCTAGGGGGAAAAGCCAAAATAGTCATGAGTAATCTACTTCATTCCCATCAATTAGGAGGAAAAATGCAATCCCCAAAGCACATTCTGTGTTGGTAGAGTTGAGACCAAAATAGACTGACATACAGTAGAATCAGATTTACTATTTCAGGCCCTGCCGTATATGTGTCCTTATTTGGTTGCCTTTGGGGGAGTCGTGTGACTGTGGCCATGGCGTGCCCTCGGGTCATGGAGCTGATCATCTTGTATCCAGGAAGGCTCCCACTCAAGCTCTCCTAATTACAGGTGCGGCAGCAGGTCCACCATGACTCCTGACTTCACAGTCCCTTCAACTTCATACGCAGTTGTCCTTAACGTAACCAGGTAGCCCGGTGAGCTGTGGTTAGGAGAGCAGCCTGTATTGGAGAAACTCAATGGCCTCTTGTATGCCAGCCACCCTCAGCTCTGAGAAAGAAATGGCCATAGGGAGTTTCACTTACAGAGGTGTCTATGCTTCACGTCACGTGACCCCTGTACTCTAGCCAAAGCAAATTGGACCGAGTCACCACCAGATCCAAAGACAGCAACTCATTCCAGTAGGAACCATATTTATTGCATGGTCCACCCAATCTGCAACCCACAATGTCTTGACTCTTCCTCTCTCTGAAAACTCCACCTGCTCTTCTCGGTTGTAACGCTTCTGCAGCTGTCCTCCAAGGTCTCCTACTCTACTCAGGTCTGCTTCTCTCTGGCTGCTAAACTCACTAGAGCGGGCCTTCCTGGGGATGTCTATCCCCTGTGGTGCCCTCGTTAGAACTGGAAAAGCACACTCCTCTCTCATGTCAAATTGTTTCATGTTAGTAGATCATTGCCCAACACACACACGTGATGGTCCCGTGCGTTAAAATGTTAAAATGCCAGCAAAGTTACATGAACTAAATACTAACTTAGCACAGGAAAGGAAACTAGGTCTACAGAAAAGAAGGGTGAATACTAAAACAGACATAAATATGTCTGATGGTTCAGAAAACAGGATATTTCAAATCAATGGAGAACATTTTAAAATTATTTTGGGACAACTGGCCAATTACCTGGGGAAAAAGTTTGATTTCTGCCTTATATTACAATGAAATCATATGAATAGTGGCATAAAGTAGAGATGACTACTAGAATAAGTCCTTCAGCCAGGGGAAAAACTTTCTTTTTATGTATTTATTTCACATTTTTTTAATTGCCAGAAGGCACATGTGTTTGTGGGAGAGTGAGAAGCCTCCCCACAAAGCATGTCTATTCTGCAGTCCCCTTTTCTCCAGTTCTCATTCCCATCAGGAATTCAGGCATGCACACAGGCACTCAGCATGTTTTTCAAGCCACCAGGTCCAGGACTCGAACCATACACAGTCAGCCACCTGGGACAGAGCTCCCATAACCACTGAGCTATGGGACAGGCCTAAAACTTTCTAAGCACAAAACCGAAAAATATAGACCAATCTGATTACATAAAATCTTTCTTTTTTAAAGAAGTATTTTATATAACTTTATTTATTTTAATTTGACCAGAGAGGGTCAGAGTGTGTGAGAGAGAGAGAGAAAGTGAGAAAGCAATGGACTCGAACCATGGTCAGCCATGTGGGAGTCCGCGCCCTTAACCACCACACCAGGTCCTGATTACATAAACTCTTTAAACTGCTCTGTGGCAAAGAGAATAAATTTGCTCTCTTAATTCTATCTCCCCTTCCCCCTACCTGACTCTTACTTACTGCTGGGAGTGGCCATGTGACCAGTTCTGGCCAATGGGACATAAGCAGGAGTCAGCGGGTAGTGTCTCATTCTCCTCCCTTCTTCCTTCTGTCTGGAGCACAAACTTGATGGTTAGTGCCACAGCAGCCTTTCGTGAACATAAATGACAAGCAAGGACAGGCCAAGAGACGGCAGGAATGTGAGCACTCACATTGTTAGCCGAATTAGCTCCAGCAACTGCCTCTCTGTATGAGATGCTTGACATATGTATGGGACAGTAAGTCCACTCTTTCCAAAACAGTGGAGTGGAGTTTTGGTTACTTGAAGCCATATCCATTCCTAACTAACTCTGAGCTTAAGGCAAACATGCCACACTACAGTGAAAGACAAACAACAGAAAAATATTGGTAATGCATATCACACAAGTGAGCATGCTTGAAAACACGAAGATCTCCATAAGAAAATAAGAAAGAGACACTCTGTTTTTTTTCTTTTTCTTTTCCTTTTTCTTCTTCTTTTTTTTTTTTTTAAAGGTTTCTGCCACAGGGTGTGCGTGCTTGCCAGAGACAGAGAGAGAGAGAGAGAAACAGTGAGAGAAGTGAGACATCACTTCCCAGTGGGGATGGCCACGCCACAGTCCTTTCTCCTCCTGGGATTTTGGGCATGTACATGTGCCCAGCATGATTTTCAAGCCACCAGGTCCAGGACTAAACAGTGGTCAATCATGTGGGACTCACACCTTAGCCACTTAACCACCTATGCCACCTGCTAGCCCAGACACTCTGGTTTTAAAAAGAGCAAATAATATAAATAGAATGTTAAAAAAATAAGAAATTCAAATGTCTAATTATGTTCATGAAAAATTTCGGCTGGTAGTTAGAAAAATACAAACTAAAACAGTCTTCTAATGATATATCACCTACAGACATTGACAAACACTGGAACAATTATAATATTCTTTGCTGAAAAGCAATCTGGCAAAGTGTATCAGAAGTTTTGGAATATCCATGCCCTTTGGGAATCTGGGCAGAGAAGTGGTTAATAAGGTGCAAGGATTTGCTACCAGGGGAACCAGCAGTTAGTGTAATGGCTATGTTGCTGGACTCCCACGTAGTCGACCGCAGTTCGCGTCCCGGACCCGGTGGCTTAAAACTCACGCCGGGCGCGTGTGCGTGCGTGTCCAAGATCCCCAAGAGGAGAATGGAGGAGAAGGGATTGTGGCGTGACCATCCCCCCTGGGGGGTGATTTCTCACTTTCTGTGTCTATGTCTCTCTCTGTCTGTCTGGCAAGCGCACGCGCCCTATTGCAAAAACCTCTCCAAAAAAAAAAAAAAGATGTGCTACTAGGAAGCCTCCACCAATGCTGTTGGAAATTGCAACATGTACAATAACAGAACTTTGCCTAGTGAATTATAGGATTGCTTCACATACAAATTATATATATACAGCCATTAACCTGCGGCCATAGATATATATTTGTTGACATACAAAGATGTTCATTACTCATTCTTAAGTGAACAGCAAGTTGAAACACACCTCGGTGAGGATGAAACATTCCTCCTTGTGTTAATATGTATGTTTGTGTATTTATGTGTGTGAAAATGTCATGAAAGAAAATTTATCAAGGCATTAATGTCATCCCTGGCCTTGATCTATATTTTTTGATTATTTCTGTAATAAACATGCATTGCGTTTGAAATAAGGAAATCATGAGTATAAAAATAATTCTGTTGAGCACAGACCTGAAACAGGGAACTAGAAGAATTGATTACGTAGTGGCATCAGGCGAGATAAGCAGAGGTGTTCATCTCACGAGGAAGATATAAGAACGTTCCAAGTCAGTCGAGCTTGCTCCTCGGCAAGGAACTCACTGAACATCTTTGACATCTGCTCCAGGGCTCAACTTTGCTGGCCTCTTCTGACGGACAGTTCTGCTTTGGAGAGAGAGTCAGTGCAGCTCAAGCCAAGCCCCACAGCTCTAAGGTCCTCTGCTTCCACAGTGATTTTCCACTTCTCTGTTCTGGTCTGGTACCAGGGATCTCAAAGTCAGCTCTCAGAGAATATTATTTCCCTTATTCTCAAATATTTGGGGGTGAGAGAGGACAGTATGCCTCAGGATAGCTGCTAAATACTGGCAGAGGGGTGAGTGTTGGATTCCTACAGATGGGTAATTAGTACTTGGCCGAAGCGCAGTGAGAGGGCAAGTGATCGATAATGAAACGATCCTTTGACAGTTCTAGTCTGCCAACGCCTGTGTCAACTGCTTCTAATTTACTATTTCTCCTGTATTTCTTTCTTTTCCTTCTTTCTTTCTTTCCTTCTTTCTTTTTTTCTTTCTTTCTTTCCTTCTTTCTTTTTTTCTTTCTTTCTTTCCTTCTTTCTTTTTTTCTTTCTTTCTTTCTCTCTTTCTTTTCCTTTCTTTTTTCTTTCTTCTTCTTTTTTTTTTTTTTTTAAGGTTTTTGCTATAAGGCATGTACACTTGCCAGAGAGAGAGAGACACAGACGGACAGACAGAAATAGAGAGAGAGAAAATAAGAAATCACCCCATGGTGGGGGGAGGGGTGGTGGTGGTCATGCCACAATCCCTTCTCCTCCATTCTCATCTTGAAATTTTGGGCACGCACACACCCATGCCTGGCGTGAATTCCAAGCCACTAGGTCCAGGACTCTAACCACAGTTGGCCACCTGAAGAGTCCAGTGCCTTAACCAGTACACCACTGGCTGGCCCCAGTTATTATTTTTTCTTCATACATCAAGCCACAAGCAGGAATTGCATTTCTCAATCTTACTTCCATGTAAGACTAAAACTACTATTTCCTTTATGACAATTATCACTGTGACCTTGCAAGAGCCACATGTGCCAGCTGGCAACTCTCCAGAACGTCTTTTTTAATGAAAGAAAATATTTTATGAAACTAAGAGCATGACTGATAGGGAAGTAGGTTGCATGGGAAAATATTGAAATTTATTTTAATTACATGCATTACCCAGCAGGAAATGGAAATCCCTCAGCTGGTTCAACGGAAGCTTCTTTCATGAAGGAACCCTTTGCAGAGACTCAGGAAGGGTTCAGGGAACCCAAAGAGGTCGAGGCACCCAGAGACGAGCAATAGTGAGGACTACTGTAAACCCTGGACATAGGGGAATGGGTGGTGCTGTTGGGGTAGATGTGTTGAAGCCGAGTGGTTTGGTTGAGTCGGGCAGAAGATGCTCCCTGGGTGGAGTTACAGTCATGGAAGGATGTCACCACTCCCAGAGCTAGGAACCAAAGTGTGAAGGGCACAGGGAACAAATGCCCAGTCTCCTGCCCTTGGATGTCCTCTGGTGTCTTACTGGCCAAATTCTACCATAAGTCAGCAGAACAGAACCTATGAGAGGTCTCCAGAGACAAGAAGGGCAATGGGCAAGAGTGGCCTTAAGGGCACAAGCAGAAGACGACCATCTCACCCCCTAACGAATGTTTTGTTCCTTGAAAGCAGAGAATGTTTCGAGGCTAATTTTGGCCATGTTTAGCCATGCTTCCTTAAGGCTCAGCAAATGTTGATTTCAGGAATTTATCATTTTCAAGAGATACTGAAAAACATCAAGCCCAGCAGAACGCCAGAGAAACATACTGTTACGAGCTGAATCGTGGCCCCAAATTCAGGTTGAACCCTAACCCCAGGAGATGGTATTTGTGGGTGAGGCCCATGGGAGGTACTTAGGTTGAATGAGGTCGTGGAGGTGGGGCGCTTGTACTGGGACTAGTGTCCTTGTAGAAAAGACACCAGAGAGCTCGCTCACTCTATCCAGCTTGTGGAGACACTGTAACAAGGCGGCTCTCTACACACCAGGAGCGAGCTCTTACCAGAAATCACCCTCACCTCAGACTTCCGGCCTCCAGGACTAAATTTCTGTTGTCCTAGTCACCTCGTTTACGGTATTTTGTTATAGCAGCCCAAACTAAGACATATACCTAAAGTGAAATACGTGTGTATTGATGACTCTTTATCAAGTGCCTGCGTCGTTCCAGCCACTGTACCAAGTGCCATGCTTGCGTGGGCTCATGTAATCCCCACAGCTGCAAGGTGGACACTGTCACCCCCATTGGACATAGGAGGGAATTGCTGTCCAGTAGTCGTCCATGTCACAGAGCCAGCCAGGATGGAGCCCTCATGAGGAAGGCTGTCTGCTATAGCTGGTGGCAGATGCTGGACCCCACTGCTCCAATGCCGAGTGGACTGCATGCTCTTGGGGTCCTCGGCCATAGGAGGGGAGGTCTCACTGGGACTACAGGAGGACCCTGGCCCATCTGCATCACTGTTCCACACATCTGGAGCACAGCAGGGGCTCAGTAATGTTTGCGAAGTGGATACGTGGCTGGCACTTCATAGAATCCATGTTTGTAACTTACATTCTTTTCACTTGATCACTCTGTGGTTACACAAAAACCACCTCCAGCAAAGAGAAACATACAACATGTTTTCAAATTGGTAGTCTGGGGGTGTATTTTGACACAAAACCGACCACCCTTTCTGGTCTGGGTCGCTCAGGTGAGCGGCCTATCAAAGCCGGGTGCTGCGAATCGGGGCCCTCATTGTTGGTGTGACGATGGAGCCACAGTGGCGTGGCTGATGCACGTGCAGAACCTATCAGATGCCATTTACGTGTCTCTAAGAGGTGTGGCCTGGCGCTACAGAAAAATGAATTCTAAGTCAGCCAAGTACGGAAAGACGAGGGAAGGTAAACTGAAACCTCAGTGGGGATGCTGGTTTCTGTCACATACATCAGACAGGAGTGTTGAAGGAAGCTTTGGAATACTGGGTAATGTCATCACCTGAACCCAAGTGGCAAAGGCTTCAAGATTAACACCCTGTGGAAGGTTAAGGACTATGGTCCTCTATCATCAGACTATGAGAAAGTTCACTGTTATTGGAATGATTATTTTGTCATGAGTCCAAATTTCTTTCTTTTTCTTTACATAAGGAAAACCTGAACCCATAAGATTACTTCAAAAACAAAGCAGAGGGACCAGCAGATGGCATAATGGTTACATTGTTGGACTCCCA
Source organism: Tupaia tana (assembly GCA_026018925.1). Lineage (NCBI taxonomy): Eukaryota > Metazoa > Chordata > Mammalia > Scandentia > Tupaiidae > Tupaia > Tupaia tana. The sequence continues at coordinate 7,434,033 of JAKSZU010000002.1, forward strand.
CATAGTCGACTGCAGTTCGAGTTACAGGCCAGGGCTTAAAACTCACTCCAAGTTCATGTGCATGCATGCCCAAAATCCCGTGAAGAGAATGAAGGAGAAGGGATTGTGGCATGGCCATCCCCCCGGGAGGTGATTTCTTGCCTTCTGTCTCTCTTTGTCTCCTTGGAGAGCACATGCACCCTATAGCAAACATCTCTCTAAGAAACAACAACAACAAAGTAGGGGCCAGATGGTGGTGCAGTGGTAATGCAACTGACCCACATGGAGAAAGTCCTGGTTTCACATCCTGGGACCTCCCTGAGCATGCTGGGTGCTCATGTGTGTGGCTGTGATCTGGCCCAGCTGAGACTGGGGGTAGATCACACCCTGGGCTGCGATGACCCTGTTGAGGGGTGCCTGTGTTGCTGTCTCTTTCTGTCACTATCTCATGGAATAAACAAATAAATAAACTTAAAAAAATAAAAGCCAGACGCACAACTTGAGCATGCTTGTCTGAATGCCATAGTCTCATGTGGTATTGCGATCCGAGCATGCAAAATAAGATGCCCTGGAAACTGAGAGAACTGAAGAAATCGTACAAACCCAGCGGTCAGAATGGGCATCCTACCGTTAATTCGATGTGCCTTGCAGAGAAAAAAGTGAGTCCACTTTGGGGGCAGGCCATGGGAACGGAGGATGAAGAAGCTGAGATCAGCTGAAGTCAATGCTGCATCCGGTGCACGTGGCTCGCACTTTTCCCACCACTCTGGCCTTTTTCTTGGAGCTGACGTATGTCTTTAGCACAAGACATCTATAAAGTTAATTTTTAACTGAAGAATTATAATGGCATATATTTGTGGTGTGCAACATGATGTTCTATGATAAGTATGTACTTTAGAATGGCTGAATAGAATTATTTAACATATGCATTACTGCACACTTTTTTTTCCCTTTGGTCCTAGGGCATGTGAGCTTGCTAGAGAGAGTCATAGAGAGGGAAAGTGAGAAATCATCCCCCATGGAGAACATCATACCGCAGTCCCTTCTCCTGCATTCTCCTCTTGGGATTTTGGGCATGCATACACACATGCCTGGCATGAGTTTCAAGTCAGCAGGTCTGGGACTTGAACCACAGTGAGCCACGTGGGAGTCCAGCACCTCAACTACCACACCATCTGCAGTCCCCATTTTTTTTTTTTTTTCATAAGAACACTTAGACTCTACTCTGAGCAATTTTCAAGTATATGATATCACTATTAACTGTAATCAGGATGATGTACAATAGATCTCTTAAACTTTTTCTCCTGCCTAACTGAAGATTTCTATCCTTAAATCAACATCCGTAGTTCCTGCCTCTTGCCCAGCCCCTGGTAAACATCATTCCACTCTCTGCTTCTGTGAGCTGGACTATTTTAGATTTCACATGTACAGGTGAAATGCTGGTGTTGCACACACATGTCTAAGGATCCGGATGGAATGAAAAATTAGAGAAATCGTGGCACATGTAGGTCCATCTTGGGGGAGTGGTGGTCCTCTTTCTTTTTTTCTTTCTTACATGTGCTCTCTGATATTAAAAACAAAACAAAGACAATTTTATAAAGTCAAGTTTTATGATTCCATTTAAAATGTGTAATTAAGTAACTGATTTTAGATGTGATTTTAAATTAAGTTTAAAAACCTGATTAAATTTATAAACTGCACTGGAATTTTTTTTTTGAGGTTTTTGCCATAGGGCACATGCGCTCACTGGAGACAGAGAGAGGGGAAGTGAGAAATCACCCCTCTTCAAAGGAATGGCCACTCTGTAGTCCCTTCTCCTCCATTGTCTTCTCAGGATTTGGGGCACGCACTTACACACTCTCTGCATGATTGTCAAACCACTGGGTCTGGCCTCAAACTGTGGTGGACCGTGTGGGAGTCCAGAGCCTTTACCACCGTGCCACCTGCTGGCAGTATTAGAATGTTTAGGTGAACTCAAGTCACTATATTTACAGGATTAATTTATTAGATTTATTGTCATTGTTTAAGTACTTGGAATAGCTTTGCTACTTAGGCTAGGCCTTTGAAGTAGTTCAAAGGAAAATTGAATATATTAAATTTATAACTGCAGTTTAACATATTTGAGGGAATTTAATTAACTACAATGGAAATTGAATGATTGTTTAAGGGAGGTTAGTCTGTTCAACTTGATATAATCAGTCATCGATGAAAGAAAAACCCAGATTAATTATTCTTGTTTTATTCGATGTATAAATAGACTAGAAGTTGTCATTTGAATTTAGGGGTTCAAGGGAAACTCGGTTTTAAAATTTGGCAGGCTGCTCCTCCTTCCCAGTTCCCTTCAGCCTTTGCCCATGAGGACCGGGGGTCTCTGTGCTTTGTGGGACTTGCGGAGATGCCACCGATGTCGCCTTCAGGACAAGTGATCAGATATGCTATGATCTCTCTGGGAGAGTCAGGGACTGATACTGCTCACAGGGTTAAAAGGAGGTCTGGCTTTGGCTCTAGGACCAGGTGACTGCAAGAAGGCCACACTCATGCTTCCTGAAGAGAGGTCTCCTCGGGACAGACGCCAGCCTCACACCTGTCAGAGCCTGAGATACCTCTCACTCAAACTTCTCACATTGGCCTACTTTAGAACCTGAGTCCTAGAGTAATGCTAGTGATTACTATTTGTCCAAAACTAGGCAGGCACCATTACCACTGAACTCTGTTTCAGTTTTGTATGGGAGCTGATTTAAAGGAACTATCATTCTTATGATAGTTCAGGAGCATTCTTCTGCTGTTAATAATGCATAGATCTGGAGCCTGACAAGACATGGGAGAAGGTGCACTTATCTGGATGGCAGTAATTAGAAATGGAGTGGCACACTCAGAGCCAAGGAATTAAGCAGTCTCTAAAGGGAAGAGTCGGTACTGTAAGAATGTACACTGGCTGTATCGCGGCCCCCTGGCTAGCTTTCATCCATTCACTGGAATCTTTAGCTACATGCACACTGCACATAGAAACTGCAAACAGCACGGCCAAATGAAGACTCACCATAAGACAAAGGACAAGTCTTAGAGAGATGTGCTAGGTTCCCAGGAAGCATTTGTTCACTTCCGTAGACACAGGGGATGTGTTATGATTTGGATAGTGGCTTGTTCCCCAAAGGTTCATATTCTGGAATTTGGCCCTCAGTGTGGTGGCACTGGGAGGTGGTGGAATGTTTAAGGGGTGAGGCTCATCAAATGGTGATTGGATCATGAGGCATCGCTCTCATGAATGGATTGATGGTGGCTCGTAGCTGATGGTGTTCCAGCTCTCATGAGGAGGGGTGAGCGCTCTCGAGAGAAGGTTGTAATAAAAGGAAGATGGCTGCCTCCAAGTGTCTCTCTGCATATTCCTGCTGTCTTCTCTGCTTCTGTCTGCCATGTGGTGATGCTGGCTCATGCTTTGGGACATTCCAGCCACCAGAGCTGTGAGTGGTATTACCCTCTATTCTTTATAAATCACCTAGTCCTGGGCATTTTTGTAAATAACACAATAATGGACGAAGACAGATACATCTGCCTTTTCAGAGCTGGCTAGTGAAGCAAGGACAAAGATCCGAGCTACTCAACTCTTTTTTTTTTTTTTTTTTTTTTGAGATTTTTGCTATTGGGTGTGTGCACTCGCCAGAGGGATGGAGAGAGACAGAAAGGCAGAAAGACAGAAAGGAAGAAATCGCCACCCCCTGTCCCAGAGAGGATGGCCACACTGCAATCCCTTCTCCTATAGTCTGCTCTCAGGATTTGGGGCAAGCATGCACATGTGCCCAGCACGAGTTTGAAGCCGCTGGCTCCAGGATTCTAACTATAGTCAACTACGTGGGAGTCCGGCACCTTAAGCGCTGTGCCACCTGCTAGCCCCAATACTCAACTCTTTAGTGCTCTCTGTACAAGTGATTTTAGTTAGGCTAGCACAGGTAAAACCTAAGCTATATGGATTTTAATGAAATGGGACAGGGACTCAATAAAAGACATTGTCCTAAATGGATAGAATAGTTCATTTAAAAACAAATTTTGCAAACAAAATATGAATGGATAGCTAATACACATATGAACAAATTTTTCAAACACATATTCTTTGGAAGTATCACCTTGTAGTAATTGATATGAAACACACACACACACACACACACACACATCTGTGAATTTACAGAGGCAATCAAAGAGTTCCCAATTATTAGCTTAATTTGTGAAAAATGTACTTGACAATAACAAAAATTATCATCTTTTTTTCTAACTTAAATTGAAATTACTAAGACTCACAAGTGAGTTCTTTCACAAGTTTTTTTTTTTTTTTTTTTTAAGAATTTTTGCCATAGGGACATGTACTTGCCAGAGAGAGACAGAGGGAGATAGAGAGAAAGAGAAAGTGAGAAACCACATCCCAGGGTAATGGTCACACCGCAATCCTTTCTCTCTGTTCTCTTCTTGGAATTATGGGCACACGCATACATATACTGGTATGTTTTTCAGGCCACTCAGTCCAGGACCTAAACCTTGAAGTCAGCCGTGTGGGATCCAGATCCTTAACCACCACGCCACCTACTGGCCCATTTCACAATAGTTTTACTAGAATGGAATGGGAAGATATTTGAGACAAAGGAAATTATATTATCAAAGACCCAACAATATGTTTAGGCCTCTTACGTAAAGTCTCCTTAGTCCTCCAGGTGAAAACGGAAGTGACTCCGGGAACCAGCAGTTAGCGTAATGGCTATGTCGCTGGACTCCCACGTAGTCGACCGCGGTTCGCGTCTCGGACCCGGTGGCTTACAACTCACGCCGGGTGCGTGTGCGTGCGTGCCCAAGATCCCGAGAGGAGAATGGAGGAGAAGGGATTGCAGCGTGACCATCCCCCCGGGGGGTGATTTCTCGCTTTCTGTCTCTATGTCTCTCTCTGTCTGTCTGGCGAGCGCACGCGCCCTATAGCAAAAAACCTCTCAAAAAAAAAAAAAAACAACAACAAAAAAAAAACAAAAAACGGAAGTGACTCCTACATACTTTCAAAGTGTGTATCTTGGGACCAGCAGTTAGTGTAATGGCTATGTCACTGAACTCCCATGTAGCCGACTGCGGTTCTAGTCCCGGACCGGGTGACTTAAACTCATGCCAGGTGCATGTGTGTGCTGCCCAGGATCCTGAGAGGAGAATGGAGGAGAAGGGATTGCAGTGTGGCCATCCCCCCTGGGGGTGATTTCTCGCTTTCTGTCTCTCTGTCTCTGTCTTTCTGGCCAGCGCATGTGCCCTATAGCAAAAAAAATAAAAAAAGTGTGTATCTTTATCACAGCATCCCCCTCCCACCCACCCTCTGATCATTGTTTTGTGTCTCTCACTGTCTAGACCCGGACCTCCTTGAGGACAGAAACTATGTCTTTGTATTCCCAGTCCCTGGCCCAATGCCAGTGGATGGTCCAGGGACGAGCAATTAAGGGCTTGTCAGATGGAAGGAGCATACCGTGATTGGGTGGGCTGACCCTCAGTTATTCCAGTCTCTTTCTAGAGGCCTCCTGTGCTGCAGAGACTGGAAAGCGACAGCCCATGTTCTAGAGGTGAATTACGTCCTGATCGTTGGACATGCTTTCCTGAGATCTGGAAACGGAAAGTGGTGAACATGCCGCCTTTCCCCACCTTGGTCACTGCTGCGGCAAGCAAGGTTGTGGAGATGGCTTATTCTGACGTCCCCGTCACTGGTGTGATGAGTTGTAAGTACGTTCGTGGGGTGGCTCCCTGATATCTGGATTGCAGCCCTGATGGGCATTTTTTTAAAAAAGAGATTTTTGCTATGTGGCGTGTGCACTCGCTGGAGAGACAGAGAGAGACAGAAAGCAAGAAATCACCTCCCGGGAGGATGGCCACTCTGCAATCCCTTCTCCTCCATTCTCCTCCGTTCTCCGCACATGCACACACAGCCGCGTGAGTTTTAAGCCACTGGGTCAGGGACTCATACGGCGGCCATGTGGGAGTCCAGCGAAGTAACCATTACGCCATCTGCTGGTCCCATCATGGGCAATTTTTTTTTAATTTTTTTTTTTTTTTTTTTACTTACCCATTTATTTTTTTAAATTTGACCAGTGTCATCCATTTATTTTTTTAAATTTGATCAGCGAGAGACACAGAGAGAGGGAAAGTGAGAAAGCAAGCCGTCAGGTCTGGGACTAGAACTGTCATCAGCCACGTGGGAGTGTCCAGCGCCTTAACCACTGCGCCACCTGCTGGCACCATGGGCAGTTTTTAATGCAACACTCCCAGCATAAGCCTCCTGACACCTGCCTGGTTGAAGAGCTCTGTTGCACATCCAGTTTGGTCATCTTACTTTGAGAATCATTCCTGGCAAATGGCACGGAGCAAGCCCTTCCAACCAGCCAATGACTTTGTAAGCTCTGAATTCTCTGTTTTCAGTCTTTTTACTTATCATACCAGGAGTGGTTTTTGACTGCAGCATTTGATGTAATGGAAAGGAGAAAGGGACCCAGTTTGAAAGGAAAGCTTGCAAGACTTAGTGTGATAGGAGAACGAGGGGGAGAAGGAAGGCCGTGAGAGGTGCCGAGGAAGGTACTGGGAAATGAGAAGCACCCCGACACAAACCCGTGGGTTAGCGGAAGTTAGCCCTGTTCCATGCTCTGCATTCACAGTGCTAATGGGTTATCTCAGCTCAGAGGTCCGCAGCAGGGCCAGAGGGCGACAGGCGTAGAAATAGCTGAGAGTCGTCAGCAAGAATCTAGTACTCAACGTATGTGTGTGGATGGGAGGGGCAGATGGTGGTGTAGCAGTGGAATGTGATGCTCTGTGAGGCAATTCACATGGGAAGGCTCTGGGTTCAGGTCCAGAGACCTCCCTGAGTACACAGAGCTGACTGAAGGCTGGGATTAGAACACAGTATTGGGAAACTGTTGGGCTGCATTTTCTCTCTGTCTCTCTCTCTCTCTCTCTCTCTCTCTCCTCTCTCTCTCTCTCTCTCTCTCCCCTCTCTCTCTCTCTCAATAAATAAGTGCATGTGTGTGTGAAGATAAGTTCTGTGGAGAAGAGATTGTAGAGACTTGAACTGAGAACCATTTCTTACATTATACTTATGTTTTGAAATTTATTTTCTCCACGAGAGAGAGAGAGAGAGAAAGCAACAACAGCGCTTCGTGCCCCAACCTGCCTCCAGCCTCAGCAGCCCCAGGTCATGGGCACTCAGTGTCTGGCACACTCAGAGAGGTCTCCAGATTGACACTGGGACCTCGCCGTGTGGTCAGCCTTGCAGCGCTGCGTCACCGCCGCTCCAGTGCCTGCTCTCCCTTCCTTTCTACTCTTAGAGTGGAAATGGAGCACATGTGTGTGTAGGAGAGGGCAGCATCAGGTACTCAGTTCAGCGGAATTTTATAAACACGATAGATTAAGCTAGATCAAGCTGTAAAACATTACCAGCGCCCAGAAACTTCTTCTCCCAAAGGTGACCACTATTCTCAATGCCATCACTGTGCATTTCTCCTTGTTTTGAACTTTATATCAATGGCATAATGTGGTAGGCATTATTTTGTGTCTGTGTCTTTTTTTTTTTTTTTTAACTTGACACGGTACGTTATTTGTTTGTGAGATTGACCCGTGGTGTGCAGCCATCAACAGTGTTATTTTCACTGCGGTGTAGCATTCCATTGGCTGTTCCACAATTTATTATATATTCTACTATGGATGACTATTGGTGTTACTTGCCATTTGGGGCTATTATGAATACCCCGTACGACGAATGTTCTTGTCTTTGTCTTTTGATGCATATACCTAGGAGTGGAATTGCTGGATAACAAGGCATGTGTATAGCCTATTCTGCCAAATGACTTTCCAAAGAGGTTTTGCCAGTTAGTTTTTGCTGCACAACAAACTACATGAAAATGGATCATTCACTGACGCCCAGAGGAGCCATGGATCACTCATCTGGCAAACTGGTTGGGTTCATTCACACAGTGCTAGTGGCGGGGCTCCCAAGACCAGCAAACAAGAGCCAACTCCAACAGACCAGCTCTGCCTAAGCCTCTTCTTGTGTCACATTTGCTTGTGTTATGTTGGCCAAAGAATGCCACATGGCCAAGCTCAGATTTGAAGACTAGAAGAAATAGACCTTGCAGAGAGAGAAACTGAAAAATTGGTTTATTACAAATGCATATACAGATAGGAAGAATTTGCAGCCCTTTAAAACAGTTCTACAATATTCTGTACCTATTTATGCTTCTTTTAGCATCCATAAGAGGTATAGTTGCTCTTAACCTAACCAGTACTTGGCATTTATATTTCTTTCATTTTAGCCATTTTGTTGGGTGAGTGGTAACATCTTTCATTTATTTATTTTCCCGTGAGAGGCCTCCCAGAGAGATGGCCACACCACAGTCTTCTCCATTCTCCTCTCAGGATTTTGGGCATGCACATACAGGAGTCCCACCTGATTTTCAAGCAGCCAGGTCCGGACTTGAACCACAGTCAGCCATGTGGGAGCCCAGTGCTTTAACCACCATGCCACCTGCTGGCCAAAGTGCTAACATTTTACTGCGCTTTTCACTTCCCCTTCCCCGGTGACTAATGATATCAAACCTCTTTTTGGATTTAGCATTCATCTGGATAAACAACTGGCTCCAGGACTCCCATGAATACTAATATCCACGATGCTCCAATCCCTCACATAGAATGGGGAGGTCTTGTATTTGCACATGTGCTGTGCACATCCTCAGGTATACTCTGAATTACCTCCAGATTACTTTAATATCTAGCACAATGTAAATCTACATAAATAGTTACTATACTGGTTTAAATTTTTTGGCGTTGTGTGTTTTTATTTTCCTTGTTTTAACATTTCCATCTGTGAGCGGATGAATCCTCAAAGGCAGAACCCCAAACAGGAAGCTTCTGTATTTAAAGGGTCAACGTGTACTTCTTGTCATTTTTTTTTTTTTTTGGAAAAGCATAATAAAGCCTCTTGTCTATTTTTTAAAGAATTATTTATTTATTTATTATTATTAAAATTTGCTATAGGGCATGTGTGCTCATTGGCGAGAGAGAGAGGGAGGGAGGGAGAAAGAGAGAAAGAGAGAGGAAGTAAGAAAGCAAGCCACCCAGATCTGGGACCAGAGCAGAGGTCAGCCGTGTGGGAGTCCAGCGCCCTAAATACCATGCCACCTGCTGGCCCAGTCTCTTGTCTGTTTTTAAACTGGATTCCTGCCTTCTTCACAATTATTCATAGAATACACACATATATGTACATGTATTTGTTTTTTATGTATTAAAGCTTGTCACTTGCCTTTTCATTATTTTAATGATGCCTTCTTTTTTATTTTGGAGAGGTTTTTGCTATAAGGAGCGTGCACTCGCCAGACAGACAGAGAGAGACAGAGAGACAGAAAGCGAGAAATCACCCCCCCCCCAGGGGGGATGGCCACGCCACAATCCCTTCTCCTCCATTCTCCTCTTGGGATCTCGGGCATGCACGCACACGCGTCCAGCGTGAGTTTTAAGCCACTGGGTCCGGGACGTGAACCGCGGTCGACTATGTGGGAGTCCGGCGACATAGCCGTTACGCTAACTGCTGGTCCCTTAATGATGCCTTTTAAGAAACAGAAGGTCTTTATTTTAATGAAGTTTATTTTTCTTTACACTTAGTGTTGTTTTTGTCCTGTTTAATAACTTTTTGCCTACTCCAAGGTGATGAAGATATTGTCCTCTGTTATTGTCTAACTGTATTATTTCACCTTTCCCATTTAGGCCATTGAACCAACTGGAACTGGTTTTCGTGATCCAGGTTCATTTTTTTTCCCCTAGAGATCTTATCATTGTTTATTGAAAAGAACACCCTACTTTATGAACTGCTATATTCTTCTGATCTACTTTATTTTCTTTTCACAAATACCATAGTTATTTAATTTCATTATTTTTTAGAGTTTTTTGCTATAGGGCGTGTACACTTGACAGAAAGACAGAGAGCAATGGAGAGACAGAAAGCAAGAAATCATCCACCAGGGAGGATAACCTCGCTGCAATCCCTTCTCCTCCATTCTCCTCTTGGGATCTTGGGCACGCACGCACACGTGCTTGGCGTGAGTTTAAGCCACCAGGTCTGGGACTCGAACCACGGTCAACTACATGGGAGTCCAGCAACATAACCATTAGGCCAACTGCTGGTCCCCAGTTATTTAATTTCATTTTATAATAAATATTGATATTTGGTAACATAAGTTTTCCAGTTTCTTAAAGAATTATTTTATTTAATTGTATTTATTATTATTATAATTATTTTTCATTTGATCAGAGAGAGATAGAGAAGGAAAATGAGAAAGCAAACTGCCAGGTCCAGGACTTGAACTGCAGTCAGCCATGTGAGAGTTTAGTATCCTAACCGCCACACCACCTGCTGGCCCCCAATTTTTTTCTTTATCAAGATTATTCTCACTTTTCTTGGCCTGTTGCGTCTCCATATAAATTTAAAAATCAATTTGTCAATGACCTACAAACTATTTTTTATTGAGGCTACATTGAATCTATGATTGATCTAGGTAGGATTAACCATTAAAGTACTGAGTCTACTAATATGTAAACATGATATATCTTTCTTTTTTTTAAATTGAGGTCTTTAAAAAATTCTCTCAGGATGTTTTGTAGTGTTCAATGTAGAGATTTTGCACCTCTTTTATTTATTCCCATCTATTGCCTTTATAGTAAATAATATGGTCTTTTAAATTTATTTTCTAAGTTTTTCTAATGTACAGAAGCACATAGCCTCAAGTTGTCTTACTGTTGTCCCTTTAAAGGTATTTTCCCCTCTGTTTACTATTAAGATTTTTTTCCCCTTTAATTTTGATTCTCAGTGATGTTACAATGACATGCCGATAAGTGGTCTACTATTGTTTTTATTTTGCTTAGAAATTATTGAATTTCTTGAATCTGTAGTTGGATGACTTTTTTTAATTTTGGGAAATAGTTTCTGACCCATGCTCTCTCCTCTTCTGGGATTTTGATTTTATCTATGTTAGAACTTTGCACCATGTCCCCTATATCTCTTCTACTGTTGTCTTTATTTTTGTATTTTTTCTTTCTGTGCTTCAATATGTATGTTTTTTTTTTTTTTTGGAGAGATTTTTGCTATAGGGCATGTGCGCTCGCCAGACAGACAGAGACAGAGAGATAGAAAGCGAGAAATCACACCCCAGGGGGGATGGCCACGCCGCAATTCCTTCTCCTCCATTCTCCTCTCGGGATCTTGGGCACGCACGCACATGTGCCTGGCATGAGTTTTAAGCCACCGGGTCCGGGACGTGAACCGCGGTCGACTACGTGGGAGTCCAGCGACATAGCCATTACGCTAACTGCTGGTCCCCAATATATATTTTTTGAACCTACCTATCTCCCAGTTGCCAGGTCTCTCTTCTGCTTCTAACTACCATGAAATCAGGTTTTGAGTTCTCAGTTTAGTTATTTTTTCATTTAAAAATAGCCATTTTATAGATGTTATATTTATATAACATTATTTATATATGTGTGTGTGTGTGTGTGTGTGTGTGTGCGTGTGCATATAGGATTGTTGGGAAAGTAGTGACACATTTTTGCATAAAAATAATAGAAAAATACATTATGAATTTCCTGATGAACCACTATCTTCCAGTTTTGGTGAAATCCTTTATATATATATATATATATATTTTTTTTTTTTTGGAGAGGTTTTTCGCTATAGGGCGCGTGCGCTCGCCAGACAGACAGAGAGAGACATAGACACAGAAAGCGAGAAATCACCCCCCCCAGGGGGGATGGTCACGCCGCAATCCCTTCTCCTCCATTCTCCTCTCGGGATCTTGGGCACGCACGCACACGCGCCCGGCGTGAGTTGTAAGCCACCGGGTCCGGGTCGCGAACCGCGGTCGACTACGTGGGAGTCCAGCGACATAGCCATTATGCTAACTGCTGGTTCCCTATATTTTAATCTATTTTTGTGACTGTATCAATGATAGTTATTGTAAAGCCTGAGTCTGATAAACTTAGTATCTGGCTTGAATGTGTTTCTCTATTTTCTTGACTTTTTCTTTTCCTCTTAAAATGTTTCGGTCGTATTTTTGGGCATGCCTGGAAATTTCGGGTTGAATGCTAAACATTATATATAAAAAATTACGGAGGCTCTAGGTGATAATTGTCTTCCTACAGAGAAGATTTAATTTTATTTTTGGTAGCAGATTACCTTGGCACGATCAGGAATTGAGCTGATTGGAACTGAGTTTCAAGTTCATAAAGGCTATTTTATCTATTTGTCCTTACTCCTTAACGTAGCCTTTAACAGACTCAGTCTAACGTTTGGAGTGCTTGGCAAAAATCATCTTTTTTGAAGGTTCTGAATTCCAAGTTTTGTCTTTCTAGCACCAGGAGACCACTCAGATCTTTGTTGGGTGGGTGGTTGGTTTCTTGCCTCTCGGACTGCATGTTTAGCTTAGGAATAGGGTAGTGTTTGAGGGGAAATTACACAGAGAATACAGGACTAACTTTTCTAGGATGCTGGCTACTCAAATCCTTTCCGTCTGATAGCAATGAATTCTTCTTTTCTCGCTAGCCCAGTGAGACTGCAGTATTAGATCACCTTATTAATTTGTTTGGTATCTATCTGATTCAAAACACTTATTGGGGGAAAATAACAATGATAGCCACATGACTGACCTCAATACATTTTAGTTTTCTCTAGGATCTTCACCCATTAAGTCCTGGGTGCTTTGATTATTTGCAGTTGTTTGCTATAGTTTCATTTTTACTTGGGGGGATTGTTTTATCCTGCTTTTATTTATTTTTATTTTATTTTCGTGGGCAAGTTACTCATCTATAGGTAGAAGTTTCCCATTCCTTAATTTTACAAAAAGAATAATATGCTATCAGAAATCTGCATCATACTGGAGCCGCAGGTGGCATGGTAGTTAAGGGTTCTGGACTCCCACATACCCGACCATGGTTCAAGTCCTGGATCTGGTGATTTAATTTCTCATTCTCTCTCTCTCTCTCTCTCTCTCTCTCCCTCTCCCTCTCTCTCTATCTCTCCCTCTCTGGTCAGATTAAAATAAATAAATAAAGTTAAATAAAGTAATTCTCTAAAAAAATCTGCATCACACAAAGGGAATATTCTTTCTCTGCTGTAAAAGTTTGGAAGGCTTTTTGATAAACGTATGTATATTCTCAGCCTCATTACTTAGTTTGATATTTAACTTCAAACAGATTTGGATGGGTTCTATAACATTCATCAGTCCCAGAGGATATGAAGTTCCTGAAACTGATGTGTGGGGAGCAGAATGACTTCCTTGGCTGCTTAGCGACTGGGAGTATGGCTGCAGCCGCATTGGCTCATTCTCCAAGAGTGGGCAGAGGTTAGCCTTGAAGAATCCAGTAGGATAAAATATAGATTTGGGTCATCCAAAGCTCAACAAGGTCAACCAGCTCAAATAAATAATTCCCTGTGAAGCTATGTCCATCGTCATGCCTAGGGAAATGATTTCCATAGGAAGTGATAATAAAAATAGTATTCCTTTTTTTTGGAGAGGTTTTCGCTATAGGGTGCGTGTGCTCGCCAGAAAGATAGAGAGAGACAGAGAGACAGAAAGCGAGAAATCACCCCTGAGGGAGGATGGCCACACCACAGTCCCTTCTCCTCCATTCTCCTCTCGGGATCTAGGGCATGCACGCACACACGCCTGGCATGAGTTTAAGCTGCCGGCCCGTGACTCAAACCACAGTCAACTACATGGGATCCAACGACATAGCTATTATGCCAACTGCTGGTCCTGAAAAATAGTATTTTTTTTAAAGTAAGAAAGACTGACTTAGGTATCCAGATTTAAAATAATAATGAAATTATGGGACATATTCAAAGATTCAGTTACGTGGGTTTATAACACACCTTGCTGTATTCCTCTTGTTCTGAAGAAACGGAGAAGAGGTAATTCCTCCTATTCTGCAGTGCTCAAAAGAGGTATTAAATCGTCTTCAACCTTTCATAAAGGGCAAACGTGAAAGTCTGGTCCTGCAATACTGCAACCGATTGTTTCCAATTTTTGTCTATTGAGAACTTCTCTTAGATTGTTGAGGTCTTTTAGCAGATTGAGTTATCAACCAACTATCATGAGCTTTTCTTCTCATAAATAATTTGGCTTTGATAAGAACAAACAGCTTTTTCCAATTTTTTTTGTTGTGTTTTGTTTCTTTTTTTTTTTTGGAGAGGTTTTTGTTATAGGGTGTGTGCGCTCTCCAGAAAGACAGAGAGAGACAGAGAGATAGAAAGTGAGAAATCACCCCCCGGGGGGATGGCCATGCCACAATCCCTTCTCCTCCATTGTCCTCTCGGGATCTTGGGCACGCATGCACACGTGCCTGGCGTGAGTTTAAGTCACCGGGTCCGGGACTCGAATCGCGGTCGGCTTACATGGGAGTTCAGTGACATAGCCATTACGCTAACTGCTGGTCCCAGCTTTTTCCAATTTGTATGCAGTATACTTGACTCCTTTTCTATCAGTATATGAGAAGTTCTCCCTGCTTAAAGAAACTTTCTTAAAATGTCCTCTTCTGATGAGAGCATTCAGATGATGGAAATACACATTTGATTGTGAGCAATGTGAAAAACGCTTTTAATATCTTAAAGATGAATTGATTTTTAACAATTACTTTCTGCTTCTGATGCATCATCTCATCCTCTTCGAGGCAGATTTAGAGGAAGCAGAGTCAGACGTGGTATAGGAAGTGCTGAGAAAGGCCTGGTCAAGTGGACCTTCCGATCAATGAAGACCTGAGCACCTGCTCCCTGACCTCACACTAACCATCCAGTCCCCTTATTCTCCAGCTTTACGGAGCCAATGGGTTTCAAAAGTTGACACTTAAAGGTGCATTCAGATAACATCTCCATCATGGGATCTCTCTGCTCAGAAATGCCTCCAGGCTGAATTCTGGCCGCCTGAGAGGATGCTACCCTAGAAGCTGGTTCACACGCACTCAGAGATATCTAGCCAAAAGGAAATGGCTACTGTCCTTTAATGAAGCCACTGTAAGTAGGCTATCCTTGCCAGAGCTATTCAGCAATTAAAACCGTCTTTGCTGTTTGAACAAACCTAGTTCTGTGTGCTCTTGCGAAGGAATTTCACATCCTGAACAAAGTAACACTGATGGGAATGAAAAGATGCGGTGCTAGTGTGGCCTTGCTATTTGGAGATGGCTTGGAAAGAGCTGGGGAGGGGTAATGAAAGAAAAGAAGGGGGGGAGGTAGAAGGAAAAAATAGAAGCTGTAATTTGTGGTCAAAGGAATCTTTCCATTATTCAAAGTGAAAATTTAAAACAACTTCCTTTCAGAAATCATCTGTTTGCCCCAGCCAGGAGTGAACACCTGCTTTTCTCTTTCAGCTTTTATATGATGCCGGTAATGGTATTAACTCTGTATGTGCCTAATCTGTGCTACCAGGGTACAAGCTCCTCAGTGGGAGATAGAATGTCCACAGTCACTTTATGCCCTATGTAGTTCCCAGGAAATTACCTGAAATCAAGTGGTTTGTGTGATCTCAAGCAAATAACATAACTATTCCATGTCTCAGCTTCCTCATTCATAAAAAGAGCATAATAAGAGCACCTACCTCATTGGGCTTGTATAAAGATTATATAAAAGAACTCAAGTAAACTGTGTGGTACAATGCTTAGCATGTAATGTGTGTGAGTATGTGTGTGAATGTGTGTGTGAGTGTGTGTGTGTGTTTACACACAAGGTATGCCATCCCCAGGCTACGTGGCTAAGAGGAACGAAGAAAAAAACGGCCTGGCACCTGGCTAAATACATGCCCACTCCTCCTCTCTTTGTCTCTTGAGCTTTTCCATCCCAAGGGAACCTGAATAAGAGGAAAGAAAACTAGACAAGAAAGCATGCCCCCCCCCTGTAGCCAAATGAGTTTATTATAAAGGTTTTCTTGTCACATTACAGAACCATCCTTGTAGCAAATTATGCTGGGTGCTGCCATTGCTTTTGTTGTCCTAGAGGGGCTGCTAAGTGACTTCACTGTCAAGGCCTTGGGTTTACAGAGGCCTCTTTCCCATTAAGCAAAGACTCCAGGCTACACGCAGAGTGCACTAGAATGGACCAGGAACATCATTGGTTCAGTGCAAAATAGAGCACGGTCCATGTTGCTAAGGCAGAGACTCTGCTCTGAGTTTCTAGGGTAACTGTCATCTCCACATCCTCGGGTTTGCACTCAGGCTATTCCTAGTACAATGATGACAATCTGCTTTTATAACTGAAGGTCTCTGCTTCTTTTCACTATTTATGGCTTTCCTGTCTTCCTCACTGCCCATTCTTTCTGCAAACTCTCATGAGCTGGCCTCCCGGCTCCTTCAGAGGACAGCACGACCTCCTCGCTTCCAAATGCAGTGGTTCTCCTGCCAGCGCTCCAGGCAGCTCTCCTCCACAGGGTTTAGCACTGCTTAGCACCCTGTTCCTTTTACAGCCTTGCCCTTTATTGGCTTCTTTTGAATTACACTCTGGGTTTTTCTCCTCTCTGACTAATCCCTCTTTGTTGCTTTTGCTAGCTCCCACCTTCTGTCCCTTAAATATCAGCATTCCCTAAGGCTCTGCCCTGAGCTACATTCTTTGCTTGCTCTATATATTTATTCCCACTGGGACCCATCCACTCACATGCTTATTAAAATAATTGGCCAAAGCAGAAAAGCCTAAGAGAAATGTACAAAAAAAAAAAAAAAATCGCACACAATTCTGGACACAAACATTTGTGATCCGTCTATGTAGATAGTTGCCTAATTTTACAAAAATGGGATCATTCTATAGTTATGTGGGAGCCTGCATTACAAAATTCAATAATGTGGTTTGAATCTATGTAGAGGTCACTACAGTATTTTGAACATCATTTTAAGTGTACCTTATACTATAGATAGCCCCTGATTTATGATTGTTTGAGTTAGAATTTTTTTTTAAGAGAGATTTTTGCTATTTCATGTGTGCTCACCAGAGCCAGAGAGAGAGAAACAGGAGGAAATTACCCGCCGGGGGGATGGCCGCACCACAATCCCTCCTCCATTTTCCTCTCAGAATTTTGACACACATGCACACGCACTTGGTATGAGTTTTAAGTCACTGGGTCTAGGACTCAAACTGTGGTTCATTATATGGGAGTCCAGCTACATAACCATTACACCATCTGCTGGTCCCTGACTTAGGATTTTTAAATGCTACTATAGTGTAAAAGCGATAAGCATTTAGTAGAAATCATACTTCGAGTACTTGTGTAACCACTCCGGTTTTCACTGTCCATCCAGTAACCAATGCCTTACATGAGGTAGTCAGCTCTTCATCATAACATAGACTTTGTGTTGGTCGACTCTGCCCAACTCTAGGTGAATGTATGTGCTGAGCCCGCTGCAGACAGGCTTGGCTAAGCTATGATGTTTCGTAGGTTAGATGTATTCAATGCATTTCGACTTCGGGTATTTGCAACGTAGGATGGCATTACCAGGATGTAAACCCATTGTAAACCAGGGGACATCTGTATTCATTTGCTAGAGCTGCCTAACAGAGTACCAGTGAGAAGGTGACTTACACAGAAACCTATTTCCCCAGAAGTCTAGAGGCTAGAAGTCTGACTTTGCAGTGTTAGTAGGGTTGGTTTCTTCCCAGGCCCCCTCCTTAGCTTGTAGATGGCCATTTTCTCATTGTGTCTTCACGCTGTCTTCCCTAGTGTAGGACTGAGATACTGGTTTAGGGTCCATCCTCTTTAAAGGTCCTATCTCCAAATACAACCATAATCTGAGATCCTGGGGAATTTCAACATATGAATTTGGGGTGGTGGATCACAATTCAGTCTTTAACTCATATATTTTCAAAATTCTTCATTCATAGCCATTTAAGTCATTTTCTCAAATACCTAAAAAATATTATAATGGGGCCAGCAGGTGGCATGGTGGTTTAAGGCACTGGGTCCCACATGGCTGACTCCATAGTTCAAGTCCCAGACCTGGTGGCTTGAAAAACACACAGGGTGTATGTGCATGTGTGCCCAAAATTCTGAGAGGAGAATGGAGGAGAGGAGATTGCGGCATGGCCATCCCCCTGAGAGATGATTTCTCACTTTGTTTTTCTCTCCATCAAGCACATGTGCCCTAAGGCAAAAATCTAAAACAAAACCAAAAAAAAAAAAAAAAAACCAAAAAACCATAATGGTCATTTTTCACCACTAGTTTTGGAATTTTCTTTTAATCTCCCTGATTGATGATGGGTAGAGTTTTGGTAAAAGTCCAGACCAAATGCCAGCTTCCGCAACTAGTCACTTCTTCCTCTGTGACCCTCGGCCCTATCATGTGCACCATCGTGGTGGAATTACTCCACTCTGCCCTGAGAGAGAGTCCTGGGTTACATTGGTGTCACTGCACTTCATGCCGGGAACTGGTTCTCACCCATCTCTGCATCCCTTACACTTTATAGCAAATGCCCAGACTCGGGATGAATGGTGCTTACCAATATTACTCAAATTTATCTTGGGTACCCAGTGTTTTTATATGTATTTATTTACATTGAATCATGTACATCTTTACAATGTACAGCATAGTTCTCCCCAGCATGTGCGTGGTACATGTCAATCAAGTCAAAGACATTAGTGTATACATCATTGTCCACGGAGAACTTTCCATTCTTATGTCTATTAAATGCTTCCCCACCCCCAAGGCCATTTCTCCCATCCAGTGTTTTTAAGCTTCAAACTACACATTTTTCATGTAATTTATGTTTCTTTTGTCTACTTTGTTCTTCCCAGTTCTCCTCTTCCAAACTCTTTACAGCCTAAAGAGGTTTTTCATAGCATTGCCTCAAACTCACTGAACATCTGTGTTAATCTAGATAACCAGATTTGCTTCACTGTTAAGATACCAAGACTAAGAAAATGGAATTTTTATTACCCACTTTCCTTTTTGCCGGGAGGATAATAAATATTTAGTGGGGAAGAGCTGATGGAGATCAAGTGACATGGCAAGTTTTTTCTTGTGGTTATGGTTTTACACGTGGACAGAACCGTCATGGGGTCTGACAACATTAATATGTAACTTAGCACTCTTTTTACCACTTGTCCAATGAATCAAACATGTATTTATTCTTTTCCAGGTATTCCTTTTCAAAAAAATTGCCAGTGGGTGCATTTTGCCCACTAGAGAGAAACAGAGAGACAGAGAGAGAGGGAGGAGAGGGGTAGGGAGAGGGAGGAAGCACCTCCAAATGAGGCATGGCCACACTGCCATCCCTCTCTACTTCCCCATCATGCACACACATGTGTTCAGTGTGTTTTCCACGTCATCAGGGCTGGAATGTGAACTGCATGATCAGCCATATGGGACATGGCTCCCTATACCATCAGGCCAGGGGTCTGGCCCCAGGTGTTCTTTATAATCTGTGCTTAAAAGTGCCCACATTTTGCCTAAACTCAATAATCAACACGGCTCACTGCTCTCTATCTCATTATGCGTATGCATCCCTCTCAGCAACAGAGAGCCAGGCCAGAAAAGGCCTGATTACAGAACAGGAAATGTCAAGAAGGAAATTCCCTTCCAGTTGGTGGTTTCAAGAAGACAGATTTTTCTCTCTGTCTTTTTATTGTTTAGAAGTTCTCTTACTCATTTCTAAACAAATTGGAGTGTTAAAATTAAAATGTTGTCTTGTTCTTAAAAAAATATTCAAGAATAAAAGTTGATACTGTAATACAATGAAAATATAATATTTTCCCCTAGTACTCACTATACAGCTTAAGAACTGCAATATTGGGGCCCGCAGGTGGCATGGTGGTTGTGGTGCTGGACTCCCGCATGGCCACTAGGATTCAAGTCATGGACCTGGGGCTTGTTTTCTCACTCTCTGGTGAGTGTACATGCTCTATAGCAAAACTTGAAAAGAAAAAGAGAACTAAAAAGTACTCAATTTAAACTGTTGATCATCTTTTTCATCATTTCTCCTTTCTTTCCTTTCAGTGATAACAAATATTCTGAATGTTGTGTTTAGCATTCCTTCAAATTTTAAAAATTCTAGTATACATGTATTTAATCATAAACAATATATTCTGTTATAATTTATGTAAAATATATCATAATATGTATAACCTTTAAAAATTTGTTTTCATTCAATTTATTTTTGAAATTTCTATGTTTATTTTTATAGTTCTAATTATTTTATTTTGCTCTTGTATAATATTGTATTGTAGAAATTGCTCAAAGTTCTTTATCTAGTCTTCTATTAATGAACATATAGGTTGTTTCCAATATAATTTTTCCCCTATTAAAAATAATGCAGTTCAGGACCGGCAGTTGATCTAATGGCTATGTTGCTGGACTCTCATGTAGTCGACCGTGGTTTGAGTCCTGGACCTGGTGGCTTTAACTCACACCGGATGTGTGTGTGTGTGTGTGTGCCCAAGATCCCAAGAGGAGAATGGAGGAGAAGGGATTGTGGCATGGCCATCCCCCTTGGGGGGTGATTTCTTGCTTTCTGTCTCTCTGTCTCTCTGTCTCTCTCTGGGGAGCGCACGTGCCCTATAGCAAAAACCTCTCCCCCCCAAAATAAATAAATAATGCAGTTGGATAAGTCTTATTCTGCAGAGTACTAATGGCCTAGGTAGTGGTTGTATGAGAGTTCCATTGTTTCATCTGCTCCCCAACATTTGGCATTGTTGCAACTGTGGTTTTTATTATCATCAACATTTATTATCAAATGTTGTGGGAGGCAATGGGGAGGGGATTGGAGGACAATAAGTGTCTTAGTCAGTTTGAGCTGCTATACCCAAATACCATTAACTGCGTAAACAATAAACATTTATTTCTCACAGTTCTGGAGGCTGGAAGTCCAAGTTCAAGAGTTACCCGGGACCAGCAGTTAGCGTAATGGCTATGTAGCTGGACTCCCATGTAGTTGACCGCAGTTTGAGTCCCGGACCCGGTGACTTAAACTTACGCCAAGCACGTGTGTGTGTGTGTGTGTGTGCGTGCCCAAGATCCAGAGAGGAGAATAGAGAAGAAGGGATTCCAGCGTAGCCACCCCCCCGGGGGGTGATTTCTCGCTTTCTGTCTCTGTCTCTGTCTCTGTCTCTGTCTCTGTCTTTCTGGTGAGTGCACGCGCTCTACGGCAAAAACCTCTCAAAAAAAAAAAAAGAGTTACCCTATGCAGTTCCTGTGGGGATGGTTTCCCTGGTTTGCAGATAGCTGTCTTCTCAGTGTATCCTCATGTTGCAGGATGGCTTCTGTAATGATATCCAGGTTCTTGGTGTTTCAGACAAAAAATGGAATGAAACACACCAATAGTAAAAGGCAAAGGTAGTTTATTAAGTAGAAGTAAGAGTTCACCCCTGAGAGGTAGGAGCAGGCCTGAGGAGACAGAGAAAGAGTGGCTCAAAAGGCCCTGGCAGTTACATTTTGTGAGGTTTATAATTTTTAAATTTAGTAGTGTTGGTTGATCGTTGAGTGGGACTGCTGATTGTTCTTATCTCATTGGCTCTGTCATATGTGGCTGGGCTCACTGATAAATCTCATTGGCTATATCAAATGTGGTTTAATTAGCCAGATCTCCCCTATTAATCTCCTGCCTACACTACCTTGGGTAGGAATTTTCTGTCCTGATTGGTTTTTCCATCTAGCCACATAGCAGATGCTCCAACCCCCTTGTCTACTTTCATTCGGTAGCTTTCTCCCGCCTCACTCACATGGTGGGGAGAGAGAAAGGAAGTTCTCGCATGTCTCCTTTAGGAGCACTAATTCCACTGATGAGGCTCCACCCTCGTGTCCTGCTTACTACCCTAAAACTCCACCTCCAAACAGCATAACACTGGGATCAGGGTTTCAACATAGAAATTCTGGGGACTTAAACATTAAGTGTAGATACCAGAGACTGTAAGAGAATAATGTGGATGATAGCAGGTGGGGGGGGGGGGGGCAAAGGGAAGGAACACTTAACAGACATAAGAACGTCTAGTTTTCTGTTGAAAATGCTGTATATAGTAATATCTTTCATTTGATTGTCATTACTGCTTGTATACTTTGAAAAGCCATATTGTGAGCTATAGAGGTGTGCAGTGGTTGAATGTAAATAAGAAATTACAAAATTTTTAAAAAAAGAAAAGGAATCTTGGCCAGGGATGTATCAGAATGAACACTGAATATGAATATGAAGAATTCATTCTCTGTTTTAAAGGGTGCTCGACAAACTTTATTATTTATCCACAGAGGGATTATGCTCAAGTTGAGTTTGATTTTTTTAAAAAATGGCAACTTAAATAAATCTGCATTGTCTCCTCACAATTTCAATTTAAGTACTGACATCTGCTCTTGAGTTGGAGATAGTAACTGTTGAGACTCGAAGGTAAGGGCTAGCTTTGGACTGTGCCAACAATCAGACAGGAAGACAGCACGAGGTTCTTTTCCTCTGAGTGGGAGAACCTGAGGTCCAGAGATGGAGAAACCTTATGAACATCAGGAAGGTTCTCTGGGAAATTATATGGCCTGTGGAAATCCACTGATGCAGGGGAGAAGCAAAAGCAACAGCGTTGTACATGTTAATTTCTCTGATAGGACATACTTGAGAACGTATCTATAAGACATTTACAAAAATCTATCACAAGATTTCCACCACAGGCCATGATAACTGGCAATTCTCTCTCTACAAATGGTTAGAAAACTGAATAAAATATATGAGTCAGATGTTGGACATGAGGCAGGAAAGGAGGTGAGCACTATAATCACTTCAGTTTTCTGTCTGAGGGAAGTTTCCGGGTCATGGTAAAAGGAGGAATCTTGGTATACTGGGGCATTCAATTTGCCAAAGAAGGTAATATTCTAGCAAGAGGTTACTCTGTCTTAAAGACTGCCCTAGACTCTGGGGCCAGCAGATGGAATAGCAGTTAACATTGCTGGACTCCCACATGGCTGATCATGGTTTGAGTTCCAGACCTGGTGGTTTGAAACTCAAGCTGGACATGTGTATGTGTGCATGCCTAAGGTCCCAGGAGGAAAACGGGAGAGAAAGGATTGTGGCATGGCCATCCTCCCGGGGGGGGGGGGGGGGGGTGATTTCTCATTTTCTTTCTCACTGTCTTTGTCTCTGTCTCTGTCTCTCTGGCAAATGCATGCACCCTCAGGCAAAAACCTCTTTAAAAAAGAAAAAAATAAAGACTACTCTAGACTCACATTATGATGTTTATAAGGAAACCTTGAGATGCTCAAGCTGCTCTGTCAGTAAATTAACTTATAGAAAAGAAGAAAAAAAAAACTAAAGTAAAATAACAAAATCATTGTCTCAACAATGTAGCATTTACAATGTCCAGCAACAATAAAAAAATTACTAGACATGTAATTCTAGAAGCAAGGAAATTTAACCAATGAACAATAAAAATACAATGAACAAGAATGAATAGGAATCAAGCATGAGATAACTTAGATGATGGAATTAGCAAAAAAGAAATTTTAAAAAGTGTTTATAAAGGGGACCAGCAGTTAGCGTAATGGCTATGTCGCTGGACTCCCACGTAGTCGACCACGGTTCGAGTCCTGGTGGCTTAACCTCATGCCGGGCGCGTGTGCCCAAGATCCCGAGAGGACAATGGAGGAGAAGGGATTGCGGCATGACCATCCCCCCTGGGGGGTGATTTCTCGCTTTCTGTCTCTCTGTCTCTCTCTGTCTGGCGAGCGCACGTGCCCTATAGCAAAAACCTCTCCAAAAAATAAAAATTACAAAAAAAAGTGTTTATAAATATGTTCAGGGACTTAAAGGAAAATATGATCATAATAAATCACAGATGACCAAAGCTCAACAAGAAAAGGAAACTCCAAAGGAAGCCAATGGAAATTAGAAACTGAAAAATAAAACATCTCAAGTGAAAAATTCACTGAATATGTGTAATGACAAACAGGAGATGGTAGAAGAAAGGGTCAGAAAAACTCGAAGACAGATCAATAGTTATCCAATCTGAAGCACACCCAGAAAAAAGACCTTTATAAAGCCTGTAGGAAAATATCAAGCAGTTTAATATATGTACAACTGGAGTCCTAGAATCAGAGGAGAGAGAAAATGGGGTCATACATAAATGTTTGAAAAATAATGATCAAAAAATTTCCTCAATTGTGTAAAGAATATATACTTGTAAGTCTAAGAAGCTCTGAAACTTGAGATAAATTTTTAAAAATGGGACCAACAGAAGGTATAATGGTTACGTCACTGGACTCCCATGTAGTTGACCGCGATTTAAGTCCCAGACCCAGTGGCTTAAAACTCAGGCCACACACATGTACGTGTGTGCCCAAAATCCTGAGAGGAGAGTGGAGGAGAAGGGATTGCAGCATGACAATCCCTCCTGGGGGTCGGGGGGAGGTGATTTCTTGCTTTCTGACTGTCTGTCTCTGTGTATCTCTCTGGCAAGTGCACGCACCCTATAGCAAAAATCTATCTCAAAAAAATAAAAATGACACCCAGGCACATCACAGTCAAACAAAAACATAAACAGTCTTGAGAGTAGTCCTTTTTATGACATACAACACATTAAGGAACAATAGCACAAATGAGAGCTTGTTTGTCATCAGAAACACTGGGTACTAGGAGACAGTGGAATAACATCTTTGCAAAGCACCTATCAATACAGAATACTAAATCAAGTCAAAGTATTCTTAGAAAGTGAAAGTAAACTAACATTTTTTAGATAAAAGAAAACTTTCTTTAGCACATTTCTTAAGCTGAAAGAAAAAACTATCGATGAAAATTTGGATCTACAGAAAGGAAAAAGAGGATTAGAGATTTTATTTTATTTTATTATTTTTTAAAATAATTATTTATTAATTTTTTTATTCATTGATTTTATTTTTAACTTGACAGAGAGAGACACAGAATGTGATTAAAAACATAACACTATTTCTTTTTTCTCTTAATGCTTTCAAGTAAAATGATTATTTGAAGAAAAAATAGGCCATGATATTTTGAGGTTGGTAATATATATTATTATATGACATTAATCACATGAAAACAGGGATAAATAGAACTGTGTCATTTCAAGATTTTAAATTTATGCTACATTAAATTCAAAATACTAATAAGCTGCATATTTTAATTACTAGAGTAATCACTGAAAAAATAAGTTAAAGAGGGATAACTGAAAAGTCAGTAGAGGAATTAAAATGGCATATGAAAATATTTTCAATAAAACCAAAAGAAGGCAAGAATGGGGTAACAAAGAGCCAAAATATCAAATCAGGCAAATAGAAAACGAAGTGTAAAATTTAAATCCAATTATGTCAATAATTGCATTAAATATAAATGTACTAAATATTACCATTAAAAGCAGAGATTTGTATAATAAACTTTCCCTCAATTAGAACTCTAAATCCAAGAGAACTGACTGGTGAATTCTATCAAACATTTAAAGAAGAAATAATATCAATTTTATAGAAACCCTTTCAAAAAAGTAGACAAGGAAACAATTCCCATCCTGTTTTATTAAGCTAGAAGAATCTTAAAACCAGTACCTGACAAAGACATAATAAAATAAATTAATTTAAAAAGTCACTAACCAATTACCCTTAGGAACATAGATGTAAATGTTTTTCACAGAGTGTTAGCAACTCAAATCCAACTACAAGCCAGCTGCAGTGGCACAGGCTCAGTGCTCTGTGATACTGAAGCCATATGGGAAGGTCCTGGGTTTGCATCCTGAGGTCTTCCTGTGTACACCAGGCATGTACTTATGTCTGTAATACTGGCTAGCTGAGGCTGGCTGGCTGCCTGCCTGTCTGGCTCAGGCTAGAGTGGGATTATGGCATAGAGTGGGATTGTGGCATTTTTTAAAGATGTAATAAGACCTTATTGGTGGTGACTCCCCATCATTCGGACCCGTGGCTTTCTTGCGTCGTCAAGATTATAGAAAAATAAATTTCTCGCTTTCTGTCTCTACTCTGTTTTTTGCACGCGCCCTAAGATCTAAAAAAAAAAAAAAAAAAAAAAAAAAGATCCAGTAATATATAAAAAGTACAATACACTTCAATCCAATGAGGATTATCTCAGAAATATAAAAATTTTAAGCATTCAATAATCAATGTAATTCATCATCTTTTAAAATTTTTTTTTATTTTTTGGAAGAGGTTTTTGCTATAGGGCACGAGCGCTCGCCAGAAAGACAGAGAGAGACAGCGAGACAGAAAGTGAGAAATGACCCTCCCAGGGGAGTTGCCCACACTGCAATCCCTTCTCCTCCATTCTCCTCTAGGGATCTTGGGCACGCACGCAAACATGCCCAGAGTGAGTTTAAGCCACTGGGTCTGGGACTCAAACCGCAGTGGACTACATGGGAGTCCAGCGACATAGCCATTATGCTAACTACTGGTCCCTGTAATTCATCATCTTAATAGGATAAAGGAGAAAACGAATCTGTCAATAGGTGCAGAAAGAACATCTGAAAAAATTCAATATCCATACATATAGAAACTCTTAAAAACCAGAAATAGAAGAAAGCTTCTTCAGCCTGATAAATAACATCTATAAAAGTCCTAAAGGTAACATCATATTTAATAGTAAAATATTTGGTGCTTTCC
Organism: Tupaia tana; assembly: GCA_026018925.1. Taxonomy (NCBI): domain Eukaryota; kingdom Metazoa; phylum Chordata; class Mammalia; order Scandentia; family Tupaiidae; genus Tupaia; species Tupaia tana. The sequence continues at coordinate 7,460,610 of JAKSZU010000002.1, forward strand.
CCTGAGACAGGGTACAGTGGAAAGATATCATCATAAGCTCATTTAATATAGTTGCTGCCTTGAGATATATTTTTAGATCTGACATAAGTTGTTTAAGATCCAGTCACACTCTGTCACCTTTGGCCTGGTTAAAACTTCACTTTTCTGTGCGACTATTTTTTTAAGATTTTTTGGGGGGGACCAGCAGTTGGCATAATGGCTATGTCACTGAACTCCCATGTAGTCAACTGTGGTTCGAGTCCTGGACCCAGTGGCTTGAATTCATGCCGGGCACATGTGCATACATGCCCAAGATCCTGAGAGGAGAATGGAGAAGGGATTGAGGCGTGGCCATCCCCTCTTAGGGGTGATTTCTCACTTTCTGTTTCTCTGTCTCTCTCTGCTCTCTGTCTTTCTGGCAAGTGCACGTGCCTTATAGCAAAAACCTCTCCAAAAAAAAAAAAGATTTTTTTAGGGTGTGTGCCCTCACCAGAGAGAGAGACAGAGACAGAGAGAGGGAAAGTGAGAAATCACCCGTAGGTGGGGGATGATCACATCACAATCACTTCTCCTCCATTCTCCTGCTGGGATTTTAGGCGTGTATGCACATGCACCTGGAGTGATTTTCAAGCTGCCGTGTCCTGGACTCAAACTGCAATCAGCCATGTGGGAGTCCAGCACTTTAACCACTATGCCACCTGCTGGTACCCTGTAAAATCATTTTTGATAGAGCCTGTTTGTTCCTTATCCTGCTAACCCCAAGTCCAATACCTGCTATAGCTGTTGACCACTATAAAACCAGTGGTTGGACACACTGGTAGGCACTGCTACTTGTCAGGCTAGGGACACCTGAGAGGCCTGAGTTCAAATCCCAGCCACACCAAAATCCAAGTGCAGTGTACATGCCTGTAGTCCCAAATAGTTGGGGGACTAAAGCCGGAGGATTGAGATATAGTGAGACACTATCTGAAAACAAACCAAAAAACTAACAATCAGTACCAGAGTCATGTAAATCATTGCCCCTTTTTGCATATGCATTTTCTTTAAATTTGCCATCCCCAACCCCTGAAGGAATGCCTAAGGGATAACACCAGTGGTAATTTTAAAAAGACATAGTCCCATAGGCTCTCTGTCTGTCTGTCTGTCTGCCTCTCTATATACCTGCTCATACTCCCTAATGCCTCTGTACTCCCTGCTGGTCTCCCAGAGGCACCCACTAGCCTCTCTGGAACCTATGTGTAATATTTTTTTTCTTGTTTCCACATTTTGGTTTCACTTCCCCATTGTGTTTCACCTGGCTGACACACCCAAACCTAACTTATTCCTAGAGAGTAACTATCTTGCCTGTGGCCATTCTAAAGAGAGAAAACTCGAGACAAAATTAGAAAGAAACCGTAACAATAGAAACTATAACAGATGTCTACTATGTTGTTTTTTGTCTACAATATAAAAGAAAGAACCAAAAAGGGGTATTTAACTCTGGTTTGCTGGTTTTCTTTATTGCGGTGGCATGAGTTAGCAATCATGAAACGTTTTTATATTCGGGGTTTAAGGAAATGAGTAGGTATATTAAGGGCCATGAAAGGAAGAAGCTACAAATATGAAAAAATGAGAAGCATGGAATTTAGCCCATGGATTCAGACTGGAATAGTATGTCAGTTTGAGCATATGGTTTGCAGCACGGAAGACAATAAATATACATACATATACGTATGAGATAGAAATATCAATTTTAAAAAATCATATAGATTTTCCGATAAAAGAAACTAGGGCCCCTTGGAGAAACAACAGATTGCAAGGTGGGGACAGCCGAAGTACAAGACAAGCCTGAAACATTTGACTGGATCAGATAACAGGGAAGTACATGTATAAGAATGTCAAATTACACAGAAGTTAGTTTAAGGAGCTCTCACAAGCCAAATCTGGATCAACTGAATTACTAAAAAGAAAAAAAAAAAAAACAAAAAAAAAAAAACAAAAAAAAAAAAAAAAAAAAAAACTACCGACAGTAATAGATACATTATATCATTGAATAAAATATTGGGGAAAAAGGGAAAGTGCTTCCTTACCATAAAATGCCAAGAAAAGAGAATGAGGCAAGGAGAAGAGAACAGAGGAAGAGAAAGAAAGAAGAGGGTAGGAGGGGATTATAAGAGGGGATGAAAAAAGAGAGAGGGAGGGAGGGAGGGATGAAGGAGGAAGCAGGAGAGGAAGGAAAGGATGAAGATATAAAGAAAAGAAGGAAGAGAAAGAAATATGGACTCAGAAAATCCATGCTGGATACTGAAATGAGCAGACAGAAATTTGGTGGACAAGATTGTCTTAGTCCATTTGTGCTGCTATAACCGAATATCTGAGACCAGATAATTTATACAGATGAGAGGATTACTTGGCTCACAGTTCTGGTGGGTTGAAAATCCAAGCGCATGGGCCAGCCAGCACCTGGCCAGGCTTCAGTGCTATATTCCAACATGGCCAAGAGAAGAAGAAAGAAAAGCCAAGTGTGTGCAAAGAAAGAGAAACCTACGGGTAGCCATCTTGCTTATAATAACCTATTCCTTTTTAGGAGAACTTGTTTCCTCCACAGAGATGGCCTTAATCTCATCACGAGGGATTTTCTTCCATCTCCCATACACTTACTACTGTGCCTTACTTTCAAACACTACCAAATTTCAATACAAGTTGACAATCATATCAAAGATATTTACACAAGTTTTGTCTTTGTAATTATTCATTAAAAAGGATAAATAACAACTTTACATTGGAAAAACCTGGGGGTGCCATCCTACCCTAATAATTAAAATGAACATCACTGATGTTGAGACAAACCAATGTCATGCGCCTTTTCATGTGACACTGAAAAAGAAACATCAATTCACAGATATTCTTACCAAAATATATAGCCTGATTTCCTTCCTTCCTTCCCTCCTTCCTTCCTTCCTTCCTTCCTTCCTTCCTCCCTCCCTCCCTCCCTCCCTCCCTCCCTCCCTCCCTCCCTCCCTCCCTCCCTCCCTCCCTCCCTCCCTCCCTTCTTTCTTTCTTTCTTTCTTTCTTTCTTTCTTTCTTTTTTTGCTATAGGGCACATGTGCTCGCCAGAAAGACAGAGAGACAAAGAGACAAAAAAAAAAAAAAAATCAGGGAGAAATCACCCCCTGGGGAGATGGCCATGCCGCAATTCCTTCTCCTCCATTCTTCTCTTGGGATCTTGGGCATGCATGCACACGTGCCCAGCATGAGTTTAAGCCATGGGGTCTGGGACTTGAACCACGGTCGACTACACAGGAGTCCAGCGACATAGCCATTATGCCAACTGCTGGTCCCTAGACTGATTTTCTGAACAAAGTATCTAAACAAGTTAAAAAAGAAAGGTTGAGCGCAATTCGTGTGTGTGTGTGTGTGTGTGTGTGTGTGTATGCATACCTATGTTACCAGAAAACATGTATAAGCTAGCTTAAGTGTCAGTTACTATCTTGTTCCCACATAACTTTAAACCCGTAAGTAGTGTGCATTAGAACAAACTGAAATGTCTCTTAAAGTGAAATGTTACTGTAAGAAAACAAAGTTATAAAAATGTTTAGAAAATACCTTTGCACTTTTAATTCTTTTTTTTTTTTTTCCCAGTTTATTTCTTTCTTCTGAGAGACAGAGAGTCAGCTCCCACGGGGTTTTCATGTCTCAGTTCATCCTGTCTTAGCTGGCCTGCATCGCAGACGCACGCCTGGCTGGTGAGCATGAGGAGGTCCTAAAATGTGAACCCAGGCCCTTTCCACGTGGGTCCAGTTGTTCCACCATGCCACTGCTTGTCCCTCTCTTCGGCTTATTAAACCATCTATAATCGAGAATATTCCTGGGCCAGCCCCATAGCCTGGTGGCGAAGGAATCTGGATTCCACGTGGCCAACTGCGGTTTGAGAAGGTTTTTTTCTTTGTCTTTTTTTTTTTTTTCCCCCGGCTATAGGGTGCATGTGCTCGCCAGTAAGCCAGAGAGAGACAGAGAGCTAGAAAGCGAGAAATCACCTCCCAGGGGGGATGGCCAAGCCGCAATCCCTTCTCCATTCTCCTCTTGGGATCTTGGGCATGCACATACACGCACCCGGCGTGAGTTTAAGCCGCTGGGTCCGGGACTTGAACCGCAGTTGGCTACATGGGAGTCCAGTGACATAGCCATTATGCTAACTGCTGGTCCCGCCAACTGCGGTTTGAATCCTGGACCTGGTGGCCTGAAAAACACAACATGCTTGTGTGCACACACGCATATCCCAAATCCTGAAAGGATGGAGACATGGAGGAGAAGGGACACCCCCTAGAAGGTGCTTTCTTCCTCTCTGTCTCTGGCAAGTGCAACTCCCTCTGCCAATTAAAAAATATATATTCCTGATACTTTATACCTAAAATAAAAATCATCTTCAGATTTTACCGATGTATTATACAGATGTTTGTACCGATGTATTATACAGATGTTTGTAGGAGAACAAACATTTCTCTTAGCATTCAGGCTATAGATTCCCCCATAGAAATCCTCATTAAGTAGATACTCTGAAAGATCTCAATTTCCTTTTGAAAGAAAATAATATAGTGAAAACTTCTAACTAGAAAAGAGAAAACAATAAGAGCATAACTAATACCAGCATGTGAAATTACTATTTACAGGCATATTCAAATATACTTTTTTTTATCTCAAGACCCATCTTGGAGGTAGGAGGTTTCAGTTATTCATTCCAGTGAGGTTTTTATTTCCCAGAAATGACAACAAGGATGCCAAGAAAAATTTGTCCTTGGATCTGGTTTCTTTGTATTCAGAGAATAAATAAAAGTGAAACAAGTTGTTTTATTGACTAACTTTAGTTCAAAAATAGCAATAGACATGTCTCAAAATCCCTTTCTTTACAGACCAGAAACTTCTGAAATTTACTTTGGATTTGGATTTTTTTTTTTTTTTTTTTTTTTTTTTTTTTTTTTTTTTTTTTTGGTATTCTTTCTGACTAAGCAACATTTCTAGTAGTGAGAAGTGTTTGTTTTGCTCCTGTCCTTTGAGCACACGGGTGTGGTGTTCAGACGTAGGTATTAGGAAAAGCCAACAACCTTACACTGTGGTGTCTTTTTTAAAAATATATATGTATTTAAATTTATTTTGTACATTCAATCACATGTCACTTACCTTGCAAAGTGAATATTCCAACATGTATACATTTCTCACCAGTCCAGTTGAGAATAGTATACACGTTATCTTTAACAGATAACAACCCATTTCTTTGTCCAATAAATGCCTCGCCTCTCTATTTTTCTCCATATTGTCCTTCCTCAGTCTCTCCTCCTTCACCCAGCCTCTCCCCAAACTGTATCTGGTATTTAAAACCATTTTCTATGTTTTCTCTAGTCATTCAGTTTCGGCTATAGAGTGTGGACACTCAGTATACATTAAGTGGAGACGTACAATGTCTCTCCTTCATAGCCTGGTTTGCTTCACTCAGCAATAAATCTTCCATGTTCATTCACTTTCTGTCAAAAGCCAGGGTCTTGCTGCTTTTATGGCTGAGTAGTATTCCAGAGTATATGTGCCACACTTTTTCAACCCATTCATCTGTTTATGGGCATTTGGGTTGATTCCATGTCTCAGCAATTGCAAATAATGCTCCAATAAACATCAGTGTGCAAGCACTTTTCTGATTAAATTGGTCCAGCCACTGAGGAGAACAATATGGAGATTCCTCAAAGACACTGTGGTGTCTTTCTGCTAGGTTTAATCTTAGGAGTGGTGGAGTGTTTTCTCACTGCTCATAGGAAACTTCACCTTTCACATTTATGCTTCTGTTGAACGTTTTACAGTTAATCAACAAAATAGTTTTGTAGTCTGTAACTCTTCACACTTCTGCTTTTTAAGAATTGAGTATATCCTGTTCCTTTTTCTAAATGATTGCCAGAGGGCATGTGCACTTGCCAGAGAGAAAGTACAAGCTCTTCCATGGGGTCATGGTCGTGCCACAATCCCTTCTCCTCCATTTCTTTTTTCCTGTCAGAATTTTGCCATGCATGCACATTTACCTGTTATGTTTTTCAAGCAGCTGAGGCCAGGATTTGAACCTCAGTAAGCCTTGTAGGACCCAGTTCCCTTAACCAACAGACTACAAGCCTGGCCCTTTCTTCTCAATTAACAAGTGCCTGTATTTGGGGGTATCAATACTGGCTTGGGCTTGAGGCACACTCTAGATTTACCCAGCACCCTCTGCTGGAAACAGCACAGACAAGTTTTCTCGAACTGAGCTCTCACCCCTGTGTGAGGAACAGTGAACCAGAAGTGGTGGGCTTGACTGGGCGGGTATCTGGAAGTTTCAGCAATGCAGGCTCCAGGTGGTGTTTTTGCCTGATAGACAAAAACCACTGCCTCCACCATATGGCTAGAACCTGGTGAGAGCTTGCTCCCAAGTTGGATGGTGAGGAGATGTCAGACAAGAGATCCAGTGACTAAGTGTGATGCATGATTTTGGGTGGGGTTCTGGACTGGGAAGAATCAACTATGCAGGATGTTATTAAGGCCATTGATAAAATTGTAATATGGTCTGTATGCACCTGTGTGTGTATGTTGGCCTTCAGTTTTGTGAGCCTGGAGAAGGAAGGATACATTAGGTCCTCTGGAAAGTCATGGTGTGTTTTTCTATGCAAAAATGTGTCATGACTTTTCTAACAACCCAATACATCAAATTGTTAGCATTGGTTACTTGCAGAAGGGTAGGGCTGGGGGTTGGGGGGGAAATGCCACAATAAAAAGCCAAGAGCACACAGGATGAAAACAGTATGCATGATGTGGTTCCATTTTTATTAAATGATATAGACATACGTGTATCAGTGTATGTGTAAAATGAGTTATGTAAAAGAGGGTCAACAAAATGTTCATGATTGTTATTTTTAAAGTGATGAGAGGGGCCAGCAGATGCCATGGAGGTTAGGTTGGCTAGATCCCACATGGTTGACTGTGCAGTTCAAGTCCCAGACAGTGACTTAAAAAAACATGCCAGGTGTGTGTACATGCTAAAAGTCTTGAGAGGAGAATGGATTTTGGGGTGGTCATCCTCCCTGAAGGTTGTTTTTTCATTTTCCCTTTCTCCTTTTCTTTCTGTCTTCTGCAAGAGTGTACACCCTTTTGCAAAAGAAAAAAAGAAAAAAATGTGATGGAAGTTTAAACAACTTCTACTTCTTTCATATGTATGTGTAATGCATTTATTCAATGCACAGATAAAATTTTTGAAAACATACTAAAATGTATTTCCTTTCTGTTAAAAATAGGCAAGAAAAAATCATTTTGGGGAAATGTTATAAGAACATTTGGATTAAGGTTTTTCTTTTTCATATTTTTCAAAGTTTGTTTCATCCTCATCCCCAAAGGGATCTCAGTCCTGGAATGTTCTGGGTTCTGAATGTCTCCCCGTTGCACAGTGGATAAGACCATGCTTCCTCCTGACTTAGAAGTTCTTTGACAACTAAGGAGGAAGATCCTTAGTTGGAATGCTTTGAACTGCTCAGCTGAAAGGAAAAAAGGTTCAGTTTTGTTAACAACATAATCCCCATTGTCAGCGGATCCAGTGAATCAGAGGGTAACAGGGAAAGGCCTGTTGGAATGGAAGGAGGGAAGGTCGACTTATCGCTCTATCTTCATGGCTGTGACAGCCGTGGTAGCTGTAGGAGGACGGTGAGATTGTAAAGAAGGTAGAGTTCACATTTTCAGAAGATCTCAACTAGTAGCAGAGGGGAGGTGCTGGATCCATTTCAACTTCCTCGAGGCTCATTTGGGGACCCTGAGGCAGTGTCACATCATCTCCTGGAGCCCTTTGCACAGTCTGAGCTTCGACTGTCCCTAGTGGTGACTACCAGCTCGTCCCTTCCTCTCTATTCTAGTGGTGCTTTCTGGAATTCTCTCTGAAACAAACCACCTGCACTTAGAACCTTGTTGATTCTACTCCAGTGAGAGATGTTTCCCCACCAATTTACTTTTCTATTCCTATTCTCATTACCCTGAGGTACTAACCCTTGTAGTTCTGTCAGTCCGAATGGTTGCAGTCACTGAGTCACAACTTGTTATGGTCTGGGTCTCACGATTTTCTTCCTTCTGAAATCAAGACACTTTATTCTGTTCAGTTGACAACCAGCCAGACATGGTGTACTCCTTCCATGGTGTAGTGAGTTAGAATAGAACACCTGTAATCAGATCTATAAATCTGGCCTCAAATCCTAACTTTCTCACTTAGTGCTGTGAAACCTTGGAGGAATCACCTAACCTCTCTGATCTTCAGTTTCATTTTCTGTGAAATAACCACAATCCTTGCCTCATTGCATTGTCTTCTGAATTTATGAGCAGAACATATTATATAGAGAGCCAGGATATTGCCTAACATAAGAAGATACCTGAGAAAAGATACTTGTTTTACTATATTTTTAAATTATTATTTTTATTATACTCTTAAATTATTATTTCTCATGAGAAATAGGGACAGTTGAAGCCCAGACTGTGCAGAGGGCTCCAGGAAGTGATGTACTACCTCACTACCTTGTTTCCCAAACTACATTGCAGTTTCTTTGCCATATGCAACTTCTCTGTCATCTTGCCATGCACACGACAGGCACTAAGGTACAATTATATGTTAGCAGTTTTCAAAAGCTTTGAGTCAGATAAGGTAGTCTTTCAATTACAGATTCATTTTTGGGTTATTTGTTATTTGGGAGGCATTCTCAAGTAATTTGTAGGAGGTCACTCAACTTTTCTGAGCCCTGGTTTCCTCACATGCAAAATAAAAGTGTGAGTCTATAATTCTAGGAGTACTGAGGTTCTCCCAGCATTGACGTGTGGAATCCATATCTCCTTGTGGGTCAATATGATATGTTACTCTTCTTTCCCACCCCTCAGTACTTGAACCAATGGCGATTACAGAACAAGTGACCTTTCAAGCATGCCGAATCAATTCCAGATGCTTCACTGGTCTACCACTTCCAACCCTTATCTCTTACCACTCTCCTAGTCCCTCACCAAGCTCCAGCCAGACTGTTTTTAATCTGTATCCCTAGAGCTTCCCAGGCCTGTTCTGCACTGAGGCCTGTGTGCTTATTGTTTCTCATTTTGTGGTTGTTCTCTGCTCAATGTCTCCTTTAAAGATGACTCTCCTCCCAGCCTCTCTCTATCCTATGACCCTGTTATGCTGTTTTGCTCTTGTAAGCGCTCTCTGCAACTGTCTCATTACTAGTCAAGTATGTATTTATTGCTTGTTCCCTTCACCTCTCTCCCTGGCCCCCACACATAAACTTTGATCCTGGACCCTTTTATTTTTATTAAAGAATTATTTATTTATTTTTTATTTCATTTGTTATTATTATGTTTTAACTTGACCAGAGAGAGACAGAGAAAGAGAGAAAGGGAAAGTGAAAAAGCAAGATGCTAGGTTCGGGACTCAAACTGTGGTTGGCTGCTGTGACACGCAGGGCTGAACGTGTCTTTTAAGTGAGGGGGCTGCCGGTTAGAGAATAAATGTGAAATAAACACACAAAGACATACAAGTAAAGAAAAGTGGGGCTCAAGTGGTCTCAGCTTCTCTGATGGAGATAGCCACAGCCCAGAACTTCCCAGGTTTATTCTTTTAAAGGGCAGAAAACGGAGGAGGAAGAAAGCAAAGCCAGTTGTTTTTGGATGTTAGTTGGCTGAAGATGTGAAGACAATTGGCACCATGTAATTTTTCTGATATTTTGAGGCCAATTCTGATAAGCACATGTGGCTTCCTTTAACCCAATACTGCTTTGCAGTTTCACTAACAACAGGCAGCTTGCATATTCACATGTTAATTGCACTCACCGCCTTGCAAATGACTGCTCATGGAACAGAATTTCTACATGTGCCTAAAGGTCATCATGCTTGCTCAGACTGGCTGTTCTCCATGTTTCTACATGTGTCTAAAAGTCACCATGTTTATTCAAATTAACTGCTCTCTACAGTGGGCCATGTGGGAGTCCAGTGCTTCAACCACGACACCACCAGCAGGCCCCAGCCTTGGATCCTTTGATATCATTGCTGCTAAAACAGTACTGAGCACACACTAGGCCCTGAAATAAATAATTGTGAAGTAAATCAATGAATGAATGAATTCTATTATATCTTATACAGTTGGTTATAGCTATAATTGGGACTATCGAGCTAGGTTCTAGGGATAGGTATCAGTCACTCGCACAAGTGACTTAATCACCATAGTCTCATTAAACATGATGTGGGAAGAAAAAGTAACCCCCAGGAAGACAATTACAATGACTTATCTAGAAATCATATCAGCATATCTTATTTGTGGTACAAAATTTTGATACAATTTAAAAATAGTTGACTTCTTTTAATTATGGAAAATATAGGACATAAACACAAGTAGCTATAGTAGGTAAGAATAGCATAGTGACCCTCTGTGCACTCTGGAGAGCAGACTCAGGGTGGCTGCTCCTCCTAGTGTCCAAACCCTTGCATGAGTGTGTGTAACCTGTGGCTGGCTTTCCGGATGACAGAATTTGCACGTTTGACGTTGCCCCTATGTGATGATGTCATATAGGATTCTGCCTTGCTGATGGCTGGCTCTGGGGACTCTCCTTGCTGACCCGACAAAGTGAGTGGCCATGCTGGGATAGCCCAGGTGACAATGATCTCCAGGTGAGCTCTAGGTACTGCACCTTCCCTCCTAGAGCTGATGGTCTCCAAGCAACAGTCAGCAAGAAGCCAGTGCTACAGCTGCAAGGAATTAGATCCTACCAGTTACCTGCATAGGCATGAAAGCTGATGAGGGCACAACTTGACCAACACCTTCATGGTAGTTGTGAGACTTGGTCACCTGACCCACAGATACTAAAATAATTTGTGTTGTTCTAAAGCCACTAAATTTGTGGTAACCTGCGGTAAACTATAAGTAAATACAGATATGTCACCAAAGCAAACAATTTTCCAGTTTCCAAGGTTGTTTTGTATATACCCATGTCTTTGGGGGGGGGGGGGGCTGGAGTTTTGTTGTTGTTGTTTGGACTCCTCCATTCTCCTCTCCAGATTTTGGGCTCGCACAGCCCATGCCCACATGGGAGTCCAACACCTAAACCACTACACCACCTGCTGGCCCGGGGCTGGAGTATTTTCAACTACATTCTAGGCTTTGTACATTTTACTTGCAAGTACTTTAGTTTGTATTGCTCACATATAAGGACTTTCCGGAAAACATAGCTATGGTGACAGGACAGTTCTGTCTTAACTGAACTAGACTGGGATCCTCTTTTAAAGTTATCAAGTCAATTGATCGAGTATATTAATTGGACACTCAGAAACGGTGGCAATACATAGAATAACGTCCTATTGATCTCATCAGCGAAGAGACAGGAGAGCATATGAGAGCTTTCCTTTGAAATACCTGAGGCTTGCTAGCTGGTTTTTTTAAAATAGACCATCTGCAAAGTACTTAATTGTCTGCGTAATATGCTTGTCTATCCTACAATATCTAAAATAATTCAAACTCAATTCTGGGCATCTGTTTAAGATCCTATCCCTCAGACGCTCACCTGCTTTGGTATGGACCCCTGTCGGTTCCATATTTACCCATAACTCCTTATAATTAATCTCATGCCATCTCCTAATTGTCATTCCCACCGCTGCGTCCTTACTACAGGAAGCGCTTTGTAACCGGCCCCGCTTCTCTCTCTCTCTCTCTGTCGGATTAGCCGGTCTCATCTCCCTTCGACACTGCTCACAGAGGCACGCTTTGTCACGGAAACAGGAGGGCTCTGGGTGGAATGCCACCGCCACCACTGGGGAGCTCCGCGCTGTCTGGCAGGTAGGCAAGCTCTCTGCAAGCTGGAAGCCACAGTGCCTCGCGGGGAAGTGGCGAAGTTTAGACAAAGCACATGTGTATTGTGCAAAGCGGCCCCCAGAGCAGGCACCGCTCCCCCTTTGTTGGTTTCCTCTCCAGGCACTGAGTGCCGGAACGCCCAGCACCGCGCCTCCTCCGCCCTCGTCGCGGGGGATGCAGGGACTTGTAGTTCTCAGTCCCCGAGTCCCGTTTCCTCTCCGAGCCTCAGGGCGAGTGGAAGGACTACACGTCCCAGTGGGCGTGGAAAGGACAGCGAGGCTCGGAAAACCGAGCATCCCCGCTCGCTGCCTCCACTCCCCGGGCCCACCCGCTGCGCCCACCCGGGGATCCCGGGCGCTCGCCGCGGAGGGGGCCCGAGCGCCCGGCCCGGCGGCCCCAGGCTGTGCCCGCAAAGCCGCGGGGCTGTCGGGCGGGCAGCCAGTGAGGCGCGGTCGGGAGCCGGGGAGCGCGCGGGGCCCTTGCTGCCCGGGGGCTCGGCAGGGGAAAGGAGGGGGAAATAAAACGTGACCGTGCGCGCCCGTGGGGACAAGCGGAGCAAGGCACAGCCAGGCGGCCAGGGGCGTTTACCCACGAAGGAGGTCGGGGCGGGCCGGGGGCGCCCAGCCCGCTCTGCTCCCGCTTCTCTCCCTGCGGGAAACCCAGCCCCGAGACCCCCGCCAGAGCCCCGGCCGAGTCGGGCCGCCCGTCCCCGTCCTGTCACCGGGCACCCCCGCCCCAGTCCCCAGGCCTCAGTGAAGTCCTCGCGGCTCGACCACGCGTCCCACTGGGGAGGAACAGCCGGGGGCTGGCCGGGCAGGGTCACCTCTCCGTGCTGGGGCTCCTGAGGTCTTCGGGAGTCGCAGGAGTGGGCGTGCGGGTTGCGTGTCCCGAGGCGGCAGCTGCGGTGGACTCTGCCCAGAGCGCACCGCGCGGCGGGGCGCCAGACCCGGGCGGTGCCACGCGGAGCCCCGGGGCATAGCAGGCCCGCCCGGGCCCGGAGCCCAGCACGCCCGCCGGGAGGGCACCAGGGCAGGGACCCCGCGGAGCCGGAGCCCCAGGGCCAGCGAAGCGGAGGGGCGGAGGCGGGGCCTGGCCGGCGGGGCGGGGCGCCACCGCCCACCCTGCCCGGAGGAGGCGGCCGCCGGAGCTCCGCGCGCAGGCTGCGCGCTGCAAACAAGTGTCTGTGGCGGCGGCCCCGCGCCCTCCCGCGGCCCTCCTCGCGCCGGCCGATCTCCCTTGCGCCGGGCTGGCTCCGCCGAGCAGGAGGACGCGAGCGAGCCCCGGCCGCGCAGCCCGCAGCCGCCGCCACCTCGGCCCGCGCGCCCCGGCAGCCCGCGTGGGGGCGGCGGGCTCGGCTCGGCTCCGCTCGGCTGCCAGGCGCGCCGACGCGGGGTCTCCGCGCGAGCTGCGCCCCGGCTCTCGCCCAGCCGCTCCTGACAGGATACCGTGCGCGGCTGTCCCCACCCCTGGGAGGGGTTGCCGGTGCCGCGAGCTGCCGCCCAGTCCCCGGCGCTCTCCCGGGAGGACCAGCCACAGCGACGAAGGCGTGCAGTGACCTGCCGCGGCGCAGGAGTGGCTCGCGGGGAAGCCGGCGCCGGGGCCGCCGCCTCGAGTCCCTCGGGGCGCAGTGCTGGGAGGCCGGCGGGCCGGAGCCCGGGCTCAGCCAGGGGGCCGGGGGCGGCCGGGCCGAGCGGGCTGCCGGGCGGAGCGGCGGGCGCGCGGCCACCCGGGGACCGGCCGGGCTGCGCCCCGCACCGCGCGGGGCGCCGGAGCCCCAGGACGCGGGCTGGACGCGACGGCGGAGCGCTGCCGCGGGCTGCGGGCGAGCACCGTCCCTCTCGGCAGGGGACTCTGCTATGACAGCTGGGCTCCCCAGAGCATTAACCTGGGTGTCCTCGGCGAAGTTGCCGCCGAGCCGGGAGCCCGTGTAGGGGCGGGCGCCGCGGCTCGGGGGGCGGCCGGGCGGCCGGCGGCGGTCGTGGCTCGGCGGGGCCCGCGCGGCCGGGGGGCTCCTGGGGGTGTGCGCCCCCAGCCGGCTGCCCGCGTGGATGCCTCCCGGCGGCGGCGGGCCCATGAAAGACTGCGAGTACAGCCAGATCAGCACCCACAGCTCCTCCCCCATGGAGTCGCCCCACAAGAAGAAGAAGATCGCGGCCCGGAGGAAATGGGAGGTGTTCCCGGGAAGGAACAAGTTCTTCTGCAACGGCAGGATCATGATGGCCCGGCAGACGGGCGTCTTCTACCTGACTCTCATCCTCATCCTGGTCACTAGCGGACTCTTCTTCGCCTTCGAGTAAGTGGTGGCGACAGCTCCCCGACGGCCCGCTCCCCTCGCCTCCCCCTGCCCTGCCCCTCCTCTGGCTACTTTCGTTTTCCAGAACCCTATCGACTGTATATTGTTATATAATACAGCCCGCTCGCCCTCTTTTTCTTTTAAAGATCTGTTCGCTTTTCAGCCCCCAGAGATCACGCCGTTCTGGGCGGGCTCCTGGGAGAGGGGACGCTTGTCAGGTGTGCCCGGCCTTGCCTCTCCCAAGGGCTGGGTGGAACCCGCAGGTGGGCCGCTGGGGGCCGAGCGCGCTCTTGCGGAGTGTGGCCAGGCAGCGAACTGGCCCAGATGTGGCCTTCCGTGGGAAAGGGGACAGGGCGGATGTCCAAGTCGGGATGAATGCAGTTGACTTTGTATCTCGCTCACACGGCGTCGAGCATCTCGTAAAGCTCAGCTGACTCCATCTATACAGCTTCGCAGGGTGATGAGGACTCTTGGTCGTCTTAGGTTTAGAAGCCGAGACTACCCAAGGCTCCCTGGGTGGAAAGTGCGTTTCTCATTCTCCTTATGTGTTCACTCTTGATGAACAACTCTTGATTTACCATGAGCTCCCCGAACTCTTCACTTTCCAAAAAGTTTCAATAAAAAATGCCCAAGACAGACACTTTGGGAGCGGGTGAAAGGAGCTGTCAGGCCTGTTGCCGACTGGCGCTCCAGGGCTACTTCCGATTCCAGAAACAATGCTTTTGGACTTCAGGACTTTAACTGAAAAAATAAAAAAGTACATGCAAGTCCTCACCATTTTTAGGAAAGTCAAATTGGCCAGTGGCAACCATCCTCCTACCAACTAATGAGAGGACTTGGTATTTGTTAATAGTTACTAGATAAAGAGTTTTAACTGCATACCAAATCAATTTCAATTGCTCTCCTTGAGTCCAGTATTTGGAATGCAGCTGTTGTGGAATGCCAGGTAGCCTTTGCACAGTGGAAGCTGCCCCCAATTTGAAAAGGGAGTTCTGCTTTGAGTTGCTCAGACCCTGTTCAGCTCTGCAGGGTAGTATTCTATCTCCACCTGCTTCTGTTGGGCAGAGTTCCTTAGAACCTTTGTGTGTATTTTCTTGGTCTCTGATACATATTAACAGGCTCTGATTCTGTGTCTGGTGTTTTGTTCTTGGAAATGCTGTCTCAACTGGCAATGATCTCTCCACAAAGTAACACTTTTCACTCAAACCCTATTGACTCGGAGGGGAAACATTTTGTATCTGAGCACTGAGCTAGAGTGACAGGCCCATGCTTTTAACAGGACTGAGTTAGAGAGGCAAGGAGAGTCATCTCAGATGTAAGCTGCCCGCTCTCCCAGTCAATCTCACGCACAGCCTCTCTCTCTCCCAGTTCTGATTGAATTTCCCAGGTGTTTCTTAGGAGTTTAAATGTTGTACATGTGTGAGATAGTTGAGGGAGTCTTCCTTCCTGTGGACAGGAAGGAAGGGGGTACAGCGTGCAGGATGGTGGTGAGGCGTGCCTTCCACAAGCTGCCATTGCTCCCTGGACCCCATCTACGGCCAGCCTCTTGTCCTTACAGACCCCATGGGCCCTGGAGGAGGGGCACAGCATGCTCAGTTTGCATGCTGGCTGGGGCAATGATGCCATGTGGTTTAACAGGAAATGCCATCTCTCCCGCGTGGCTTTAGTGGCAGGTGGAAATGTGGCATATTCCTGAGATACAAAAAGTTTTGAATGGACCCATCTTGGCATTTTTTTTTTTTTTTTTATCTTTTTAGGGCGTTCAAGAGTGGGGAAAATGGGTCAATTTTGTTTGTGTTGCAGTGCTTCAGCCACAAGTGTTTCATGGAGGACAAGGAGTATTTCAGTTTCTACATAAACCCAAGTCCGCACTGTATGGTTAGAAATCTCCCGGTTATTACTTGCCATCTTTTATTTTCTTCATTCAAACATTGTTTCTAACTGAGCCATCATAAATTCGTCTTCATTCCTTTATCTCTGGGTGTGCTTTTTCCAGGAGTTCCCCAAAGTCCTTGCTGGCAGGTTGTTAAAGTCCTTTCTGCGTCAGTGCTGTTAACTGATGACCGTAGGAAGAAATGTGGCACTGGGATTCTATTAGCTACTGTTTGCAGCATCATTTTTATGTCGACTCTGCGCATGTGTGTGTGTGTGTTCATGCGTGTTTCTGTGTACCTGGTCTCCATGGGTGTTGCTTCAGCTAGGCAATTTGAAATTTCAAGAAAATAGTTTCATTCTAGCCTGGTTTCTCAGTTGAGAAAAATCATGCACTGTTCGGACCGTAGAAGCTGGTGGTCTGGCCAAGAATGTTTTGCCACGGCATTGCTTTTAAATCTTCATTCATTGCTAATGATGGAGTGCAATTAAATATCTTTGGCCAAATGAATTTGCTGTAGACAGAGAATGAATTGGGCACATGGATAGGAAATGAAATACCAACAGGCTGATCACTGAGCACCGTGTCTAGAAAATGCTGGCGTTATCTATCACTGTCTGCTTTCTTGTGTCCTCCCTTTAATTACTAATTGAACGCGTACTATGTGGGCCCCTCTTTTGACCATTTAATTTCATGTCTAGAAAACTTCTAATATTAGCAGAATTCATCATCAAACATTGGAATCTGTGTTTCCCCACAGTTTACACAAAGGCAAATAAAAAAATGTAAAAAGAAAACAGACTTTCTAAAGTTACTTTCACACTTCCTTTATCTGCAACACTGCTCCCACCCCACTTCTCATTCCCAACTTGAACAGGTGGACAGGGAAGTTTTTCCAAGAGAAATACCTCGTTGGAACTGATCAACAGGTGTTGATGCTGTCTTCAACCCCTGGAGAAAGGCAGGGTAGAAATTACTATTCCCACATGGAGGATGAACTGACAGAGACTTGGAGAGGTTAAATAACCACTTAGGATCCTACAGCTAATTAAGGAGAAGGCTTCTGACTGCACCTTTTTTTTTTTTTTTTTTTTTTTTTTTTCTTTTTGAGAGGTTTTTGCTACAGGGCACGTGTACTCACCAGAATGACAGAGAGAGACAGAAAGTGAAAAATCACCCCCCAGGGGAGGTGGCCACGCCACAATCCCTTCTCCTCCATTCTCCTCTTGGGCACATGCGCACACGTGCCCGGCATGAGTTTAAGTCACGAGATCTAGGACTTGAACTGCGGTCGACTACATAGGAGTTTAGTGACATAGCCATTATGCCAACTGCTGGTCCCCTGACTGCACTTTCTGATGCACAGTGCTGCTGCTGCTTCCGTGAGTACAGACTGTGGCCAAGGGCATGCACTGGGACAGGTGCCAAGATTCTTACCAACAGTGCGACCCTGGGCAATGATTTGCCTTTCTAAATCCCAGTTTCTCCATGTATAAAATGGGATTAATAATAATACTGACTGTTGGGGCCAGCAGGTGGAATAGTGGTTATGGTGTTGGACTCCCATATGACTAACCGTGGTTCAAGTCCCAGACCTAGCGGCTTGAAACTCACACTGGGCATGTGTGCATGCATGCCCAAAATCCCCAGAGGAGAATGGAGGAGAAAGTGTGGCCATTCCCCCGGAGAATAATTTGTCACTTTCTTGATCTCTCTGTGTCTATGGTGAGCACATATGCCCTGAAGCAAAAATAAATCTCTTTAAAAAGAATATATATATATATATATATATATATATATATATATGTATAATACTGACTGTTAAATGTTGTGAATATTTTTTAAAAATAATTGTTTATTTGTTTGTTATTGTTTTTAAATTTTCTACAAGGCACACATACTCATCAGAGAGAGAGAGAAAGCAAGCCATCAGGTCAGAACTCAAACTACAATCAACCACGTGGAGTCCAGTGCCTTAACTGCTATGCTACCTCCCAGCCTCAAATGTTAGGAAGATTAAATTGAAAAAATATACTTAGGACAGTGTCCTGCACACAGTCAGTGGTCAGTGCATTGTATGTGTTAATCGAGCAAACCTTAGCAGTAGCCTCCTAAGGACTCCAGTCACCCTCCTCTGAGGCATTTTAAGGAATAAAGTATGTGGGTTGATAACCAAGTGTGGGATGCCATCAGGAAACATGATGGTTAAGGTGCTGGACTCCCACATGGTTGACTAAGGTTCAAGTCCCAGACCTGGCAGCTTGAAAATCACGCCGGGCATATGTGCATGTGTGTTCAGAATTTTAGGAGGCAAATGAAGGAGAGGGGATTGCAGCATGGCCATCCCTGTCTCCAGAGTGCACATGTGCCCTATGGCAAAAACAAATAAAAAATCAAGTGTGATAGCAATAATTATGAGGGATGAAAAAAATGCAGAACCTGGAACCAGCAGGTGGCATGGTGGTTAAAGTGCTGGACACTCCCACAAGGCCAACCAGGGTTCAAGTCCTGAATCTGATGGCTTGTTTTCTCACTTCCTTTCTCACTCTCAACCTCTGTCTCTCTCTGGTCAAATTAAAAAAATAAATGAATGAATAAATAAATAAAATAAAAATAAATAATTTAAAAAAATGCAGAACCGTGCACCTCTCCATTAACACAGAGTCTGAGAGTGTGTGGGACACTGTGGCTTCGCTTTCGTGCCTCTGGAATGGGAGTCCTTCAGGGACGTCTGGGGAACTGCCCTATGCAATCCCTGAATTTCATTTCCTTTTTTGGAGCCACCATCCCAGAACCATGAAGACAGTACAGAAAGCTACTAGAAGCAGCCAGATGCAGCACCATACTCTTTTTCATGTAGGGAGGCTCTGCTTATCGTTTGGCATCTTTTATTCAACATATGGAGTACTGATGAAAAGTGACAGCCTTTCATAGCCGCACTGAAGAGGGAAGGGGAAGGCTGATTGCAACGCTGCTGAGACATCTCACTGCTCCTCGTGGTTATTAAGAGTCTCATCAAAGACTCTCTAGGCAGTGGCGTCACTCTCACATCCCCAGAATTGGAAGTTGAAAGGATTAGTGAACATTAACAATTTCTTTCTCTCTTTTTCTCTGATACACACACACATGCACACGCACACACACACGCTCACACTCATAGTCTACTTTGGTTTATAGTTGAAATTGTGAAAATAAAGTCTTTGGTCCTGAAATATTGTAATTTCATAGTCTTTTAATGAAAGTTTATCAAGAGAGAGAAAGACAAGTCCCTTTGACTGGGTGTCACGCTGTGATACCCTTCTCTCCCCAAGCCAGCCAGGATCATTGACACACACAGTCAGCGTGGAAAGTTGACTCAGAACAGAACCCTAACCTGGGTCTTCCAGAGGGCTCCCAGCATTGGAGCACTGCTGTTGCCAGGCCCAGTTGCACGGTCTTTTACTCAGAAGGACAGGAGAGCTCACCTGGTTGGGAGTGTTGTATGGTGTTGATGGGGATGGCAGGCCTGCTTAGATTCTGGGCTTGATGGAGTCCCAATTCTTTGCTGGCCCCACAGTCTGGAGATGCTGCCGGGGCTCAGGCACTCAAGAACATGGAACATTTTTTAATTTCTCATCACTAGAAGTCTATTGATGATTTTGAAAAGCAGCATGTGTTTTCTTTTTTTCTCCTTTCTTCCCTTCTTCCTTTTTCCCTCCTTCATTCTTCCCTCCTTTTATTCTTATTTTTATTTAGCTAATCTTGTCTGACACAAATTATGACTAATTGATAGTAAATATTATAGAAATTGGGCCATGTTTGCCTTGAAGATGGATTTTGGACTGTCTCTGTAAATGAAAGTGTCATTTCCTATAATTATGTCTCCATGACAGATGGGATAACTTTGATTTCTAGTGGAGGCGCTGCCCTTTTAACAGATAAGGACCTCAGCTCTTCTGAATCCGCCTATGCAAAACTGCATCAAGGTCTCCGCCACCTCAGAAAACGTCTGCAGAGTGCCCCTCTCTTTTTTTGGGCCAAATTCAGGCTTGTCTGTGCATCATGGAACCCCAGGGTTTGTTGAATGACAGAGGATGACCAGGGCTTTGCCACTGAACATTCCCTGTTAACAAAGTAGATGGGATCCAGGGCGTTTATAACTCACTGTGGTTCCACAAGGATTGTAGGGCGCTTTAGAACCTGGTTAGTGACCACTTGGCACGAATGCATGAGTCCATTCTTTGTGTACCTGGTCAGCACCTGCCGGTTCCATCAGGGCAGGGACTCCACTGGGTTTGCTCACTGCTGTGTCCTTAGATACAGCTCTGGACTAGTACTCCTAGTACTGTCTTTGTACCCTAAGTACTCAGAATACTTAGGAGAGTACAGGTAGAGCAGGCTGTCAGTAAATATTTGTTTAATGAAGTTACAGTAATATTGAAACACTTTAGAAAGTAATTTCCTTATGCTTCAGTTTTTTGCACTTATAAAGTTATACACCTTAATAAAATTCATAACTAATAATGTCTTGTAGAACACATTTGTCTCAGAAACTTTGATTATTTGACGAAATTCTTCTTGAGTCAGAATCAAGTGTCATACTTTTTTTATTTTTAGAGAAATTTTTGCTACAGGGTGCATGTTCTCACCAGAGACACAGAGAGAGAGACAGAGAAGGTGAGAAATCACCCCCCCCCCCCCCCCCCCCCCCCCCGGGTGGATGGCCACACTGCAATCCCTTCTCCTCCATTCTCCTGTCAGGATTGTAGGCACATGTGCCCAGCCTGAGTTTCAAGCCACTTGGTCTGGGACTCAAACCTTGGTCGGCAGGTGGGAGTCCAGTGCCACAACTACTATACCACCTGCTAGCCCCTGTCATCCCTTTTAAAATGTGTGAATTGAGACAAAGGAAAAGATTTTTCTTAGTCACTTAGAAAACTTGTGATAGTGGGATGTTCTCTTGGCTAATCAGGACTTCTTATTTTTGAACTAAGTAAATTAAGCAAAGAAAGCATTCTGTGACATATATATATATGTATATATATGTGTGTGTGTGTATATATATATATATATATAAAGTGTGTGTGTGTGTATATATATACACACACACCATATATATGTATATATATATATATATATATAGTGTGTTTGTGTGTCTAATACACACACACACACACATATATTGCTACCTACTTGGTATCACTTCCCACTAGCTGAGAGAGAATGCAGTAAAGCAAGAGTAGTGGATAGAATCTTTATGAGCTTCGTTAAATAAATCCAAATGTCTAAAGTTAGGACCTATAAAATGTGAAATCATTCTAGGTGCTGGTAGTTGTTAGATAGTAATTATATAATATATGTATGTGTGTGTGTAATGATTATATGTGTGTGTGTATATATATATATGTAAAATTATATAGATATATATGTATCGATTATATTGGATTGTTGGAAAAGTCATGATGTATTTTTTCTATGTTTTTCTATGCAAAAATGTGTGTCACGACTTTCCCAACAACCCAGTACATATGTATAAGAATCACAGCGCCTAGGATGATTTCACGTTTTATAGGTCCTAACTTTGGGCATTTGGGTATATCTAATAAAGCTCGTAGAGATACTATCAACTACTCCTGTTTTATTGCACTCTCTCAGCTAGCCGCAAGTGATACCAAATTATGCAGAGAGCAGAAGGAACTCCTGTAGGTTCCTATAAAAGGTGGTGGTAGTTAATTATTTAATGGGCCATATCTGCATATCCTGAAGATTTTTTTCCTTTGCAGTACAATGCTGTACATAATTTATTCATGACAGAGTTATCATGTCTTAGTCAGAGAACTTAAATGAAAGGTTTCAAGGACGTGCATTCCTTCTTTTGTAGCTCGGTAGTTATAGGAAAATGAAAACATGGGTGCTCAATAGATACTTAGGATTAGTTATAGTCACGACTTCCAATCTAATAAAACAGGTGACTCAGATAAGAATTGAGGACCATCTTAATACTTTTAAAAAATTCTTTAACAAATATAAAGGTTGGTCCCATTTCACAATTTTTATAACTGGAAAATCTTTTCCCTCCTTAATTTCTACCTTTTAAAAATTATAATACTGGGGCTGGCAGATGGCATAGCAGTTAACGTCATTGGACTCCCACATGGCCAATGGTAGTTTGAGTCTTGAACTCGGTAGCTTGAAAATCATGCTAGGCGCATGTGTGTGCATGCATGCCGTAAGATCTCGAGGAGAGTGGAGGAGAATGAACTGTGGCATGTCCATTCCCCCAATGAGTGATTTCTCACTTTCTCTCTCACTGTTTCTGTCTCTCTGTCTCTCTCTGGCACATGCATGTACTGTAAGGAAAAAAAATCTCTAAATAAATAAATCTAAATAAATAAATAAAATAAAATAAAATAAAAATACAACATTAGATTCCTACCAAAGATGATATTTACCACACATACAAGTTTTGAAATAAAATACTGTAAAGAATTCCCATGAAACTACCACCCAATTCAAGAATCATGTCAATATCAGTACTTTTTCTTTTTTTCACGTTTTTTTTTTTTTTTTTTTTTTTTTTTTCTCCGTAAGACACACCTGCTCACCAGAGCAAGATAGAGAGGGGGAGACAGAGAAAGTGAGAAATCACTCGTCAGGGCAGATGGCCACTCCTCAATCCCTTTTCCATTCTTCTCTTGGGATTTTGGGCCTGCACACACCCACACCTAGCATTTTTTTCCAAGTCATTGGGTACAGGACTTGAACCACAGAGTCAGCCATGTGGTATCCAGCACCTTAACCACCACGCCACCTGCTGGCCCAGTATCCTCATGTCTTCTCTGCTTTAGCCTGTTCCCATTTGGCCTGACCCTCCCTAAGGTCATCAAAACCTGACCTTATTCCTTTGGTGCCTTGCCTTTTCTTTTTCTTAACAGTTTTGAAGATGTTCACTCCCGAGCAGTTGGTTGTTTAGTTTTGCCTTATGTAACCTTTTTAAAAAATTGATGATTTGATTTAATACAAGATGTCTTCAAAAAGGGTCATCCAAAAATGGATATTATGAAAAAACTGCATGGTTTTTAAAATGTTGTGGCACTGAATAAACACATACCTTAAGTCTGTTTTCCCACAAATTATTTTCTTAAGAACTATTTATTTAATTTTGTTTATTACTATTATTCTTTTCCAATTTTGTATAGGGCATGTGCACTCACCAGAGAGAAGCAGGGAGAAAGAGAGGAACAGAGAGAAAGAGAGGGAAAGTGAGAAGGAGAGCTGCCAGATCTGGGACTCAAACTACGGTTGGCCATGTAGTAATCCAGCACCTCAACCACCAAGCCACCTACTGGCTCCTCCACAAACGTTTTGAAGTTCCCTTTCATGTATTTAACATAAGACAGCATCACAGCATAGTATTTAAAGCAATCTATGCATGAATACTGGTATTTCTGCAGATGGCCTTTTCAATTTGAAATGCTTTCAAACTTCCAGGAGAGTTGCAAGAATAATTTAAAGAGCTCTTATATACTCCTTAGACAGATTTATCAGTTGTTAATATAGTTAATATAGTTTCACAATTATCAGTCTTTTTCCTCCCTCCAATCTTGTTCTCTGTGTGTTTTCTCTCGAACCAATGAAGAGTAAGTTGCAGACGTCATGCCCCTTCACATCCAACTACTTCAGTAAATAGTTTTTAAGAAAGGGACGTTATCTTATTTAAGCAGAAATAGTATCAAATTTACATGGATACCACAATGCATATTCAAATTTTGCCATTTGTCCAAATATTATTGGGTTTAAGTTTGTCATCTTGATATTTGTTTTCTGTGTACCTATTATGTATCTTGTTATCCTTTTCCACTCTGCCTTTTTTTCTTTGTTTTCGGATGCATTGCACCTTTCTAGTATTCTGTTTTGTCTTAAAAACTTTTTAGACTATGATTCTTTTTGCTATTTTTAGTAATTGCTTAAGATATTTCAATGTGTGTCTTGAACTTGTTATACTCTACCTCCAAATAATAGTACTGCACTTCACAATAAGGTAAGAAATTTACAACATTATAATTATATTTACTCCTCTCAGTTTTTGTATGCTTATTGTCACATAGTCTTTTATCTATGTTTGCTGTAAAGCCAGTAGTATTATTAGTTTAAGCAGTCAATAGTATTTAAAAGAAATATAAATAAATATATTTAAAATGAATGGATAAAGATACTTCAAAACATATACATATATAAGATACAGAGCATATATATGTACATATATAAAATAGAACTAATTTAGGGTGGATTTTTATGTTTATCATTACATATTTGCCACTTCTGATAATATTCATTATATATTTGCCACGTCTGATAATAGATGCTCTTCCATCTGGATTATTTTCTTTTCGCTTAAAGTGCTTCTTTCAACACTTCTTATGTGTGGCTCTCTGGTGACAAATTCTCATAGATTTTTACTTTTTAAAAAATATTTCTTTGGGGGCCAGCAGGTGGTGTGGTGGATAAGGGTGCTGGATTCCCACATGGCCAACCATGGTTCAACTCCCAGACCTGGTGGCTTGCTTTCCCTTTCTCTCTTTCTCCCTGGTGGTCGAATCAAAAAAACAAACAAACAAACAAAAAACAAATGGAATTAAATAAATAAATAATTCTTTAAAAAAATATTTCTTTGACTTTTGTTTTTAAAGGATATTTTCCTGGGATGTAAAATTCTAACTTGACAATTTTTTTTATCTATCAGACTTTTGACGATGTGGACTCTTTTTTTGTTTGTTTCTGATGAGAAATTGGCTGTTATTTTTTAGTATTTCTCCCCATATGTAATGTGTGATATTTCTCTAGTTGATTTACTCTTTGTCATTTTCAATGGGCAAAGTATGAAAGGCCTATTACTTATACATGTATGCTATATATATAAGATTATATATATATCATATATAATTACATATATTATATTTTATATTTTGTAGTTATTTTAATGTCTTTGCCTAATAATTCTAATTATATGTTATATATAAGATTATAAATGATTATATATATATATATATACACACACACACACACATATATATATATATATATATATAAAATCTTGCTTGGTGTTTGCTGAGTTTCCTTAATCTGTGGAATGGTATCTTTTATCAGTTTTAGAAAGTTTTCATCTGTTATTTTTTCTTTCTTTCTTTTTAAAGAATTATTAATTCAGGGGCCAACAGGTGGTATAGTGGTTAAGGTGCTGGACTGCCACATGGCCAACCACAGTTCATATCTCAGACCTGGCAGCTTGAAACTCAGGCCAGTCACATGTGTGTGCATACCCAAAATTTCAAAAGTAGAATGGAGGAGAAAGGATTGTGGCATGACCATCTCTTCTAAGCGGTGATGTCTCACTTTCCCTCTCAGTCTCTCTCTGTCTGGCAAGCACACATGCCCTATGGCGAAAATAAAAACAAAATACTTAAAAATATATTTATTTAATTTTATTATTATCATTATTTAAAAATTTTCTATAGAGCACATGCACTCCTCAGAGAAAGAGAGAGAGAGAGAGAGAGAGAGAGAGAGAGAGAGAGAGAGAGAGAGCGCTGCTGGGTCCAGGACTCAAACCACAGCTGACAATGTGTGAGTCTAGCACCTTAACCACCATGCCACCTGCTGGCCTTATTTTTTTCTAATATGTCTTTCTAATATGTTTGTTTCTTTATCCTTCCTTTTGTTTGGAACTTGGACTACTTACATACGTACTATTTTATATAGACCTATACATTTTATTTTATTTCATGTTTTTTCCTATACTTTTTTTTTTTTTTTTTGGTAAACTCTTTGTGCTTCAGTTTGGATAATTTCTGTTAGTTTATCTTCAATTTTACTGATTCTTCCAAGTTAAACCATATTGATATCTTATTTTGAGCATTTTAAAATAGTTTATAAAATAGCTTTTTATAGTTCTATTTTTCTACTGAAGTTCTCCATCTGTTTATGACCATATTTTCCATGAGATCTTTTAGCATATTTTTGTAGTTATTTTAATGTCTTTGCCTAATAATTCTAATGTCTGCATTATGTTCAGGTCTGTTCCTTGACCTGTTTCTTCTTTTCACTTTCAGCTAGGTTTTCTTCCTCCTTTGCATGCTTTGTGATTTCTTATTGCATGCTAGACATTGTATGTAAAATAATTATAGAGGCTATAGTAATTTAAATGAAGTTTTCAGGCCCTAATGTGTAGGGTGAGTCAATCTAATTTGTAATTAAATGGATATGGACTTTAGGGAAGCTTTATTAGATTCATGTCAATGTCATCACTGCTTCAGATGTTTTGAGTGGATAGTCAGGATTTTTCCTTTAGTAGGGCTTGGGATCTAAGCCTTGTGAAAACTGAAGATTTTTTTTGTTCTTTTTAAGATTTTTAAAAAATTTTCTGCTGATAGATAGAGAGAGAGACCTCCAACAGGATCTCTATGCCATGATTCACTCCCATTCTCCGTGAGCCCTGATCACAAGCATACGTGCATGCACTTGGCATGCTCAGGGAGACCCAGGATGTGAACCCAGGGTCTTTCCCATGTGGGTCAGTTGTGCCACCACTGCACCACCACCTGGCTCCTGAAGATTTCTTTATGCTGTATAGCCTAGCCCCAGTTTCCTAAACTGTGGAAGATTTTTCTTTGTTTTTCAGCTTGATTTCCGCTTTTAGTGACACTTGGAGGTTGTCTGTGCTTTCAGTCCTGCTCCAGCTTTCCGTACCTGAGGTCGTCTCCTCTGCTCAGCTGCTCTGTCCCGGCTTTGGGACCACGGCGGTAGTCTAGGTGAGGGCCTGGAGTACCTTCGTGATTTTCTTTTTTTTTTTTTTTTTTAGAGGTTTTTGCTATAGGGCGCATGTGCTTGCCAGACAGACAGAGAGAGACAGAGAGATAGAAAGCAAGAAATCACCCCCTAGGGGGGATGGCCATGCTGCAATCCCTTCTCCTCCATTCTCCTCTCGGGATCTTGGGCACACACGCACACGCGCCCGGCGTGAGTTTTAAGCCACCGGGTCCGGGACGCGAACCGTGGTCGACTACATGGGAGTCCAGCGACGTAGCCATTACGCTAACTACTGATCCCCCTCTGTGATTTTCTCAGTTATGCTCTGACTCTTTGATCTCTGTCCCTTGGGGTAGGTCCTAAAGCCCTACCTGCTATGTGAGATCTAGTGTGTGTTTGGTGACGATCAATGGGAAAGACTTGGCCAGTCGTACAGGCTTCCTCTGTACTGGCGGCCCCTGGGCATTCTGTACTGCAGCCACATGTAGACATGACTGTTGATTAAGCATTTGTCTGGTTTCTCCTCACTCTTGTCAGTGGTAGTGTCCTGCTCTTCTCCAATGCTTTGCTGGGGATTGGAGCAGCTGTTGGACTTTCCTTTTCCTTTCCTTTTTTTTTTTTTTTAATCTCGAGAAGGTTTAACACATCAATGCTTTTTTGCTTTTATCAACTCTCTGACAAGTTTTAAAAACTATGCTTTTGTAAGCAATCTGAATTGTTCTCATTAGTAAAGAGGGAGTCATTGCTCTCACAGCTTTCAGCTTGTGACTTTTCAAAAACTTAATACTGGGACCAGCAGTTAGCGTAATGGCTATATCGCTGGACTCCCACGTAGTCAACTGCGGTTCGAGTCCCGGACCCGGTGGCTTAAACTCACGCCGGGTGCGTGTGCGTGCGTGCCCAAGACCCCGAGAGGAGAATGGAGGAGAAGGGATTGCGGCGTGGCCATCCCCCCTGGGGGGTGATTTCTCGCTTTCTGTCTCTTTGTCTCTCTCTGTCTGTCTGGCGAGCGCACGCGCCCTATAGCAAAAACCTCTCCAAAAAAAAAAAACCAACTTAATACTGTGTTTCTCAGATTCATTTATGTTGGTGCGTCTATACAAGGGGTCTCCAACAAGTTTATGGAAAATGCATGCCATGAAAGCTGCATGGATTTCGAACTTTTTTGCACTAAAGTAAACTCATGCACTAATTCCATTTTCCATGAACTTTTTTGAAGAACCTTTGTATGTACTCCATTTTTATTGCCATAATATTTGATTTGTGTAAATCTGCTTAGTTTATTATGCTTTTAAATCTTTCTTTCTCTGACTTACCTTTGATTCTTGGCATTTGCTGTCATTTTGTAGGATCGAATATGTAAGACTGCCAATTCATAGATTTTTATCTTATATATGTCCCAGAACTGACTAAGACAGCCATAACCCAGATGCTTATGCCTGGATATCTGAGAGAGAGGTTAGAATGGGATGCAATGACTTTTATGTGATGATAACATACTTATCAAAATGACAGCTACCAACTATCATCTGATCATTGAAGCAACGTAGGATAAGAACGAAGTTTCGGAAATGTGTGTCTGTACGATGAGTGAGACACTTGACCACAAATCTTCACCAAACTACTTTATAATTTTTTTTTTCATTTTAAAAGAAAGATTTGAAAACTTTTAATACTTTGGGTTTTGACGCTCTTTTCTGATCTTAGGTCTAACTTATATCCAGCTCTGCATGTAGGGGATCTTTTCATGCAACAGGCTTTGGCTGGAAGCCTTGTCACAGAGGGTTTCTGATTGAGCCAGCTAGCCCTGAGATCTTGTAGACCTACTGGTTAATTTTCTCTATATGAGGCAGAACATTGCTTCTCTGCCATTACCAGACCCAGAGCAAAGAGAAGGATAACAGTGTTCTCTCTCTCTCTCTCTGTCCCTTCCTCTTGATTACTTTGTCAATCTGTACAAGTTGTATTATGCTTGATTTAGGCCTATTTTTGCCTCTACTTTGTTGGATCTTCGTCCCGTTACAATGGACTTCCCTTTCTCCCTCTGACTTGCATAAAAAAAAACAAAACAGGAATGAGATCTTTTGTTATTTCAGAATAACTTGAGCATTTTTAAACATACCATCTAAAAACAGAAGTATGATTCTTTCCATACCTCTTCAAACTGGATTGTAGAAGCTGCTAACTTCAAGTCCAGGGGCACTGGTCTTGCTGTTGGGTGCCATCGGGATGTAACAGGACCTAGCCGTGTGGCCGATAGAGAAGGGCGTAACCAGTGGCTCTTGGGGCTGGCCGTGGTTTGCCTCTAGATAGTCCTATCAGTGAAGGAATGGCGGTCTAACTCTTTTGGGCAAGAACTTAAGTTCTGTAGGTCTGCTATCTTTTGGTGGTTCTCAGGAGCTTATCATGAACATGTGGCAATAACCTACTTAAGTGTAAAACACTGACAGCTATGTGATGTGTAGCTCTACTTACCAAGAGATGATTGCCCCTCCTTATACTGGTCGTAGCAAATAGTTCCCCAGAATATGTGTTCCTGGTATTTCCTTGACAAAATTCCATGCCCTTTTCCTCAGTTTTCATCTTTCCCTCTCACTCAGTGGTATGGCACAGAGAGACCACTTTCTTGCTTTTGGAAACTTGTTTTTCCTTTTAGCCTCTACGGTGCTCACCTCCTCTTCCCCTTGATCGCTCATCCTCCTGCGTTACATCTGTTCTTTCCTTCTTGCCTTCAGTTAACACTGTTCCTCCCCCAGCCTATCTGATGTTCTTAAGCAAGTCTTCATTGTCCTGGTTTTTTCCCTGCCTGTGCAAATGTGATTTTCATCCCTCATTCTCTCACCTCTGCCCAGACCACAGCCCTCTGATCTTACATTCTCTCTCTTTAAAATTTTCTATAGGGCATGTGTGTTTGTCAAAGAGAGAGAAAAGAGAGAGAGAGAGAGAGAGAGAGAGAGAGAGAGAGAGAGAAATAACCCCCTAGGGGGATGGTTGTCCATGAAGCAATTCCTCTTCCATTCTCCTCTTGGGATTGGGGCATGCTTGCACATGGGCCTGGTGTGTTTTACAAGCTGTCAGGTCTGGGACTTAAACCACATAGTCTATATATATATATTTTTTTTTTTTTGAGAGGTTTTTGCTATAGGGTGTGTGTGCTCGCCAGACAGACAGAGAGAGACAGAGAGACAGAAGGTGAGAAATCACCCCCCAGGGGGGATGGCCACGCCGCAATCCCTTCTCCTCCATTCTCCTCTCAGGATCTTGGGCACGTATGCACACGCGCCCGGTGTGAGTTTAAGCCACCGGGTCCGGGACTCGAACCTTGGTTGACTACGTGGGAGTCCAGCGACATAGCCATTATGCTAACTGCTGGTCCCTACCACGTTTTGATCCAGTCACTTTAACTACCATGCCATCCACTGGCCTATGTTGTCTCTCTCTCTTTTTTTTCCTTTCTTTCTTTCTTTTTTTTAATTATGATTATTTTTTATTTATTTCTTTTTGTATATAAATTCAATCGCATTGTTTAGCTTACAATGTGAGCATTTCAATATATGAACATTTCTCCCCAGTCCTGTTGATCAAAATATCTTCAACCGGTAACACCACACTTCCCCATCCCGTCAATGTTCTACCTCCGTATCCCTTCTCCAAATGTCCTTCGTTAGGCCCCACTCCTCCACATACACCTCATCTGACATTCACACCCATCTCTTGTGTTTGTACAACCGTTAGTCAATCAGTTTCAGTCATAGAGTGCAGACATTTGGTTAAGTGGGTACATACAATGTCTCTCCTTCGTAGCCTGGCTTGCCTCACTCAGCAGTAAATCTTTCATATTTTTCCACTTTCTGTCAAAAGCCAGAGTTTTGTTGGTTTTTATGGCTGAGTAGTATTCCATAGAGTATGTGTGCCAGTTTTTCAATCCATTCCTCCATATGGGGGCATTTGGGTTGGTTCCATGACTTAGCAATCGTGAATAGTGCCACAATATACATCGATATGCAAGCACTTTTCCAATGAAGAATTCTTCTGTCCTTTGGGTAGATACCAAGGAATGGGATTGCTGGATCATATGGTAGATCTATTTGTAGATTTTTGAGGAATCTCCAAATTGTTCTCCACAGTGGCTGGACCAATTTACATTCCCACCAGCAGTGTAAAAGAGTTCCCTTTTCACCACACCCCCGCCAACACTTATCACTTATCATTTTTTTTTTCTAATCTTAGACATTTTGACTGGGGTTGGCCTATGTTGTCTCTTGATACTAGAGATCTCTGTCCAGGTGTTCTCTGACTTCCAGATGGGCAAGTCATTGAAAACTGAATGCTTTGTCATTTTTTTTCTAAATAGATGCTCTCATGGCTCCGTCATTCTCAACCAAGGACGCTACTGGTTCCCAGAACTTAGTGCTGGTGTGTCATCATTTTTCACCATTTCTCATACACCTTTAGTCATCACACACTACTCATCCTTTCCTTTAATGTCTCTTAGCCCGGAATCTTCCTCTCTGTCTCTATCAGGAATGTGCTTGTTTTCAGTCATTTTCACAAATTCTTTCACTCTTCCCATTAATGGGTAGAGTCTCATTCACCTCCTCTTTAACATGAACACCCCGTGTGGAGAGCAGCCCGTGGCAGAAGTGGCTCCCTGTGCTTTCTGAGGCTGGGCTGGAGGGTGCTGTTTCTCTCGCTCTCATTCCCATTCTTGATGTGCACTGTCTTGCAGGTAGAAGTCGGGCTGCCTGGAAGCCCCCATAATGCAGAGACCACATAGGGGCCTCTGGGCCACACAGAGACAGAGGTGCCTGTGGAGGTCCCAGGTGCATGAAGGAGCCTACTCATGCCAGTCCCAACCCCAGCTCCCCAACCCCAACCCCACTTCTTTGGGCTGAATGAGCAGATGCAAACACTCCCGGCTGAGCTCTGCCCAGACTGCGTGTTTGTGAACAAGGCAAGCTTGTCATTGTTTTAAGCTACTATGTTTTGGGGAGGCTTATTATGCAGCCATGATAGCTGGGAAACTTAACCACAAGAGATCCTCAAGTGAAGTGTTGGGACCGACGTGGGGTACGCAGCGGTTCCTGTGTGACTAGCAACACACAAGGTATAATACTGAAGGCTGGTAATTTTTAAAAATGATAATAGATCAGCTCTTCTCACTCACTTCCATTCCAATGCATTTTCTTGAGTAGGAGAGGAAAGTTACTAGTTCACACACCCGTTGTCCTGTCCAACCTCAGCTCTTGCTTGAGAGAAGTCATCCGTTATCTCCTGTGTCCTTGTGGGAAAGTAGCGTGAGCACCAGTGGTCTAGGCCTTGACCACCCCCTGGAGGAAGCAGGCCCACCTTCTCTTTTCGCTTTCTGTCTCCATTATTCTCCCATGCTGGCCTTAAAACTCTTCCATTCCCTTCCATTCCGTGCTGGTTGCATTTACAGTGATAGACACATACACTTAGTGTATTAGAAACTAAATCCATACACAGCCGTTAACATCTGGTATTCAAGGCCTTCTGTTTTCTCATCATTTAGTAAGGGTGACAGAGTCTCTATCCCCTCAGGTCTCTACATAGAGCAGCAGCCCCCTCTGCTGCCTTGGGAGAGGGCCAAACGGAGAACCCCAGCCATGGCAGGGATGCCTCTTTGTATGCTCCATGCTCTGAGGTTCACTGTTGCCTGCGTTATTGAGAAGGCAAGATTCACTTGCCCGCCCAGGCCTTTCTAGTAACGCCCCCCATGGCCTCGTGGTCTGAAGGGCCATACTGCGCTACGGTGGGCAACCGGGCAGCTGCCAACTCCTCGTGATTGATCTTTTGAGTGGACCCCAGATTTATATAATCAAGGCCATTTATCATCTTGGATAGTCTATTTTGGGGTTTTTTAATGCCATGAGTTTCTCAAGCACACATTCTTGATGGCAGATAAGGGCACTCTTGAACGTATAGGCCAAAGTCGAGTTAAATTCTGTAGCTATATACGGTCTAGGTGTCTTTCTAAGCAAGGAAAGAATTATTTACTTGGATTAGCTCACACTAACTTAATATAAATTTTCCTGCTTCTCTTTAAAATGGTAGCCCAGGCAAATTCGCTTCCAGAAGGTCCCGACAGGGGAGTGAGAGATGAGGGAGGAGAAGGTGAGATCCTAGAGCTCCCACTGACAGGGGAGTGAGGGATGAGGGAGGAGAAGGTGAGATCCTAGAGCTCCCACCTACAGGGGAGTGAGGGATGAGGGAGGAGAAGGTGAGATCCTAGAGCTCCCACCGACAGGGGAGTGAGGGATGAGGGAGGAGAAGGTGAGATCCTAGAGCTCCCACCGACAGGGGAGTGAGGGATGAGGGAGGAGAAGGTGAGATCCTAGAGCTCCCACCGACAGGGGAGTGAGGGATGAGGGAGGAGAAGGTGAGATCCTAGAGCTCCCACCGACAGGGGAGTGAGGGATGAGGGAGGAGAAGGTGAGATCCTAGAGCTCCCACCGACAGGGGAGTGAGGGATGAGGGAGGAGAAGGTGAGATCCTAGAGCTCCCACCGACAGGGGAGTGAGGGATGAGGGAGGAGAAGGTGAGATCCTAGAGCTCCCACACAGGGGAGTGAGGGATGAGGGAGGAGAAGGTGAGATCCTAGAGCTCCCACCGACAGGGGAGTGAGGGATGAGGGAGGAGAAGGTGAGATCCTAGAGCTCCCACCGACAGGGGAGTGAGGGATGAGGGAGGAGAAGGTGAGATCCTAGAGCTCCCACCGACAGGGGAGTGAGGGATGAGGGAGGAGAAGGTGAGATCCTAGAGCTCCCACCGACAGGGGAGTGAGGGATGAGGGAGGAGAAGGTGAGATCCTAGAGCTCCCACCGACAGGGGAGTGAGGGATGAGGGAGGAGAAGGTGAGATCCTAGAGCTCCCACCGACAGGGGAGTGAGGGATGAGGGAGGAGAAGGTGAGATCCTAGAGCTCCCACCGACAGGGGAGTGAGGGATGAGGGAGGAGAAGGTGAGATCCTAGAGCTCCCACCGACAGGGGAGTGAGGGATGAGGGAGGAGAAGGTGAGATCCTAGAGCTCCCACACAGGGGAGTGAGAGATGAGGGAGGAGAAGGTGAGATCCTAGAGCTCCCACACAGGGGAGTGAGAGATGAGGGAGGAGAAGGTGAGATCCTAGAGCTCCCACCGACAGGGGAGTGAGGGATGAGGGAGGAGAAGGTGAGATCCTAGAACTCCCACCGACAGGGGAGTGAGGGATGAGGGAGGAGAAGGTGAGATCCTAGAGCTCCCACACAGGGGAGTGAGGGATGAGGGAGGAGAAGGTGAGATCCTAGAGCTCCCAACACAGGGGAGTGAGAGATGAGGGAGGAGAAGGTGAGATCCTAGAGCTCCCACCGACAGGGGAGTGAGGGATGAGGGAGGAGAAGGTGAGATCCTAGAGCTCCCACCGACAGGGGAGTGAGGGATGAGGGAGGAGAAGGTGAGATCCTAGAGCTCCCACCGACAGGGGAGTGAGGGATGAGGGAGGAGAAGGTGAGATCCTAGAGCTCCCACACAGGGGAGTGAGAGATGAGGGAGGAGAAGGTGAGATCCTAGAGCTCCCACCGACAGGGGAGTGAGGGATGAGGGAGGAGAAGGTGAGATCCTACAGCTCCCACCGACAGGGGAGTGAGGGATGAGGGAGGAGAAGGTGAGATCCTAGAGCTCCCACACAGGGGAGTGAGGGATGAGGGAGGAGAAGGTGAGATCCTAGAGCTCCCACCGACAGGGGAGTGAGGGATGAGGGAGGAGAAGGTGAGATCCTAGAGCTCCCACACAGGGGAGTGAGGGATGAGGGAGGAGAAGGTGAGATCCTAGAGCTCCCACCGACAGGGGAGTGAGGGATGAGGGAGGAGAAGGTGAGATCCTAGAGCTCCCACCGACAGGGGAGTGAGGGATGAGGGAGGAGAAGGTGAGATCCTAGAGCTCCCACCGACAGGGGAGTGAGGGATGAGGGAGGAGAAGGTGAGATCCTAGAGCTCCCACCGACAGGGGAGTGAGAGATGAGGGAGGAGAAGGTGAGATCCTAGAGCTCCCACACAGGGGAGTGAGAGATGAGGGAGGAGAAGGTGAGATCCTAGAGCTCCCACCGACAGGGGAGTGAGGGATGAGGGAGGAGAAGGTGAGATCCTAGAGCTCCCACCGACAGGGGAGTGAGGGATGAGGGAGGAGAAGGTGAGATCCTAGAGCTCCCACCGACAGGGGAGTGAGGGATGAGGGAGGAGAAGGTGAGATCCTAGAGCTCCCACCGACAGGGGAGTGAGGGATGAGGGAGGAGAAGGTGAGATCCTAGAACTCCCACCGACAGGGGAGTGAGG
The DNA here is from genome assembly GCA_026018925.1 of Tupaia tana. Lineage (NCBI taxonomy): Eukaryota > Metazoa > Chordata > Mammalia > Scandentia > Tupaiidae > Tupaia > Tupaia tana. Next base: position 7,495,710 of record JAKSZU010000002.1, read on the forward strand.
GATGAGGGAGGAGAAGGTGAGATCCTAGAGCTCCCACCGACAGGGGAGTGAGGGATGAGGGAGGAGAAGGTGAGATCCTAGAGCTCCCACCTACAGGGGAGTGAGGGATGAGGGAGGAGAAGGTGAGATCCTAGAGCTCCCACCGACAGGGGAGTGAGGGATGAGGGAGGAGAAGGTGAGATCCTAGAGCTCCCACCGACAGGGGAGTGAGGGATGAGGGAGGAGAAGGTGAGGTCCTAGAGCTCCCACCGACAGGGGAGTGAGGGATGAGGGAGGAGAAGGTGAGATCCTAGAGCTCCCACCGACAGGGGAGTGAGAGATGAGGGAGGAGAAGGTGAGATCCTAGAGCTCCCACCGACAGGGGAGTGAGGGATGAGGGAGGAGAAGGTGAGATCCTAGAGCTCCCAACACACACCCTCGTGGTGATTACCACTCTGCTGGGACACACAGAGTTCGTGCGTGTGTTCTTATTCCACTAGGCCATAGTTTGCATGGATATTTCAAAGGTGTGCTCTCACCCTTTTAAAGGTAAATAGCTACTGAATGTTAGTAAAATTCACTCTTCCCCATCATCAAATTATTATCCAGTCAAGATTGGCATTGTTTTATGCACACCCTATATTTCTTGTTTTCGTCAAAATAAGGAAATAAAGCATCGTTTTTAAGCTGCATGCCTGAACTGAGCTAGGAAACTACTGACGTTTTATGTTTGTGTGTGCTTAGGTATCAAAGCCGCAACAAGCAGGGGCCCGCTTACTGGTAACTTCTGCTCTCTGGCTGTGGACGGTTCTGGTGAGACAGGAACGATCTGTCAGGAGAATTAACACTCTTCTTGACTCTTATGTGAGGCGTTGATATAAAGTGGGGCGGGCTTGTTGATATCCCCCAGAGTTGACCCAGCTGGTTTTGTCGAGGAAGAACTCAGGCGTTCCTGAGGGGGGGCCCTGCTCAGACACCGAAGGATGTGGAAGTGAGTGACGAGTCGTCCTCCTGCCTCCCCATTCTGTCTTTCCTTTTCTTTTGCTGCCACAGCAAATGACCACAGACTTAGTGGCTTGAAACAACACACATTTATTACCTGGCAGTCTGCAGGTCGGAAGTCCAGAACCGGTCTCCTGGGCTAAACCCTGGTATCGGCAGGGCTGTGTCTTTCCTGGCGACTAGAGGGGAGACTATTTCCTCGTCTTTTTCAGCTATGAGAACTGCCCCCCATCTTCAAAGTCAAAACTGTCCCCCTTCTCTGTGCCTTTGTTCCTTATCACCTCCTCCTCTGACCACGGCCAGGAAAGGCTCTCTGCTTCCAGGGACCTGTGAGAGTACACTGGCCCCCGAGAACCCAGGACGGCCATCTCCATGTCCTCACTGAGTCGCACCTGCGAGGTCCCTTTGGCAATGTAACATGACAGAGTCACAGGGTCTAGAGATTAACATGGGAATATCGTTTGGGGAATTTTACTCTGTCTGCCATGCCCAAACCTTATTGTTGCCATATTAAACTGGACTTGAAATTCTGAAGACTTTTATAGAACTCTTCGAGAAGTTCCTGTCAATCAGGCATCGTAAGATGGGACCCCAGAATGGACCCCGTGGTTATCTGCGGAATCCCAAGGAGTTCAGGAGAGGAGGCAGCGTATTTCCGCTGCCTGGCCAATGTCACAGGAGGTCCCGGGGCGGCCAGCGCTGGGACAGGGGTCTGCTTGCAGGACGTTTACCAGGACGTCCTCTCACACCCACCCTATAGAGAGTGAGGGTAGCAGGGCCCAGCGGGTGTAATCACAACAGTCTCCTACCATCTTATGGGACAAGGGGCCTGGCCTCTGAACCCTTGCAGGAGCTGCCATGCACATGAGCTGCCCCAGGAAGGGACAGGACCTAGGTAGGGGCTCTTCGGTCGCAGGCAGTTTCCCAAAGCTGGCAGGTGCCAACGTTCCCAGCAGCTGGGGAGTGAACGCGTGTCTCCTGAAGAAGCAGGCAGTGGATGGAGGAGGTCTGGGCGGGGATCCTCTCTGGCTGACCACAGTGTCTGCTGCAGGTAACAACAACTGAGCATTGCAGTCGGGTTGCCTGCCTGGGGGATGGCACAGGTTCTGGGGAGACAAACTGAACTGTAGGGAAAAGAGAATCCAGCCTGGAAGGCAGCAGGTGGGTTAGAGTGGCCCTGAGGCCCAGGTAGGAGGAGCAGGCTGAGGCAGATAGGGACCTGATAGAGTTCAGAAACACACTTGTCAACAGAGAGCATGTGCACGCATACACACACGCACACACACACGCCAAAATGAAAAATAAGACAGGCTAGTGGGAAGCTTTGTGCTCACCTGAAGGTCCCAGGTGAGAATGCGGTTACAGAGGGCTGTAGAACAGGGCCTCCAGCTCAGAGCATGTGACCAGGTCAGGGTGGGGACAGGGTGACCAGCACCGTGCATAGCACAGGCTGGAGCAGCAGCCCGGTGGCAGAGAGGACTCTGGCTGCTGTCTTCTCTCTTAGGCCCCTAAGTGGGGCCTGCCAAGCCCGCCTTCATTCAGTGGGAGAGGAGATAGCAGATTTTAGAGACCAGGCTGAACTGGATCTGTCATTTCCTTCTCAGGGTATGGTAGGCCCTTTTCCCCCAAAGAAGACTTGAAAGATTTTATTATATTTTATAACCCTCGCCCCCTACCTAAGACCGAATACTAGAAGTAATTGCTGATGCTCTGGAAAATGCTTGAAGAAGTATTCTTTCCTCTGAGTCAAAAAGACTGAAGATGTTTTTGAAGAATGTAGTAGATTATATTAAATGAAAGTGTTTCTTCTTTATTTTAGGGTAAATATTGCCATTCGTGTTTGTTTACCATATTTTTGTTGGAGAAAGGAGTTGTGTCATTAACTGCATAATTATGACAATTCCCCCAGGAATAGAGTTGCTCTCTGTGTCTGCCCTGCCCGGCACAACAGAAGAGAAAAAGCTCTGACTGTGTGTCTGTACAAGAAGCATTAAGTGGAGGTTTGGCAATTAGCTTGTTCATTCCCCCGATATCCAGTCAATTAGACAATCCAGCCTCCAAAAAAGTGCAAAAACAACTGGTTTTACTTGAAATGTCTGGTGTGATTACATTCGTCATGCTGATTAAGACGTTTGTGAACCTCTGCAGTTTTCTGGAGCGGAACCGAGATGCCCGTTTTCTGTTCTGGTGGGTGGGACCTGGCTTTCCTGCTTAACACACTTGGACAAATGGATTACACCGTCCCTTCTGAGCAGGAGCCTCATCTCCATATTTTCCATTCCTTTCTTCATAAAACTTTCACTCTTTCTTTACTTTTATTAGTATTTCTTGGTCTCTCGAGTCAAGAAATATTTACCGAGTATCATTGCATGCCAAGCACAAGATGCCATGTCTTGGGGGTACATGACACCTCAGTGCTGGGCAAATGGGGTACCACTCTCTGTTGTCAGGGTCAGGGTTATTTGCTGACTTTGTTTTTTGGTTAGTTTTAATTGCCAGAGGGTGTATGTGCACTCACCAGAGAAGGACAGACAGAGAGAGGGAGAAAGCATCCCCCACAATGTGTTCAGGCCACAATTCCTTCTCCATTTCTGCATCCTTTTGGGGTTTGGGTCATGCATGCACACTCACTTGGGGTGTTTCCCCCAGGACTGGGATCTGAACTGAAGTCGGCCATGTAGGATCTGGCGTCCTTAACCTCTAGGCTGTGGGCCTGGCCCCTGTCAGTGTTTGCATGAGCTCTCTGCCATGAGACCGGAAATAAAGGTGTCCGCCTCACCTGCTGGGTGGAGTTGTGTGTGTGTGTGTGTGTGTGTGTGTGTGTCTTCTTCCAACAGGCGTAGACTCCTTTTTGTAATCTGTGCCTTTTCCCTCAGAAGATTCTTGTTTCAAACACACAAAAGCTGTTATTGTTACTCACATGAAGAAAACAGAACCGCTGAAAATGCATGGGTTCCTGTAGAAGAAAGAGCTGGAACCAGATCTCTGGTCCTCCTGGATTTTCCACTTCTGGAGCAGGGCTCCCTACTGGCTGGGGAGAACCCAGATGGGGCTCTCCCATGTCACCTTCCTTTGCATATTACAACTCTCAGGGGGCCACCTGTGAGCTTCCCATTCTCTGTGGATCCCATCCCGGAGACCTGGCTGCCAGGGTGACCCTGACCCTGACACATGCTGCACGGGGCGGGCTGCAGGGGGCGGGCTGCAGGGAGCTCTGTTCTAATTACTTTGGAAGGAGACCTGAGCCTTTTGGGGCATGGGGAGTTTTGCTCAGAACGTTCTGTGTTGTGACCTTCGGAGCTGGATTCAAGCCTTCCAAAAGCCAAAAACCTGAGAAGTTAATGTGGCTAACCCCCTCCCCCGTTACCAATGTAGTTGATGTGCTAATATGAACTATAAAACACAAACGTTTACAGTTTTCCAGTGGCAGAACTCTGAATATATTCATCGAAGCAGAGCTCTCCCCACTTTTCACGCCCCTTTGCCTCTGCCCTCAACCATTTCGTGGAAGCAGTTCAGTGGCGGCCTCGCTTATGGTGTCGGGATGGAGCCAGTACGCCAGCCTCTGCCCTCCAGGCCTTCTCTGTGACCTCCTTGCAAATGGTTCTCCCCCAGCGTGAGACGTGAGGCTGTCGCTTTTAGAGGTGCTGGCACTGCCATGAGGGCCCGTCCCAATGTGAAGGTGACAAGGGGGATGATGACAGGACAGACCCTTCTGCACCGCCAGTCTGAACAGCGGCCTTTGACTTTTAGAGGGTGACCCCCACCTAGCCATATCCCGAGACCCAGGAAGGACCTGCACGCACAGATGCACACACACACTCACCGGGGAGGGCTGAGTCACGGAATAGCTCTCGTGTGAGCAGTGAGCCAGCGTCTCTTCTACTCTCTTGTTTTTAGGTCACGTAGGTGAGGCTTCTTGACCCACTAACTTGATACCGTCACCCACTTCCTGCTACTTGAAAGCCACTGTTCCAAACCCCAGCCCAAGTCACTCCTTGCTGCTGTGGGCTCCTGCTTCTTCCACACTGTCTCCACCCAGCTGTGTCCTCTGCCCAGAGCGCCTCCCGCCCACCTCCAAGCCATGGACCTGTGAATGCAGGCAGTCCATCCTGCCTGGACTTAACGAGCTTCCTGACACCCTGGTAGTAACCTGGTCCTCTCCCACAGGCCCCACTTTCTTCCCGGGACTTGGCTCTTACCCATGAGTGCGGGGTCTGTAGTGCGTGCCTCTGCTTCCCCTGGCAGAGCCCCAGGCTGTCTCATTGGTCTTTTTCTCGGGTGCAGCTGGTGCTAGTGTGCCACAGTGGGCATGGAGTCAGTGTTTCTTCTGCATTGAGAAAGTGGAGCCCCTGCATGGAAGAGCCAACTGAAACTTGCCTTTAAACCCAAGCACATCCCTTTCCAGGTTTCCGTGCACGTAGTGTTTGCATTAGCGTCACTCATTTTTCATTTGAATATATGCTAGAGGCTTTCCACAACAAGTATTGAAGCATAGTTATCACTAACCCAGTGTTCAAATGTAGAGGTTAAAGAGAAAAGAAACACTGGCATTTCAGATAATGGACTTCTAAAAACTTTTTTAGTTGCATAAGTATATTTAAAAGGCTGGGTTTTTGGTTTATTGTTGACTATAGTCAATCTCTTGGTAAATTGTACTCTAGAATTATACTAGCTTTGCACAGAGATATTTTTTTCTTAAAAAAAATTTGCCAAGGGGCATGTATCCTTGCCAGAGAGAGACAGAGAGATAATGAGAGAAGAGGAAGAAAGCACCCCCTCAAAGGGGTGTGGTCGCTGTAATTCATTCTCCTCCATTTCTCTGTCCCATCAGGATCTTGGGCATGCGCACACATGTGCCTGGTATGTTTTCCAAGCCAACAGGCCTGGGAATCTAACTGTGTGGTCGGCTATGTAGGCTCCAGCTTCCTTAACCACGAGGCTGTGGGGTCAGCCCGGGGCTCATTTTCTCTTACTTCTGATCATAGGGGGTGGAATTAGTAAGAATTCCTTCCTTTGCTGGTGAGGAACCAGATCCATGAAGCTAGAAGACTTATCCATGGTCAGCCCACGCAGATTGTGATGTATACCTGCTGGTTATGGGTGGCTGTGGGGCTTTCTCCACCACGGGCTCCCTTCTTAATCTAAGGAAGGTAGCGAAAGGAACTGTCATGTTCCCCAGACTGTCAGCTGTCAACAAAATATGTCTTCAGCGTGAAATTATTTGGACAGTTTCTTGTTTTAAGTTTATATTTCTTTCTTGAGAAACCTGATGGGCAGAACTCTATCTTAGCCCTCACTGGAAGACACTGGTCCTCTCAGGCCATATACGTATGTATGTGCATACAGTACAGTGTCCATAGTCCAGTGGATACTTCATACACATACACACTAAGCTTTCTGAGCTGGACGAGTTGTGGTGTACAAGAAAACATTATGCCCATTTTCACCTGCATCCCTAGATTTGGCTTTATTGCAGAGTACTTGCTGTCATTAAAGATCTTAACACCTAAAAAGGAAAGCAAATAGAATCCCCAATAAGCACTCTTGGATGGGAATGGGGTTTTAAACAAAATTTCCTTTGGCCCTCTCAGCAAATACCATTTGGATTTGTCACAAACTGTAAAAATGTGAGTAACGTCCTTGGTCATGAACCCAAGCATATGTTTCGTGGTATCGTGGTCATTTAGTTGGGTTGGAACGAAATAGCTGCTGGGTAGCCGACGCGTGGTGGTGAAGGCAGCTGAATTCCACATGGCTGACTGCTTGGTTCAAGTCCCGACCCAGCGGCTTGAGAAACACTGGCACGTGTGCTCGGGTGCCCAAAATCCCAGAAGGGGACGAGAGATGAAGGAGGAGGGATTGGTGTGACCGTGCCCCACGGGGGGTGCTTTCTCACCACTCGTCTCTGGTGCAGACACATACCCTCTGTCAAAATTTAAGAAAAAAGGAAGAACGAAATAATGACTTGTGTTTATTTCCTTTGTTTTTGGCTTCCATTTTTAACCCTCACCCAGAATACTCATGGAGGAAAGGGGAGACATTTCCCAGGGCCTCGCAGGTCCGTGGACATAGCATTGCTGTTCGCTTTCTGCAGGATGAAAGGAAGTTGGGGTGTCTCCAATGGTCACATCATTTCTGTGGAGAACACTTCCCAGTTTCAAAGGCCCAACCTACCAATTAACTTAGGGTGCTGCCTCTTCACTAAAAAAGCAAGCTCATTTCTTTAGAGCTGATTAGCAAAGCAGAGCTCATTAGCTTCGCTTAGTTTAGCAAGTATGATCTCATTAGCTAAAGTGACACTGTAACATGTACACTCTCACACACCAGTGTCAGCGAGGAGGGACGGCGGCGGGCCTTGGGGACCGCACAAGCCCGTCTGCGGGGTGGCAGATCCCTTGGCCTGCGCTCTTGCTCACCTGGCACCAGCAGGACCTAGACAGGTGCCAGGCAGCGTGGGCACAGGGCAGGAGGACACCCCCAGCATGCCGGGGCCTGGCTCTCATCTTAACTCCCACATGGCCCTCACAGAAGGTACTGCTGCTAGTCCCATTCTGCAGACGAGAAAGCAGATTAGGTCATTTCTCGTTAGAGCCTGTTGTACGTGTAAAAAAACAAAAACAACTGTTGAAAGTGGCAAATGCCTGTTTTCTAGAAAAACAGTTCACTAAAAGTTTATCTAAACTATTAGGTTGTCAGAAAAGTCTTTTTGCATAGAAAAACAGAAAAAAAAAGTCATGGCTTTTCTGACAACCAAGTAATTTGTAGGCAAAGGCCTTAGTGGGTGTTTGTGAGTTGCTTTATTGAGTTCCCAGTTCCCTCAAAAGCACCCATTTTAAAAGGGGTAAAAATAGCCATCGATAGTTTCCTAGTGGTGATTCCAGGAGAGCAGGTACCTGGAACGGGACGCTCGATACCTGGCTCACGGACAGCATGGAAGTTGGACCCTTTCCTCTGTTTAGACAACTTGGTTTTGTTTGTAAGACAGGATCGCACCATGCTGTGACCCCCCGGCCTCCACCTTCCAGCCGGGCCCACACTCGTGAGCCGTCTGACCCAGCCTTTTCTCAGCCGGTCTCACGGTGTGGCCCAGGCCAGCCTGGAGCCCGTGACTCCTGTCTCAGCTCCTGAGTCGCTGGGATTACAGATGCACACAGGAGACACCCCGCCTTTAGGTTGGACCTGGAATTGCAGCAGGGCCTCCCCTGCGGTCTGGCCTGTGGAGTACAGGGGCCCAATGTCACGTGTCCCTGCAGCTGGGACCAAGTAACACGTTTCTAAATACAATTTTTATTTTGGGATATTTTAGATTTGCAAAAACGTTTGAAAATAGTATTTGTAACGTCTTAGTTGGCCTGTGCGCATTTCAGCGTTGGTACGTTTTCTTGTTAGGAGTGAAGGGCTGAGGAATGGATTCTCTGCGTGACTGATAGTTCAGGAAGAGAGAGACGTACAGGTGTGGTAGAGCGTTTAGTGAGAGAAGCAGCTCTCCCGGTCAGCCCGCGGAGCATCTGGACGCTCACACACCTGCCTTCGGAAGGGGCGCCTCAGCCTCAGCTCCTGGGGGACAAGGGGACGCGTCTTTCCTGCTCTGTGTATTTCTTCCTGCTCACTAAGACAGATGCAGTCTAAGTAGCTTGGAAATATTTCTTTTAGGATCTGAATTCATAAAATAAGGGAGAAACTTCCCTGGGAATGTTTTTATACTACCACGATACAGTGTAAAGCTTCCCAGCTCAAAAATGGTATGTGTGATTTTTTATGTCTTTTCCTCTTGGAAGGTGGAAATTTTGGCCGAAAAACCTCTCTGGGGTCTGTATTAATACATACTAATGGTGAGGATGATGTGGAAAATTTGTTGTGCTGTGTTAATAGCCTCAATGCATATTTAAATAAGGACACTAAATTTCAAGCCATGATTTGTTCATGTATCCATGACTCCTTATTTAGGTTTTTGCTAGAGGTTCATGCATTTGCCAGAGAGAAACAGAGAGAGAGAGAGAGAAAGTGAGAACTCACCCCCCAGCGAGATGACCATACCGCAATCCTTTCTCCGCTTGAGATTTTGGCCATGCACATGCACCTGCATGATCCTCAAGCCGCCGGGTCTGGGACTTGAATTGCAGTGGGCCATGTGGGAGTCCAGCACCTTCACCACCACACCACCTGCTGACCCCTATGTGAGTCCTTATTACTATTACCTAACAGTGCCTGTCATTTCACAAGTGAGGGTGTAGTTAGGGCTTAGATGAAATGACCATTCTTGAAAATAAAGCACTATACAAGCAAAATAATGTTGTCGTGATCCTGTAATAATTCGGTGTTATGGAGGGGTGTGCAGAGTCTCAGGTGGGGTATATCAATGGAGAATTCTGGATGCTTGCTTCCCAGCCTCCAACCCCACCCCAACACCCCAACCTTTTCCTCCTTGTTCCCTCTTCTGAAAAGGATCATACTGGGCCTGGTGGCCATTGGTTTGCATTGTCCTTTGGAGGGGACACTTGTTCAACTGTTGTTTCCCGGGGCAGAGCCAGCTCCAGAGGAGGGATTAGTTTCTCACTTTCTCGCCAGGCCTGAGGCTCTAAACAGGAAGCTGCTGCTGGAAGGAGAAGAATGACAGGGAATGAGGTTCGAGAAGGAAGAGCGGAGAGGGGGGTGCGCAGATGCGGGAAAGGGGGTGAGGTGTGTGGAAGGTAACAGGATCCGTGTATCTGAGCCCGTGACGGGCCCTCAGGCATTGCAATGAGTCGGATCAGAATTCTCATGCTGAGTTGATGATGTTGACATGTTAGGCCACTGACTTACTAGGTCATCGGAGAAGTCATGACATATTTTTCTGTTGTTCTATGCAAAAATGCGTTATGACTTTTCCGACAACCCAGTAATATTCCTTTGCCTGAAGATGATTTCAGAAACAATTTAGTTCAAAGCACTCAGCTGGCTGAGATGGCGAGCGGCATCTTCCCGGCCTCAGAAGGAATGTCTGTTCAAGCCAGAGGTTCCCCAGCGGTGTTCTGACAGCTCCATCGCTAACTCCAATGGCCCCTTTGTGTGACTTGAGAAAGTCTCTCCTTCTTCAAGATAGTTTATTTCTAGCTGCCAGAAAATTATCATTATATAACTATTTTTATTAAAATAAGGCATTTTTCTCTGCTGGGAAAATTTCAAAACGACAGTACAATTCCCTGATGTCTGCAGTGTAAGCGGTGCCTCTTAATCGGATGCTCTCGTGCAGGGCTCGGCCTGCAGCTGGACGGGCAGCTCAGCTCCCCCTTCTCCATTTCTCCCCCCTCCGTGTCTTTAGCAGTGCGGAGTCCCTACTGAGCTAATTGCCAGACATGTGACATGCGGAAGAGCCGGTGCCTGTCTGCAGCGCAGAAGGGGGGGCGGGGAGAGGGAGGTAGAGCCCTGCTTCCAGATACCCTGCTAGCCGGCAGTCAGGTGCACGTGGTGTTTCCTTCTCACGGCGTCACCCACACGCTGGATTAGAAGCGCCCTGCATGTGGGATCACCGTAGATGTACCCGGCGTTGATTCTGGACCTGGAAGCCTTGTCCATATCACTAGTCCTTACAGCAAATGAGGTCCCTACAAAATAGGCAGCTCTGTGTTTCAGAGAGGGTGGGCGGCCAGCCACAGCCACACGCAGTAGGCAGCGGAAGTAGGGTATGGACGGACCGAGCCCCTGGGCTGCTGTCGTCCCTAGTGGACCTCGCACTGGGGCCTGGGTGGGACCTTGCATTCCCCTCGCCCACACAGCCAGTGTGTACCAACAGCCACACAGCGGTGGTCTCTGGACAGGGAAGCCTCTGCCTCTAGGATTCACTGGGTTTAGAGGTTCTAGCCATCGCATATCCTTCCTGGGTTTGGCTGACCAGAACGCTCTTTGTTAAGGTGTACTTTACTGGATGCAAGAAGACTCCCAGTGGCCCGCGGGGAGGAAGCCAACTTTTGGTGTCCCTCCTTTGCCAAACAGAGCTCCCCAGTGAAGATTTAGACCTCCCAGGACAAGTCATTTTCCCTCTGAGAAGACACCGTAGCTGTCTCAGCTCTAAAGTGAAAGGGAAAGTAAGTAAGTGAAAAATAAAGGAAGGGCTCCTCTGGCAATTGCTGTGGGCACTTTGGGCACGTGACTATGATGGATATGGGTGCACGTTTGACTTGAGGAAGAGTAGCACCGGGCGTTCATAGATTCATTTCGTCGGCGTCTGATGGGACAGGCCCTTCTCGTTGGCCTGTTTCCATGGTCCGTATTTATTCCAGGTGAATTAGGGCACAAAAACTTAGAAGTAAACAAACTTTGGTCAGGTGGGTCACGTGGCTAAGTAAACTCACCATCTACTTCTGAGAAACTGAGTAATCAAGAAGCAGGTTTTAAAAACGTGAATCCACTGTGCTCTCGTAAGTACTGCTGTTTTACTGGGAAATAGGAAATTCCTTGCATCCAAGAAATGATACCAGGCCAAATATAGAAGGAAGGAGGAGTCAGATATTAATTGTGATAGACTTTAAGACGTCGTTTTGTTGGCCGGTGTGTATATGTCAGTTTTACCTAGGATTAGTTTTTACTATAGATAATAAAGACAAAATAACAATGGCTTAGTCAAGATAAAACATATTTTTCTCTCATATAAAATGTCAGAGGAGATGAGCAACTGCAGTTAGAGTCCCAGATCTCCTCTGTGGCCTGGTAGTTATGGCAGATGGATCCCACATGGCTGACCATGCAGTTCAAGTCCCAGACGTGACAGCGTGGGAAGCACCCTGGGTGTGTGTGCATGCATGCTAGAAATCTTTTTTTTTTTTTTTTTTTGAAGAAGTTTTTGCTATAGGGCACGTGTGCTTGCCAGAGAGACAGAGAGAGACAGAGAGACAGAAAGCAAGAAATCACCCCCCGGTGGGGGATGGCCATGCCACAATCCCTTCTCCTCCATTCTCCTCTCGGGATCTTGGGTTCTCATGCACACACGCCCGGTGTGAGTTTAAGCCACCAGGTCCAGGACTTGAACTGCGGTCAACTACATGGGAGTCCAGCGACATAGCCATTATGCTAACTGCTGGTCCCCATGCTGGAAATCTTGAAAGGAGGAAGAAATGGAAGAGAAGGGATCACAGTACTTTCTCCTCTCCTCTCCCTCTCTCTTTGTCTCTGACAATCACACATGCCCTCTAGTAAAAAAAAAAAAAAAGAGAGAGAGAGAGAGAGAGAGAGAGAGAGAGAGAGAGAGAAAGAAAGAAAAAAAGGAAAGTAAAAGAAAAGGCAGAGGCAGGCCTGGGGGCATGATCCACAGCCGGCCAGACCAGGTCTCGCCCTGCTCATCCATTCCTTATTCCCGAGAATCTGACCTCTGTGCTTGTGGCCCAAAGTGGCAGCCAGAGCTCAGACTACCGCAGCACGCTCCAGGCACCAGGATGGAAAAGAGGAGGAGTAAGGGACCGCTAGGGGCTCCCTGTTCTGCATGACTTCGCTACTTACATCCCGTTTGCTAGGTCTTAGTGACCAGACCCCAAGGAGCTGCAAGGACACATGGGAAATGCGTGTCACCCTGGAAGAAGAGGCAAACCCATACTGTGGAATGACTCTTGCTTTCTGCCTCCGTGCCTTTGGGGGGATAGGTATGTTGAATCCACACTAGGGGGCACCAATATCCGGTTAGGCTGGATGGGACATCAGGGAGCCCTCTGTGCCATCTACCCGACAGCTCACCAGGACTGGGCTTGGGTCTTCTTCCCAGAGGCCGAGGCAGGAACAGGTCACCCGTGGCCGCCCTCTGATGTCCCACAGAAGCACTGTACGATGTGCCATTAGTGACCTCTCTCCCCCCCAGCAAGGTGCTGGACGTGGGGCCTGACCACTGCTTTGGTGCCGGGTGGTGTGTCACTCAGTAGGTACTGACTGGAACGGAGCAGTTCCTTTCCCTCTGAGAAGACAGTGACTGTCCCAGCTCTGAAGGGAGCCCCAGCCTCTGCCTTCGTGGAGCTCACGGAAGAATGGACGAACGGCTGGCTCTCGACCTCGTCCTCCCGTCCTTCCACTTCTTCCCTTTGCAGTCACCCCATGAAAGTGTTCTGAGATGGGAAGTAAGTTCTCTGTTCATTCTTATTTTTTAAATCTATTATTTCTTTTTTTGAGAGATTTTTGCTATATGGTGCATGTACTCTCTGGAGAGACAGAGAGAGAGAAAGCAAGAAATCACCCCCCGGAGTGGGGGGAGAGCTGTGCTGTGATCCCTTCTCTCCAGTCTCCTCTCGGGATCTTGTGCATGCATGCACACAAGCCCAGTGTGAGTTTCAAGAGACCAGGTCTGGGACTCAAACCGAGGTTGCGCATGTGGGAGTCTAGCACTTCAACCGCTGCTCCACCTGCTGGCCCCTTCCGTTTATTCTAAGGCGTGGTGAGAGGCTGGTCTTCTGCTTCCCTGGCAGTTGTTCTGGGAGGCATCCAGGCGCTGCTGAAGGTGGAGGCAGGCTGATAGGCGGGCTCGGCCGTCCTTCCCAAACTGTCCTTCCTGGTGGCTTCTGTTTGTGGCTAGTTCTCTGCCCCTGCTACGTGGCATTTATTTGTCATGGGTTCTGTCATTCTCAAAGGCAAGCTAAGATGTCAAAATGTGTATTGTGCTTATTTTGTAAACACCTCCCACTGAAGTGGGTAGAATAAGTCAGGACAGACTGCGCCACGTCACGTTAGTTCTCCTGGGTGTGGGATAGTCTCGGCCAGCAAGATTGGCTAGATTTGGGGGACCAGCACTTAGCGTAATGGCTATGTCGCTGGACTCCCATGTAGTCGACTGCTGTTCAAGTCCCGGACCTGGTGGCGTAAACTTACGCCGGGCGCGTGTGCGCGTGCGTGCCCAAGATCCCAAGAGGAGAATGGAGGAGAAGGGATTGTGGCGTGGCCATCCCCCCTGGGGGGTGATTTCTCGCTTTCTCTCTCTCTGTCTTTCGGGCGAGCGCACGCACGCTATAGTAAAAACCTCTCCAAAAACAAAAAAAAAAAACAAAAAAAAAAAAAAACATTGGCTAGATTTGTTCAGTGCTTTTTTTTTCCCTTAAAAAAAAGTGATCCTGAATAAAAAAGTAAGACTTCATGTGTAGAAGACTTGCAGACCTGCAGTCAGAAATAATTTTTGAGAAAAACTAATCACAAACTCAATTATCAGAAGCCTCAGGAAGGATGGCTACAAGGTAGAAGTTAGTGCAGTTTTACCAGGAGGCGGTCACACTGGACTAATCCAGTCCTCTGGGCCTCCCTGGAGGATGTGGCAGATGATGGAGGTGAGAAACAGAGGTGAGAGATGTAATGTCACTTGCCTGGAGCAAGACACTCGATTCCATCTTTAATACACCGTCATCCATTAGCTGGAGGAAACGGCCGGGCCAGTGGCCCATAAACTACAGCTGATAAGGATTCCCGGAAAGCTTTTAAAAATGCCATTCTCTGATCATAAGCCACCTTCCCACCTTAGACCTATGGAATCAGAATACCAGAGCTTGGGCTGGGGCAGGGTGGTGGGGGTAGTGATAAATGTTATTTATTAAAGCTTTCAATGAAAAAAAAAAACAATCTCAAAAGGTTATGTGCTGCACAGTGCCATTTCTATAACATTCTGGAAATGACATTATAGAGACAAAGGACAGACAGGAGGTCAGGGGAGGGGAGGGACGGGGGACGATAAAGGACAGTCCAAAGAGCACCTTTGTGTTGATGGGACACTTCTGTGTGTGATAAAACATCATGAAGTTATACAGAGAGATATTGCAAATAAATGAGTGTGTGCACACAGTGGTGCCGGGTGAGCTGTGGGGTGTGAGGTGTGGGGTGCAGCCGGCTGTTCTGTGCCGGTCGACTGCCTTCACTTATGGAAGGTGACTCTGCCGGGGAGGGTTGGGTGGTGGACACTTTCTGACACAGAAAACAAGGTCTGTGAGAAGGCTAAGGTTAGGGACAATAAGCAAAGGAAGGAAGACAGAAATGAAGGCTGAGCCCTCTGCACTGTTTTTGCAACTCCTTATGAATAGTTATTTTACAATAAAAAGGTAAAAAGAGCCTTCCAGTTTTCTCTGCTCAGTGACCACTGGTTCAGACCACAGTCCTCGGATGTGTGCACAATTCTGTAGAGTGTCAGAAAATGAGGAAGGTAAAACTGGGATGGGTAGGAAGATTCGCCTTGGCTCTGAAGTTTGTTGAGTACTTTATCAATGGTGGGGTATTAGAACACGGTTTAGAGTGGGAATTGGCTTAGCTTGAAGAAGTCCTTACCTTCAGAAATCAGGTGGAAATGGTTCTACAGCTGAAGTGGCATTAAGCCAACCACGGGTCAAATTGTGGGCGTGAAGTTCTGGGGATGAGTTTGAAGGTGAGTACTAGTGAGCGTAAAGGGTTGGAAAATAAGAACATAGAGCCTATGAGAAAGAAAACGGTTCCAGAATTAGAGGCACTCCTCACTTACCAACCACGTTCCCTTCCTCTGACTAGGTCATTAAACAAATCGGTTGGTAAGCGAGGAGCTCAGAGACGGTTGTCTTGTGGTGTGTCCTGGCACCATAGAGTGTGTGGTTTCTCAGTAGATGTCATGTGACACCACACTAGAATAATGTCATCCTATCCACCCAAAACCCGTACATTAGAAAAGCACCAGAAAGCGACAAGACACACCCCAACATAGTCGTATAAACCTGCAGTAATCATTTTTATTTATTCTGAAAACCGCTAAGCGTGCACCAGGAAGTACAGCTTTAGAAATGAAGTCTATGGTCTGGCTGACTGTGAACCCTGTGTGGTGGGCACTAACCGGCCTTGGCACCGGGACAGACTGAGAAAGGGGAGTCCTGATTCAGGCACAGGTGGAGAAGGGGGTTCTCTGCCCTGGAGAACAGGGCATTGGGAGGAGTGGCTGTCGTAGTTTTTGCCCCAGAGGTCACAGATGCAGCAGCTTTCAAACGCGCGTGCTTAGGGAGCTAGTGGGTTAGCTGTTTGGGATGGTCACCAAAGTGACAGGAGTGCAGCTCACGCTACTGAGTGACAGATTGTGACTGAGGACGTGAGGACAAAGTCTCATAACCCAGGGTGAAAATACAGGAGAGAGGGAGCGCCACCCTTTTCTGGAAGTGTCTGAGTGCCCAGAGGGGTGCCGGGTGGAGCAGGCATCCCCTGACGGTAAAAGCAGGGGGTCGGGGACCAGGCAGATCTTCTGGTGCTCCCGGCCTTGGGGTCAGACTTCGTCATGCCGCAGTAGCTCCCTGGGAATGCTCTCTGGACCCAGGGGTTCGGCGTGTGAGATACCAGCAGACGCGCGTGTGTAGGTCACCGCCATCGCCTGCTCTCGTCTCTACCTGGTGTCTCGCTGCTTCTCTGCTTTGTTCTCACTGCCTCATACTCACGGGGGTGTCGCTGCCTTAGACACCCTGCCTCAGGAGGGGAGTTTCTTATTCCATGGCTTGAAAGTTACCTGAAATAGCAGAGAATGTTCCTTCCGAATGATGGTTTTTTTTTTTTTTCTTTTTAAGGTCTCTCTCTGTTAAAGCTTTTTTTTTTTTTTTTTAAAGCCAGAAGGCAGCCAAAAATTTCTCACATTCAGATACTTAGTGGGAAGGGTGTGTGGGTGCTGAAGAGCTTTCTACACTGCGTTTTTTTAAAATGTCTTGTTCTGGCTAAAGCGTGTCTCCATGGAACCTCAACACGCTTCTCTACCCACAAATTATACTTCTCTTTCGTCAGAAAATTTGTGCCTCTACGCGGGGTTCATCAGCCCTGGTTCCTCATGGACGTTCACTGTGAGTTCAGGTTTTCAATCAAGTGCCACTTTATTACTTCCTGCCCGGGAGCAGGCGAGTGTTGGCATTATGGAATGTCACCACTAGTCAGCCAACATGTTCCCTTCTGTATGAGGGGACTTTAAAATGTTTGTTGGGAAAATGAAGTCAAAGTATAATTTGATTTTGTGCAAAAAATTTCATAATCTGTGCCTGGTTTTTTCTTAACACATGTTTTCTGCAGACTTGTCAGAGATCTCTTACATGTCTTTGCTGTTATGGGAGTTAGTGCATTCTTCACGTTGCAGCGTGACAAACGGATTGGGTTCCACTGTGACTCCCTGCCGGACACTCTAGAACTTGCCCTGACTCAATGACCGCCTTCGGTGTCACTTTGTTTTGTTTTGGGGTAGGTGCTTGGCGGCACTACGGGAAGGCATGAAACCAGCAAGAGATTCTGGATGTTTGCATTCTAGGTTCCTTCAAAAATGACACATGACTTGAGTCACTTATTAATTCCACAAATAAAGACTCTGCATGTTTATATTCTAGGTTCCTTCAAAAATGACACATTAATCGACCCAGTCCTGAGTTCACAAATACGTGCTCAGAATTACTGCTGTAGGCATTGGCAATCAGCTGGGACCTAAACTGACAGGGTCTTTGCGTTCATGGGCCTTAGTTAGAGAGCTGTGTCGGTCCGGTCCTCAGAGAAGCACGTACAGAGGCATTGCATGTGCAAGGGCTGTGTTAGGGGACGAGCCCTAGTAGGTGAGAGAGGGGAGGGAGCTGGCGATTCTGGGAGAACCCTCAGACGATGCAAGGCCGACCCGGTGACCGAGGGAAGGAGAAAGGGCTGTGTAAAAGGCTTTGCAGAGCCATAGAGTCCAAGTCGGAGGACTAGGGGCCCCAGACCTTCCAGGAAAGGGTCTGTCCTGGTGTCCTCTCTGCACTCAGTCACTGATGAGAGGCACCTGGAGGAGGCACGGCCTTGACCACACACACGCCAAGATGGGTGTCCAGAGGCATGGTAGCTGGGCCCCCCACTCTGTTCTGGAAGAGGAGGTCTGGAAGTGTGATCTCAGGGCTGCCCTCGTAGTGGGATGGGTAAGGCTGTTAACCCTGAATCCCATGAGGTACTCTCTAAAAGCAAAGGCCAGGGTCAGGAGGGTGTAGTGGACTAGCCCAGCCTGGTGACGGGCCAGGGAGGGCTTCTCCTGGCGCAGCTGAGGGCTGCAGACCGAGGAGGAGATCCTGGGGAAGTTAGAAGCAGGAGGCCTCTGGTGGGAGCTTTCCTCCTGGCACTTTTGAAGAACTGGGAGAAGCTACACCGTGCAGGCCTCTAAGACAAGCAACAGGAAGCCATTGGATGGAGGACAGAACATTATTAACAAAGCGTGCCCTGGGGCGGTAACTTGGGTTCACCTGTGGGGAGCTGATTGGAGGGGTGGGACTGGATGGAGGGTGAGCACTAGGGAGGAGTCTGTGGAGGAAATCCAGGTGGGCTGTGGACAAGTGCGGTACAGTGGAAGGATGTGAGACATCGTAAAGAAGGCGTGGATTGGATATGGGGACGGGGAAGGAGAAGGAGGGATCGAGGGTGACTCCCAGGTCCCTGGTTCGCAGCACGGAGTGCACGTGGGTGGCATGGGGGGAGCGAAGGGGAAGAGAGGAGGAGGAGGAGACTGGTGAAGTAGAAGGCGCTTTTGTCTAACCTGGGGTTTAGCTCTGCACCTAGGGAAAGTGTTGGCCTGAGGGAGGGACAGGCTGCCAGGGATGTGCAGAGGCTGGACAGACACTGACAAGTGGCCGACGGAGGAGGAGGAGCAGCTGGGCTGGGCACAGGAATGGAGGGAGGAGGGGGTGGTCTGCAGGACTGAATGCCAGTGCTAAAAATGACTGCCGGGTTTGGTGACACACAGGTCATCAGTGACATTAACAACAGTTGTTTTGGTGGAACGATGGGGTCACCAGATTGGTGTGGGCTAAATGGTCTGTGGGAGGCAGGAGGCAACAAGCTCTCTGAGTTTCTCGAACTGTAAATGAAGGGGAGAATGGTGATAGGTCAGCGGCCAGAAGGAAGCGAGGCCGGGGGCTTTTTTTTTTTTTTCTTTCTTCATGGTAGCAACATACGTGAATTTACAAGCATCTGTTGACTCTACGAGAGAGACTTGGTGTAATTGGCAGTGTGGGTTCCTGAGAAGGCAGGGGGTGCAGGATGCAAGGCCTAGGTGGGGGCTCGGCCTCGGGTGGAGGACGTGCCCCCAGGTAGCCTGTGGGAAAAGACTTGGAGGAAGGTGGACCGAATCTGTGCTGGGCAATGGTCCGAAGGCTTGCCTTAGAGTTCCTCGTTCATCCCCTCGGACCTGGGGCATTTGCCTTGGTTTTCAGCCTGGATGGTGATGGCATTTCGAAACTAGTACCTTCGACTCTAACTGCATGTGAGCAAGTCGTCCTGTGCTTTTGGGGGCTTCTGTAAACAAGGCTTCCTGAATCACGGGACACTGGGGTGATGCAGGGGACACCATCCAACCCTGAAGCTGCGTGTTTGTCTGAACACTGAACGCAGTGGTGTTTACCAGGGTAGCGGGAGGGGACCTCGGCTGGTGGCGGTGCTCAGGCTCAGTGTCACAGAACAGTGCCTTGAACTCTTGAAGGGTGGAGTCAGGATCCAGTGCAGCCTCACCTCTCTGGAATGCCAATGTGTGTGGGGAGGGACACACAGGGGACAAAGCAGGTCCTGCCCCCGGTGGACCAGTGTGAAGTGGAGGAGTGGGCGAGGTGCAGACGTAGGAGAGAACTAGAGGAGGTGATGCTTGAGGGGAGGCCTGGGGTAGAATCGGGGTGCTGTGGGCCGCAGTCTAAGAGGTGGGAGGGCACCTCCTCCTCCTAGAGGCTGATGGGAAAGCCTCACAGCGCGGGACCACAGCCCTGGGGAAGCGCAGCACCTGTGGAAGGCCGCTGCGTGCTGAGACAGTGCGATTGTAGAAGTGTAACTGCCCTGGAGCGTCATTCACGATAGCGTCGGTGCCCGGCTCCGAGAGTTAATCTGGAAAACCGAGTAGAATTTGGATCTTACTATAGGCATTTCTCGCTCCATGGAGTGCCATGGCAGTGCAGACCATAGGAAACGTTATTGGCCTTAGGAGTACACGTGTGAGCATTCGGACAGTGTCTCCCACATTTTCTTCTACTTAGGCAATATGACAGTTGTTGGTAGCTCCCTCATTTATGTCGACTGTAAGCAGCTAAGGCTTAGGGGGAAGGTAGCAAAGGGCTTAATAAGCTAGTCTTTTTCTACGGCTAACCTAAATTTTGTAGGGAGTAGAGTCTTAATTCGAGTGCATTTCTAGGCAGTGATATTTTATAAGTATATTTGCACACATGAACTTTTGTGAATTGTTAGAACTGATCCTCAGGCCATTTCAAAAGTATCTTTCCTCTTGAAAGAAAGTATAAAGGAATTACATGCAATGCTATGAAGTCTAAACAGAATGAAATTTTCGTTAAATGAAAATCAGTTTACTTCTCACTTGTCGCTGCCCCCAGATGTAACCATTGTTAGCAATTTATGGCGTCCTTCCAGAAGTGTGTGTGTGTGTGTGTGTGTGTGTGTGTGTACATGTGTATAAACGTGTATATGTATGTATTGGGCACAAGTGAAATCATACTGTCCCGTCTCCTGGTTTTGTCAGCTAAGCACGAACCTCGGCGCCTTCCCGTGTCGGCACACGCACAGCTCCTTCTCTTTTCAGGGGCTGCCGAGAATTCCAGATGATGGGCCACATCTGCCTAGCCAGGATGGACTTCTGGGCTTTCGGTTTTTAATTATTATTAACTGGGCTGCAGTGAACATTCTTACGCAGACAGCCTGGCTTTTTCTGTAGGATTTTATCAGGTGGTTTTCAGATGCAGAAAACGATGACTTGCATTGGCACGTCTGACATGTGCATTCATCATCTCCATAAGGAGAAGCCACCAGCACAGCAGGCTCCTGGAGTTCATCCCTCAGTGATGTCTCGGGCCCAGGCTCCTCGCTCCCCTGCACTCAGTCCCCGTGTGGTCCCAGGAGGGCTTCTCTGAACCCCCTGGGCACACCCAGACCTGACAACATCTGGGACGAAGCAAGGCCGTCACTTCCAGAGCGTCCTTCCCAGAGATGAAGAAGCCCTAACTCAGCCCGTGACCCGATCTTAAGCACTTGCAGGCCGTGGGTGGAATGTGTGTGACAGGTCTGTCTTCACACTTTCTAGAAAGATGAAGTTCTGCAAGTGGAATTGCTGAGCCAGACATTTCAAAGCTAAATTTTGCGGAATATTCCCAGATTGCCTTATGGACAAGTGGCACCGATTTACACTCCCGCAGGCGAGTGAGGGCCAAGCAGTTTTTCAGAAGTGATTCATGGAGCCGAGCCCCACCTCGTACCCTGTTTCTCAGAGGGTGTCTACGGAACATGATTTTCTCTAACTAGTCGCTATCAGATGTGTGTGCCCTTTACCTAGAAAGGGTGTTCAAAGCAGTGGTGAGAAGTGATAGGTTTAAAAAATGTAGGTCTGGAAACATGGGTAGATCAGACTTTGTAATGTTTTGAAAACAGAAAGAGCCTTTTAAGTGATTAAATGGCTTCATGACTCAGTGTGCACAGTGAAAAGCAGATAACCACGTTCTCCACCTCGCCGCATTCCCCATCTCCCAGAAAATAAGCGGTACAGTATTCCAGAAGCATTTAGCGAATAGACGTACTGCCAAACCTCATCAAATATGTCTGTCTCCAAATAACGCTCCAGGCGTGTGTTTCCCTTTCAGTCGGGGCCCCATGCATATGGTCCCAGGGTCCCAGGTAAGGGCTACTTAAAGCCTGAAGCTGAGTAGAGAGTGCTGGGGGATCCTTTCATGATCCAATGAATATATTGGAATATTGAAGATGATTACATTGGACTATTAAAGAATACATTGGACGGTTGACCTATAAATTGCTAGATGTCACAGTAGTGTCGTCCCTATGACTTCAAAATGCACTCATGAGCCGGAGGCCATTTGTGAAGCAGCAGGCTTGGGACAGGGCTGAGACAGCCAAGAGTTTCTCTGCAGGAGGGGCTGTGGGCTCCCCATGTGGGCAAAGAGAAGGAGCTTTGCTTTCCTGGCTTCTCCCTTCTGAGGTGAGCCCTCTGTTCCTTTTTGGCTGCAGTGACAGTATGGTGCGTTTGTTGCCGTTGATCACCTTGTATGAGTCCATCATTATTTACTGAAGTCACAGTCTACGTCAGGGTTCACTGCTCAGGTCGCACGTTCTGTGGTTTCTGTCTCTGTAATGTCAGGGAGCCGCCATTATGGTATCACACAGCAGAGCTTCACTGGCCCAAGGTCTCCCTGACCCCGGCCCAGAATCTGTCAACCACCCATCTTCTTGTCCCTCTAGACTTGCCTTTTCCAGACTGTCAGAGAGTTGGAATTATGTAGCATGTAGCCTTTTCCGATCCACTTCTTTCACTCAACAACGTTCATTCAATGTTTCTCCACATCTTTTTGTGGCTTGATATCTCATTTCCTTTACTGCGGGTTGTATTCATTTATATGGATGTACATACCACCATTGGTTTATCCATCATTTCTTAGAAATCATCTTGATCCTTTCCAATTTCTGGCAATTATGATACAGCTTCTTAAATATTCATGGCAGGTTTTTGTGTGGACATACATTTTCAACTCATTAGGGTAAATACCAAGGAGTATGATTGCTGGATATATCATAAGACTGGAGTAAGTTTGGTAAGAAATTGCCAAAATTGCCAAATTATTGGGTCTTTGAAAAAGTCATCACACGTTTTTCTGTTTTTCTATGCAGAAGTGTGCCGTGACTTTTCTGACCACCCAATTTGTTCCCGGGTGACTATACCATTTTGCGTTCCCCATCAGCAGTGACTGAGAGTTCCAGTTGCTCCACATCTTTTCCGTCTGGTGACATCAGTGTTGTAGATTTCAGCCATTCTGGTAGCTATGTAATGGTATCTTATTTTTCTCTCAATTTGCAGTTCCCTAGAGACATATGGGGAACATCTTTTCACATGCTCATTTGCTATCTCTGAGTTGGCAAGAAAACTCGCACCACAGAAAAGCAAAGTATTAACAGAGACCCTAATTAGAGGTGAGAAGTCGCAGCCCTTTCGGCTGCGGGCATGGCATCAGATTTATTACTCGCCTAACTGAGTGGCCTCCATCAGCTTTGAGCACATCTCAGTAATTACTTCTCTTCCTCCATTCTATAGAAGTAGCATGCTCTTCAAGTTTAGGTCAGAACTTGGTCACATTTCAGGTGGTAGGTCTGAATGACTCAGAAAGGGAGACACCATAAGGATGTGGTGGAGGCCACTGCTTGAATGGGTAGGTGTCCGTGAGGTCTCTGCAGTGGGTCTTGTTGGTTCCACCCTATCAGCTCTCTCCTCTTGTCCTTTGCTACAAGGGCCCTGTGCAGACCTCAGGAGCAGCTGGCCTGACCCCCAGCCCAGGGGTGGGCCTGGGGTCGCAACGACCCCACCCGATTGGCCAAGCTAGCATGAGCTGGGTTTTCTGATGCTTTGCAGCAGAACGTATCCTGATTAACACAGGCGCTTTTTGAGCAAAGCACATACTCTCTTCTTTTCTGATCTCAGTGTTATTAGAAAAGGGCAGCCAGGAAGGGCGGATGATGTGACTGCAGAGCTCAGGACTGGAACAAAGCAGACTTTATACCAAGAACTTGGACTCTGAACATGTTCTGTAAACGAAGATCGACCCAAACTGCCTGCTCAGTGAGATGCGAATTCCTTTAATATTATGTGCTATGGGAACCTTAATGGAAAAGTATTAAAAAAATAATAGCAACTAACCTTTGGATACTGTTTTGCATTATTGTCTTCTCTGAGCATTTGTGCATTCATTGAGAACATCCAAACCCTTTGTAGATTTCAGGAGCCTCCAAACAAGCAATTCTTAGAGGCAGGTAATTGAGCTCCAGTTTTCTGGCTAAAGAGCCGCTGAACTTGGGAAATAACCTGAACCCACATGTGTGGTTCTCAGTATAGACCTTTCCCAACAGGCCTTGCCGCAGCCTCTTCCAGCCTTTCCAGAGCGTTGATTAGGCATCTCGAGGCCCTGGAGTCTGTTATTATTAATTCGGGGATGACAGTAGCACCAGAAGGTGGGCTGAGGCTAGGATATCAGAAAACTCTTCATGTTATGATAAATGTGGACCTTGGCCTGAGGGTTACTGTCAGAGAAGCCATGTAACCTTTGTGTGGTTTCCTCTGCCAGATATTTCTCATACCTGTCCAACGATTGTTCCAGATTTTAAAAAATTTCCATCTGCATTTCTGAATTCTGAACCTTCATCCCACCCATTTCAGACTTAAAGGAATAGAGGGGACCCTAGCACTTGGTGGAGCTAAGCTCAGTCTGTGGTGTAACATTACCCAGGGAAGCAAGTAATTCTGATTGTACGGTGGGAAGGTGATTGGTCAACACAAGGTTACTAATCTTAATAAAACCCAAGTTAGCCGAAGACCTCTCATGGGTCACTAGGATGTGGGCGTCCTAAGGGTTCAGTGAGTGCTGAGTGAATGGACAAATGCTGTGATTTCAAAGATGTCCCATGTTTTTTAACTTTTATTTCTCTTCCTCCATGATGAGGGCAGGCAGGCTAGGTTGCATTCATGACAACCCGAGGGGGAAAGGAGAGTGATGTGCCTGAGGCATTAGCATAGAGCTTTCCTGTGCTTTTTGTATATTTGTATCTTTGTTTTATCATTTATTTTTTTCATCATGTACCATTTCATTCTGTGTTTTGTACACTTCCTTGCAAAACAGAGTGGCTTGTTACACAATAGAACCCGCTGACAGCCTTTTGTATCTAAGAGTAGTTATAGGAAAAACAGCTTAAATGTGTGCATTTTGCTTATTTTCCTTTTTTAAAACAAAAGAAGACATTTCACTTGTTCTTTCTTATGCATCCTACTTCCAGTTGATAGGTAAATGTTTTCCGAGGCCAGCCACTGGAGTGAGAGTGTGCTTGTCAGAGCGCGTACCTCCCCTCCAGGCAGCTGGCACCTGCGTGGGTAGAATTCGTCGTCTTTAACATTCCTCTGCCTAATAAGGCTCCCGAAATGGCATTGACTTGGGCTCTCTTGACCTCATGTGACTTTAGGCCTTAGTTTTTCTACCTCAAAAATGGGTTAAATGGAGCCAGCAGATGGTGTACCAGTTGTATTGTTGACTCCCACATGGCCAACCACAGTTCAAGTCCCAGACCCAGAAGTTTGAAACTCATTGCGGGTGTGTGTGCATGCCCAAAATCCCGGGAGGAGAATGGAGAAGGGATTGAGGATGGCCATCCCTCTTGGGGAGAGATATTTCTCACTTTCCCTCTTACTATTTCTGTCTCTTTTTCTGTGGTGAGCAAAAACTTTTTAAAAAAGTTAAATTAAGCTCTGCTGATAGGAATAATTACAACTGAAGGGAGGAACACAGATATTGCAAGTTTTAGAGACTTAATTTTAAATACAGAAGACTTTTGAAATTTCTTTTCCTTTTATTTGGAATTTGTGATTATTCATATAAAGGGGTTGGGAAGATCTAGAATTTTCTTAAACAATGCAAATGAAGTAAACATTATCTATAGGGAAGTTACATGAAATACTAGTTTTTGAACACTTTAAGCTTATTTAGCCTATGACATTGAAGGTAATTAGCTGGACTGCATTTTTTAAGATGACTTATTTTGGGGCTGGCCGGTGGCATGGTGGTTAAGGGTACTGGACTCCCACATGGCTGACCATGGTTTGAGTCCCGGACCTAGAGGCTTGCTTTCCCCTTTTCTGTCTCTCTCCCTCTGTGTGTGTGTATATGTGTGTGTGTGTGTGTGTGTGTGTGTAAATATTAAAATAATAATAATAAAGTTAAATAAGAATAATTCCTTAAAAATATTATTCTTTTATTTTTTAATGTATTATTATTTTAAATTTTGCTATAGGGCATATGTTCTCACCAGAGAAGGCAGACAGAGAGAGAGCGAGAGAGAGAGCTGGAGAGAAAGGGAAAGTGAGAAAGCAAGCGATCAGGTTTGGACTAGAACTGTGGCTGGCCATGTGGGAGTCTAGCACCTTAACCACCATACCACTTGCTAGCATGGACTGTATTTTTAATTTTAATTTTTTTCTTTTTTAGTTTTAGCTTTTGCTGTAGGGCATGTGTGCTTGCCAGAGAGAGAGAGAATGTGAGAAATTACCTTTCGAGGCAGAGGAGGGGGAAAATGGCCATGCCATAATCCCTACTTCTCTTGAGATTTTGGGCACACACAGACTCGTGCCCAGTGTGCTTTTGCAAGCTGCTGGGTCTGGGACTCAAACTACAGAGTCAGCCTTGTGGGATCCAGCACTTAATCTCCATGCCACCTGCCAGCCCCGGGTTGTATTTTTTTAATTCCAAAATGAAAGTTTTTCTTCTGTCTCATCCCAAATTGGTGAGGCTTTACTAAGTACTGTGGGATAGTCTAAGTTCGAACTTTGAGCAAATGCATTAGGTTAAATCGGGATGGGGTACTCTGTGACCTGTAGACATCCTTCATAGTCGGAAGAGACTTTACGACATTCACTCTTTGTATCTAAGGTTCTTTGACATAAGGCTGGCAAAGTCTCTATGTTGTAAGTAAGGAGATATCCCAATCTACTGGTTAATCATTGAGAAATGTGACTTCTTTTTTCTTTTTCAAGAATTATTTTATTTTTTACTTATTATCATTATTTTTTAAATTTGATCAGAGAAAACCAGGGAGAGGGAAAGTGAGAAAGCAGGCCGCCAGGTGCAGAACTTGAACTGCAGTCGGCCATGTCAGAGTCCAGTGCCTTCACCACCACGCCACCTGCTGGACCCGAGAAGTGTGACTTCTAACCTCCTGAGCCTATTGAACCTCCTGGCACTGTAAGTGCCATCTGTAGGTCTGTAGGCTGGCATCATCTAGAAACTCATGACAGGAGACTCTCAGGCCCATCACGGGCTGCAGACTCCAAATCTGCACATGGACGTGC